>OX243813.1:48342759-48430259 GCA_945859605.1 Lumbricus rubellus | reverse complement strand
TTTAGAAGTTAGAACAGCAAGTCTGCAGTCGAACATTGATTTGGATATATATTCTTATTTTTCCCGAAGTCGTTTGTGATTATGAATTTTTAATTTCTATTTCGGAAAGTTGTTGAACAGATCCATAAAATAAATTATTATGTTCGATTGTGGTTTGAGTAGACAGCTTGGCCTGACGAGTTTTCTCGGAGGGGCGCTATATACATTGGAACTTATTACAGTTACAATCTGTTCGCTACGCTGAGGTCATCTGTCTCGAGGTTTTCAGTTTTCAAAAGACATCTCTAGAGAAAACCTCTAGCATTAGACAATGCTAATTGTGTTAGCATTTTTTTTATTGAAACATAAATCATTCCTGAAATTTAGCCTATGTTACCAGCTTCCAATTATAACAATACTGCCTACTTTAATGTGTCCCTACAGACTCAGCGGGACTCCTAACAAATTAACAATGCTGCATGTTAATTTGTTAAATAGTTATAGGTGCATGTCCCATTGTCCCTGCAGACTTAGCGATACTCTGGTCTCTTTAGGTCTTTTGTTTGTATCCCAACTTAGCACTGATTTTAAAAATTACTTCTATGCTGTTGTATTTTTTGGAGCAGTTAAAAAAAACCTACGTTGTGTAACTATATACATGTAGATGACGGTGTCTTGAGTGAAAAACTCCCTTGACATTGTCCCCTCTGTTACGGTAGATGTACAGTAACCATGCTCTTGTCAGACTCCTTTCTTTGATATCAACGATAGTGTTTGGCTTGTGCATGTACTAATTCTTATTAGTATAGCAAAGATCGACTTATGCCTTGAGTATTATCGTGATAATATACAGAAGTGTCATAGAATTAGATCTAATGTACTGATGATGATGATGATGATGATGATGATGATGATGATGATGATGATGATGATGATGATGATGATGATGACGACGACCATGACGACGACGATGATGATGATGAGTTCTCTACCCAAAGGCATGCAGGTTATTTGGCTTTTTTCGACCCTAGGGATGAGATGAGTGAGGTGGTTTCCCGTTGCCTTCCACACAGTGGATGAGCAGCTTGTCGAAGGTCGCTATATAGACAGTGGTTTGAGGTAGATTCGAACTTGCGACCCTTCGGTCACAAGGCGCCGAACTTTCCACTAGACCACCGCGTCCCATACGAAACCAGTTTTTTCCATAAAGACACAAATTCTGATTTCTTTATAGTCTATATTAATCGGTGCGCTCCTCGTTGCTGTCCTGCGCTTTGGACGCTAACGTTAAAGACATTGCCAAGTAGCATACGCCTGTTACAGTAGTAACTGATAGAAATGCTTGTAACAGTCGTCATGGACGTCCGTTAATGTTTTTACAGCTGGGAACTACGCACAATGGTTACGGCAACATTTTTCTGCAAGGCTTTGTGCAAGCGCATGAAAAATGCGGATCAGAGAATATTATTAGAAACATATTATCGGTAGTTTTCGTATACAGATTTCTAAATGCAAATTTCTCAGTTTCACTTTGTGTAGGCTAGGCCTATCATTAGTGATTCAGTTCGAAAACATGTAAAGCCTATAATACAGTATACTGAGTATAGTAGTTTCATCCAGAGGTTTCGGCATGGTCTGTGCTGCTCCACAACGCAGAATCACGGTTGTCATTTTGTGCTTCGAATATTTAAACAAACGCGTTAGCGGCATATATAGTCTTTACCTGACACTAGTTATCTAATACTAGTAATTACATAATAATCCAGCAGTTGCGTTAAATATCAAATAGACAAATTTGACTTTTAGTTTCAGTCAAAGAACGAATCATTCCGTCCAACATCTGCCATGTCCGTTTCATCTCCAGCGCCACCTGAAGACACAAGTGAGTCATCTTTTACGATGTCGTCGTCGTAACTCAATGGATTATTATCATCTGCTGAAGTAAAAGCCATATGGTTAATGGTTATACATGCATTGGTTGGTGCATACGTCCCTTGCGACTCTGATGTTTGTAACCGGGTTAATCATACATATGCAGAAGTGTCCCTAGATTTATGCCGCACACGAATACGTATAACTTCATGTACTTGCATGCATACATACATACATACATACATACATACATACATACATACATACATACATACATACATACATACATACATACATACATACATACATACATACATACATACATACATACATACATACATACATACATACATACATACATACATACATACATACATACATACATGCATGCATACTTACGTACATACATATATACATACACACATACATACAGTCATACATACATACATACATACATACATACACATACATACATACATACATACATACATACATACATACATACATACATACATACATACATACATACATACATACATACATACATACATACATACATACATACATACATACATACATACATGCATGCATACATACGTACATACATACATACATACACACATACATACATACATACATACATACATACATACATAGTTTTACATACACATACATACATACATACATACATACATACATACATACATACATTCATACATACATACATACATACATACATACATACATACATACATACAAGCATGCATACATACATACGTACATACATACATACATACACACATACATACATACATACAAATACATACATACATACATACATACATACATACATACATATGTACATACAATGTCATACATAAATAAATAAATAAATAAATAAATACATACATACATACATACATACATACATACATACATACATGCATGCATACATACATACATACATACATACATACATACATACATACATACATACATACATACATACATACATACATACATACATACATACATACATACATACATACATACATACATACATACATACATACATACATACATACATACATACATACATATGTTCATACATACATACATACGGCATGGCCGTGTTACTGCGCCATATAAATCGTCGCAGTTATTAAATAAATAAATAAATAAATAAATAAATAAATAAATACATACATACATACATACATACATACATACATACATACATACATACATACATACATACATACATACAATGTCATACATACATACATACATACATACATACATACATACATACATACATACATACATACATACATACATACACACACACACACACGTACGTACATACATACATACATACATACATACATACATACATACATACATACATACATACATACATACATACACACACACATACATACATGCATGCATGCATGCATACATACATACATACATACATACATACATACATACATACATACATACATACATACATACATACATACATACATACATACATACATACATACATACATACATACATACATACATACATACATACATACATACATACATACATACATACATACATACATACATACATACATACATACATACATACATACATACATACATACATACACGCTGTAAAACATACATACATGATTTTTCATATACCCTCTAAATGTTTAGATAATACGTATTTGCGCCACTCTTTATAATTCAGCGACAATAATAATAGGCCTACAGCGTCTGTTTGCATGAAGCGCATAGCATAGATGATTGAAATGACTCTGTAAGGAGTTACGACCTACATCATGCTGCGGCCTAAATACAATCGGCGCCGCATTTCATTGTTGTATACGCGCCGGTCTGCATTCTCTCGCAGGCCTTAAGCTGCACTCTGAATGCAGATCCGTGTATTCAACAACAACAACAATAATAATCATCGTAATGGCGTCGTCGGCAAAATGATTTATTGTGGTTTAGCTTGAAAACCAAAGAATCCTATGCGTCTTGAAAGTCTGGTCGTATACAGGGCGAAGGCGCCTTTGCGTGGAGTCTATAGCCTACATGTACAATTGTACATGTATGTTGCAGTGCTCATAGGTAACATTATGTTGTTGGAATGCAGCGGTGCACAAAAGCTGCTTATAAATCCTCTAAGGGCTTTGTGTGGATGTGCCGAAGCTCGTACGTGAACGCACGTTGGCTATGCATGCGACAAGAAAAATATGCGTACAGTATTATACGAAACTGGCAATAGTGTAATTGGTCTTAGTATGTGGCAGAACCTTAAGAAGTTAAAAGAATCATATTGTTTGCTTCCAGTTATTGGTAGGAGCAGGCTATACCTGGATCCTGTAAATACGGATATTTAAAATTTGGTATGAAATCGTATCCTGTAGGCCTACAGCAATTGGCCTATGATGCTAAGGTATTAAGACAAGGCCTTAGTTAACTGAAGGAACCATCTAAACCGTGTGCTGCCTTCTCCATAATTATTGTAATCGACATTTATATTGCGACACTTTAAGAAAAAAACATCCCACCATCAGCGATATAATAGAATACCATACAAATATGCTGTGCAGTATATAAGTCATACAAATATAATATGTATACATGTAGTATACATCGTTTAAAGGAGCAGAATGCAGTCTCTTATAAACCAAACTCGAGAGGGGTCTATGCATGGGGTATTGTCAGCGACTAATTTTCTTGGTCTCAGCATATAATTTATATAATTATGCGTATCGGCGGCCAGTCGATTGTCTCGCTGCATGTCTTGTCGTTCCCACTCAGCGTAGAACACGAATTCATTCATACATTCATTCTATATGAACCAAATTGAACTTATATAGCGCCTTTCAAGAAACCTACTCAGGAGCGCTCCCAGCCCAGTCATGGCAGAAGAAAAAAGACCTGAGAGATTTATGAAGCAAAGTTTGATCATTCAGATGTGATAAATCGTTCCTGCAGATGCATGATGGTGCTATATATAGTATACATACAACGGAGAAAGATCGACGATGCCAAGCGAGCCGTGTAACTCTGTATAAGGAATGGAACAGATACCTTCGAATAACCCTCTGCTCTTGCCCACCTTCTGCATTTACTCCTTTCTGATTACCCTTTGGACAAAACTCCTCTGAAAATGCCTCTTGACTTTCTACAACTAACTATGTATAACAGTATACTAGGCCTATAGGCGAATCGCTGAGATAGAAATATTTGGGAACACAAAACAGCCTGTTTATGGCATTTCTTATTTTTGCGGCACAATAGACGCTTATAAGCTTAAAGACTCTTCACAATTCAACAGTGTAGACTTCAGCTTTCGTTGTCGTCCACGATGAATACAGTTGATCGTATTATACACTGGCCTATACACAAAGACCTATACGCAGACTTGTATAGCGTAAGCACATAAACAAAATAACAAGACAGTCATAAATACTTCATAAATCTGGCATCAGCCTTACTCATAAGACCCTGTACTGAGTTGAAAAGTCTACGCCCAGACTTTAAAGTTGCTTAATGGATATCTGAATATATAGGCCTATATAATATATAGGCCTATTATTATATATTCATAATATATATAATATATATATTAAAAGCTTATATTATAAGCTTTTCATATATATATTATATATATATATATTAAAATAAATACATGCCATAGATGCATGATATATGATACTAATCTAAATGTATGTTCTCTTTATTTGTTGTAAAGCATGAGCTTTTGCCTCATGCTAATAATAGAGTCCAAAGATTCCTTCGCTCTGCCACGCAAGGTGACCTGTTTGTCCCTCGGACTTCCATGACATTGTTGCATAAAAGCTTCACTATATGGCCAGTCGATCTTTCTAGGGAATCAGTTTCTTAACAATTTCCATAGAGAACTTCTTTTTCTGTGTCCCTTTTCCGCCAGCGTTTCAAAACCATTTTTCTTTGATTGTGGTTTGTTGCTGTCAGGTTGCGAGCGCTTCTGAGGAGTTTCTCTTGAAGTGGCGCTGTATAAATTCACGATTACGCTTACCATAAATTATACTTACTAATTGTGTAAAATCGTACTTTTGGCTGAGCAGATAGCTAGATAACACACCGATGGATATACATGTATTCCTGTCTTAAATAGGTCGGCGCTATGTTCCGATACGTTGTGTGGTTGAATACGTGGAACCGTCGTCTCTGGATAGTAGTGCCAGGGGAACGCACAGCAGGAGGGAACAAGACACCGTCGTCAGGTTACCTGGTCACTGTCCGTTTGATGATATCGTCATTGCGGCGCTACAGAAATTGGGATACACTACTAGAGACATCGCCGGTGCTAAAGGTAAGTCGCTTAAACTTCGACTAATAATTATTAATCCCATTGTATATATTGTATCTGCAAATTTATATAGCGCCTCTCGAAGTGTAAACTGGTCAGATAGCACCCAGTGCCAGAGACCAATGGAGGAGAAAGTGGTCTTGAAACAGCGGAAATGAGCACTTTGGAACAAATGCCAATTATTATGCCAGACGGGTAGCCTACATTGTATGGTAGGCTACACCAACTTTGCAGAGGAACTGTAACTTTAGATTTGGTTGTTAACAGGGGCGCTGCAGTTTCCGAACTGGAACTCGTTGAGCTGCGACTCCATAACCGACAACTTGGACGCCACTGTTGAGAGCATTCTTGGAGGCGTCTCTTCACTAGTCACTCTCAGGATCCGACTGCACGGGTAGGCTGCACAGAGTGCACGCATGGCACTTTACTCATGAATGCAATTATTTTTCTAATTCTATTGTAAAATACCCATTTCTTATGCGCCTATGTATAGCCATGAACAAGCATCAAGCGATAACGCTGAGCATTTTTGTAAGTGAAGACCTGCTGTCGACAGTTAGGCCAAATAATTCAACTCCTGTAATGACTGGTGATCATCCGTTCATAATTACTGATTGCAATCATAGTACTAGGTTGTGTCAGTTTGAAAACAAATAAAGATTTTTCTCAAATTGACGTTCTTGCTATTTCACCGACAATAATATTGACTAAATCGCGGACATTACCGTGTACGGAAGCCAGTGAATTAGTCAATTAGACTCATAGGTGCAATCACGTCCTAAAAGTTGGAAGGGACCATAATGAATCACGTCCTAAAAGTTGGGGGACCATAACAATAAAGTTAGGGGACCACTCAAAAGTTGGGGGGATGCGTCCCGTGGGTCCCATAGGGTGGTTGCGCCTATGATTAGACTAGATAATGCTTTATTTATGCCTATATCAATCTGTTCGATAAAGCGCCTGTGAATAAGCTGGTTCCTGCGATTTCGCTTTTGTGGGCGCTGTAGAAATCTCGAGATTACAATAGCGATTACAATAACGATTACTATTACGATTACAATTATATCAGCATTATAAACAATAATATGTCTTGTTGTCGTATATTTCAGGCGTCCTAAATCTGTCAACCGGGAAGACGTCAAGGAAAAGCTGCTTTCCTTTCTGCTCCAGAGACTCCAACCAGTATTAAAAAACAGCGGATGCCCAATCAATCAGGTAATAATTTTACAAAAGAATAAAAAATAAACAAACAATTAAAACCCGCATAATATAAAATCGAATCAGCTGATTGAGTGTTTGAATAATTTGGGTGAATAGCTTTAGTGGTTTTAATGAAGAAATACAGTTCCATTATTGACTGTAATTGCGCTTACTTTGGCCACACGTGCGAACAACTTACGGATTGACTTACTTACTTAGGTAGCCTTGCTGATAAAGACTTTAATCATATGTAATGTTTACGAGGTAATGTAATGCAATGTGGTGTAATACGACCGAACATGAGAACTTATGCTGATTCACTCATCCATATCAACAACTTATATAGCGCTTTTCAATAAGCCCACTCAGAGGCGCTCCCAGTCCACTGCAACCACGATGATTCTAATAGATTTAAAATTTTAAATGTTGCCCCTTCCTTAATTCGTGTGTAATGAGTCACAATGATACAGTGCATATTCCTCCGTAGACGATTCTCGACGAAATATCCAACGGCGACCTGATCGACCTCCTCCCCAGCTCCACCCAGCAGGCATTCGACCGTTGGTTCCGCGACCAAATGGAACGCCCACCACCTCCACCTCCTCCTCCCATCAACTCCGGATCGAACTCCGCTCCTTCTCCATCTCCTCGAGGAGGGGGCAGCAACGGCTTCGTGAACCGTCTCGACACCAACTCCTCCTCCTCGCCAGGGAGCCAGAGGAACGGGCGAACTGAACCACTCCGAGGGGACACGAGACCCTGGTCGACCATCGATCACCAGAAGCTGCGCCTCAAGGACGAACCCATCAGCGAGGATCCCGACCCAAAGGACGATGGAGGAGAGAGCTTCCACTGGAGTGGGAGCGGCGCTGATTCGAAACCCAAATGTCCAGCGGATGTTGTAGCGGAGACGACGGATTCCTCCTTCGAGAAGGTTCTTCCTCTGGGTGGTCACCGGATGCGACTCTTGCCGAACCGGAACGCCGTCTACGAAACGGACGCCCTCCTTCCGGTGACGCCAGAGCCACCGGAGGAAGCGGAAGTGCTCGTCGTGACGCCGGAAATGCCGTCCGGAGAGGCGGAACCTGATGAACCGTCGACGTTTCAGACGAGCTCCTCCTTTCCAGGTACCGCCTCTTCCTCCTCAGCATCTTTCCAGAACGAGCCGACTGACCTGAGCATCCGTCGGATGAACGGAAGTGGTGGAACGCGTGGAACCGACAAAGTGGAACCTGGAACGGTTCTCGGAGTGGCGGTGGGGGTGACAGCATCACCAGCGGAACCTCCAACAAATCAGTCATTGATGTTGCGGCCCTTGAGGGTCCTGACCGGTCAGATGGGCGCCGAGTACCCAACGAAGGACAGCCGGTCTCCATCTCCATTCCTTGCGCCTCCCTTCATGCATTCAGCCGCCGCGGCAGCCGTCAGTGGACTTCAGAACCACCTCGTCCATCTTCAGCAGCAGCAGCAACATGCCATCCAGCTGGCCGCCATGTCGAGAGCCTTCAACTTCCACTTCGGTCAGACGCCTGGGGTCCACCCCCTCAAGGGTCTCACCCGCAGCACCGACTGCGACCGACCGACCTTCCCCTACAAGACGACAACGACAGCGACTACGGCGGGTTCCCTCCCATGCACCCCGGGTCCTCCATCGAACGCTCTCACCCACCACCTGGGTCATATGTCGGAGAAGGCGATGCGGGACCAGAAGAAGCGCAGCAGGGTCTTCATCGATCCACTGACGGAGATTCCAAAGCTGGAACGATGGTTCAGTGAGGACACACATCCGTCCTCATACGTCATCGAAAAGTTCACGGATGAGCTGAACAGGTCACCGTATCGTCAGCGCTTCCCGAAGCTCGAACCGAAGAACCTCCAGCTGTGGTTCAAGAACCATCGAGCGAAGATGAAGCGCCATCGAGACCTCGTTCCCTCCCAGCAACAGCAACAGCAGCCACCCATCGCAGGTCAAGGGTTCGAAACCAGCGCCCTCGCCATACGCACCCCCAGCCCGTCCAGCTTCTACTCGGACTGGGCAGACCGCAGCTCGACGCCTGGTCTCATCCCCAAGATGGCGCCTGGTCACGTGATGATGATGACGTCGTCGTGTACGTCACCGAGCAGCAGCACCGGAAGTAGGGTAGCGTCCTCGTCTCCGACCCCGAGGTCTGCCACCGACAGCAGCGATGACGAGATGGACATATGTCATGACGACAATAACATGCAGGAAAATGACGACTGACTGACTGACTGATTGATTTAATGACTGACTGAATGATTTACTGACTGGCTGATTGACTGACTGACTGACTGTTTGACTGACTGACTGACTGATTGATTGATTGACTGACTGACTGATTGATTTACTGACTGACTGATTGACGGATTGACTAACTGATTGACTGACTGACTGACTGATTTACTGACTAACTGACTGACTGATCGTCTGACTGACTGATTGATTGACTGACTGATTGCCTGACTGATTGACTGATTGATTGACTAACGGACTGACTGACTGACTGACTGATTGACTGACTGACTGATTGACTGATTGATTTACTGACTGACTGATTGATTGACTGACTGACTGACTGACTGACTGATTGACTGACTGACTGATTGATTGACTGACTGATTGATTTACTGACTGACTGATTGACGGATTGACTGACTGACTGATTGATTGACTGACTGCTTTACTGACTGACTGATTTACTGACTGACTGACCGACTGTCTAACTATCTCACAATGCATCTGACATATTGCACTTCATTGACTTTGCGTCAAAACCCGGTCAGAGAAAGCTAGGTGGTTGGAACATTTGGATCATTTGACTCGTTGACAGGAGACTTAATGCTGGTGGAAATTAAGGTTGTGCAGTCACGTGATACATTTCTAAAACTAGAGTGATGTAGGAAGCAAGGAGTCTGGTAAAAGTTATGGCACTCATGCAGTTTCCTTTAGAGTTTGGACTCGGGGAATGAGGTGGTTTTCGACAAGAAAAGACACTCTGTAGTGATCGGGGAAAATCTCTTTGGGATGAAGATGTCACGAATATGATTCACTCCAGTTATGCGACTTTCAGAATATCTGTCAATCATGGAGAGCTCTGGTTGCCCTGAGAGTTGGTTACTAGACTTTTTTGAGGGGATCATCTCAGAAGAATGTGTTCTATAAGACTACAGCTTGAGGGAACATCTCAGAATGTTAAACTCTCTGTTCCGTCCAGCCATGCTGTGTCTTGCCGCAATAGTATTCAACACGTGCTTCTGTTAATTAATTACTCGTTAAGTGCCTTTAACTTTAACGCCTAGAAGTATTTTTGGACATATCTGCATCTGTGTTAATATTGCCAATATTGTGTTCAGTGAACTAACTAGAAAAGATGTTTCTTTACATCGTCTTTTCCAAGTTTTTTTTTATCTTAACGACGAACGTATAGTCTAACAACGTCCGTATAATATTATGTCTGTAAACCGTGCTGCAATAAAATGTTTAAACAAATGTTTGAACCGTCGTCTTCAAAATATCTTGTAGACACGTAAGAAACGCGGTTTGAAACCTATTCATTAAACAACATTCCAAGCAGGGGCGGATCCAGGGGGGCCAATCCGGCCATGGCCCCCCATTGAAAACTGCCATGGGACGTGGCCCCCCATTTGGTCCGAAATTAGTAATACGAATATGGGTACAATGGATATTGGCCCCCCCCCTATTCGGAAAATTGTATGGGACGTGGCCCCCGCTCGGTTTTGAAGTTGAGGACTAAAAAAAAAGGTCATCAACTTTTTTGGCGGATGAAATGGTATGTTTTTCCCGAAAATTTTTGGCAGATCTATGACAAAAAAAAAAATTCTTCCGAAATTTTCTTGGTTTTTCCCAAGATTTTGGCCCCCCCCCATAAAAACAGTTCTGGATCCGCCACTGATTCCAAGTACGACTTTATTTCTTCGTGAACTAAAGAAGGATTAGATAATAATTATGATATCTAATCGTGATATTATCATGAACTCCTCGTTGGTACTATAGTACTAGAATAGTACCAACGGCATTATATGGATGCCCCTTCTTTTCTCGTGTTAAATATCTAGATCTGCCTAAATAAAAATATATAAATATACCTAAACATGCCTAACTAGAAATATCTAAACTTAAACATGCCTAATTAAAAATCTAAATATAGGCCTACCTAAATTTGCCCAGATAAAAATATCTGAATAGGCTACACCTAAATATGACTAGATATTCAGTATTTCTTAAACTACAGATGACTCATATCAAGGGGCAGCGTGAAGAGTGGTAAAAATTGATTGCTCGTCCTGCCCTGTAGCCTGTAGGTGACAAGTTGACAACAAACAATGGTCGATATAATAACATTATACGACAATCATAATTAATAATTATTAATAAATTTTATTTTGATCTGTTTTTCATTTTATTGCACATTCGGTAGATGGCGGTTTAGATACGTCGCATAGAAATAAAAAACATCGGAGCTTTTCGTTGTTTCTATGGAAGATGGCGATAAACATTTATTTTATCTATGCAGTTGATGCAGTTGAAAGACTTTGGATGCAGAAGCTCGCCAAGCTCAAGCGGATAGGCTACTCAGTCATTTACAGTACAAAAAATAAAAAAAATTCAACGAAGATTGTTACTCTTATTATTGTTATTTCTCACTGGGCACTTATTCGTACTGCTGAACCATGGGCGCCCGCAGGATTTTTTGCAGGGGGGTCAGTCATAGTTGTAAAAAATGTTTTTCCGTTTTTTATTCTCTCTATAAAAACTTTTTTCTTTTTTTCTTTTTTCATCGTTTTTTTATCGTGTTTTTATTTTTTATGTAACTTTATTTATTTGCTGTCTATAATTATTTTCTTTAATTTAATTTTTGTCTGATATTCCAAAGTTTTCACCGTACTCTCAAAGATTCAGCTAATTATAGTGTCATTATGTAATTGTTTAAGTCATCATTTGAGAAATACATATTTGCAGATTAAGACAAACTTGCATAAGGAAGGTTTTGAGCTTAAAATGAAGTTTAACATGTAACAAAGGCAGATTATTTTCCGTTTCCGTTTTTTAAAATCTTTTTTTAAATTGAAAATATCGTTTTTCCGTTTTTATTTTAGTTTCATCGGTTTTTTTTACATCTATGTCAAGACTGCGAGACATAAGTTTACCTAATTCATAAGTGTCCGACTTTAGTCATGGTCGGCTAGTAATAATTATGATAGCCATCCAATTCCAATAGGCCCATACCTATACTTAGCGGCTAAATCCCTTATTGTACAATGTAGCCTACAATTGTACATGTTCTACAACTCTGCCGGTCTTGTGGGATGATATATTGCACCCCCCCCCCCCATTCCCCGATTTGGAGAAAATCTGTCAACGACCAGATTTGCACATGCTGTAGGCCTATAGACTAGTAGGCCTATTCGGAAGACTCGGGCTCAGAGTGTCCGTCACTTCGTCTCCAGTTACATACACATAGGCTCCATCTAGTGGTGTGCTCAGTAAAGCTAACCAGAAGATACACAACAAAAGTTGGTGAAGTAAAAGAACACAATGACTGGTGGGCAATCTGTCCCGTTTTGCCACTATCATTTTTTAAAAGAGTGATTATCAATATTTTGTCATGATTTCCAGGGGGTCACACGACCCCCTTGACCTATGCTGCGGGCGCCCATGTGCTGAACGGTTTGCCCAATGCATTAACCCAGAGTGGCTTCGAAAGGTAAACTGTTGGAGAAATACATGTAGGCCTATAGTAAAGCCAACAAGTACAAATTAGTACATTGTACAGTGAAGGTGCCTTTGTAGCAGCATGGCCGCGTTGCGCCGCCATAGAAATTGTCATTATTATTATTATTATTATTATTATTATTATTATTATTATTATTATTATTATTATTATTATTATTATTATTATTATTATTATTATTATTATTATTATTATTATTATTATTATTATTATTATTATTATTATTATTATAAAGACAACAGGTTGTCAGAGAATACCTAAAGAAGGCAATGTGGTTGAATGTTCGAGTTAGAACTTATTACTAGTTCTGAGTGCAGACCCGAGCTACGTCACCGATCGGTCGGCAACGAATTCTAGAGGAGCATTAGCCATTGACGAAGACTCGCAACTGTTCTGATGGAAAGACACACATCAACTATCACAATGTCTGACGATCGAATCCGAGATTTGTGGTTATCGGACGTGATGCGTTTTTTCCATTCACGCGTTGACTCCGGCCTTTTTGCACGCCTTCCAGCAACATACATGTATTGTACATGCATAGCAAACTGAGATATTGTAGTTGAGCTGAATGTACAAAGACTGATCCCGACAGCCACGACAAAAAGACAACAGTGAATCCCACAACGCTGATAGCAACGGAGCCGCTGCCGGACACAGACTGACCAATGCACTGTCCACTGCACTGTCCACTGCTCTGACCAATGGTCAATCTTGCATGTATAGCCAATTACGTCCGTATCGGTCAGCGATATAAGGCAGAGACGACACTTGTACAGTGCTTGATGCGCCGAGCCCTGTTGCAGAAGGAACTGGCTTGATGGGCACCGGCACTGGCATCACTTCGGGGGTACTACATTGGAGGAGTGTGGAGGCAGGCCGCCGGATGAGGATGCTATGCTGACTGGAGGAGGACGGGTTGCTGATGATGGTGCGAATGACGTTGGTGGTTGTTACGGGTGGTGTGACAACGGTGACGTCTGCTCTATTGTTGTTGGTGCTGTGTCTTGGAGCAGGATCTCCTTTCTGTGAAATCCGATTCGTCGATGCCAAAGTAGGTGCCTCCTCCTTATCTTCGTGTGGACTCGAGCTAGATGTTAGATAAGTTCCCGATAAGAGAGAGAGAGAGAGAGAGAGAGAGAGAGAGAGAGAGAGAGAGAGAGAGAGAGAGAAAGAGAGAAAGAGAAAAAAAGAGAGAGAACGAGACAGACAGACACACAGACAGTCACGCAGATATACAGACAGAGACATATAGAGAGAGAAAGAGACAGAGACAGAGAGAGAGAGAGAGACAGAGAGAGACAGAGAGAGTCAGAGTGAGCGAGAAAGATAGTTAGAGAGACCAACAGACAAACAGACAGACAGACAGATAGACAGACAGGAGACAGAGAGAACTAAAGAAAAGATAAATATACATATAGACACATTGACAGGAGACAGGCAAGATTAATATTATTCTTCCTATTATTATTAATTCTCGGCGGGTACTTCGTACTGGGAGTGCCTCTGCCTCTGCCACAAGAGAGATCTGGAGACAGATATAGAGACAAGAAGATGATATAACTGCAGACTGTAGATATGTACTTGGATGGTTGGGCAATGTGTGCAAATGCAAATTTATTGGTGTTTACATAGCTAGATATGAATGCGGATAAATCTCCCTAGACATTTCCCTCTGACTTCCTCGGTCATTTCGCCCTTGGATTTATGCAAGCCTCTCAAAAGGACAACACAAACTCCCGGATATAACCCCTCCCACAAAAAAATTCGCAAAAGTAATCACTTTATATCTAAACTGACTTTGTGGAGCTTGATGGTTGAGGTGAAAAGACAAAACAATTTTAGAAGAGACTTTTATATGGCAACTTATTGAGTAAACAGTGTTCCGAAAATACTTTTAATGCAGTGAAGTTGCTATAGCAACAGATCGGGTTAGAGTTCTTCGAAATTTTATCAGAGTTTATTTGATTTAAATGATGAAGTTTAAATGTTAAGCAACCAAGCTTGAATTTTAGCAGCAGCTCCCAAGCAAATTTCATAGCATCTATGCTCGCCCAAACACCAGGTCATTTCTGTAATAATATGTTTTGGTTCCAACATATGGAACTCATTTCAGTGAACATTTGTTTAGTGCCAGGATTGACCATTTTTGAGGAAACAGTTGAGAAAGTTTAGAAGCTTTTACTGATTAATTATGTAATGAACAGTTATATCGAAAGTAATTATGAATAGCCTACATGGGCATCAGTCAGGTTAACTTTTCTGATGATCTCTTTTTTGTGTTCTTTTTCGGTTTGTTGCCATGTTAATGTTATTGTTAATGCTATTGATTATGTTTGTGTTATTATGTTAGACTGTAAACGTATCATATTTCTCGCTCTTTGTTTTCGCTGCTGCATTGATAACAATGGATGTTTTGTTTTAATGCCATCTTATTGCTTCAGAGATAAATTGGTTACCTTGGTTAAGTGGGGCTCCAATCCATCTATCTCTCTGTATCCTAAGAAGCTGTATCATTCTGTGCATACAATGTCAATTTCAATATCTCTGGGTATATAAATGATTGATCGGTTGATTGATTGATTGATAGTCTAATTATAATTCATTGCTTTGATGCAATAAAGCAATGTCGTATGTTCCGTTGTGCGTTTGCAAGTGGAGTAAAAACAGAAAATAAACAGTGAGATAGAAGGAAGTTCGCAAGATACATCGATAGATAGACAGAAAGGCAGCTAGTCAATCATGCATACAAACATCCATGCAAATAAATGGATGGATGAATGGGTGGATGGATGGATGAATGGATGGATGGATGAATGGATGAATGGATACATACAAACATGCAAACATACAAACATACAAACAAACATGCATACATACATACATACATACATACATACATACATACATACATACATACGTACATACGTACATACGTACATACGTACATACGTACATACGTACATACGTACATACGTACATACGTACATACATACATACATACATACATACATACATACATACATACATACATACAGTCATACATACATACATACATACACACACATACATACATACGTACATACATACATACATACATACATACATACATACATACATACATACATACATACATACATACATACATACATACATACATACATACATACATACATACATACATACTTACTTACAATCACATGTACATAATGCTTACAGACACGCCACTTGTATAGGCCTACTATCCACGCTTACATGTATAATACATACATAATACATGCATAGGCCTGCATATTATATTCACCTTAAGTTTATTGAGCTCTGTATTACATATGATTTAATCTTATTACTGGAGCAATCCACTAAAATAATTTCTCTGCTTATTGGACAATCGATAAAATAATCGTCGCTCGTCGATTGATCGCTTAAGCAATGTGACGCTGCTGATAGCAGCGCTTCAGCAGTGAGACAAGCGATGGTGGAAATCGCCTGAGCGATAATAGACTCTCCTGACGCCGCATCCATTTCACCGAACATCTTCCGCACTCATTAGGATGCATATTAGCCTACATATGATATTAGGATGCTTGCATACGACGTTATGGTTCAAGGCGTATACTAGTCAGGAAAGTTTTTTTTGGGGGGGGCCCCAAACGCATCGTTGCAAATTGCAATATTCATATAAAAATTATTATATCGCGGCTTCGTAGAATGCGGTGGCAGTGATAGGTTGCACCTATTAAGCTTATTATAGCACACTGTTGGCTTATAGTTTTTTCTGGGATTTTGTGTACAACGTGTGGATGAAGGTAAAACTCTGAAATGTTTCGGCGCTGAACAAGTGAACAGAAATTGAGTGTGGAAGTCCAGCTTTTCGTTGACGAAGTATGGGAAGTGATTCCGTAGGAGCCAGGATGTTGGGTTTGTTTCAGAGCCACGTTTTGAAAGTTCAATAGGTTGCTGGGTCTTTTGAGAGCAATATTCCTGGGTTAGTTTCAGAGCCACGATGTTTGGTCATTTTCAGAGCCTGCGGGAGACTGCAGGTCTATTCGGAGCTGGTTAAGTTCAACAGGTTGCTGGGTCTTTTGAGAGCCATGTTCCTGGGTTAGTCAGGATACTGGGTCTTTTCGGAGCTGGTTCTGAAGGTTCAAAACAGGTTGTTAGGTATTTCAGAGCCAGGATGTTTGATCATTTTCAATTTCATATACTGCTCCTCGTTTCCCTACCATATTATCCTCCCTGTCATTCAATTGTCTTCTAACATTTCTCTACCCTATATAGCCTTTCCATAAATTTCTCCATTTTTCCAACCCTATTTCATCTGTCCGTATGCGCCTATAGCCTACTCTTCCCTTCTTTCCATCTCTTCTTCAGTGCTTTATCCTCACGCAGGTTCATTCATCCAACCTCTTTTTCTATCCCCCCACTCTTTTGCAGAGATAATAGAAAGAAGGACAAACGAAATAAACCTGCATGCTTCGCCCCTGGATCTATCCAAAAACAACCGTATCTGTCGATCTCTAAAAGCTACGTCGCAGTATAATGCATTGCTTGTCTTTACACCGCGTGTATACAATCCATAAATAGAAGATGCAATTAGACACTGCTGTACGTAGCAAAGATTAGACACTGTTGTATGTATAACAAAGATTAGACACTGTTGTATGTAACAAAGACTACTGGAGATCAGCGTCTCTATTCCAGCAACTATTATAGGTCAAACGCTGATACTCGTGAATAAGTTGGTGCCCTGCGCTCGGCTTTTATGCGAAGCTTTCTAAGTTTGGAGTTATGAAAGTGTTTCTGATCGAGCTATAAACGATTGAGATGGATATGAATGAATGGACGAATGAATGAACTAATGTGTGGTTCGATGATTGCATACGTTAAGGAACGCATACTAATATCTTTGTTTATGCGTGCATTAATAAATGCAAACTATACATGCATGCATGTATAACAGACAAATACTTGTAGTAGTTATATAATAATACAATGTGTGCATAAGTATATAATTATTATAGCATGTATTTAATTATCTGAACGCTGTCAAGAACCTTTCAAATGCCATCTACGTGAACTGCACTTCAAAATATCAAGAACAATGTCTGCACTTGTCCACTGGTTAAGAGATTCAAACGTTGCAAAATATAATATCAAAGCAAATGAATGACTGACCTCAATGTATAGTATACAGTCATCATTATGTACCAGTCCTCTCGGTCTGTCTGTCTGTCTGCTACGCTAAGCCTGTGTTGTGTTGCCTGGTCCCTCTCTCTGTGTCTGTATGTGTCTGTCTGTCCGTATACAGCATGATGTCTCTTTGAAACTTTGATGGCTTAAGGCTGTCCATGAAAAAAAGACAACATAAAGGGCAAATTATCAAGGAGCGCATTCAGTGCCCATTAAAACGCATGCCATCAATCAGCACTGATGGAGCGAGCGATATACAGAGACAGACAGACGCAGACAGAGACAGAGAGACGGAGACAGAGACAGACAGACGTAGACAGACGCATAGAGAAAGAGACAGGCAGAGATAGATGGAGACATAGGGAGTGGGCTCGCTCAAGCAATCGCCACTTGTAATATCGTCTTCAATCGATACCCCTCGGGCGGTTAAGACTAACACACACAGACAGACAGACAGATAGACACACAGACAGATCGACACACACAGGGACACACACAGGTACAGAGGCACATAGACAGGGAGACAAAGACACAGACAGAAACCAATGCTACAGCCTCAAACCGCGATGGATGAAGTTCGACCTAACCAGGCTATCGATTTCTCTAGCGCTGCAGCAGAGATAGGACTATGGACGTGGGAGCCAGTGTCCGATGCTAACTAAGCGGATAGGCCAATAAATTGATGGGCTTATGGAAAGAATGCTGTTATCTTGTGTAGTCCACCGGTTTACGCTTCGATCCTTCTTTGCAGTCCTCTAATGATGATCGCCGTTTGAACGTTGCTTCTGAATGGGATTGTGTGTGGTTAAGAAATGCGATATGAAAATATTGTAATGTTGTGGTCTATCCATCATCTCGTATGTACAATGCTAATTTACTTCTTTTTTCGGCATAGTATTTTTGTTCCTAGAACTGGACTGCTCTTGCCCAACCATGGTGTTTGCTGTGTGGTTGGTACCTTCATTTGGAATAACACTCCTCGTGCACTAAGTGGCTAAACTATGGCTATTTCTTCCTCTTCTGTCTCTCACTCTTTAAATGCATTTCCCCTGGGTTTTTTCATGCTCATTTCACTCTGAACAGACGATAGGCCTATGTCTTCCTCTGGAATAGCTTAATCTGGCGAAGATCATCTGCTCTAATAGCGAACCCCCACGATACTGATGCAGCATACATTGTATTATATAGTACTGCATGGTCATGGTTGTCACCTTTCCCACCACTTGGAGGAGTGCTAATGATGTTCATCCGTGTGATCTTCGAACTCTAAGCGTGTGGAGTGAATCCGAAAGGCATCTATAGGAGTCTATCGACATGATGGGAAGTGCGCTGAGGTCATTATACTGACAGTGACGTAGACAGCTTTGGTCTTTCTCGATCGTCGGTCCCTCCGTTCGGAACAGCCTTCATGCACCACTGAACATTGTCGATACATGTAGAGCCTACTGAAAATAAGCAGGACCCAGAGTAAGCTTATACACTATGCAGTCGCTATATAAAAACACGTGTACGCTGAAGCATATACAATCATACATGTAAGTATATTCTGCATTATTCCTTTAGCGGACCATAGTTATCCTTCTTCATCTCCGTCTCCGTCTCTGTCTCTGTCTGTCTGTCTGTCTGTCTGTCTCTCTATCTGTTTGTCTTTGTCTCTGTCTCTCCGTCTCTCTCTCTCTCTCTCTCTCACTTTCTCTCACTTTCTCTCTGATTATCTGTATGTTTGTCTGTCTGCCTTGTTTTACCTGTTTGAGTTTATAGGGAATGGAGTAACTTCTCTCTTCCCCCCCCCATATTCTTCATCCTACTTTGGACTTCCAACCAGAAGTGTTTCTGCCGCTTGCTCTGTCTCTGTCTGCCTCTCATCTCACTGTATACTGCTTCCTCTCAGTTCCAATCTATCTCTGTCTGTCAGTATCCGCGCATCTGCTTCAGTTGTCTCTCTTTCTTTGCTCCTCTGTCTATCTGTCTGTCTGTCTCTGATCTCTCATATTTCTGTAATCTGTAGGCCTATCTCTCTGTTTGTACAATTATCTGTCAGTCTCTGTCTGTCTCTGTCTCTGTCTCCTTCTCTGTCTGTCTGTCTGTCTGTCTGTCTCTCTCCTCTCTCCGTCTGCCTTCCAGAGAGACACCCCCCCTATGCTTTTCGCAAGCAGATCTCTTCTCGTCTCATATCCCCGTCTTGAATGCTTCATTCAATTACGTCCATCATTCGTTTTGTCCCCATCTTCGACGACGATCTCCAACCATCCCCCACCCCCCACCCCATTCCCTCTCTCTACTAACCAACCAAAACGCCATTAGCCATCCCCGCTGTTCGGTCGAATTGGCCCGGGGGCTTCTTAGAAGCAGCCCATTAGACCGCACCCCGCTGCCACCGCCACCGCACCAGGCCATTACGCAGCGCCTCCCTCTCTTCCCTCCGCGTGTTTGGCTTTTGCCATCTCTCTTAATTATCTGCGCTGCGATCGATGCGCAGTGAGGCTGATTTCCGATCGACTTTGCCAATCGTTGCGCCGAATATTCGATTAGGGGGACGATGGGGTGGGGTGGGGGTGGGGTGATGGACTTGATGTCGACAGCTGCTGCTGCTGCTGCTGTGTCGAGATGGTTCAGCGCTTCCTTCGACCGATTGGGATGATGTTGTTGATGTTGATGGTGATGTTGATGGTGATGTTGATGGTGATGTTGATGTTGATGCTGTTGAGGCCATGTCAACAACGATGAACTGGACGCTGAGGGACTACTGCACTGAAGCGCGGATGGATGGAGTGATGCAGGGATGGAGGAGGAAGAGGAGGAGGAGGAAGAGGAGATGGATGGGTTGGATAGGTTGGTGGGTGGGTGGATGGATGGTTGGATGGTTAGATGGGTTGATGAGGGGTTGAATGGATGGATGAATGGATGGATGGTTGGTTGGATGGATAAATGGATGAATTGATGGATGGATAGATGAATGGATGGTTGGATGGTTAGATGGATGGATGGATAAATGGATGAATTGATGGATGGATGGATGGATGGATGGATGGATGGACGGAGGAAAAAACTGGGCTGAGTTAAGCGACCGAACACGACAGTATGATAACAGTACTATAGAAAAATAACTGAAGCAGACTTTGATTCACATGCAGTTTGGGTGTTCAATAAACATTTTACTATGTGGTGCTAAGAACGATTTGAGGCGCTTTTACTCTTCAAACTCTCAAAGCAGGCAATTCTCACACTGGAACACGATTAAGATCAAAAGATGACAGGAGGACAAAAGAAAGGATAGCTCGAGAAGCATGGAGGATAGGAAGAAATGAAGCTGGAATGCTGAAGGAAATAGCAGGAATAGATTCAATAGATGAATTAAAGGAACACCGCTGCTAAGTTTCTGTCCGTTCTGCAAGTAAAATGCAAAGTGAAAAATCAATAGCATGAGTATTCTTCACAAAGGTTAAATTTATAAAAATTAATGTAGATTACTCAGTTTAACTCTGTGAATGATCAGCAATATTTTGCTAATTCAATGCAACAGAAATTAGTTAGAATTTTAGAAACCAAAAAGTGGTATAGATATTAGATCTATTATAAATTTTCCATGTGTCCCGTGGCCCATATTTTCTATCTCGCCTCGGTTCTAAGTTCCAACCAAAATCTTTCCGCCCATCTCTCCTCCCTCCCCCGTTCTTTCTTGCCCACTTTCCCTCCTTATGACCCAGTTTTGCTTTTCTGTAGTCAGTTTATGACGCCGCGTAGGAATGCTTGCAAGCAAACTTTGATTGACCTCGGCCGTTTTTCAAGCAAACAAGATTGTGGCAATTTCTGTGCTTATCACGACGAACATTAAGATTTCGGTATCGATAGGCAACGTCCAAAATAACATGCAAGCGTGTTTGCTGTACCGCATCGCACTGTATTTTGCAGCGGAGGAAAATCGCATAGCATGGAATAATAATAGGCCTACATGACATGCATGCCGTAGTAGAATATAATACGTCATAACATGACATAGCATAACATAATGACATGGTGGTACAACATAGCATGAGGTAGCTCAACGTAACATGACATAGCACAACGTTTCATGGCATAGAACAACGCAGCAGGTCATAGCAAAACGTAACATGACATGAAATGACATTGCATAACGCAATGACATAGCACAACGTAACATGACATAGCACAGCGAAACATGACATAGCACAACGTAACATGACATAGCACAACGTAACATGACATAGCACAACGTAACATGACATAGCACAACGTAACATGACATAGCACAACGTAACATGACATAACACAGCATACCATAGCATAACAAAACATGACTCCTCCATTTGGAACGATCTCCTTCTCACTAAGGGCTAAATTAGCGACTGGGTTTACTAATTCAGTCTCTCATTCCTTAAAGGCATTTCTTTTACCCTGAGGTCTACGTGCTGAGAGCTACTCAGCTAGAGACGCTATAATATTTAAATCTATAGTCGCGATACGATAATGCAAAATAGGCGAACACAACGTATACAATGTCATGTAGGTCTGCCACTCATTGAAACAGGTCTTCTAATTTTCCCACTCAGTAAAGCAAAACAGCCAAGATCCTGATTATCTAGATTCTAGAAGACCGTCTGAAATCCAGTTCTGATCATCAATTTTAAACTTGCTAAAGAATTTGACCGTGACCATTGTGGAAACGAAACATCTGCCAACTTCCATGGATAATATAGAGAGATATGAAATGTTGGAGGAATGGTACAATTGAAAGAACTCAATACCAACACTATTATAGTCGATATTTCCAATTTAAAACTTGTGAACTGATTGTTTACTGTGATCGATCCTCTGTTGACGTTAGCAAAGCTTTTGACACCGTTGACCACGTCACGTGGTAACAATTGCAATAACCAAAATCTTTTCCATCGATCATGTCATTCACACAATGTGACGATGCTTACTTACAGGTTGGCTCAGATGATGCGTGACCATTGTATTTTGACACTGTTGATAGGCCTACCTCTGACGTAATGCTTACTTACAGGTTGGCTCCGATGATGCGGACTACTCCGGAGGTATATCCGGTTGCGGAGGAGGAGGAGGAGGGCAGCCAGGCGATGATGACGAAGACTGCTTCAAGGATACCATCACAGATGAGGAGATGCCCAACCCCACCATCATACTTACCCACCCACAACCCACCTCGAGCATCGATCATCACGTGACCGGAAACACGACGACAGTGCGCAGGAGGCGGAGGAGGATGGAAAGAGATGGGAAGAGGCGGAAGGGGAAGGAGAGGGGTAGGTCAAGGTCACCTGGAGGCAGGGCGACGAGGTCTCCACCACCGGATGGATCGTCTGCCTACGTTGACCTTCTGCGTCTGTCCGACTTCTGTCCTGAGAGCTTCCCTGTCATCCGATTGAATTTCGTGAGGACGCTCATCAACTGCATGACGTCATCGAAGAGTTTCATCCTCGATACATCGTCCGTCACAGGCCTACCTCTGACGTCAGTCGACACCTGGTCAGTGATCTCCAACGCTCTAGTATTGCGCATCATGAATCACTATCATCATCATCATCATCATCGTCGTCGTCGTCGTCGTCGCCGTCGTCATCATGATCATAATCATACAACGTCGCATGATTGTGTCAGCGGCCAATCGCATTTGTAGAGTTGGAATGTCGGTATACGAAGAAAAATTATGGGGTCCATTGGGTTTCTTTTTTAGGCGGATGCCCAGTACAAATGGTCACAAAACACACGGAATCAACTAAGATAATTAGGAAAGTATTCATTTAGTAACCCCCTTAATTCGTCCGCGTTCTCGAGCACTCGCATGGCCAATGATATCAGCATACGACTCGAATTGTCGTCCCATACACCATGCACGCAATTTACTGATCATCGTAGAAACGTTTGGCCTCACTACCGTGTCAATCATCAATTCATTCATTCATTCCATTAACTTATATAGCGCCTCTTTAAGAATCAGACTGTGATGACGTCGCCAACTACTATGAAACACGTTAACAATAAACTCATTCTAATCTAGAGCCAGTGAAAGCTCTTTACCTGCCACTCTATGAGTTTATGATTACAAGTATGCGATTAGCCTACAAGTGGCGCAATAGGAATTTGCGATTACGATTGTGCTGTTTGACCCTAGGCTGACCTTCAACTACACGGAGGCTCAGCTGGAATCGTCGACCTTCGACTGGGACCAGTATCAGAGAACCTCGTTTCCAGATGAGGAGGGACTCACCACTTCTGGTGCGGGGACTCGCGCGGAAGGCGACAACTGTTCCACATCCGCTTCCTGCGAGAACTTCGCCTCCACCGGCGGAAGTGCGTCACAGACAGATCCAGAAGGACACTCAACGCTGGCAGACGACGATGATCTTTACGTGGAGTACATCGATGAGGACCTCATCTTGACGGACCAGGTCGACGATGTCGCTACAACCGCTGCCTTGGCAACGTCTAGCGGTTCGTCTGAGGCGAGCTTAGCAACCACAAGGCATACATCATCAACGGATCAAAACTCCCGCAGCACCAATTCGCCCCAAAAGGGGTCGTACGTGACGGAGAAGCTGGTAGTGGACTCGGATTCGTCCACCACACCTAAGTCTTCCGCTGTTAATTCCCCCTATCCCTACGGAAAGACTTCATCATCCGCAGGGTCCCCATCACCGTGGTGGCATACTCCCAACCTCCATAACGACCTCTCGATAACCTCCATACCTCGTAACCTAGACCCATCCCCAGAGGCGCTGAACACCTACAACGTTACCCCATCGAGACCATCACGCGTCACAGAACCCCATCGCTCCACCACGGCTGCTCCAACACCACCACCACAACCAAAACACCCATCATCATCATCATTAACGCCCATTCGGCCGCGTATCATCGTCGATCGCGTCAGCCGCCTCCAGCCGCTCTTCACGAAGCCGACGGTGCTCGAGCACATCCCGGTCGTTTCAGCGGAGACCGAGGATGGTAGAAACCTGGTACGCAAGCACCAACAGCAGCTGCGCATACTCAGCGTCGGCCTGATCATCGGAATCATCGCCGCCATCTTGCTGCTCGTTGTCCTGCTCGTCCTCGCAGCATACACAGCGCTCGTGCTGGTCAGACGCTTTCGTCGACGCCCGAGGGGCCCCTCCCTAGCCAACGCCGAAACCAACACGACCCTGACAAAAGCACCGGTGGCTAACGGCCCCAATGGGTCTGGCCACCACTTGGTCGAGGGTGCGACGCCCGCCGCCAAAGTCACGGACCAAGTTGAAAAGGCGAAACCCAGAGATGTTGTAGAGTGGTATGTGTAGAGCATACCATCGAAAGGAATAATACTACACGCCACGTTTAAGAACACAAGCTGTATTATAAGTTTAAAAAGTAGAACTAACGCTGAAACAACGGGTATTGTTGTAAATGTCATGTATGGGCACCCGCATAATAGTTATATTTTTCCAGGAGAGGGAAAACACAGCGGTCAACGTCAAATTTCTCATCAAGACCTTGAAAAATTCGAAGCAGGAAATTAAGAATATTTATGGGAATTTTTCATATAGGTTTCAAATAACTAATTTCTCTGTTTCACTTTTTGTAGCTTTAGTAGGCCTAACATTAGTCTTTAGTGTGAATAAAATTGTTAAAAGCCAAAAATTGGGCATTTATAAATATCATATGTGTCAATTTTCCAGGAGTAGGCGCCCCTCTTGTCCCCATAATTATGTGCGGACGCTCATGCAAATGCTCTTCGTGGTGTTTCCTGCAGTTAGAATTTGTTAAAGGGGCCAATCGTGTTGCTAGTGGACTAGACCTTCATGAGTAGCACAGACATTAGGTAAACGTGAATACATAAATATATATAAATAGACTTAAATGATTTATTACGAGGAACCTTTTTCGTGACACTGCAGGTTAGGATGCTGGACAATCAACAGAGAGGTCTACGACACAAAATATGTCGTGGGTGCAGAAAATTGAACTGAGATTTCTGGTCCACTTCTGCTATAGATTTAGTAAACGCATAGGAATCTTCAATTGTGAATAGCCTACACGAACAGCTCACTGTCGGTTGAAGGGTCATGAGACGGCAATAAATACCCTCGGATTAGAATTCTATTTCCGTCTTCTTAAAACTTACCATACTATCGACCTGTATCTATGGCATCTGTACTCTCAATTGCCTCTCCAAAACTGTAAAAGGAACCTTTTGTAAGCCATCACACAGTCGCCTAAACTGGATATACATATCCATTGTTCATGTACAATGTACATTGTACATGTACAGTGTTGTACAGTATAATAATAATAAAAACATCTCTGTTAAAACTGCATTACTTCCTGTTCACAATGGGCACGGGAAGGCTAACTTAGGCCTATTCCATTTGAATTTTTTCTGGATGTTGGTGTACGGTCGTTTTTAATGTTAGCCTACACTAGTCTTGACATGCATGGCGCTTGGAAGTTTAGTGGTTGTCGTGGTGGGCATGTCAACCGAGATGTCGAAAGTTCATATCCTCTCAACAACATTGCAAAGATCAAGATTTCGGCCTTACTTATCAGCCTTCCATTCGGCAGATGGGGTTGGCAAATGAACAGTAGGTTTGATAGGCGCCTTGCATGGCCGCCGACAGTTAAATTTGACTCCTGTAATAAATCATCTGTTGATTCTGTTCATAGACTACTATGAATTCAAATCAAAATCAGTTTATTTCCCGAATACACACAAAAACAATCAAGACAGTGAATTGTACATATTTAGTGGTTATCAAGGGGAGACCCAGAAGAGATGGATCACTACGCAATCATATTTGCGTCAGTTTGAAAATAGACGAAGATTGTTATCGTTATTGTAAAGTCTCTGGAGTATTGTAGGCCTAATAGTCTGGAACAAAGTCTGGAAAGATTATTATTGTTATTGTCATAGTTGCAATTTCAGCTTTACTAGACGCCCCTAGGCTACATGTCGCTACGCATGTAGTCCCACGAAAAAGTGTGTTGTTAATATTTTATTGGCCCATTATTATTATTATTATTATTGAAATTTTTATTAATGTTATTTTTACCCGAGGTACCTAGGATCCCTTAGGATTTCAAAAAATTATGCTTTGAGCTGTTTTTGCTATTATTATTATTATTTTTTATTTTTTATTTTTATATTATTATTTTTTTTTAGGCGCCCGAGGTAGTAAGGATCCCTCGGGCTGTAAAAGAAGATTAAAATCATTTTATTGGTTCTCGTCATTATTATTATTATTATTTTATTATATTATTATGACATTAGGCCTATCATTATTATTTTTTAGCTCAATGTTATCTCTTGTTACTACAATAGGTCTATACGAAAGCTTATTAATATTATTGTTATTATTATTATGATTTGTTATTATTATGAGAAAAATTATCTATCTTTCCCTCAGCGTTTGTCTTATTTATGCACATTATCTGGATCATTTAGAAGGCGAATGGAGCGACGTCAGGCGGCGGGAATAAGAAAAAACACCAGAGGGCAAAGTCATTCAGAAATAGCGCCTCATAAAAGAATCGTTATAGCAGATCCACAAGCGTCTGCTGCTAATTCAAATTCCGTGTCATGTTGCTCGCAGTGATGACGTCAGCGACGGAAAGCGGAAGTCGGAAATTTATGTGAGTGCGTTGGTGAGTTGCCGGAAATGACGAACTGCATGGCAGTGTCAGAACTGTCATCATCGATATCATCATCATCATCGTCATCGTCATCATTATCATCAACATCATCATCATCATCGTCATCGTCATCGTCATCGTCGTCGTCATCATAACATCATCATAATCATAATCATCGTCGTCGTCATCATCATCATTATCATCATCATAACATAATCATCGTCGTCGTCATCATCATCATCATTATCATCATCATCGTTACGATCAACGTCATATTCATCGTAGTGATCATCGTTACCAAATCGTTATCACCATCGTTATCATCGTCGTTATCATCGTCGTTATCTCCATGGTAATCGCAGTCACTGTTATCACCGTAATTGTTATCATCATCGTTGCCGCAGCTATTTATCATAGTCATTGTAATAACTATTATCACCATAATAATAGTCGTTATCATCATCGTTATTATCATATGCATGATCGTGACTATCGTTATACTATAAAGGTTAAGGTCATGATTGATGCTATTGGTATTATTATAGTGATCAAATCAATTCACTTTATTGCAACCAGAAAACAAGAAGACAACAAAAGTAGAAAACATGCATGCTTGGCTACAAAGGGGGGGGGGGCAAAAGGGATGGACATCCCGCTGGAAAGGGTCACCCAAGTAAAAAATCCCAAGAAAAATTAACCAAGATAGCTTAAATGAAAGAGATTAAGTTTACATCAAATTAGGTGATGACAGATTGCAGAAAAGTTTAGATTGCCAAGAGCATGTTTAGAAACAAACCATTAAATTTAGGAGTAGGCCTAGCCTATTATAATTGCTGTTTAATACATTGTTAATATAATGTTATTTATGTTCCAGTTGTTACGGCAATTGTTCTTTCTAGTAATGTGCTGTTGAGATTGTTCATTGTTTAAGCAACACGCGGTGTCATAACAAACAATTATGGCTTAGGAGTCGACTCCTTCTTTCTCCAGGTTTTGTAACCGACCGGTCCACGCAAGGCCGTAGCTGGAGGGGTTTGAACAACAATTATATGCTTCGGTCCTCGATGCTATAGTTTGTCAATAATTAATTTGTGCAACGTTTGGAAAATCTATGCATATGGTCTATGCAATGTATGCATGCATCATGTCCTAATCCTATAGAAACTTAATTCCTAAAGTGCCGTGGAAGCAAAATCATCAACCTCAGCATTTATGCCAGAATGATTATGACGTCATCGTCTGCAACAACACACGATGACGTCATTATCGACAAGCAGCTTTTCCCAGATCGCCGTCGCGTTAAGGAAATCCGCGGAAACACAACAATATTATTTTTACTAATAGTTAAAAGTCAGCGCAACAAACTAATAAACAGTTAGGATCGCGACGGAAAATCATCAGACAAACAGACAGACAGACAGACAGGCGACCATACGAAGAAGAAGAAGAAGGCGACGAACGTAGTGGTGGTATTAGTAGGAGAGGAGTGGAGACAAGCCGGACAGTAGCATGGCAACTGCGGCCGTCAAGACGATCTGGAGAAAGAAGGACATCGTCGGTGGCGGTGTTATGATGAGACCGATGAAGTCGGCGTCGGACGAGGACCGCAGCGGGGGAGACAGTCCGCGGAGGAGCGGCGGGCATCAGCAGAAGCATCGGTCATCGCAGTCGGCTGCACCCGGGGCGTCGTTTGGCCCTCCGATTCCGCCGAAGGTTAGAAGCGGCGGCGGCGGTGTGGTGAAGAATCGAGGATCGGCGGGAGCGGTGGTGGAGAGAAGAGAGAAGCCGATGTTGCTGGTGACCGCCGCGGACATTGTGAGGCTGAAACCGTCACAGTCCAAGTCCTCATCGCCGGAGCGGACCAACTCCGCCGTCAATCAGAGGAAGAGTCCCGATCTTCCGCCGTACATCCGTGCGACCATAGCCGAACAGCTGGCCCCGGTGCGTTCCCGTCCGGCGCGCGAGGACACGAAGGAGAATCTCTTCGGGTGGGACAAGAACCCGAGGCTGCGACTGTCGGCAGTGAGATGCCAGGAGAACACCCAGAAGACCCTGTTCGGCGAACCGGAGCCACTGCTAGCCACCTGCAAGTCGTCGTCGCCCCGTCACATGGCCGACACGAAGCGCAACCTGTTCGGTCCGCCACCGGAAGTCGCGATCCGGGTGAAGTCCTCCCGCCAGCGAGCGGACACTCCGGACATCCTGTCGCACGAGGTGAAGCCAATGTCGGAGGTTCGAGAGAATCAGTTGCGGACCATCGTGAGTCGGTACCTGCTGCGCCACCAGGACACCCACCAGAAGCTGTTCGGAGCTCCGGAAACCCAGCGGAAGCCTCCACCACCAAAGACGACGTCGAACATCTTCTACGTGGATCAGGAGACGAACCAGGACAAGGCGGTGAAGTCCTTACCGCTCGGCAGCAGTCTCATCGTCGTCACCAGGGATGCCCTTGCCCTTGCCGTCGTCGTCCAGCCAGTGGAACCCCAGCCGCAGGAAGTCGGTCAGAACTAGAAGGTTGCTTTACAATGGCGCTACACGAAAATATCTGACGATACGACATATTTTATTTTATATAAAGATGTTGCACAACGATGTCATCTTTACACTCTCGCCATCTAACGATTCACATCTAAACTCCATTTATTTCATATAATTATTAAGTTTATAATTATAACCACTGATTTTTTTACTAACTAAACGCGATATATCTAAGGCTGCTGCGACCAGAATAATTATGCACATGACTTCCGGCTAAACCTGGACATCTTTAAATATATTCATTATTGTATTATTAACGCATTGGAAAAACATTTTAGCGATTTGCAGATGACTAAGCTTAGAGTTCAAACGCGGAAACGGAATCGATGATTATTGTTATTGTGCTAACACTGAAAGGAATAACTTTTAAGTAACTATAAAGTCTGACAAAACTGCAATTAGTTTCGGTGGCATAATTATGACATCGTATTTCTGGACATAAATTACAAAACTGAACGCGGAAACGGGCTTTCACGATTTGAACAAGTTAGCGAGTTCGTTACCTCGTAAAAGTTGTGTCAATCTGTAGTCGAATAAGTTAATCGTTTGAATAATAATTACGAAAATTATTGATAGCGCTTTTGTGAGACACCATAAAATGCGCTATATGAAGTATCCTGGCCCAAAGATGCCATCACATAGATACACACGCAGGCATGCACGCACGCAAGCATGCACAATTGCACACTCACGCAAGATAAGGAAATCCTGGTCGTTGTCTCGTAATTCCTGCAGCGACAAGAAAGCAAAAAAAGACCCTTTAATTCACGAGCGCTTAGTCAAAACGGAACCGATAGACAGAGGTGAAATCTGCCCAGTGTTAAAGATCGAAATTGGCCAGGCTGCACAGGGGCGGATCCAGGATTTCTGGTTAGGGGGGCGTAAATACTACATACATACATACATACATACATACATGCATACATACATACATACATACATACATACATACATACATACATACATACATACATACATACATACATACATACATACATACATAAATGCTTGCATGCATACATACATGCATGCATGCATACATACATACATACATACATACATACATACATACATACATACATACATACATACATACATACATACATACATACATACATACATACAAGCAAACATAAGTACATACATACATAGGCATATAAGCCCACACACATACATGCATTTGTTCGGCGCAGTGGTGAAGGGGTATAGGCCTAATTATTATAGTATGCATGTATGTATGTATGTATGTATGTATGTATGTATGTATGTATGTATGTGTGTATGTATGTATGTATGTGTGTGTGTATGTATGTATGTATGTATGTATGTATGTATGTATGTATGTATGTATGTATGTATGTATGTATGTATGATTGTATGTATGTATGCATGTATGTATGTACGTATGTATGTATGTATGTAAAAATAATATAGTCGATGCCAATTTATCATACGATAATTAACATAGTAATGATAGAAATTGAATACACTAGTAGTTGTATAAAAATTGATTCCATAAGCAAGGGATGCGCCTCATCCATGGACCGCACGACACTGAGCGTTAAAAGAATGATTAAATGAGTAATCTTTGATACATTTAATTTCTGCTGAAGAGCTCCCATGACCCGACCTGCTGAAATTGCAGTTCTATATCCTTGATTTGCTTTTGTCCATAATATCGACAGCTGAACGCTTTCGGCGGCTATAATCAGCAGGACGAATTTCTAAATTATAATGATAATCATATGCCATCTTTTGAGATTTAGGCCTAAGATAGGCTTATGTCTTACCAACGGCAGTCGGCTTATTCGCTTGTTTAAGCCGTTTTGACGGCGGACCACTCGACATATTTTTTTAATTGACCAATTTCTATTTACGTAAATTTTGTCTGTACATGAACTTTGGGAATGACGTCACGGTAAAGTCATTGGTCACGTGGGCAACGTCTGCTAGCAACTCAGGTAAGTAGGTAAGAGAGCTCCGGTAAGAGAGCTCCATTCTGCCGGTCCAGCTACTTCAAACATCCTATCCCCAAATTGCAATTATATTAGTTTTAGGTCAGTTTAGTTTGAGAACATTTGCTGAGGTTTAGGGGGGGCGTACGCCGGCTCCGCCCCCCTCTGAATCCGCGCCTGAGGCAGGCAGGCAGTAATGGATGATGTTTAATTGTTTATAGAATTGAAGCGGTGAGGGAAGCAGGTCTAAGTGGAAGAGGATGAACCTGGATATGATTCGTAAACATGTTCGCCCGCACATAGGGGCAAGAGGGAGCACTTGCCTTCTGGAAAATTCGCATCTATTTTTTAACTAACTCTATTTCAAAAACAAATTCTCTGCGCACTAAAACAATGTAAGCAGTTAAAATGACCTGCTGCGATCAGTATGGTGGCACCGCCATTGCGTTTTTGGCTATTAACTGGAACAGACCTACAATACCAGAAGCATTATAATCTTTTCATTGTCTCAAAACTAGGCCTACTCTCTTTTCTCTCGGTCTTTCGCACTGGAAGCGCCTCTAATTGGCGTGCACTGTGAGAAGCGCTTCAAAAATTTATAGATACAATACAATACAATATTCTAAATACAATACATTGCAATACAAGACAATAAAATATACAGATTTATATGCAATTGAAGACTTAAAGCCACATCGATTTACGAGAGCGTATGTAGTAGGCCATAAAGTCTTATGGTCGTTCTATGCGTTGGAGAAAACCATGAGAGACAATCGTTTGTATTCAGCGGATGTGACGTCATAGCATCGTTTCCACTTGTCCCACTGCGACACTTCATCTTCCTCGTCGCTGGAGGCGCCACTAGCAATGTCAAACGTCGTCGCTTTACAACTTCTCACCCCACCGCCACTTCCTGGTTGACTCCGAAAAGAAAGGATCCGCACCTATACACACAGACACACACGCACACATACGCACACACGCACGAACACACGCGCGCACAAACAGACACACACAGACACACACAGACACACACAAACACTAAGACACACGCACACGCATACACACAAGCACAAACACACACACGCACAAATACAACGCGCGCGCACGCATATGCATGGGCAATTGGGCATCCACTGCGCAGTGGAGAGAATGGGAAGGAAAGGGAGTAGGGCAGTTGCAGAGGGATATTGAATCCATGAAAGTGCGGGAACAGTGGGGGAAATGGGGGGAATGGGGGACGGAATGGAGCTGATTTGTATGAGTCGTGAGTCGAAATGGCACATTGACCCTCTTTGTTTCATGGAATAGAAACATTGCTTTAATCTTCTCTTCTAACGTCTATTCTTTTCGATTCTATTTCCTTATTCGGTGCTAGGACAAAATGTCCCCGGACAAAATGTCCCGGACAAAATGTCCCGGACAAAATGTCCCTGGACAAAAAGTCCCCGGACAAAATGTCCCTGGACAAAAAGTCCCCGGACAAAATGTCCCAGGACAAAAAGTCCCCGGACAAAATGTCCCTGGACAAAAAGTCCCCGGACAAAATGTCCCAGGACAAAAAGTCCCCGGATAAAATGTCCCCGGACAAAAAGTTCCAGGACAAAATGTCCCCGGATAAAATGTCCCCGGACAAAAAGTCCCTGTACAAATAGTCTCTTTAAAGAACATAAAATCGCACGTTCTTTCACGAGTTCCTCTGTATTTTGGCAGCAGTTATTTGCGCAAAGAAGATTTATTGTCAGAATTATTAACCGTATCTATAAACCTTTTATTTAGGCCCCATGCTTTTCTAAATGTTCTAATCTAATGCAGGCCTACTTCCGATCAAGCAAAATAACCAAATGACATAATTGGAAATTATCAAAAATAGCGAGTAGTCCTACATAATAAAAGACAATAAAATAATGTCAAAGTATATTACAATAATTATGATTATTAAACCTACAAAATTAACCACTTTAGTACAACCAAGCAAACATTTGTAGGCAACTGAAAAGAAGCGTAGTAAATCTTTGCAAAGTGTCAAAACTCCCAGGGCTGTAAACACGGTAATCCTGTGTGCACAGTGTGGCTTACACGGCCCGCTACTTGTTCACTGTTCAGGGATAGGAATGGACGCCAGCCCACTTCCCCGTCTGAAGCCACCCGAATCACGGCCCTGTCTACAACAACGGTTGTTGGCCGTACCTAATCGCAGACCCTGTCTAGAAAAGTCCAGGGTCAATCGCTTCTGTAGGAGAGAAAACACTAGTGGACTTTGCGTTGGAGTCCGACTCTGCCTCTTTCGTGGTGATCTATAGTGGGCAGAGCGTGACAGGTCTACTCTTTCTATGGATAAGGGAAAAGTGTGACAAAGCGCCGGGTGGTCGGGTGTTGAGCAGCGGGCCAGCGGCAATGACGCCAGAGACTTGTTGGCGATCCAGCTCCAAGTATCGGTTTATGGCAGCAGAACCAACCCCCACGTAAGCTCCTGGGCGTCCGATGGGTCTGCACTTCTGCGGTCCATATGGGAAGAAAGGCTGTTGTTATTCTAGAATAAATTGATGTCATTGACTGGGTAGCAAAATGTCTATCCGGGGTCGTCATGTGTCGTTGGATCAGCAGTCGTGAACTGGTGATGGGCTCTCCACCATGGATTATGTACATGTAGCCTTCTCCGTATTTTAGTACTGAATGCTGCAGATGAGACTCTCCTGTTGTGCCGTGTGCTATGGGTATTTTATTCTGGGACTTTTTGTCCGGGGACATTTTGTCCGGGGACATTTTGTACGGGGACATTTTGTCCGGGGACATTTTATCCGGGGACATTTTGTCCGGGGACATTTTGTCCGGGGACATTTTGTCCGAGGACATTTTGTCCGGGGACTTTTTGTCCGGGGACTTTTTGTCCGGGGACTTTTTGTCCGGGGACTTTTGTCCTGGGACATTTTGTCCGGGACATTTTGTCCGGGACATTTTGTCCGGGGACATTTTGTCCGTCCACGCCTTATTCCATTCGCTACACTTCGTAATAATTATTATGTGTATATTTATTTGCCTCTTTTTATTCCTACATGCTGTATTAATCTACTCGAACACATTTTATTCTGTTCTATTGCATTCTAATCCATGCTATTTTTGATTCTATATACTTTATTCCTATTGTATTGTTTTCTCTTCTATCATATTCTATTTGCTTCTCTTCTATTCTATCCAGGTGATGGAAATCAATAATTTTTTTCATTTTTCCATGTGCAAAACAGGGCTTTTTTAACGTACAGTTGTACGCAAAATGTGCAGTTCTAAATGGATTCATGCAGCTGTAGAAGCACTTCTGTACAACTTCGGCACTGAGTATATTTTGCCTAAATATTTGTCTAAACCCAACAATTAACATTATTTCTATAAACATATGAATATCTAATTCTTCAGTGTTCTCCAAAAGTCTGTGCTCTTCTCTGGCGAATGATTGACGAGTCTCTGATTTGAATTACCCCCCCCCCCCCCACCCCACCCCGACTTAGAACAGTAACTCACAGAATAGAAAGCGTTTTTAACCCTTTATCTACCGAGGATGTAGGATCTCCCATACGGTTTGTCCTACTACTATGCATGGTCGGTAAAGGGTTAAAGAATCTACGTTTACCTAACTCCACCGCTGTTTGTACTAAGACAGCGCCAGTCCCAATCCTGCAAAAGGCAGGAGGGCGACACTAATCACATAAATCACATGAATTAAATTTCAGAACAAATGGCTTAAAATGGTTAATTAATGTTACAGCCAATCCAGATTATTATACTTCTCACTTGCTCTGCTTTATAATAATTATTTGCAAATGACATACATAAGTCTAATTTATGTGGCTGAAGTTATGTGATTAGTTCAAGTTCAAGTTTTTTATTGATCCATTAACATACACGATATTATGATCACATAGGCTACTATGATAGTAAAATTAAATGTATGCACAGTAATGCAGTGCGGAAATTTAATTAATAAGAAATTCAAATAAGTCAGCCAGCAGATATATCAAGCTAAAAGCAATCATAGCAGAGGATGTCACATAGAGTGTTTAGGAACAACAGGCCCACCAAAGGGACAAAGTCCCGCTAGGAGGGGCCTATTTAGCTAGGTAGAGATAAGAAAATTTAAGATGACAGCTTACAGAACGATAGGTCTAGGAAACACAAACTATAGTGACAGCAATAGCAATGCTATAGGAAACCAAAAAAGTTGAAGACAAACTTAACTAACTTAACTAACATGTATGAAGTTCTAGCAGTAGGTTATTATACCTTATCGGGGTTTCTATAGTTTCATTGCATGAGTCAGCATCAGCCACAATCTCAGCTTTATCTGCACGTTGGTCACGTGTTCTCACAACCTACTTTCCAGAAGAATCCCTCCAGTATATACAACAGTACTGTAGGATAAAGGAACAAATAATGAACAACCACTCACAGCTTCTTTGTTACACTATGCCTTGGGGGAGGCAGCTGTACGCCTACAGGCTGGGCCGTGTGTACGGCACTCTCAAATAATGCTCAAAGGATATGCACGTACACGCGCATCCGTACATGTATAACCGACTGCCTACAAAGGCTGCTTGTATATATATATATATATATATATGTATATCTTATATGTTATATATATATATACGTTGTAAGTGGCGCTTAGGTTGTACTGCTTTCATGGTATGTCGCTTATCTTGTTACAAAACGTTGAAGTGAGTTTTCGAGATTTGTTGGAAAAGGAAGAACTCTAACTGGTTATGGAACACTAAACTTTTGGAGTGTACGCTGAAACTGTTTTTAGGAAATACACTTCGAGGTTCAACTTTCTCTTGTTTTAATAGTATAGTGCAGCTGCTGTAGACATATTTTATATGGATGTGTATTTTGTGTACGACTGGGATTGTGTTGTGCTTGGTGTCAATAACATGATGAAGAATTGAAGATTATGCTTACAAAACATCTGTAGTAGTTTGAATGCGATTTCTTGATGAGTTTATCTGTGAATGGGTAATTGGATAACACAGGAATAATTCATCGTGTCTAAGTTTTTGCTGCCTGGCTTCCTGATTTGCCTCCGGACTGTCTTTGATGCCGGTATTATTTAATGTAAAGGTGCGTGAATGCTTTGAATATACGAAGCAATAGGTGGATAGATGGGTGAATGAATGAATAATTGAATAGATGTATGATTATGAATGGATGGATGGATGAATGGATGAAGGGATGAATGGATGAATGGATGAACGAATAGATGAATGGATGGATGGATGAATGGATGAAGGGATGAATGGATGAATGGATGAACGAATGAACGGATTGGATGTGTGGAGGCATGGCTAGAAAGATTATCTACGATGCGATACGGAGGTTGTGAATGTCTCGATTGATAGTGATGCTAACTATGATGAGTGTGACCTTTGTAACCTGTTCAATGGTGTATTATTTGCACGATGTTCCATTCCTTTTTGGGGCCAATAACACGATGAAGATGATGATGGTGATACCTATGATGATGATAATTCCTATGGTGATGATGCCTATGATGATGATGCTTACGATGATGATGATGATGTTGATGATGCTTATGATGGTCATGATGATAATAACGACGGCAATGATATTTACAAACATTATTCACCGCAATTATAACGATAGGCTACCTTTAGTTACACAGATGCCTATTACTGTTGTAACGGCACATAATTTTTTCCCGTTACAGTAGGTTTAAGTCTTCAAGACAGTGTGTGAAACGGATGTCGAAGGGGCCTGGCCATCTGAAGCCCCGCACCGGAAGTACGCCATCTTGTCTGCTGGAGCCATGTCCGGCGAATGTTCTGCAGGAACTCTTGCCGGGGCGATACTCGGAACGTTTTTTGCAACACTCTGCCTCTGCCTTGTAGTTGGGATCCTCGTATTTCTCAAGTACCGAGCGAGTCTTCTTGATCGAAGTTCACAACTGAAAGGTATGAATGGCGTAAGGACTGTTTTTAAGGAATTTAAAGAACTGCACAGCCCCTGCTTTCCCTTCACATCCTCCATGGTAAATTACTTCCAATCAGAGGACAATAACCTTTTGCTAGTTTTAACTGTACAGAAGTGCAGCACTTCTGTACAGAAAATGTGCAGTTCTATAAGCACTTCAAGTGCTTATAGAACTGCACATTTTCTGTACAACTGCATGTTAAAAAAAACCTTTGGTGGCGTTCACGGTTTCGGTCAGAAATGTTTGGTCGTACCATCTTTATCTAGCTTGCCTCACTGCAGAATGTTGCTTGCGAAGAATCGAAAAATGCATTGCGTATACATTCAAACCTGTTGGGTGCGGTGGTGTAGGAATATGCTACCATAAGGTTGCCTTGGAGCCGGAAGGTTGCGGGTTCGAATCCACCATAAGTCGCCGCGTTTCTGGAAATTGCAGAACGCGTTGTTGGCCGCAACAAGATAATAGGCTAATGATGGGTCAGAAAATGAAAGTGGATGTAGTGAGTAAAACATTATCGCAGCTTTAAAACGGTCGGCTTCAACCGTGGGTGCGTCGGGAGCGCTCCTGAATCTTCTTTCAATATAGTAGGCTATCCTTAAATGAATAAAGTGGGTGATGATCTGAAACGATGTGGGAGGGGTAATTTCCATCCTACAATAAAATCACGGTTTTGTGTTGACGTAGAAGACCCGAAACATGCAAACCGTCGGAAGAATGCGGAGAGCAACTACAGCAGTCCAACGTTTACGTCTGAGTCTGCTACGACCTATGAACAATCATCAACGCTTCCGATACGAGAACGTGGGGTAGACTGCAGCTCAGGTATACCGTAGGTCAAACCGTTCTCATGTGTAGGGCATGCATCTGTGTAATTGCTTGGAATGGGTTTATAGGAGAGTGAGTTGGTGAGTTTACATGGCTCGATGGAGGAATTGATCGATTGATTGAACTATTGATTTATCGATTGATTGATCGATTGATCGGAATGATTGATTGGCATTTGAAGTATAACTTGTAGTGTGCATCTGGACATTGACAAACCTTCTTGCTTGATGTAGAATTAAATGATGCATGAAATGTAGAACAATTTTTATTATTGCATAAAATTAGCATAGACCTGAGTGCGATATTATTATTCATCGGTTATACAAGTTGTATCATAATTATTGTGTTATCCTCAGGCGTATACAACCACCAGCTGTTTTGTTGTATTGACTCCTAGACATGACTTGTCCTAATAGCTGAGTACAAAATTATTTGCCTGTGGTCTATTGAGTTCTGTTTGGTGTCAGTCATGTGTAGCGCCAGTCAACTATCATACTTTGGCAGCGATTTCACGGCTAATGTGCGTTTTATCATGGCGGTCACATTGAACGAATGATGCGCCACTTGAGGGAGTCTATTCGCTATAAAGACTGTCTTAGAATTTGCATTGACCTGCAACGCATACCGTATGTACATCTCAATGCTATGAAACACACTAAACGATATTACGGGCGTAGAACACTGTAGGTCTTCCAGACACATTACAAATCGCGTGAATCTGGTCTTTTTGCATGAAAAATAGCATCACGTTTTATCTTCAGATTCTACAGTCACGGACGAGCTTCATATACTCATCCAAACAATCAACGCACGCAGTTTAATCGAGATGATTTTCTTTATTGTTTCGACAAAAACTTTGTTGCGCTCTGCTGCCCTGCAGATCTAAGCACACCTCGGCTTGAACTTGTATCCAGCATTCCAGCTAGCATATCTGCGGTTTTAAATAAACTGACTTTGCTTTGCCTACATATTTTTCATTCCAGAGAAAAGCTGCTGACAGTAGGCTATTATAGTATGACTGCCAGTATACAAATTCTATTACGGCTCAATTCTCTTTACGTTGAAAACCAATAGCGAATGTGGAATGCGTTCCTGAGAAAACTGACGTGACTCTCGTTGCTATATTATACAGAAGTCGGATAACAATCTGTCTGACTCCACGACTGACGCATGCAACGTTTCAGACATTTCCTCAGATGTCGATATGACCAGCTTTGCTTTGCCTACAGATTTTTATATTTTCATTCCAGAGAAAAGCTGCTCACAGTATAATAGCATGAATGCCAAGTGAAACAAAAATCTAGAGCATATGCAATGCAGTGTAGAACTAACCAAATGAGCACACGAGGGACTTATAATAATTAATTGTAGACTCTATAAGCTGCAGATATTCCGGACTTGCGGCTGTATTAAAAAAAATGAAATCGAAGCTTAAAAGTAACTTTGAAATTTGAGATGACGGGACATATATATTATATTTATATAGGCCTATACGTGACCATGGGCGCCTGCGCATAGGGGCAAGAAGGGGCACTTGCCCTCCTGGAAAGTTGAAACCTGTTTGTTAAGTACTACTTTTGGTTGTTAACAAATTTCTTTGCTCTAAGGAAACTATATTCACAATAAAAATTATAAAAAGTTAAACTGAGAAATTTACACAAAGAAACCTCTATGAAAAATACCCATGTATGTTCTTAATTTCCTGCTTTGCATTTTCAACCCCTTGCTACAAAAAACTTGAACCGTGACCATCGAGTTTTGCCCCTCCTGGAAAAATTTATCCGGCCGCTTATGTATACGTGACACGCATGTATTTAGGCATATGTATGGTAAATGATGTTATTACATTAACGACAATATAATTATGATGCTTAAATATTTCACACTCTGGTTATAATCTATATGGCAATAGTTGCTTTTTAGGTCTATGTTGTCTTCTTAACTGTTTTCCAAAATAAAAATTACAGTTCGTATATACTCTACTTACTATAGGCACAGTGTGACAGGAAAGCCATTCCAGGTTGTAGGAACAGCTACCGAGAATGAACGGCACTGTCGGCTAGCAGTCCGCGACCGGGGAACCAGAAGCCCTTTAGGCCTACTAACCAAAGTGTCGTAAGCGGTGTGGGAGATCCTGTGCCCTCGGTTGGCAAAGGGTTAATTGTATTATTCTCGAGTGATTTTCGTCGGTGGATGTCGTTTGAATTTTGTTTTTCTTCAGATGGCTACGGCATCGACCGAGGTGCTACTCCAGAATCTCAGCTGAATTCGATGCCACACAATCCGAAATTCTGCAGCTCTGCGAAATCTGGAACACAGGTGACGTATTACACTTTCAGTGGTGTGCACGCCGAATTTAACTTTCAAACGTCGTGAACAATTATAGGCCTATAATATTATAATTAGCGTAGGTATACATACGAACTCTGTAGCGTATCCTATAGCCAATCAATCGATCAATCAATCGTTCAATCAATCGATCAATCAATCGTTCAATCAATCGATCAATCAATCGATCAATCAATCGATCAATCAATCGATCAATCAATCGATCAATCAATCGTTCAATCAATCGATCAATATCAATCCTTCTCTCTTCTGCGACATATTCTTAATTTCTTTGTAGCTGAGGTTTCATTCTACTCCAGCAATAACCCAGTTAATAATACTTTGTCTTTATGAATTATTATTAATATTTTTGTTAAATGGTTCTTCATTTGTTTCAGGAGTGTTACGCTGCTACAAGAGACTCGGTTCAGAATGCTGTTTTCCACAGATCTCTTCCTGAAGCTCCATCTCTCATATCGATTGCAGCAAGCTCGCCTTATATCCAGGTTCAACCTTACACTCTTCCCATCTAAAATAACCTTACAGCTCCAGGCTAGCGCTAGATGATTCGATTTGGATCACTGACCAAATTCGATTATAAGCTTAATTATGTGGCGGTCCACACCGACATCGGTATTATGTCGGAAATTTTGCATTAGAGAAACTCAGTAAAATTGTAGGCTATGTTAGTGTTTGTTTTGGTTTTTGTTCAGAATTTAATCCAAAAAATGTGCTCAATTATTTTTATTTAAGGAAAATGCAAGCTTTAACGCTATTTTAATGCTCTTGGGAGGCCTATGCATGCTATTCTATCTTAATTAAGTTAATTAACTAATTAATTAAAATTAGATCTTGTGTCATATATCATGAGGTAGATTAGAGCTAGAGCAATACTCTGGTTATCATTTGTAAGCCTAAGTCACGATTTTCGAAGTAGTGCATGCATCAAACTCAATATGTTGCAAAATCACCTTGTTACTGGTTTCGGTGAGGCGCCTCATATTAATGAGATTCATTGTATTGCAAATGTTTTAAGAATTATTGTTGACAATATTTTGTAATTAATTCTGAAGTCAATCAGACCCAACCTCACTTTTCATCATCCTAATAAGTGTCAACTAAGATGTTTTGCTTAAAGACTGTTTGTTTGCTGATATTGCAAGACATGTTGAAGTTGTCAACTGCCGCTCGTTAATACTTAATATTAATTAGCATGTTGAGAGACGTAAAGCGTGTATCTTGAAGCTAATGTGTATAAAATTATGTATATATGACAATCAAGCCACTTAAGTCTGTTTAATGAATAGCATAAATATATTAATATGCAGTTATACACTCCGTGGTCAACGTAGGAACAACTTTGGTCGGTGCTTTGACAAACAAACTGTAAATATGATGAGTAGATAAACATTAGACATTTCGCCCAGAAATCACTATCAGAGATAGGTCTACATGTCTGGTAGCTTTTAGAGAACACGTGAGGCGCAGTGGTCTAGTGGTGGCGTCGTTGCCTTGGAGCCGGAAGGTCCGAGGTTCGAATCCACCTCGCCGCGTAAGGACCTTGGGCAAGTCCTTCACTCACAATTGCTCAACGCTTGGGCGTGAAACTCCGATGCAGTGTCCGCTCTGCATCGGGAGCGCCTCTGAGTAGAGAGAGCTTGAAGGGGCGCTATAACAAGTGCACATACAAACAAACACATACAAACAAACACTGTGTTATCCAATGCGCTACCGGGCTACGTTGAGCGTCGTCGTGGGGTTATTGTATGGCGTTACATAAATATCAATATGCAAATTATGCATGCATACATGTATACATCCTTTGTTTCTCTTCTCCTAAACATACATGCTACAATTATGTTATCAATGATTTGGTCTTCAATAATCATCAACGGCTGTTGCCTCTAAATAAAAGGTCTATGATTTGATTTGATTTGGTAATGCATTTGTTGCGTTGCTTACTGACTTGGTGCCAAACGTATTCGAACCAGGAACTCTGCTGATTTTCTTTTTCCAGGAACCGGACATCGTCGAGCTGTTCTTCAATGGAAAGCATCCGCTTGGCTTAGGCTTTACAATTCACGGCAACATGAGCAGAGGCATCTTCGTCGAGACTGTGTCTAACCAGGGGCCAGCAGCAGACGCTCTTCAGATAGGTAGCAACCAATATTTCGATTATAATTATAGTCTAATAAAAGACTTGCTAGATTATCTGACAGAAACGAGTATTAGTTATAAGAAATGTTTGTATTAATCACTACAGGCGTCTGGGTATCAATAACGCATAATTATCCATAGGTTCAAATCGTTACGAATTCCAACATATAGCCTGTAGAGTTCCATGATGTTGGAATGCCAAGACTCTACAGTTCCTAACTTCCTAGGCTATTGTAGTCGCTAGCTAGAGTCCTTCGTCGAAGCAGTTCCAAATCATTTTAAGTCAACTGGGTTTCAAGTCGCTAGAGTTCCTATAGTCGAAAAAAGTTTCAAGTTACCAGAGTTGAAGTTCCTAGTTGAAAGTTCCAAGCCTTTTTAAGCCTATGGTGTTCCAACAAGAGAAGCCTCTAAGCGACTCGCATAGCGTCTTGTAAAGTATAAGTCAAATTAATTGAGACAAGATTATCTAATAATAAACCCTCAATCAATGATGTTCATAAATTGTGTGTGAATGACACTTTCCTTGCTACAGCCTTGATTCCAAGTAAGTTAGTAATTTAATTTTCTGCCTGGAGTGTCATTGTAACATATGTTTTAGCGCTTGCCTTTCAACGTGCAGCAAGTCTATGGCTGGGCTGGGAGCGCTCCTGGGTAGGTCTCTTGCAGAGGCGCTATAATTATGTGTGTCCATAGAATGAATGAATGAATTAATTAATGAATTAATGAATTAATGGATGGATGAAGGAACGAAGGAACGAATGAATAAATGAGCGAATGAATGAATGAATGGACGAACGAACGAACGAACGAACGAATGGATGAATGAATGAAAGATGAATAAATGAATGAATGAACGAACGAACGAACGAACGAACGAGGAAATGAATGAATGAATGAATGAAAATGAATGAATGAATCATTACTTGATTACTTGATTGCAGGTGATCAAATTACAAGGTTGACGCTTTTCTGGGATCACGTGGTTTTCGAGGATGCTCTGAAGATATTCGGATGTTTATCGATCTATCCGATCCAACTGCGAATCAAAAGATCTCGCCGCATCCAAACTGCAGCCGCAGCACCAGCAACCGCTGAATCCGGATCAGCGTCCGCAACTGATCCAGACCGGATCCCAGCCCTCGGACGTCCTTCGAATTTCCTGAGGCAGTCCTTGGGCGACGTCAGCGGATGGCTTCCGGGTTCATCCGAGCACGGATCAAGGCATCACCCTCGAACAAGACTAACCACCGCTGATCTGGGTGCCTCCGAAGGTGCACAGAACTCCTTGGTTAAGACTGCAGAGCGAAAGCAGGACAACAGTGCATTAGTGAAAATGGATCAAGCGGGAGTGATTCCATTCTCGTATAGTCAGATTGAGGTTGAAGACCAAGGTCATTTCGAAGGTCATTCCGAAGGTGGTGATGGAATAGAACAGCGCACGGTTTCCACAAGCAGTAAACTGGATGATAATTTTCTGAAGCAGTCGTTGGGAGTCACCAAGGAACGGACTCCAGGTTCATCGGAGCATGTGTCGAAGCGCCAGTCGCGACCTAGTCGAACGACGACTGATTTGGGTTCTCACGAGGGAGTGACCTCTGTGGTAAAGACTACGAAGCAAAATCATAACAGTGTTATACTTGAAATGGAACTAACGAAAGTGCCATCACAATCGCATAGTCAGAATGTTATTAAAGACAAAGGACTTTCCAAAAGCGATGGAATCGAGCAGTATACTGCTAACAATGGAGATAATGGCCTGGATATGGAGGAGGAGAATAAAAGTGGTGCTCTCACGGAAGCAGTTGACGGATTGGAAAGATCTGAACTTAGTCCTCCACCTCACGCTGTCGAAACAGATCATTCTCATCAAGCACCGGAAGTTCTCAGACAGTCTGTGCGTCCGTCCTCAGCAGCTGTGATGTTGAACTGCAGAGATGAGGAACAAAAGAAAGAACGACTGCTGCAAGAGAGAACGTCGAAAACGGGAGTGGCCTATTTCGTCAGCCTGCAGGACCATTTCGGAGACTTTCCAGGATAAAGAGGCAAATAATCATACCAGAGCAGATAATTCTAAGTGGAGACTTCCTTCCACATGGCGTTCTAAGCATGGGTAACATGGCTGTTTGGTTCGATATCCATTCTATTTTTGACTAATGCAATAATGAGTGTAGGCCTATATGCAAAAGAGGAAAACCCACATTCATATACCATTGCATTTTTTGGGTGGATGTCCATTTTATTTGTAACCAGTGCACAATGAGTTTAGCGTAGGCCTATATCCAAAAGGAAAACAGTCAAATTCATACACCCTTGCTTTTTGCTCAGTTGGGTGGATATTAATTCTATTTTTAACCAGTGCAATATGAGTTTAGCGTAGGCCTATATCCAAAAGGAAACAGTCAAATTCATACACCGCCCTTGCTTTTCGCTCAGTTGGGTGGATTAGGTTAGGGTTATAGGGTTATAGGGTTATAGGGTTATAGGGTTAGGGTTTTAACCAGCTTATTACATGAGTTTCGCCAATTTTACTGTGGCCTAGCAATTGGTTTTAGCAAAGAAGTAGGCTATTGGAATCATTCTTTCAATCTATGATTGCGGTCTGTATCACCTTCAATAAAATCTTTGTTCGCTCGCAACCTAACAGTACCGTAGCCTAAACTGGCAATAATTGAGGACCAGTCTCTGGCTAACTGACTAGACCTACTAGTCTACCTCTGTGATGAACACACTTCATTATTATGTTGTATATTCTTCCAGCATCACTTGCATGTCTTGCGCCAACCAAAGTAAACAATATTTCGTTCACGGCATTCTATAACACAGTGTTTAGTTTGGTGTTTTGAGCACGAATAATTTATTACGATTTTATGCACAGTCGTAGAATTATTATAATCATAGACTTGTTATTCGTTTCAGTTGCGCACACGTTTTATTTGTGTAAATCAAAGCCTTATAGACAATGTTCTGTCAAGTTCCTGAATATTCATACGCAAGACTTAGACTATAGTCCAGCATCTGTAACAATTCTCAATCAGGACATGGTTGTTACACGAAATTTTGACTTTTCCCGAAATTCTTTTTTCTGAGTTATTGGGTACCGTATAATTATAAATCTAATGTAAGTGGAATCTTACTAGTTTTTATGACATGCGCTTTCAATCTTTCGGGTACGTACATATCCTGTGCAACACTTGGCTTCAGACTTCGGTAAATGTTCACAGAGTATTAATTAGGCTAATGAGCCGGAGTGCAATTTAATGTAGACTAATAATATTATTATATGTATCATAAGTTTTTTCTCTGCAAAGAGGGTGCACAATCGGTCTGCTGTGCTACGATAGTCTTGCAGCTGCACGATGTAAATATCTTTCGCTAAACTTTTCTTTTCGTTGTACTCTAATAATTACATTTGTCCTGGGCACGACGTTAAACTGCATCCATCCTACGCCACAGGGAACCAACAAAGTCCCTGTGCCGGTCCTAACCGGCACAGGGCTGGGCAGCATGACATGAGACAGACTCAGACAGAGAGTGGCGTCGGACTCTTACGGGCACTGAGCCCAATGAGATTGATGATGATGATGATGATGGATACTATAAAATAATAGGCTATAATAACAATATTTGTTTATTGAGCAATCCGGTTGACAGACCGCAACCGGCTACAGTGTACAGCTGTGCAATTGAAACAATTCACAAGAACGCAAAAGTAATGACAGAAGAAACCAATCTTAACAACCAACAGAAGAGACAGCCCGCAATACACTACGCTAAATAATAGCAGCCTACAAAGTACGTTTGTCCCACGAGACTCGAACTCGGGTCTACTGATCTCCATGCCAATGTGTTATCGGATGCGCTACCCACGCCGCCCCCAATAATGATTGAGCTATACGTTTGCACCTCTGCATCAGTTTCAGTTTCTTAGTCACATGGCCTATTCTACTTTTGTTCTTTTCTTGCCTCATTAAGTCTTATCGTTGTTCACCAGCAATTTTAAAATTCGCGTGTACTTGCGCAACAGACGTTTTACGCTAATTATAGCACGAGAGCTGATGACGTCATCGTGACCACAGTTACGCACCGCAACCTGTTCGAGTTGATTGACAGGTTGGGAGACCGTATCGAACATGTGACCGATTTCTCTGCCATCATAATATACATGCAGAGCTTTGCAGGCCATGGAACTTCTCCAGTAGGACGCGGACGCAGAGGGGGCGCCAAGTGCGACCGGCTGTCGACGACAACAGATGCGTCAAACTCTAGGGTCTCGTGGGGGGGCGAAGGGGGGGGGCAGGGGTCGATGGACATGCGTATTGGTCAGTGGAGAGACGTTGTGGTAGGTGCAAGTTGAGTAATAATTGAGGATCATCTTCGATCGGTTTGACTCATCGAGATTTTATTGTTGTTGTTGTTGTTGTTGTTGTTGTTGTTGTTGTTGCTGTGGTGGTGGATGTTGTCTGGTGAGTAAACGGTACAAGTAGTGTCTGGTATGATGACACAAAGGTTGGGTATGGATCGAGGTTCCTTCTTCTCTAGTTTGATCTGTATTAATTAGAGACAATGATAAGCAGTCTCTGTCTCTGTATGTCTGTCTGTCTCTCTCTCCAAGCATGGATAAAGGAGGTAGCAGACATTAACGATCTTTGCTATCAGTGTCAGTAGGCCCTGTAAACTGAAAAGTGCTCATGGTGAGAATTGCTTGGGGGTGTTTGAGGGATTTCAGCTCCCTAGTATTTCTTAGTATGCCACAGTAAAGTCCTCATTACACATTGCACACTCCAAGTTCACACTGGTGGTTTGTTTTCATTTATCGATGTTTTCACTGGCACCAATCGGTTCGTATCGATAATCGATAAACCATCCGTCTTCAATAAAAATCGATTTCTCATGCGATTCGATACGTCAATCAAACTAATAGAGGAGACGGTGGCCTTAGACTTTCTGGGTTAATGGAAGGGAGAGCAACCCCGGTTCAGGACCAACCCTCCTCCCCTATATGATACTTCAGAGCCTGGTTTGAATTTACTCACAATTACCATCATAAATAATTTATAGCGAATTAATTCAGTTGGAAAAGAAATCCGATCCTTTCATTAAAACGGAGGCCGCTTTAAATTCGTCCCAGTCCGGCGCCATAGAGTTGAGACATCTGTTTCTAACGATTGAGTGGCATGACTCTATGGTCCAAATATGGCGGACGTGTGAGGTCACGGATCATTGAATAACAGATGTCGTCGCACCGAAAGACTCTACATTGAATTAGTCACTCAAGACTCACCGAACGGGCCGTAAATAAGGTCAAATAGCGCTAGTTTGGTTTTATTGGAGATGGTACAGTGTGTCATTTGGCTGTATCTACAATGTACATGTGATTTATTTATAAATGTGTGCCCATGATATATGTAAAACCTTTGCTGTAATTTGGTGAATATGTTGTAATCAATGATAGGCTACTATAATATGGTGAACTGTTGTAGCCTAATTTTTGGTAGGCTACAAGGTGAATAATGTTGTAAATAATGGCTCGGGTGAATATGGCGCAATAATTATTGGTAGGCCTACCGTACAGCCTACAGGGCGAATATGTTGTAATTAATAGTACATGGTGAATATGCTGGAATTAATGGTACGGCTAGAGTGGGCAATGGTCATGTTGTAAATAATTGAATAGGGTGCCCTGGGTGAATAAAACTGAATAAAACTGAACACGTTGTAAATAATGGTACCGTACAGGTTGAACATGCAGACATCCACAAACCTGGATTTCCTCCCCCCCCCCACACACACACAAAAGCTGGGAGCTTAGATTAAATACTGCATAACGGCAGACACACGGTAGCTTTGTCTTATCCTTGACACCTTAATGAAAACGCTGCCTTACAACAATGAAGTTGTCTTGTAAATAATTAGATTGCAATCTAACGCTGAGCTAAATTTGCACCACATGACCTGCAGAATGTAGCCTATACCATGATGCGAGAATTCGTAGAAATAAGTTTATTTTAAGGAATCTCTGGCCTATACTCTCTAGTGTTGTATGAGGTCAAAGTGGCAACTATAGTGATTAACTAACGGGTCAATTAGATTCTGTAAACTGTCCATGTTGTACAATGCAGCGCAGACGTTACAAGCGCTTATCAACTGAATCGTTTCTCTCATGATGAACTATGACCCGACATAATAATATTCTTGACATTGACCTAATTGCATGATGAACAACTTCAAAGTTCAATTGAGTTCGAAGCTTCCCAGCGAAGCTTCCCAGCGTAGGATGGCATCCGCGTTCACGAAGCCTGGTCAATCCGGGCGCGCCCTCCCTGTGAGTACCTTCGGGGAAACTAAGGATGCCACCAGCTGACCGAATTCATACGAATCCCGGTCCACGCTCCGACAAGACCTGGAGCAGTAGCATACGCGAAGAAGAAGAAGAAGCGTAACGCAAAAGGCGCTATATAAAACAATTAGATTCATTTTTGCAAGCATCTGCTTTTCTGAAGAGACATGAGAGTTTTTATACAATCTCCAATCGTGTCTTATTAATGTAGGCCTATACCCTATGACGTTAAGAGTTCGGTTTCATAATATGTAAGCTTAGTTTGGAAGCATAGGGGTACTTTTTATGACCCACCCTGTCCCTGGTATATAGGTAACACTGTGGAAGATCGTTGGTTGACTCAAATGGCTATTTACGACGATCTTCCAAGGATTGAAACCTTCGGACAACTTTAGTAATTGCCGGAGTCGGCCAGTCTGGAATTGTTATACCTGCACGATCCGCTGACTCAAACACACGCATACAGCATGATACAGGGAAAGAGACTGAAGGAGACAAATAGAGGCAGACAGACATAGACAGAGATAAAGAGAGGATAATTTATAGGACTGCAGGATAGGATGAGTCGTGCTGAAAAGAGGACAGCGGCGCCGCCAGGATTTTTTTTCTGTACGCACAACTTGCACAAAATAATATGAAGCGAACAGCGATCGATACGAGCTTATATATATATATATATATATATATATATATATATATATATGTATGTATATACCGTATATGCCTACTGGCGATTATGAGGTATCACCAGCATAAGCTTTTTTGTTCCCTTTTGGGCATACGTTTACAGTGGCGGCGCCAGGATTTCAGGTTTGGGGGCGCTGAAGCCCCAAGCCCAACTGGAACATTTTTATGTCGCGCCGAAGGCGCGAAGCTGCGAGTGCCGAAGGCGCGAAGCTGCGAGTGCCGAAGGCACGAAGCCCATACCGACTAGGGGTCTGAGGGAGCGTCGTAAGCTCCCCAGCGGGGTCTGGGGCGGAGCCCCAGCCGCCAAAGCATTTTTAGCTCTGCTGACCTCAACTTGAGCCCTTTTAAGGCTCTTTTTTGCCAGCTATTTATGAACGATAAAATCATGAAAACTTAAATAAGATGTCGTTTGTAGGGGGTTTTACGGGTACAATCAGTGGCGGCGCCCGGATTTCAGGTTTGGGGGCTGAAATCCCAAGCCCTTCCTCCTAGGAACGCAAGTAGAATATTTTTCTTAAGGGCGGTAATTTTGCATGCGCTGGAGACACGAAGCTGCAAGTGCCGAATGCACGAAGGTCATACCGACTAGGGGGTCTGGGGGAGCGTCGTAAGCTCCCCCAGCGGGGTCTAGAAACCAGCGCGTTTTTCGCTGTTGACATCGACAGGAGCGCGTTTCAGGCTCATGTTTGCTAACTGTTTATGATCGATAAAGTCATGAAATTTTTTGGGAATTTCCACATAGCAATAATAGCATTTTGGGCTGTCATCTTTTTACTAATTAGCTCATCATTTCAATGCTGAAAGTTGTGGATTATGACTTCAAAAGTGTCCCCTTGTAGGCCATTGTTTAAATTTTGGATATCAGCACTTTAATGGTAACATTTTAATCTGTCATCTCAACAAATTTCTCATAATTATTTTATTGCTGAAAGAAATGGTTTATGAGTTCAATAATGGTCCTCCACGTTGTATAAATTATTGAATGCCACACTGCAAGGGTATACCAGTTTTGCTGTCGTCCTAGCAAAATTGTTCATGATGGATAAACAGTAGATAACATTCTAGAAATTTATACTGACATTTTTTAGAAATTTTTGAAATATTGAAATACCACAAACTTCGGGGTCTCGTGGACCGTCCTCTGGCTCCCAAGTCTCCGCCCATGACTGCTGGTGCTAAATTAACACCCATTTCCCAATGAATAGTTGTGTAGGACTACCGGCGTAGCCCCTCAGAAGGCCGGCCGGACATGGTGCACATAACATCATCACGGTCTGCGGCGCATTTTATTAGCATAAGCATCGACGCGCTATTGTAGCGAAATTCAAAATTGCTGTCCTTGTGAATCTCAGTCCCTTCCTCCGCGAACCCGGACTCAACACCCTTCTCTCGCCAGCCCGGACTCACACCGGGCCAAACCTCAGTCCCCTTCCTCCACCAGCCAGGACTCACACCGGCCGAACCTCAGCCCCTTCCTCCGCCAGCCAGGACTCACACCGGGCCAAACCTCAGCCCCCTTCCTCCGCCAGCCAGGACTCACACCGGCCGAACCTCAGCCCCTTCCTCCGCCAGCCAGGACTCACGCCGGTCCGGACCTCAGTCCCCTTGCCCCCGCGCAGACCTCAGCCCCCCGCCGCCTCGGACCTCCAGCCCCCTTTCTCCCGCTAGCCCGGGTTCAGACTGGTCCGGATCTCAGCCACTTTCCCCGCCAGTTCAAACCCTCCAGTCCTCTTCCCTCTTCCAGACCCGTCCGGACCTCAGACCGGTCGGTACCTCAACCCCCTGGTCCGCCATCGCGGATCTCTGCTTCTTTCCCCTCGCCAGACCGGTTCTCAGACCGGCCCGGACCTCAGCCCTCTGTCCCCTGCAGCTCCATTAGGATATAAATAAGAGGACTGTGTGCATGCTAAATTGCTAATATTGAGTCGCAGAGAGAATCAATTTCCGGGAGTCGAGCCCAGTCGCAATTGATGTCTCACATGTGAGTCGATGTATGACCGTCCGCCGCAGTTGAGGCCCGAAACAAGATAATAATAATAACTTTTAAGCCGATACATGGAATTCATTGCTTTTTGCTTTGGGATGAGGCTGAGTCACATTTAGGGGCTTAGCCCCCTAACCCTCATCTGGTGCCGCCAATGGCATAAGCATCTGCACTATGATAATAAATTATAGTTGATTTCGTTTCCGTTGGTCATTGTCTAGTTTCCTTATTACGAAGTAAGCCGTTTTAGACATTTTCAGCTTTTTCCTTTGAGGGGGCTGAGCCACGTTTAGGGGCTTAGCCCCCCCCTTAGCCCCCCTGGCGCCGCCACTGTACGCATGCAGGTAATTTTTCACAGTTTAAACAGGCCTAACTACCAACAAAGCGTTTAAAAATTCATCCGCAAACCAGTTACATTTTACCTATTTATAAAGTATAGAGCCTAACCGGTGTAGGTCTAAACTCTAAAGGCTTCAAATTATAACCCCCCCCCCCTCCTAAACACTACCCCGCCCTGCAAACTAATTTGCATCAATCATCGCATTTATTTGACTACAAATATAATATTTCACGCTTTAATTCTTTAATTTACAATTTGTAAAAAAATTTTTTTATCCTTTCCGCGCTGTACGCACTTGCGTAAGTGCGTACGCCTAACGGCGCCCCTGAAAGAAGAGATACATGTATCTTCCTATCTTTAGCTGCTCGCAAGTGGACATGCCGATGAATGATGGCTTTGTTGATGGGTTAATTCTTGTATACATTGGTTTGGTTGGTAATAGCAGTGGACACAGCAGCAAGCGAGACCTTAAAATTGAACAATGTTGGAAGGGAGCCAAGACAAAACCTGGACAGCGCATGTCCGACCAAACACAGTCGTCTATGATCTCCCTCTCTCTATAAATTCACGTCCAATCAGATTCCAGTTCGCTATTTACTTCGGGATGTCCAGTATCGAGTGTACCAGAAAAACTTTCCACTGTGAATTTTTGCGCTTCTGTGCATACTATCAGCGAATCGATTTGACCGGAGAAGGAATGGTTTAGCTGGGGTTCCGTTATTGCTGACTTTTTTCTTTCGGGCGAGCTGTAGGAGACGTGGATTTCTTTCTGGTTCAATTAATGACATGGTTGTTTTGGAACTGCCCAGGTTCTGATAGCAAAGGGACATGCATGTGTAAATGGTAAGCTTTGCCTTTGCTATTATTTGTGTTTGTTATAATGACATTACAGCTGATAATTAATTCCTCCTCTTAATTTTCTATTCTCAAGACCTACTTTCCTCTAGTGGACTTACGCACTGAGAGCGCCTCTGAACGGTTCACTCTAATGCAGGCGCTTTATAAATTAATTAATACATTACATTACGATGCATACAGACATAATTATGCGTGTGTAGGCCTATAGTTGAATCAACTTTACAAAATAATTATATCGAGATAAAAAATATTTAACCGAATTAAAGTAGTGCTGCATTGCGCCAAAGTCTACCCACACTTACTAAGATAGGCTACGCTTTAAAGTCTTCTTATTGGATGCACTAATGGCCAAGGATGGACCAATTTGGTTCTAAACAACTGTCCATGTTAAATTGTTAATTGGCGAATCAATAATTGAGTAATGAGTAAGATACTTATCCCATTTCTTTGAGATTATGATAAATCTGTTGTAATTGTTCTAACAAGGCCGCGGATATAAACGATTAATTATTCGATTAATCGTTAAAAGACATAATTATGCGTCGATTAATTTTGTGCTTCTTTGATTAATTCACATTGACTTAGACTATTCTTCATGTACAATTGTCGATTTCGGAAGAAAAAAACCATACAACAAACAATGATAACGTGAAACGTTTCTGTGGATAATACTTTTATTAAGCGATCATTTTACATTGAACGTCAATGGTGATTAAAAAATCGATGATGGCAACAAAATTAGGTTTCCGGACAAGAATTATTCCCATCAATCCAACTTCTATTGAAGCAAGAATAATTTTCATCAATCCAGCTCCTGGTTGAGCCACAATTCCAGAAAATCAATAGCATTATCATTTTACCTAAAGGTTTCTAAACACAAATTTCTCAGTATCACTTTTGTATCATTAGCATCATCAGAGCGAAAGAAGTTTGCTAACAGCCAAAAGGCAACAGCTAAAAAACAGGTGTCAAGTTTTGCGGGAATGCTGGTCTCACTCCTTGCCCAATGTGCGGGCGCCCATGTTCGACTCTGAACCGCAAATTTTTCTGGTTCTCTGGTCCATAACTGTCCCAATGGACGGCGGAGGCTAACACCGGTCAACTACCGTTGGGGTCAAGAGTCAAGACTAACACGCAAGTAGTAGGGCTTACTTGACAGTTTGACGGTTCAGTGAGCTATGCACTTGGTCCTGCATTCTCAGAGGTCGTTCTCAAGTGCCACGGATGACCGAGTATCCGCAAAGACTGACCCGCATGATTAGCCATGACCTAACTCTACAAAAGTCACGCTTGAATGATTGTGAAGACAGGGACGTGTAGGCCAACAGGCAACTGGATTTCGCTTCGGACTGGACTGCCCGGCATATAAAAAGACACGTGGACGATATAATAATATACCAACCTACAAGCAGGCCATTGTTTACAATCAGCTAGTAGCATAATAAGGATAATTCATAGTCATGTATCCTTATCTATATCTATCTCTGCATGTGACTATGAATTTATCCTTATTATAAATCTGATAGTAGGTATAAAATGGTCTGAATAAGTTATGTCCGTAAAATATGTTTGCGTTATGCTGTATCGTGTGTTGTGCTGAATTGTTATATAATATTATTGTTAGCCTATTACGTCGTACGCAAGAAACGATTAAGGTATTGGTCGGTTGCTTGTCAAGTATAGCAATCAATCAATTAATCGATTGCTATACTTGACAAACAACCGATTGATTTATTGACTGACTGATTGATTGATTGACTGTTTGATTGATCAATCAATTAATCGATCAATCAATCAGTCAATTAATCAGTCAGTCTGTCAATCAATCAATCAGTCAATCAATCAATAAGTATAGGCCCTAGATGTATATGCATGCATTTGGTGACAGATCGGTAAATAATAAAAATTAATTATCTTCGTTTAATGACTGAATCTGACAAACCGCAGAATGATTACAGGTGCAGGTTATACGAAATACGGCCCACTATAGGCTATAGCACGACACGCAGGTCGGCTTTGCAGCAGTGGGTTTGGTAGACACTGATTGAGGTATTTAAATGGCCGTGCAAAATGGTTATGAGCAATGCGGAGAGACGACATGACAATGTGTCTGCAGAAAGCAGCATAGTCTATAGCCTACGAGGATCACAATGATGATAAATCAAGGCCTGCATGTACATGTACACGTATTCTAGATTCTAGAAGCTTCCTTGTATAAGTTCCTTCATCGATCACAGAAATTTGGCTTTATAAAATTTAATAGAACTCGATCTTCGCGTATATATTGTACTGAAAACGAATGTGTCCACTTTATTATTATTTTTTCCTGTCAAGTAACTGGTTATTATTATAAGCTTACATGAAATCAGTGCCTATACTAGTTTCTGTCTGTACATCAATTTGCCTGCCTGTGTAGCTTTGTGTGTGAGTCTCTATTTCTCTCTCTCTCTCTCTCTTTCTTTCTGTTTGTCTATCTGTATAGGCTAATAGTATACACATATAAGTACTATATTTAGACTATAAAATTATGTCGAAATGAGTCATTGGTAATTTTGGCACACAAGTAGGCCTACAGTCGATCACTACAGTCAAGGTTCAATAGGTTCATACAGTCTATACATACATGTACATTGTACAACATAAAGAACATACACACATACATGCACATTACACACATATCTATAATATATTATATACATAATATTATATGTTTAGGTCCAGTACATGAGTTATGATAATTATGTATATTGAAGTAGGCCTAACGTGTGGCTTTTTGCGTGAACGGTAGTCGAAAAAGTTGCATGGTATATAGCTACTCAGTCAGTCAATGAGTTGGTCAAGCAGCCAGTTAAACAGAGAGAATCCAGTCAACGAGCCAGTCAATCGATGGGACGGAGAAAGACACAGAACCAGTTGGAATCATTTCAGATCAAATGTGCATGGTTCAGGAGCGGATCCAGAGGAGCAATCCGGCTATGCCCCCCCCCCCATTTAGAAATGCCCATTTATCGTGGCTTCCATTCGGTTTGGGAAAAAAGTCGTCAGATTTTTCGCCCAGGATCAGCAAACATTTTCCGGACCCAAGGTAAAAAATTTGGCCCCACCCCCTTGGAAAATTTCTGTATCCGCTCCGGCATGCATGGTTTACGTCTTTACGGATCTGTAACCATTCAGATTAAAGTGAATATTTTCAAGCCAGATCATGCTATGGTCTGACGGGGTCAAATAATGTTTATGAAGCGATTAGCTGCATGGAAATAATTAAGCAACGTTGACGTGAATGCGTCTTTGGATGTCGGTCAACAATCTTTGTGTGTATGCGTTCAAATGAAATTGTCCATTCAAAGCACATAAAATTATTATATAGACGTATGCCTATAGCAATCATAGGTGGCTTTCAGCTGCGAATATGTTTGGAATTATGTATGTAGGCATACATGCGTGTTTATGTGCATGTATGCATGTATCTAGTTATTGCTGCATGTATGTGTGTGTGTTTGTGTGAATTAATGTATGCAATATGCATGTGTCTGTATATATGTATTATGTATTATGTATGTGTAATTGTGCATGTGTGAATTGACATAGGTCCTTTTCCTGCACGGCAAGAATACAGCAATGCGCCTACTAAACTGCACACTTTTCAGAATTGTATGGAGGGGGAATAGAGATCACTTAATATTTTTGCAGGTTTTATTTTTTGCTTCTCTAGTATCGTTTCGTCGGCCTGTTCTTCGTGAGGACTATATAAAACAATTCACAAATTAATGATCGATGTAGACTGCGATACTACTTTTAATTAAAAGTAGCCTATAAATATAATTAACCATAGCAACATGTATGTGGGTCAATTGGAAATACGGCTATATACATGTAGGTTAGACATGTAAATAGATCAGTACACAATGTCATGAGCAGACATTAATTACTATAGCTCCGCTCGTGTAAACACATTCATTAGTACATAATTAATAAGTATAGCCTATACGCTAACTTGCATACCATTTGTACCGCTACTTTACACAGGTAGCCTAAGCTTATAACCAGGGCATGAACGGAAAGTCACATTTAGTGAGATCAAACTCAAATCCTGACTGATTCCATGCAGTCAGATCCTTGAATTCAGCCATGGATATGACCAATGCGGAAATATGAGCTATAAAACAGTGACCTATCTCATCTGCTTGCTAAAACCATAACTTTAACCGCGACGTGAAGGTAGGCCCTATGCCTACCAATCAATCGATCTCAAAGCGGAAGTGAAAGGTAAACTAAGACAGCAAAATTTCCGCACTTGTCCTGTAGAGACCGGGCCTTATTTCCAGAATAACCACACTACAAAAGCTTTTGTACATTAACAGCGTAATTGCCACGATGTTCACTTTAGGCCTGCGCACCACGAAATTGCACGACACTGCTCTCGTTTGAAATTATTTTAGTCCTACCGCAGTTCAACACCTTTTACGAAACAGATCAGCATTCAGTAGCCTACAATATTCAAGACACTGAATGTTTTCTTAGGCCAGTGTTTAATCGGAGAGTGGGGTGGGTAGTTCCTCAGGAATGACATACCTCAAAATTTGAGAGGTTCTTTTACATGTATATAGTACCATTCCCATCCAAAAAATGACGCAAGTAACATTTCTCCCCCCCCCCCCCAAAAAAAAAAATTTCGACAGATCGTCTTTGCATGTAGGCTATTAATAATAATAATTATTATTATGTAAAATTTTCCCAGTCAGAAGAAATTTCCTCCAAAAGGTATCGTCGGTGTCTTGCTCTGTGTTTGCCGTCGGCCAAAATCCCCCCAAAAGCTTGAATTTCCCCCTCCCAGCAGAGGGACCATATTAAACTTTGGCCTTTAGGCTACATTACAACGTAGGCTAATACAATGCATAATATAAAATACAAAGCATAATATAAAACACAACGTGTAAAACGGAAAGTAGAAAAATAATTCACCTTAGAACAGTTTATAAAGTGCAATATAACCAGACAACAGGAAGCATTCTGACGACCTAGATAAGCGAGAACAGTTTTCAGAGTTGGCTGTAACGACACGATTAAGAATTCAAGTATCGAATGCTTTTAGTTGAGAGGCACAATTCAAGAAGTAGCCTACATGTATTATAGTGTTGTAGTTGTCGACCGGGTCAAACAGACTGTGTATTGCACAGATAAACAAACTGCAAATCAATAATTATAATCAATCAATCAATAATATTATCGTTTATAGATAATATTAGGCTACAGCAATAAGGCAACTTTAACTTGTTACACTTGGCCGTAATTGCACCCACTTGAAATAAACTGAGTCACATCAAAATGGTTATTGATAATTAATAATTAATAGGCCTATTAAGAACAGATGTTGAAATGTGCACGATAGTACAATGTACATGTAGGCTATTCGTGATTATCGCACTGAGCTGTAAACCGAGGGATCTCATATTCTGTCCATTTCCAAGAGAGAAATGTTGGGATATTTCTGCTCCAATTCTTTGCGTATCAGCCATAGATTGAGTAGACCTATATACATGTATTTACAGTATATTGATCTTACACGGTCAGTGAAGATATCAGGGAGATGAAGAGAACGAGGTTGAGGAAGTGAAGTATTGTTTTTTGAAAGAATTTTTCAATAGGCCTAATTGAACATTTCTTTCAAGTATTTCTTTCAATCTCTTAGGCTATGGCCTTCCTTGTTACCTTCCTGTTGTTGCGAAGCATGCTAGCCTATACTGTGAGTAAATGATCGTTGATGGTTACAATAAATTGATTGATTGATTGATTGATTGACTGACTGATTGACTGACTGACTGATGTTGTGAAGCGTGCTATACTGTGAGTAAATGATCGTTGATGGTTAAAATAAATTGATTGATTGATTGACTGGCTTACTGATTAATTGATTGATTGATTGACTGACTGACTGATTGCATGATTGATTGATTGATTGCCTGATTGATTGATTAATTGATTGATTGATAATTATAGGCCTACGTAAGTCCCGTAAGTTCCGTAATCGCTTCTCGAGGCTGGCTATTATAAGGAACTGTAGCCTAGGTATTAACATTCAAAGTAATTACTCAATTTCATGAAAAAATCAAAACACCTGCGCTAAATAAATGATCATTTATTTCTTCACCTACACTGCTCACTTCATAAGACAACCACCACCCCACGGTTCGTGTAAACTTTGACACCGACAATCTGCGTATAAACGACGCCTGTCTATAGCATGAGAGTAATATCCGCCTACGCTGCATGGCATGGTTGGATCGCGAGGCCTACTAATCCCATAGTGACTGACAGTCAGGCCTATAACTGCATGACAGTGCATGCGCATAGGCCACGCGTAGTTTGACGAGCGCGCGTGCATGCCTGTAGGCCTACAAAGGAGATCTGCGATCGAACTGTATTGTTAGGCCTACATGAGCCTTAGTTGGCCTGCTGGCTATAATTGAATAGCGATGTCTCAATGTTAAGGTTCCGACAACATTGGGCGGCATGTTTCATTCGGTTGAGCAACGTTAAAGAACACGAAGATTCCGATATTGTACCGTAGCGGGAGTTGAGAGGAATATTAGCCTATCTACTTAGGGTTTAACGTTGTATACGGATTGGTGACTGACTGTAAAAACTAGTCAACAGGAAAACGAGGACATATATAGAAGAATGATGTAATTAGACTACTCAAGGATTTCTACGACTGCTCAGTGAATCGTACGAGGTATAAATGACATTTGTGTGGATTTCTTGCTGGCATAAAAGATGGTTCCTTGTGACAAAATGGAAATAATTACGCTTTGCATAAAAACTGTCTATAGGCTATTGTATACTCTATAGCTCGCAGGAACAGCGCAATATAGCATATAGTCAGGCGGAGACTTAGATAAGATCTTATAATACTTGACCCCATAATTATGTGTTTAACTTGAACACGTCAGAGTAAAAAATGACAATGCTGAGTAATAATAGGACATTTTGTACTCGTAATCGTCAACTTCAAACTTTTAGCATGTCACTTGAAATACCCAGCGCACAAAAGATGGTTCCTTGTAGCAAAATAGAAATACAATGTAATTGCGCATGGCATAACGGCGGTTTATTATAGCTCACGGGTACAGCGCAATAATTATAGCCCGTCAGAGATCTAGATAAAAGCTTGGCCCCCTACATAATTATTATGTTTCGCGATAACTCATCACATTCTTAGATGTTGAGTAATTGGATATTTTTGCTCGTACCGGTAATGTAAAACTCCAAACTTCTATATCGAAAACCGAGCGCAGGCATAGGCCTAACAGTTTATTCGAATCAGAAGTGCTGCTAAAGAGGACCGTAGTGAGAAGGAGATCTGAGTCCGATTGCTAGAGGGACAGAGCATTTTTAAGGCCGGTGTCGTATAGGTCGAGGAACTCGAGGATTGGCAGGTGGAGAATCACTTTAGTCGGGGTATAAAATCTTGAAGGGGTCAGATGATTTTTTTAAGCGCGTTGTGAACGATTTGGTGTTTTTTTATTTGCCAGATTTTATCCGTACTTTGTTTACCCGATGTATCTTTAGTTTGTCAGGTATAATTATCCGTACTTAGACTATTTATTTGATTGAAAATGGTGACTTCATTGAAATATTATTTTTCAATTTTAGATTGAGGTACATGTACGAACATGAACTAAGCAGTAAACCCGGCCAATCGAAGCTATGCAGAATGTATTCCTACGCCTCAGTAAACTGTCACCGGGCTGCGGAAGGAGACAAAAAAGCAGCGGAAATTAAGTACCCGAATCAGCACCAAGCGGACGTCGAGTGGCAATTCGACACATACATCGAGCCCCCAGTCACAATGGGGCAAATAAACTTGGACCCCGAGCTACACAACAACGGCTCAACCCAGTTTCTCAGTAATTCCAATGGGTTCTGCTACCATGATTATTCCGCCGAAGTGTCGAAAAATCCACACAATAATAATATGTTGTCTCAAGAGTTATCGCACGAAAGACATGGACTATTGTTAAATCCGGAGAATGACGTCATTACGACAAGCCTAGTCCACCACAACGGGTACACTTACGAGCCTTGCAGTTCCGGCGCGGCCGACTTCGAACAGGGTAACAACGATCTGATGAAGGGATACGTACCTCCTTTCGTCGGAGGTTATGAACAGGGCTACCAAGAAATGGGTTGCCATGAGTTTCCAGTCCCTCATCCTCCTCATCCGCACTCGCATCCGCCTCCTCGTCTCCATCATTCCACTGATCCAAATCTCGACATTGGATTCAGAGGAGCGAAGGAAAACTCTCAGTTTCTGAACTCGTTGTCATTGAATGGCGACGTGGCTCGGTCTACGGGTCACGATGAGTATCATAGATGCTACGGCGGCGGTGACCCCCCGAACATCATGCCTCATCCTCCGTTTATCAAAAGTCCTGCATCGTCCGTTTCTCTGATGGATATCTCCCAGTCACATCTGGTAAGTCAGATTAGTATTTGTCAAAAAATCGTTATTAAATCACATGTACTGGAACATGATTCTTGGGGTATTTGAACAAACGGAATTGAAAGTTTAAACAGCTGAAACTTTTGCAAACAAAAAAGTTTCAAGTGAAACTTTCAGGGAATGTTGACAATTCATTCCCCTACAAATTGAAAAATGTTTGGAGAAAAATTTCAATCGGTTGCGAAGTTATCGCATTTTATCCGATGGTACACTTTTTGATCCACCCTGTATATAATCGATCAATTAACAACTGTAGCTGATTGTGAATGTCTGGTGGTAGACTTTACTGGGCAGGTGGTCCTATACAACAGCAGCGAATAACTTTATTGGCAAAAATCTTCTAAATCTGAACACTCGAATTTGGCGAACAGTGCATAATATTTCGATGAGTCGTTTAGGCGCCAGATGGTGAGGTCTGTTTAGGATGAGTCAACCCATTACATGCTTTATTCGATGGCTAAATAATGGCAAGCCAACCAACGGAGTTATTCGCATATAGTTTCAATGACGTCGACACAGTTAAAAAATTGGTAGATAGACTGTTTCTTTCTGGTGTAGAACATTTGCCTGGCAACATGACATTTCTATGGGATTTTTAGAACTGCACAGTGCACAGTGCACAAATCCCTTCCTTCCATTCCCATCCTCCATGGTAAATTACTCCCAGTCGGAGGACAATGACCTTTTTTTTACACTTTTTAACTGTACAGAAGTGCTTCTGCACAACTGTACACTACACATAGGCCTACATTTAGAACTGGACATTTTGTGTACAACTGCACGCTACGAACAACCTGTTTGGCGATCAGGTATACACGAGATTGCTCTTCGGCAAAACAGACCCGCCGAAAGAGGGTGCAGACTCGAGGGTCAAATGCCCAATGGCTTGACGACTTTTGGTGGGGGGAGGAGACTGGGGCGATGCCAATCTAACCTAGATTATATAGGACATGACGGAAATAAGCACATCCTGTTTGAACCGTTTCTTGACTGTTTGGTGTCATGACTGTGTAATGATGATAGGACGATGGTCTGCACCACGAAGTCATTCGACGGAGGAGAAGAAGGGAACAGAATCGAATCGCAGCCAGAAAATGTCGAGAGAAGAAAAAGGAAAACGTCGATAACATGCTTAAGGTATATAATATTACAATAATGTAACCTTTCTACCATGTGAGTAAGTAAGTAAGTGAGTGAGTGAGTTAGTGAGCTTGTTTGTTGATTGTTTGGATAGTTAGCCTAGTCATAGTTAGACAGGTAGTTAGTTAGTTAGTTAGTTAATTAGTTAGTTAGTTAGTTAGTTAATTAGTTAGTTAGTTAGTTAGTTAGTTAGTTAATTAGTTAGTTAGTTAGTTAGTTAGTTAGTTAGTTAATTAGTTAGTTAGTTAGTTAGTTAATTAGTTAGTTAGTTAGTTAGTTAGTTAGTCAGTTAGTTGTCTTGATTTACACATGACAAGAGCGCACGCATGTCATAAGACGATTTCATGAGCTTGCATTATTTTTTTTAAACAATGACAGACGAGAGCAGATTTTCAAGCCCTACATGTATATAAATGAAACTGCACAGCTGATGAAACGATTTAAAAACAAATTTGATTTAACGAGAAGCACGTGGGCGGAATTTCCACCCTTAGTGAATTTTTATATATAAAATAGAAGCTGGATTAATGAAAAGACTCATGTAAAATGGAAGCTGGATGAAGGCTCTGCATGGGTATTTTTTATAATTATATGAAATGGAAGCTGCATTGATGATAATAACGCTTTAGATATAAAAGCTGTATCAGGGTATTTTCATAGCTGAAATAGAAGCTGGATTAATGAAAGATGCATTACAAATGGAGGTTGGTTTAAGGAATCTTATGGCTGAAATTAACGGGCCAGGGGTGATGCGCTGCCAACCTGGTCCGTTGGGGTCAAGCCACGGATCCCCTTTTGCAGATGTGAGAACATTCAGACTATGGAGCACATTGTAAATGACTGTATAACAACTCGCTTTCCGGGCGGAATGCCCGCCCCACATGAGGCCGATGAGGCTGCTGTTGAGTGGCTCTGCTTGAACTGCAAAAGCTAAATAAATGGCTGAAATTGAAGCTAGAAACGCTGCTAGATACATCATGAAACACGTGAATGAAAGACATCAATCCAGCTTCCAATTCTCAAGCATTTTTTCCCCAATCAGGCTTCCTTTTCTCAAGTTTTTTTCTTCACTAGAGCTGTATTTCAGCCACAAAAAGAGCCACCCATCCTCTATTTCAGCAAAAAATACCCTCATCCAGCTTCAATTTATTCAGACCGTTTGTCCGTACCATTTTGTCCGTACCATTTTGTCCGTACCATTTTGTCCTAGAACCCCAGTGATCGCCTATGAACCCCTATAATAAGTCCTCTGCAGGATATCATGGTGCTCTATGCTGTACGCCGGTGCGCTACATGTGCATCCTGTAGTAAAAAAGAGTTCTAGCTACGCCACTGATTACCGGTATGGAAGTAAATATGATGCACGTGTGTTTCACATGAGGATTTACATTCACAGGACTATACAGAGACGCTGAGGGAGAACGAGAGACTCCGACTTGAGACTGAGAAGCTTCAAAGTCTCGTCGCTAGTCTGCAGACGATCGTCAAAAGTCACCAGACAACTTGCAATTTCTCGTCTGCTGCTGTCTAAACAACTACATGTATTGTATTGTTTTGCATAGTATTGTATTGTATAGTATTGTATTGTATAGTATTGTATTGTATTGCATTGTATACTGCAGCCGTCGAAATGTATTGGCAATGTATAACCAACCAATGACGTGTTACTTAATAAACTGTGGCAGACGTTTTTATATTATTATAAGTATTATTCAGGGTGTTTCTGGCTAAACTGCATGACTAAAAAGGGTGCGGTTTTATGTCACGATTATTGCCTAAGATTTGCATTGGTATGTGACTTACAACCCCTCTGACTAACCACAACGCTCGTGAATTGGCTGGTGCCCTGTGCTTGGCTTTCGAGTGGCGCTTTCGGTATTTGGAGATCATGCGTTTACGATTAGCCTATGGATAAACGGTAAAATGACTGACCAATGCATATCTTGGCCCATTGTGTGTATACTGTATTAAACCATTTTGAAAACTATTTCACGTGATGTAGGCTAAAGAAGACATTTTTCTATTAGGCCTACTCACTTGGAATAATTATATTTAATGTATTTTTTATGCAATTTGTAGGAAATATTGGAAATTCTTATCTTTTGGAAAATTTTACCATGTGATGCATTTTTACTGCAGGTTTCAGCCATTTCCAACACTTTCGAAAATTTGTGCAATTTACTAGAAAAAGCGGAAAATTCTGTCTATGTGATTTTGGACCATCTTTATCTGTGCATGCTCTTATGAAACCTTTATTACACCAAAGAGGCAAACTATTATAAAATAAGCTACCGGTACAACCAGAGACCGTTTCTACACAGGACTGGAAACTTAGTGTTCTGCCCCTAGCTTGTAGACGATAATTGGGTTCAGAAAAATTTCGCATCTTGTTTGCTTAAGAATAACATTCAGTAATTAATAACATTTGTGAAGACAGATTGACAATAAAATTATGTTTGCAAAATTACATCTGGAGATTGCAAACGTAATCTTTAGAAGTAGAAACGGAATTTTAGTGGGGGGACATCTATTGTTGAGAGTGAATTGTATGTACACAAAATTTTCACGAGTTCCCAGTCCTGTAATAAGAAAGAGTGAGTCGTTTGGTTACAACGAGACACTAAGAGAGGAGAAAGGAAGAAATTGTTAATTAAAAGTCAATAGCAGTTAGGTCGCAGCACAATGGCTCTAAGTATTAAACTTTTAATTGTTATTTTTTGCTTGTCATCATGCTCTTTCACGAATTCCAATGCAGGGCAATCGACTTGTTATGTCAGCGGTTTTCGTTAGTTGGAACTTGTTTTAATGTACATGTATTTATAGGTCAACAGGGTTGAAAACTTTTACCAAACCTGATCTGATTATATGTCTGCAGATCGAAGTGCAATGCATTTGGCTCCAGGCATTTTTTAAAATGTTATTAACGTGCGTAACGTGCGTATTCGACTTTAGTACAGACGTTTTTGTTTATTTTTCACACGAGTAGATATAGTATACTCTGATATTTATATTATGGTTTGCATGAAAACTAAAAGTATAATTCGCTTTCATTGCTTCATTCCTTTAAAACTATTTTGTGTTACAAATAATGATGATAGCCTAGTTGTACTAATTGTAACTTCTATAATTACGTTGGTGGCCGATGTACATGTATAAGGCATTTTGTTTAGTTGGCAATAGCTAAATACATGTATGTCCATCATGATCCTATTTGGAGCAATTTGAAGTGGAGGATGGGGAGTAGAGAGAAGGGGTTGTGCAGTTCTAAAATTTCTTTTTAGAAGCCCTGAAAGAGATTCGAAGAAGAAATGACTGGAGGATAATCAAGACTGCATAGAGAGAGAAAATATACGAAGACGTACTCTTACTTGCAATAATATACCTCATGCGCAATTGCCAATGGGAAGTTGAAGTGGCGAGACAGGCAGACAGACAGATAGACAAACAGGGACATAGAAACAGAGACAGTGACAGAGACAGACAGAGACAGACAGAGACAGACAGAGACAGAGAGACAGAAATGGTTGGCCTCCGCCCTCGGCCCCTCGTATACGCCGAAACCAAGACAAATGAAGTCGCTAACACTTCCTGTTCATGACTACTTTTCAAAGGAGCGTTCTTCTTCCTCTCCACTTCTTTTTCTCAAGATGACACACACTGTATCAACTATATATAATTGATACCGTGACTCTTGGACCTTCTTGGTCAAATCCCCTTTGTTACAAACATCAACTTTCGCCGTTCCATTGTCGACGATAACCCATTGTTCCCGACAGACAACTGACTGCAGAGACAGGCACTTGGCTTGGACCCTGTCGGCTGCAAAGAATGAAGCCAAAGTCGATTGAGAATTAATGAGACGATCCAATGTACCCGACGAGTGGATGGATGGATGAATTGCGCGTTCGACAGCTCCGCGAATTGACCAAGAGTCCGATGAAGACATAGCCACTTGATTTCTTTGGCAAATGGTTCTGCCTTCGCCCATACAAATCACCGGCTCTTTTGGTCGTATGTAGCGTGACCGTCCGGCTTGAATGACTCTCGCTGCCAGCATGAAAAATCAAGTGACGGACTGTGGACTGCTGTCGGTTTTCATGCAGTTGTGCCTTCTGAAATTTTAATGACGCGGATTATGTTACGATTGACGTGGAAAACGAAAATACGATCTTATTATAAGGTCAACACGTACAGAGGGATTTATTATCTGGTGAAAGAGCAGTTGGTCTAAGAATACTTCAGGCCGACAGGATGATGTGGGGTTTGACTTCTGAATGAAATTTATGGAGTTTGGTCTTTTAGAATTTCATGTCGCTGTACAAATATAGGTCTACTGATTAGCATACACGATGAGAGCTGGGTGTACTGATCGTGTGGTGGAAAAGTGTCAGGACTGACATATGAAGAGAGCGGAACATTTCGCCAAAGATATCAAGATTGAAAGTCGCTGAGACTGCGTGAAAGCGATGTGTAATTGAGACCAAAGTCAGAATGAAAAATGGACAATTCTTCTGACGAGACAGGCAGCAGTCGTGAATTGATTGGTGCCCTACGCTTAGCTTCTAAGCGGCACTTTTGACTTTTCGAGTTCGAGATTAGCCTACGATTACGATTACGAAGTTACATGTATTCTCACATACGAAGTTGCATGTATTTTCACAAGAAGAAATTGATTATGAAATTTTAAGTAGACCTAGATCTATAATCTCATAAAATAATAAAGACATATTTATTGATAAGGTAAAAACCAAATTGTTTGCTTATAAAGACGAGGCAGAGTTACGGAAAATTTCTTCAACGTATCTGGCTCTATGGCACTGCTGCACTGTAGCCTACCTTTAAAATTACACCAAACTATCAGCTTTTTAAGCTTTGCTGTTTGAACAATGGACGAAGAGCTGAATAACTATAATTGTCATCAAAACACGTGGAAACAGAGTCCTTGATATAGGGGTCTAAACGTTAGTGCTTATCAAAGACCTCTTCAGATTGGCGTGGCCTAAATCTCGTTCAGAATAAAGGACGTTCATTTTTCGTTTATTGACTTTATTCCAAACATCACGCTGGCAGAGCTTGTTACATCTGAATAATAATTTACGAATGTGTTCACACAAATGTGTTCCTATACCAATGTGTTCCTACCGTTTCGACCTCTAATTCTTCTCTATATCGCAAGGTGCACTGGACTGCCGCGTGGTCAGTAACGTTGCGAACCGTCACACGTTTTCGTGCGAGATTGAACAACTGATTTTAGGTCTTAGCTAAAGACCTAATATGTCACCTATACAATTGTGAAATACAAAAGAAATGATTACAGACGACGAGGCCTGTGTATAAGTTCGTGGCAATCTTTCTGACAGAATGTGATCGACAACTTTAATGAAGAACGAACGCATGTTAGAACTCAGAGATTTTTCTTTTCCAAAATATCGCAGTTTAGAACAATAATTCAGATCGGAAAATGCACAGTAATAAATAAATTCAAATACGTAGACGATAATTAATTAATTAATAATTAACTATCGAATTTGCATAGATCTACATCTTTCTTCTGTACTTTCCGTTTTTAGATCTTTTTCTGACGATGGAAAGTTCCCTTGTCGTACTTTCTCTCACACATTTTAACCACTGATCTTTGTCTGATGTGTATCTCTAGTTTGCGATTTACTTTCTTCTAATTCTTCTTCCTTTATAATTTTGTTGTTGCAATAATACTTTTACCGTCTGCGCCAAACAGTTTTTCTTTGCATTTAAAACTTTTAACTGGGCTTAATCGATCGTAGTTAATCTTTTCAAAGTCGTGGACAATTTTCACGGCGTACAATATACTGTTAAAAGGTGTAATAAAATGTCAACGACCTACCATGCCATGCCTTGTCTTGCCCATTTTAAAACCTTACTTAGGCTAATTACTGTCTTATCCTACCTTTTGCAGTTGTGAAGCTAAGTAGTTAACACATAAGTCCTTGTTCACAATATAAAATACAGGGTTGCAGATCTTACCGATTAATTAATCGATTATTCGTTAAAAATTATAATCGATTAAGTTATGGTTTGTTCGAATAATTTTCGATTAATGTTTTTACCTATTTCATTATGTCATTTCCAGAGTGAACAATGGCAAACAAAGATAATGCGAAACTATTGAGTGAAACATTATGCGATTATTTTGCAATTAATGGAAAGATTCAAGATGGCGAAAAAACTAATTGTTTTCGTTGCAATAAATTTAGCCTAATACACAGTTAGATTGAGGATTTCTGCACAAAGAAAGTAGTAATTAAATCAGCTACTATAGGCTATTTTTCACAGCTACTCACGCTTACTGAACGTGGAAAAAATTAATTGAAATTAGTTTATTAATCGCGATTAAATTCAGGATAATAATCGATTAAATTATTTTAATCAGTACCAACCCTAAGCCAGTGCAATATTGAACCTTATTGAAATCCATAATACCAACTCTATTTCTATAAACAGACCCAAAATTCACTCATTACAACGGCATTTCACTATATCTCACCCTAATCACATTTCTCATTCCATTCTGCATCTTCTTAAAGCTTAGCATTCTCTATGTATACATACTTTATCCATACTTTATCATACCCTACCCAAAACTAAAACTTCTAAATTGTCACTAGAAACGATATCGTTCAAAGACATCTTGATCAAGCAGTTCATATCTAGGCCTAATAATTATTACAATAATAATTATTATAACATTATTATGTAAATGGCTTTCGCATACCAGAACGCAAGTGGCATCTTCTGAATGAAGATTTCTTGGCTGTAGCATTTAGCCTATTGCTCTATTGGAACTGTCATATAACATATATTACGTATATACATATAATTTATATACATATAAATTTATATATATATATATATATATATTATATTAAATCCTGCAAGACAAACGTCAAATTCATTGCTGTTAATCGATTCGAAAAAATCGACAAATATTGAAAACACCAGTCAAACACACACTCATTATTTTTTTCAAATTGACTTAGCAGACCGCATATCGCTGGAACACAATGCCATTACAGCAGCATTATCTTCCAAACCTTTGCACAGTAAACGCCATCGTTACCATAACAACGCCGACATCGTTCTACCTGATTTAAAAGCAAACTTGACGCACAGCGCCGCCGCCTACCGAATAACGCAAGAAACGTCATCGCCATCTAGCGAATGGATGAGAAACGACGACGTAATCTGGTCTTAGGTAGAGCAATGCTATTGGCGCTGACCACCGGAGATGAGACGGTAGTGATAAACTGTTAAACCTCTGTGGCCAGAACGTAGCCTTGAGCAGGTCGCTGTCCATGGCTGCCGAGTGGGGTAACTGAGAGATGGGGAGCGGGTGGGGATGTCGTCGTGGGTCGTCCCCGTGATGATGCCACTCGGTACGTGTTGTCGGCTGTTGAATTCGGATCGTTGAGTCTACGAATAAACCACGTGACAACCGGTTAGTATAATAAAATATTATATGAATAGCAATTGCTATTGCTATTGCTATTGTTGTTGTAGTTGAGGCACGATGACGTAATGGCGGTGCTGAGGATGTATGATCTGCATGATGTATCAATTATTTTTAGAGGAAAAGGAGGAGAGATATAATATAGTATTATTATCTCTCTCTGTGGTGCATTGCGAAAGATTACATTGCATCAACTAGGAAAACAAAGCGGAACGTAATGTTACAACTTCGTTTCATCAAATTCATGCAAATGGATTTTGTTTCATGCTGTAGCTATAAATTTAGAACGCGTAGTGCACACCAAAGTAGAGGCGCTCCCAGTGCGAAAGACCAAGAGAAAAGTAGCTTTAGGACAGCGAAAAGATGTACTTTGGGTGCCAGTAACTGTTAGTAACGATGAACCTGTCAATGGAGAGAGCAGCTGATTTCAAAGTGCAGGACCAACATCATAAGCAAATACATCTCATCCAAAAATGTGTACACTGCACAATGTACATAATACACAGATTATACATAGAGAGTGACAGAAAGGGAGAAAGGAAAGAGGAAGCGATGTTATAAGAGGAAGGGTTAGAGTGGTATACCATCCCCCCACGTACCTGACTCTAAAGGTAGATAGCTGTTCTTTAGAAGGTGGTTGTTCCACCGACTGTTGCTCCACCACCATCGTGGAACCATGATATGGGCAAGTCCTATGAAATCCGCACGTGCAGTCCGATAAGCCGACGGTGTCACGTGACGTCGTCGTCATCACGTGACCCTTCGTGAATCGTTTTACGTCATCGTGTTCGCCATTATACTCTCCCTGACCCACGGTGAAAACGTTGCTGCGCCTATTGTCTTGAGTCTCGCATTGTCTCAGTTGCTGCTGCTGCTGCTGCTGCTGTTGGCGCTCTTTGTTCGTGATCTTCATCGGTCGTCCACTTCCGCCGGAAGTCGACGCCGCCGCCTCGTCCGCCATCTTGTTTTTGACGCGATTGTTGACGTCATCGTCGTCGTCGTAACCATAGCGACGGACGTTGCTGACGTCAGCGGCGGCGACGACGTCATCGTCGCGTCGTCTGCGCCGCCTCCTTCTGACGACGACGATGACGACACCGACGAGAATGACGATAACCGGAAGTGCCACGCCGAGCACGACGATCAGCACGATCTGCTGGACGTTGATGGCGGAAGTGACGTCACCGACCACCTGCTGCTTGTCGGGCGTTGCCACGAGCAACGGGAGCGTGACGCCGGTCGCTTGGCAACGGTTGCCATGGTAACCGGGCGGACAGAGACAATCGACGCCCAACGCTGTGTTGACGCACGTTGCCCCGCGACCGCACGGAGCAGACGAACAGGAAGTGACGTTGTTGTTGTTGTTGTCGCTGCAGTATCGGCCGGTGAAGCCCGGTGCGCATGCGCAGCGGAAGTCGTTGACGAGATCGACGCAAGTGGCGCCGTTGATGCACGGCAGGTTGAGGCATTCGTCAACGTTGTCCTGACACAGGACGCCGACGAACCCTGCGACGCACCGACACACGAACCCTTCGTTGACGTCCGGCACGCATGCGCCGCCGTTGAGGCAAGGACGTCCTGCGCAGTGGTTGCGGTCGTCCTGACAGAATCGTCCGCTGTATTCGTTGCGACAGACGCAGAGGAAACCGGAAACGGAAGTGGGAATCGCTATGCAGCGTCCTCCTGTGATGATTCAAACGACGACAAACATCGTTACGATGACAAACGAATGATTTTTTAAATAAAAATTCAATTCAATTCGCTTATTGCTCCCAGTTCAAACATTCGACATGCATGTATGATCAATACACAATGAGCAGCAATGTTTACGGACATGGGCGTCCGCAGAAATTTTTGCAGGTGGGGGCAAAACACAATGGCTACAGTTACAGTTTTTAGGAAGAGCTGGAAAATTCAAAGCAGAATATTAAAAGCACTAGTATTTTTCACAGAGTTTTCTATATGTAAATTTCTCAGTTGCACTTCGCGTATAATTAGTAACAAATGCACTCTGGTGCGAAGGAATTAGCTAAAAATCAAAAAGTAGTAGTTAAAAAAGAAAAATGATTTTTCCAGGGGGCAAGTGCTTCTCTTGCCCCCATGTGCGGCCCCCCATGTTTATGGATACAACAGGAAGACTCATACGGGTTTCTAGTCACAATATCCACCTATGTTGTTCGAAAGATAGCGCCATATAATTCGCCATCACATGCATGCAAGTGAACGACGCAAGCCTCTTTTAAATTGACCACGATGATTGCAAATCGTAATCTCTATATTTCTAAAGCGCCACTCGAAATTGAAAGTGAAGCGCAGAGCACCAGCTTATTCACGAGCGCGTTCCAGTATCGGGACACGAACCGCGTTCTACTGTTAAGACCCGGTTTCAGAGCGTGATTGATTGATTGATTGGTTGATTGATTGGTTGATTGATTGATAATCACCGTGCATGAAATAAAAATCTTAAACTACGATAATAATTACTGTATGGCTAATAGACTGTTTCAATGGTCAAACCAACCGTTGAGACTGACTGACTGACTCACTGATTGCTTGATTGATTGATTGACTGATTGATTGATTGATAACCAACCGTTGATACATGGTCTGGAGAAGCAAGCGTCCAATTGCGTCTCACAGTTTAGTCCCGTGTAACCAGCTGGACAGCTGCAGTAGTATTGTCCATTGCGGTCTCTGCAGGTCCCGTTGTTGAGACACGGACCCAAGTCGCACGACTTCGTCAGACTCCACTGACAGTAGCTGCCGTGGGAAGTCGATGGACATAAACAACGGTATTGACCGGTGATCGATTCCAACTAAATGAACAGATAAAAAATATTGGAATTAGTCACGGTTAAGAGGAGGGTAATCCATTTCATTTTCGACTTCAACGGTCAAATTGTTGAAAAGTGAAAGTTATGTATGTATGTATGTATGTATGTATGTATGTATGTATGTATGTATGTATGTATGTATGTATGTATGTATGTATGTATGTATGTATGTATGTATGTATGTATGTATGTATGTATGCATGTGCAGTTGTGCACTTGTTATAACACCCCTTAAAGATAATACTCAGAAGCGCTCCCGGACGCTGAATCAGAGTTTCACGCCTAAGCGCTGAGCAACTGCAAGTGAAGGACTTGCCCAAGGTCATTACGCGGTGGCTTGAGTATACTTGTTGAGAATAGTAATCGAATTAATCGATATATTATCATCCGCCAACCGATTGATTTTATTGACTCACTGACTATTGATTGGTAGATTAATTTCATTGAGTGTTTGATTGATTGATTAGATTTTGAATGAATAACTTATTGAATAATTGAATAATTGATCTCATTCATTGATTCACACATTGACCGATTGCATAACTGATTGATTGATTGTCTTATTGATTGGATGATGCATTCGATCTTTGGTTTAATTGATTGGTTGATTGATTGAACGACTGATTGACAGAAGCAATACCTACCTCACATGTACCTCCATTCTGACACGGTACATGAACGCAGTCTTCAATCTTCACCTCGCAGTTGGCTCCTGTGAATCCTGCAGGGCAGGTGCACGTGTAGCTACCTTGACCGGCGTTCGTACATGTTCCACTGTTCATACATGGACGATGATTCGTACAGAAGTTCAGGTCTACAAAGATCATAATAATAACAGCAGAGTTCATCCATTTGAAATCGAAACTCCGCCACTGGTTGCATGCTGCCAGTGCTAGTCCAAAGAATAGATAAAGGAGGAGGGCGACACTAATCGTTAAACATGTAACAAGAACCATTTGGAATCAGTTCAAATCATCGTTTTTTCGAGCACTACCTACTTTTAGCAATACCGTGCTTTCTCTGCAATTGACCCCATTGTGTGGAATCGGATCACTGTCGATACAATTTATGCCTAGTGTTTGCCTAGATGTCTTGCATCGCAGCCTTAAAACCGTCCTTTTCAGCCGAGGATGGGTCGAGAGCGCCTCTGAGTAGCTATCTGAAAGGGCGTTACATAAATGTCCACAATGAATGAGTGAATGAATACATGAATGAACGAATGAATGAATGAATGAATGAATGAATTAATTAATTAATTAATGAACGAATGAACGAACTAATGAATTAACGAAAGAATTAATGAATAAATGAATTAATTGATGAACAAATGAATGAATGAATTTATTTATTTATTTATTATAATTAATTTATTAATGAATGAATGAGCAATGACGAACGTAAGAACCCATTGACTTCACTACCTTCCGATTGAGATTTGCGTTTAAGACAATGGTTGATGAACATTGTGTCACCTTGGTTGCAGAAGAGACCTCCCCATCCGTCCTCACAGTTGCACTGCCATGGTTGGTCGCAAGAGCCACGCTGGCAACCAGGGTACGGTATACACTGACGACATAACGTGCCCTGCCACCCAAGTCGACACCTGTGATGTACGATCATAGCCAGTATTAGTCACAGTTATAATCAACCAATCAATAAAATAAACCAATCAACTAATCAATAAAATATATCAATCAACCAATCAGGAGGAAGAAGAAGGAGGAGGAGGAGGAGACGAAGAAGAAGGAGGAGGAGGAGGAGAAGAAGAAGAAGGAGGATAGTGAGAAGCAGAAGAAGGAGGAGAAGGACAAGGAGAAGAAGGAGGAGGAGAAAGAGGAGGAGAAGAAGAAGGAGAAGAAGAAGAAGGAGGAGGAGGAGGCGGAGGATGAAGAAAGAAGAAAAAAGGAGAAGAAGAGAATTTGATTGCTTTATACCATGCTTGGGTTCAACGGCAGAATGCAAGGACACAATAAATTTCAATTTACTTACAAGATTGTCTTGCCATAGAATGTTATCGACCTGTATTTAAGACATTGTATAAAATATAATACATAATTATATATCATTACCTAGCCCGGGCCCTAGAAGTCGCTCGACAACTGCCCCTCTGCCCCGAAGACGGCTAAAGACTATAGACAAGACAAGACAAGACAAGACAAGACAAGACAAGACAAGACAAGACAAGACAAGACAAGACAAGACAAGACACGACAAGACAAGACAAGACAAGACAAGACTTACTTGCATTCGTTCGGATCTTCGCATAAACCATGTTCCGGATCACATCCATCCAGGCAAACAGCTAAAGACAAGAAAACACAATTTATCAACAGTATTTACTACTTAATTTGTTCGTTTCATTGTTGCGTTTGTTTGTAAGCTTATGTCCGTCGGCTACCACATGTCATTTTTGCGTAGAGTCAATCAGTAGCGACTAGCTAGATTCATGCATACATGTAGCCTATTATGATGTAGGGTAAAGTTGGATGGTGGAATGAATGAAAGGAGAAGAGATCGGTGAATGAATGGATGAAAATGTTTATAAAATCTGCTCTCTATAAATCTGTAAAAATGGATGGATTGATGGATGGACGGACGGGCAGACAGACGGAAAACGGATGGACGGATGAATGGGGGAGAGATGAGTAAATAGGTAGATGAATCGATGGAGGAAGGTAGGAATAGGTGGCTGTACTGCCACACAGACGCAAACGGTCAAATAGACTGGTTGATAGATTGACTTTTGATATACAACAAGATGAAAGGAAAGAGAATTGTTTTAGTTTCAAATGTTGCGGCCTGTGCATGGGAGTCCGCTATAACTTTTCACCATGATCGCAATTGATTCTTCGCCGAAGCTCCAATTACTCTAACAAAGATACCAAACACCACCCTATACAGTCAGTCAGCCAGCCGTTCAATAATAAATTACTCGTGTATCTTAATACGAGAGCTGCAGTTACAACAAGCTGATTGCAATGGCATTATTTCGTAATGTGAAACGTATTTGGCTGAATGTAATCGTGTTTAATTTCTGAGTTTGGTGGCTTCCATTGCAGACGAATATTTCTAGTCGATGTAATTATAGCATTGAAGCGTTGCGCCTATTATATCGTGGAAATTATTCCGATTTGTTCAGCTTACGATCCTAATTCGCTCCTTTAACTCAGACTGTAAATGACTGGAACAACTAACCACTCGCGTTTCGACAATAAAGTTATTTCTAATTACAACAGTAACATGATACAGTTGATACACAGATTGTGACTTGCTATTACCACGGTCAATGACAAATTTTGCTAGACATCTTACAAAGACGAATCCACTGTAGTTGTTCTCAGAGACTCGCTGTGTAGTTTAAGTGATGCAGTAGGCCTAATAAAATAACTACGATACTGCCAATCAGCCCCCGTGTCAGTGTTGCTTACACCTAGACATTTAGCCACATCAACGTGGCGTTTTACGGTATACACTCATAACAGTCTCGTAGATTTACTACCGTCCATCTGTTCAGTTGCCATCTGTCTGAATTCCATCATGAAAGCCATCCACTCATCCATCCATCCATCCGTCCATCCAACCAACCAATAATCCACTCATCCATTTATTCATCCATCCAAACAATCCATCCATTCATCTAACCAACAATCCACCAATCCATCCATCCATTCATCCATCCACCAATCCATCCATCCATTCATCCATCCATCCACCAATCCATCCATCCATCCATCCATCCAACCATCCATCCATCCACTATAAAAACAATTCGTCTTAATTATCTTTACCTATGTCGCAATACTGTCCACTCCATCCACTCCCACAGATCTTCACACCTTCTCTGCTGCACGTGTAATGACCAAACTTGTCGTCACGTGGTTGACACGTGTCAGAACATCCGGGTCCGAAGTACGTCTCCGAGCACGTGACCCTGAACCTAAAGGTGAGTTGATGAAGGTCAGTGGATGCGTTGTCATAGAGATGCCAAGTGGTGCCTGCTTCCAGGGTTCCCTGGATTGCTGCTCGGAAGATCAGAGTATCTGGAACGCCTGCATTTGAGAAAATGGAACATCATGGGAAATAACAAGATGTTCTCATGTGATGACCATTATACAAATAGTAAATTCATGAGTTTCAAATGCCTAAGACGGACGAATCGTATGACATTTTCATTTATGAAGTGCCTCTAGTAGGGCGAACCGTTCAGAAGCGCTCCCAGTGTGCAAGGCCCCGCGAGAAGAAGCAGGTTTTGAGAAGAGACAGAGCAGAGTAGATGCTGCATGCCAGACAGAAGTGTAGAGCAACCAGAAGGAAAAAGTGTATGCTATAAAGAGAAGGACCAATTGAGGCAAATGATTGACACTAAGATAGCAGTTCAAGAGCGAGAAACCAAGAGGCCAAATCCATTGGAGCAACGAAGAGAACGGTGCACGGGAGAAGTCTTTATAAGGCGGAATTCGGGGCAAGACCCCGCTGGGTCTTGGAATCGTTAGTCTAAATTCCAAACTTCTAAAACACCGCTCAAAAGCCAGGTGCTACACAAGAAAAAAGGCGAATAGGCCTATATCGCTGGCGCTATAGCGTATAATTATCATGAGTGTAATTGGGAGAGTACCAAATAGCGATTTTGTATTTTGATCAAAAGGCGCTATAGTAATTTCCAGATACATGTAGATAGACAAAGGTTGCAAGCCTCGGGAAGTAACCGCAGGTTTTCCCCAGAAGGAAGATTTTGTCGAAATATCGCAGTTGTTGATTGTGTGATAGTCTACATGTATAGCATATAACCATGTTCTAGGTATACGGATAGACAAAGCTGAAGATACAGGGATGGTCCGTGGATGGAATATATCCTATAAGCTTAGCTTTTAGGCTGACTTGGATTTTCAAATATAGCTGAAAGGCATCAACTGAATCAGATACCAGTGGACATGGCGCCTTGCAATGCTTGGGTTGGATTACGGATTTTATCAAGAACATATATCATCTATCATATGCTCAGCCATGGATAATCCTGCGTTATCAATCTCAAGATGGGACGCACTGATCTAGCGGCATACTTCCCTTGTAACTTGGGCGTCGGATATTTGAACGTGTAGCCTATACCTCAGGCCACACCGTTGCGATCCTATAGACAAGTTGCTCACCCAGAATTCTCTGTGAGGAAAGCAACGGGAAGCGACCTCCCTCACTCACCCCATCTCATCCCATCCCAGGGGTGGCATTAAAGCCAATGGACCTGCATGCATGCATGCCTTCGGGCATGCAGAGAACTCATCGCCAGTATATAATAATATTATGATCAGCTATCTCTAGATTCGCTATCTCCCATAAACACCAAAAGACCATATATATATATATATATATATATATATGTAATATTTATAATATTTATAATTATATATGACGTGTGTTTCATCCCTTTGCTATTTCCATATTACATGTATACTATTTATTATATATATTTTTCCTCTGCAAATAAATTATGTATACAATTGTGTATTTTATCTCCATATGGCAGTAAAACGAAACATAATTCGTATTCTTCATAAATATATATAATTGCATATGTATAATGTCCCTATACTTTTATACATAACACAATGTATGTATTTTTATATATAAATACAATGCATATATATAGTACATATATAATTATGTCGGAAGCATGCAATGTATATATTGGCATGTAGATATACACTGATTACTCGTGGTATCAATTTACCTATAAAATTCGCGAGCATTATACATTACATATATCCCGTCCATGCATGCCCAGCATGAAAACAATTCTACGAGATGTTGCAGTAATGTTGTTGGCATGATGGGAGATAAGACTTCATCAATGCCATGAAATCTTCTTCAGGCATCTCGTGTCTTTATGGCAGCAGGGAGGGCGCACCTGTCAGAGCATCGGAACATAACAATAATAATAATAATAATAATAATTACGACGATTTATATGGCGCAGTAACACAGCCATGCCGTTACAAGGGCGCCTTACAGAAAACCAGCTACACCGGATAAGCCCTAGCGAACAAGTGTGATTTTAGCCTGGCTTTAAAAGAGTCCACTGAGCCTGCTGATCGGATAGCGAGAGGAAGACTGTTCCAGCAACGAGGACCAGCGACCGAGAAGGCACGATCGCCGAAGCACGATCTCATTCTCCGCACTCGCAAATCAGACCTCTCGGATGATCTGAGCCGAAGCCCAGCCGCGGAGGAATGAGTCTCTATGCAGCAATCGCGCAGGTACTCGGGCGCAGCTCCGTGAAGCGATTTGAACACGAGCAAACAGAGCTTGAATTCGATGCGAGATGGAACAGGCAGCCAGTGGAGGACATCACGGAGGAGCGGCGTGACGTGGTCGTATTTTCTCCTGTTGCAGACTAGCCTCGCCGCGGCATTAAGCACTGACTGGAGTCCGTCCAAGAGGCACGCAGGCGCGCCGGCAAGCAAGCTGTTGCAGCGATCCACCTTGGAAGTGACGAAAGCGGCGACGGCCGCCCTCGCGGCCTCAAAGGGCAAGGACTTGATGCAGCTCCTGATGAGACGGAGCTGCCGGAAGCAACAACCTACTGTCCAGGCGATATGGCGCCTCATGGACAGATCTGACTCCAGCAGGACGCCGAGATCGCGCACGGAAGTCGAAGGCCGTATCAGGGCCCCACAGACACTCAGCGCGCCGGTGTCGAGATGGAGACACCGTCTTCTGGTCGCACACCACAGGAAGTCGGTCTTCTCGGGGTTAAGCCGCAGTCGATTCGACCGCATCCAGTCGGCAATCCGCTCAATGCCAAGCTCCATTCTTCCCCTCTGCTGCTCGACAGTTGATGGATGTCCCCACGTGTAGAGCTGGGAGTCGTCGGCGTAGAAATGAGATGCTAGGCCGAGACTTGTAGCAAGCTCACCCACGTCGGCGGTGTAGAGCAGAAACAGCAGCGGGCCGAGAACAGAGCCCTGAGGGACGCCACAGAAGAGAGAGCGGATGGTTGAGAAGACCCCGTAACATACCAGATGTGTGTCCGACAGACTTTAAACAGACCCTCATCCTGCAGGACAGTGCTTAATGGCGCAGTGGTTAACGTGTTCGACTGTCAGTCAAAAGGTCGGAGTTCAAATCCCGGTCTGGACATGCAGGGATTTGGTTTGATATTTCTGCTCCACTGGCGCCCCCTACCCGACTCAGCTGCAATGAGTACACCGCCCACACACTGTTTAAAAGTCTCGAGATTACCATTCTACAGTAGGTTGAATGGATTTGAACTGAAGGGGGAGGTTGAGGGAGGAGATTGAAAAGGAGTGTTGTGCTAACTACCATTATAAATGAATTGGCAGTGGAGTCTGAAGTTGATCGGTTTATCAATGGAATGGAAGTCCATTATAGTGGCGTGGGAAAGTCTGTGTGTGCGTTAGAAGCAGACAAAAGCGACCCGTGGCCATAGATTAGGATTTATTTAAGCAGCCGATAGGAATGTTGGAGTAGTAATTTTACAGTGTTAAAAACTGTTAAGTGGTTGAATAGGTGCCGTAGTAATGGTGGTTTTCAAGTAGAAGGCCTTTGAACAGTATTTTTTCAGTGCATCTAACACAGATTTTAAAAAGTCTTCTGAACTGCTTAATACCCACAGTAATGGCATGTGACATGAAAGCCTACTTTTGTTATGTCATATTCTGTTATGCGCACATGTTGCGTTCTGTCATATAATTATTTATTATGTCATGTTTCATTATGACATGCTGTGCTAAACTTTTGTGTCTTGGTATTCGTTCAGTTCTAATAATATTCTGTAATAAATTCATGTCGTTAGTTATGTCAAGCAATGTGTTTACCCCTTCTTTTCAGTGAACTATAAGCTTAGACAATAGACATGTCACTACCACTTTCACTACAACTACAACTACCACTGCCACCACTACTACTACTAGAAGGCTTTGGTTGAAAGTGTAAGTTTCAATGTAACATCAGAGCAGACTCTGAACTCACCCCAAGAAGACGAACTAGACACCGTTGTCGAATTATGCCATGCTTCTACGATGAGACTGAAACTACCCTGAAGAAGACACACAACACAAAAGAAAGACAAATGCTGCTGTACTGGATAAGCAATAAGATGATGACAAAGAAAGAATTGGTCTGAGCATCAAACGCGGAATGATTTTTAGAATTATACATGCAGACAACACAAGAAATCAATGTGAATGGAAGTAAATGTAGCAAGACTTGGGGTCAGTTACATGTATTTAGGCCTAAATGAAAGGATGTCTAGCACATATAATTATAGACAATATAAGTAAGGACATAACATCAATTAATCAATCAGACAATCAATCAATAAATCAATCAGTCAATTAATCAATCAATCAATCAATCAGTCAATCAATCAATCAGTCAGTTAATCAATCAATCAATCAATCAATTAGTCAATTAGTCAATTAATCAATCATTTAAACCTTTTTAAACCAATAATATGCTATACAGCATAGACACAATGAAATACAATTGAAAAACCAAATTGGAATGCAATCAACTAAATGAACCCTGCAGAAGAGATATCAACCCCGCAAAAGGCATAAGAGGACCACAATTTCCAAGAAGTAGCCTAAACTGGGACAGAAGAGAAAATGTGTCTTAAAACATGTTACTCGTCTTTATAGTAGTCATAATAAATAAATAAATAAATAAAATAAATAAAAAATAAAAAATAAAAAAATAAAAAATAAAAAATAATATTTTTTAAAATAAATAAATAAATAAAATATAAATAAATGAATAAATAAATAAAAAAAATATAAAAAAAATAAATTTAAAAAAATATATGAATAAATAAATTATAAATAAATAAATAAAATAAATAAATACACAAATTTAAATAAATACACAAATTTAAAAAATCGTCAGCATGTAAGCATGTAAGAACGTACCGGCCACGTGAAGTCAAACGGAATGCTGAGAGAAGGAGTCGTCGTATTAATTTTATTATTTCCCAGATAAATGCTATTGCCTCCAAGGACGGATGTGTTGACCTTTCCGAAGGTGCACGCCACTTCCGATGGTATGCTCGACTGATAGTGACTCAGGCAGACTTGGAAGTACGTCCGACAGGTTAAGAAGGAGGAGACAGCACATGGCGGTCCTCCTCTGGCCACACCAGCGTTGGTCCCAGAACCACAACAGTTTCCCGTTGAGTCGATCCCGGCGTCGTTGACAAAAGCCAGCAGCTGAAGCTCGAAGACGCCAGAGCCGGAAACCTATAAAAGGCAGAAAAGCAAAGGCGGGTTTGACGGAGTTAATCGGGAACATGTAGCAGGAAGGGTTTTGGAGATCTGCCGGAAATGAACGGAAATTAACGAATGGAGGAGGTATGAGCGAGTGCAAGAGGAAAGAAGTAATAGGAATAGAGGGTGCATGGTAGAGGGTGCATGGTAGAGGGTGAATGGTGGACAAGTGGTTAGGCGAAGGAACTGCATGGTCCTGATTCAATTCCTTTTAGTAGTACTGTTGCTGTTTAAGACTGCATAATGATGATGACGACGACGATGATTTTAGTGATCATTATGATGACGATAGCGAAAATGATGAACCGCATAATTATAATTATGCTTTATCTAATAATCTAACACGTACGCAGCGAGCTACTCGATGCTGCTGCTGATGATGATGCTGTAATTGTTGTTGTTGTTAATGATTATGATGATGATGATGACAACGACGACGCCGAAGACGATGACGACGATGATGATGTCACTGCTGATTATGATGACGCTAATGATAACAATGATACTGCTGAGGCTGATGATGGTGTCAATGATGCTGCTGTCTATGATGATAATGACAATGTTGTTGTTGATGATGATGCAAGTGATAATGATGTTGCTTATGGTGTCGGCGATGATGACAATGACGATGATGATGATGATAATGACGATGACGATGATGATGATGATAATGACGATGACGATGATGATAATGGTGATGGTAGTGGTGGTAGCCATTGTTTCTGAGATGCATTGCTGTTGCTGATGTCATTGTTATTTAAATCACAAATGATCACGGCTGAATGTGATTTCAGGTGCACATGCGCATAGTTTCGGTTCGTGCATATAGACTGCAAACAGACACATACACGCAAGCACATACACACAGACAAGCAGAGACACATACAGTGACACACCAACGGACAAACACACGGATAAGTCTACAGCTTAACCACATGTACACAGAACGACGAAAGTCGGAAAATTAGCGCAGAGGAGAAGGTCAATTATTGGTCAGCATTGGTCGGCATTGGTCGGCATTGGTCGGCATTGGTCGGCATTGGTCAATTATTGGTCAGCATTGGTCAGTCCGTTGGCGGAGGAATGGTAAGTGTACTGGACATGAAGCAAACCCAATTAACACCCAGGAAACGAATAGCTGCTATTCCATATTCTGGCTCACGAGACTGCAGACACGTCGTGTATAAAAGAAATACTCTGACGTCGCTTCTAATCTTTATAGCGGAAAGCAAGCGTTTCCTTTTTAGTAATTAACCAACTCCTATTTTAAATCGGATTATAGCGGATATCTATCTGCAATATCAAAGAAACTAACTTTAAACAAACAGACGCTATTTCAGTGCATTTGCACTTGGTGGTCCCTTGTAGTTAGGTGTTGCATGGGGTATTATTAGTATATGAAGTGTGGAGTGATAGTTATAGTGGTTGATGAATAATAATACTGGAAGCCGGCAAATTCTAGATTCTGACCGGTTCGAGCCGAAATGGGTGCTCGTGATGGCTATTTTTAACAGCAATGTTTTTAGCCTGAAATACAGAGCCCGTGTGGAATTTAATGGCTCTACAGTCTACAATCAAGTCTCCCTTTGTTGGGTTGTCTGGGATTTTAGATGCATGGGTGACTCGGCTTAATGGGTCGAAGGAGTGACCGCTTTATTCAAACCCATGTGGGGTTCCTTAAGGGTATTTATAAGAAGACATTATACAAACATAGGTCTACATGTATGTACCTGGTTGGGTGGAGGAAAACACGTCAGAAGGTTGATTGATGCGTACATGGGTGGGTGGATGGGTGGGTGGTGGGGTAAAAGTACATTATCCCCCTATGCATTACCCCCCCGGACATTATCCCCCGGATATATGTATGCAGTTATGCATGCATGCATGGGTGTAGGTATGTAAGGATGTATGTTCTTTGATCTACATGTATGTATATAGGGATGCATGTTATTTGACTTTGAAGTCATTAGACAAAATTATGTTGGTTTATAATATCTAATAAACTATAGACAAATGAATATCAATAACTTAACGTGTTGTCATCTAATAATTAATTTTTATTAATTTTCGTCGGTAGATGACAGTTCTTTGTTGTGTCTTCTGCTGACATCTTCTGTGAGCAATAATTCAATACCAAATGGGACGTGCAGTGTACGAAAATACGATTATCAAGTGGGCTGCATCGGTCACAGAAAAGATTTCCCTGCAGAAGGTGCAATTATATTCCATGTAAATGCATCTTACTCGTGAATGGCATTTTGTGAGGGCGAGAAAAGCATTTTGTGAGGTCCGTAACAGGGGACCAAAAGGTCTTGAACCACTCGGCAAAATCCTGCTGAAAGGCCTAGCACACATGCACACATGCACACAGACACAGACACACATTAGCAGACATACAGACATAGATGTACTAAAAGATACACGGACAAATAGGCAGACGCAGAAGGACAAACAGACAGACATAGATGTACTAAAAGGTACATGGACAAATAGGCAGACGCAGAAGGACAAACAGACAGACATAGATGTACTAAAAGGTACACGGACAAATAGGCAGACGCAGAAGGACAAACAGACAGACATAGATGTACTAAAAGGTACATGGACAAATAGGCAGACGCAGAAGGACAAACAGGCAGGCAGAGGATCGTGGGAGAGACCATTTTTTGGTTTACAAAGTTTGACCTCTGCAGTGATTCATGAATATTTAAATTTGAAAGGCATTTACACATCAGGGTCAGAGCCTTCAAGTAACCTTCCCGCATAGGCACCCATGCAATCACACACACACACACATTACTAATGATAACCCCGTTGATTTGTTCACATGACCCTCCAATACACACACGGAACTTTAAAAAGCACATTATAGGCTTTAGTTCTTGAAATAATATGAGCACTTGGCATGGCTACGTGTTGCCTAATGCATTATTTTCATTAATAAAACAAGTTAACAACTGTGGGATAGTTAGGCTATAAGGTAGGCGATTTATTCTAGAGTTTAGGAACAACTCCGCCACTGGTTGCACTCTGCCAGTGCCAGTCCCAAGCCTGGCTAAAGGAGGGCGTCTCGCTAATGGTCTTTGATATCACATGCAGTGACGCTAAACTGCAAATACTACTATACGCTAGAGTTTACATTGGTATTCTATCAGATTCGTCTTGATAATTATTTAAGTGTCTTTTGAGACATTTTGGAGTCCACTTAATTATGCTTCCTATTATGTTCGTCAGATTGAAATGACGCCACTCGAAAAAGCAATTCTGTGATGCAGGTCTCCAACAGTGTTTCTACAGTGTTTCTGCAGTGTTTCTACAGTGTTTCTATAGTGATTATGTAGTGTTAATGTTTCTGTATTGTTTCGGTAGTGCTTCTGTGATGTTTCTGTATAGTGTTCCTGTATCTATGCGTGTATTCTGAAATCTATAGATAAGCTATACACGAAAAGAAACGTCCGTCAAGTTGGCGAGCTTCCAACAGACATGGTATAATTATTATCCAGATCATAAAAATTATTATGCATAATCTATAGAGCAAATAGCCACGTAGGCCTATACGTAGCCTACACACGTATATATATATATTTACACATGTATATATATACAGTTATACACATGTAGCCCTATATGCATAGATCCACGTATATAAAATTAACACACAATCATGATAAATATTAGCCTGTAGTAATTTATCTAATCTACTATTTACACGCTTCATCAATAGAGATCTCTGAGGTGTGTTAAATAGTATAAATCCGACCCCGTTTTATCTTGGTGACTTTTGGGCCACGTGCAGCACCCACACACAAACATACACACACAAACATAAACACAAACATAAACACACACACACACAAACACACACACACACACACAAACACACACATAAACACACACACACACCCACATCCCAGATAAATAGTCGGCTATCTCAACTCATTCACACCGCCATTTTGTACAAATCAGAGCATTCCCCGCAGCGATAATTATATATGCTTCTGAGATAGGTTCTGAGATAGGTTCTGAGATAGGTTCCGTGGTCCTATCGGGTTGTAAATCAATGCGCGCATTATCGCTCAAGTTCCCCCGGAGGTCATTCAACAACTACAACTCCGGACCGGCTCTGAGGCGGTGGCGGCGGCGGGACCAGCTAGGCTAGCTAGCTATTAATACCCGCAGCCGCAATATCGACGGGAACGGGTATTTCTGTTCGTAACACCTGCGGCCCAACTCGCTTGCTT
>OX243813.1:48325259-48337759 GCA_945859605.1 Lumbricus rubellus | reverse complement strand
CAGTTTAAATTTACTGTACACGATTCATAGCTTCAGTTTCAAACCATTAGGGCCTACATGTAGAGTACCGGCCTAAAGAGATATCCTCGATGTCCCCCACAGATTTACTCCTACCGACATCTTTCCTGGACTTTCTCCCCGAGTATAGGCTAAATTCCTAAGAAATTCTTCTCGTCATCTCCCAGGGTAGATTAGATTTCCATTAGTTTTGATTTGACCTGTGCTTTACACTTACTTAAATTTGTTCCTGCACCTCTATGCCACATTCGCACTCATAACTAGTTACGCTCATACTACGTGTGTTGAATTCTTTACCTGTTTCTTTGACTACTGTGCCTACTGTAGGAATATTTTTTAAAGAATTTAAACAGCAGCTAATTGGGTTGGAATGAAGATATTATGACAGATGTGGAAACACCTTTGAAGATATTTTGGTTGCTGCTTGTAACAGCTTTGTTACCTAGGCTACTTAAATTTAGTGAAATTTCAAACTGGGTTTCCTGGCAGCGGAGCATTGTTGCTTCTTTAGGGATGACCCTTTGAAACCGGGAAGAAAGCTTGCGTGTAGACACTGTTTTTTAATTGCTTTAGTCTATTGATGCCGGTCTACAATAACGAGGGTGCTAAGGATGCTGCAGCACCAGGGCCCGCAGTTTTGAGGGCCAGAAGTTTTCAGTATAAATGTTTGTAGTGGACTGCATGGATGTTGTCAGCGAGGGGCTTTGCCATGGAAGGTAATTATGCACTACACACTGGGGGGTCGACAGTACAGTCTTAATGCGGCCCCGGATGCAACAATCTAACTCTGAATCTATGCAGTTTTTTAAATTCTAATGACCACCGAGAAAAGCTCAGTGCATTGGTCTCTCGAAATTTCACAGAATTTGATTGCATTTTCTACAAACGAGATTGCATTAATTAATTAATTAATTAATTATTAGATTTACTTAACCGATTCTCGTTTTGCTACTCATTAAAATTATTAGCACAAGGACCTGCCAAAGATCCCTATATACGTGGCGACTTCGGGTGGATTCGAATCTGCAATCTTCAGGCTGTAAGGAAAATCATACCCACTACACCATGCACCGCGCCCCACAAAGATGTGTGCTTATGTGTCAGATTATATCTGTCTATCTATCTGTCTGTACCTTTCCGACTGTCCATTCATCTGTGTATCATTCCGTATTTCTAACCGTAGGTTTATACGTCTGTCTGTATGTCTGTTTGTCTCTGTGACTGTCTGCCTGTGTATCAGTCTGTTCGTATGCATCTGTATCTTAGCTATACGTGGACTTTGTAGTCACTCATGGGTCAGCCCCTTTAGGCTGCTATGCATCTATGCATGGGACTAAATCTATCATGCATAGACCACCCGCGGGCCGCCGCCGTAGCGTCTTCTTAATTGTGTCAGTCCTCAGCTACAAAACGGTTGTTAGCGTGTTTGATGTAAGTGGGCGTCTACTGGCTATCTGCGTGACTTCCTTGACCCCGGTGGATCTTTGTGGGTCAGACCACGACCCCATACGTCATAAGCGACGATAAGCGACTGTTATTATTATAGCTGCTCAAGTTTTATGCATGATCAGTCGTGATGAATGTAGGTCCATACATCGTCATTTTTATGGTGCTTGGTTGACAAGTGGAATGTTCAATTTATTGTTCATCAATCGAGAAAAGCTGGCTGCTAAAATGTTGGCCGTGATAATTATGTATCAAATTATTTTACATATAATTCTATAGCAACAATCAAATAAATCGAAGTTTGTCTCTCATGCTCCGCTGCCAATGCGCAAGTCATTTTAGCGAAGAACAAAGCAATAAATACTGATACGATAAGTATTTATTATGCTATACTACGTCTACTTTGTCTAGTGGTCAAGCATCACTCAGTGAAGCTGAGCAATAGCGAATGAAGTGCTTGCTCAAGGTCTCTATACACAACGACTGTATACCTAAGATTCTCTAACCCGTATGTACATGTATGTACGCATGCATACATGCATACATACATACATACATACATACATACATACATACAGACATACATACATACATACATACATACATACATACATACATACATACATACATACATACATACATACATACATACATACATACATGCATGCATGCATACATACATACATACATACATAAATACATGCATGCATGCATACATACATACATACATACATACATACATACATACATACATACATGCATGCATGCATACATACATACATACATACATACATACATACATACATACATACATACATACATACATACATACATACATACATACATACATACATACATACATACATACACACATACACACATACACACATACACACATACATACATACATACATACATACATACATAGTACATACATACATACATACATACATACATACACACATACATACATACATACACACATACATACATACATACATACATACATACATACATACATACATACATACATACATACATACATACATACATACATACATACATACATACATACATACATACATATGTACATACATACATACGTACATACGTACATACATACATACATACATACATACATACATACATACATACATACATACATACATACATACATACATACATACATACATACATACATACATACATACATACATACATACATACATACATACATACATACATACATACATACATACATACATACATACATACATACATACATACATACATACATAGTACATACATACATACACACATACATACATACACACATACATACATACATACATACATACATACATACATACATACATACATACATACATACATACATACATACATACATACATACATACATACATACATACATACATATGTACATACATACATACATACATACATACATACATACATACATACATACATACATACATACATACATACATACATACATACATACATACATACATACATACATACATACATACATACATACATACATACATACATAGTACATACATACATACACACATACATACATACATACATACATACATACATACATACATACATACATACATACATACATACATACATACATACATACATACATACATACATACATACATACATACATACATACATACATACATACATACATACATACATACATACATACATACATACATACATACATACATACATACATACATACATACATACATACATACATACATACATACATACATACATGCATACACACTATAAACTATGTTATGTGCAATGGATATATTACTTTGTGTATTACATTTTGCATATATTATTCGATATTATAATTGTTGTGTATACACAATGTCATGTTGGCCAGTGACACGCCTCAGTGGAGACGGTCCGTAACATTGTCATACGATGAAGTGACTGTTTATCGATGAGCAACATTTTGGCCAGAAGATCTAACGGTGGCTCAACATGTTGCACGGCGTGGCCAGCAGCAATGCAGTGTTATGCGGAACATTCATGCACTGGAATTTTAGGAATCAATGAATTATGCAGCAGAATCTGTTGTGCCAGTTGTATAGTATAAACACAATAAATTATTATAATGCTTTGTTGCATGACGCATCTGGGGTGAGACTATGTATAGTGGGGAAGGACAGATATAATACATGTACAATTATTGTACATGTACAATTATTGTACATGTGGTGCCATCGAGTGGCTTCCCGAGGTGGGTTAATGTGGGTTGCAGGACGTATTGAAGATGCTTTGGTATAGCACGAGACATGTAGCGTGGAAAAAGACGGGTTCTCCATAGGGTAGCAGGTATAATTATAACAAAAATACGCCGTGAAGAGAAAGAGAGACAGACAGTTGACAGGTAGGCAGACAGACAGACAGACAGACAAATAGAAAGACAGCGGAACAGAAAGACCGACAGAGTTTCGTGCATGGGTGTCGAAAGAAGCGTCGGCTCATTCTGATTATTTAGGAAATATAATACTTGGCCTATAAGTATGCTTTTTTAAGAACGTGTTGCTAGTCAGTTTACAAAATATACAATTATACATATAAAGTTTATAGAGAGTTCACTGAACTGCAGCTCTTGTTGTAGTATTATACGGGAGACGTAAATGCAAAGACAGAACTGATGCTTTATAAGAATAAACATTGAAGGCGTTGAGGGCTTTCAATAAATTACTTCTTAGTTCATTGTTGAGTTCAAGAAACTATTGAGCAACGACAGACTTGCATGCATAGACACATACATGCATAGATACATACATGCATGCAGACATACATGCATGCCTCACCCACAGGCTGTTGATACTAACGTCGGCACCGAAGACTTGTAAGCTGGATCCACTACCATCGTTTCTCCTCCAAGAGAGCATCGACACGCTTCTGCCATTTCTCACAGTTCTGTGCAATCGCTCTCTTCAAGAAGGAGTTCTTCCTGTGACCCAGAAAAGGTCCATCCTCGTTCCGGTGATCAAGGCAAATGGTCTTGATAATGCTGAGCCTAACAATTTCAGGCCAATAGCAAATGTTTCATTTATGTCAAAAATAATTGAGAAGATTGTTGCTACACAGCTTATGAACTATCTGGAAAAAAATAGCCTTCTCCCAATTTTCCAATCAGGCTTTCGCAAGGGCCATTCCACAGAAACTCTACTTGTCCGCCTTCTATCTGACATCTACGGTGCTATCGATAGATCCCAGATTACTCTCCTCTCACTGTTTGATGTAAGCTCTGCATTTGACACTGTAGATCATGACATCCTCTTGCAGCGCTTATCGATTTCTTTCGGCCTCTCTGGTAACGCACTTGATTGGCTTGCTTCGTTTTTGCAGGACCGCTCCTTCATGGTAGCTTATGGATCCACTAAGTCCTCATGGGTCCCTGCTCCAATAGGTTTGCCTCAAGGTTCCGTTCTTGGATCCCTCCTTTACATAATTTACACTGCCGATCTGGGCTCCCTGCTGACAGCTATGGATGTCCACAGCCAATCTTATGCTGACGACCTGCAAGCTTATGTCCACTGTCTGGCGGTTCATGCTGACGCAGCGGTTGGAACAATAAGCCAGACTATAGTAACCCTGCAGTCCTGGATGTCCTCAAACCGCCTGCGCCTTAACCCTAATAAGACTCAGCTTATCTGGCTTGGAACGCCCCAGCAGCTTTCCAAAATTGATTTAGCTTCCCTATCCTTGAAATATCCACATTTCACTTTTTCCACTTCTGTCCGGAATTTGGGAGTCATCCTTGACCAGGAACTCACATTTACGCGGCACATTAACCTTCTGTGTCGCAGCTGTTACTACCAGCTTCGGCAGCTCAAGGTCATTTCCCGCTCTTTGACTCCTAGCGCAGCCTCAACACTTGTTCATGCATTTGTAGTTTCGCGCTTGGACTACTGCAGTTCCATATACGGTGGACTTCCAGCCTCTCGGGTGGGGCCCCTAAATAGGGTCCTGCGCACTGCTGCCCGCCTCATAGGCCGCATTCCCAAATTTGGCCGAGTCTCCGAGTACATGCGGGATGTACTCCACTGGCTCCCTTACCCACAGCGCATTACGTACAGAATTTCCGTATTGGTCCGGCGCTGCTTTGAGGGTTTGGCTCCTTTATACTTGCAGGAGCTCTGTTGCTCGACCACGCACGTTCAACGCCGCTGCTCTCTCCGCTCAGCTGCGCAAGCGGAACTTATTGTTCCACGCTCTCGGACTGCAATGAGGCAGCGCCGTGCTTTCTCCGTGGCTGGCCCTGCGACCTGGAATGAGCTCCCTGTTATCCTTCGTCAAATACCTATTAGCCTTTCTACTTCTACTTCATTTCTTTCACTTCTCAAAACTGTCTTATTCGACCGGGGTTGGACTGGGAGCGCTCCTGAGTAGTAACCTTGAAGGAGCGCTATATCAAATTCTCAGTAAATAAATAAATAAATAAATAAATAAATATACACCACCGGTATGACAACTCAGTTTACCTTTTTATACTCCATTCAGGGCCGGATTGAGCAATGTGGGGGCCTTTTTCGCGAAATTTGTTCGGATATTCTTTTTTTTTAGTCATCTGGCGAAAATTTTCGGGAAAATCATACCATTTCATCCGCCCAAAAAGTTGATGACCTTTTTTTAGTCAGGCGAAAGTTGATTACCCTTTTTTTTAGTCTTCTGGCGAAATTTTCGGGAAAATAGTCGTTAGGTCGAAATTTGCTCCTGAAATTTTTTCCCCACGCATTTGTGGGGGCCCCCTAAAGTGTGGGGGCCCCTGTTCGGCCAAACAGGTTGAACATGCCTTAATCCGGCCCTGACTCCATTGACTCTTCACTGCCAGTATCAACTGTTTTGATATAGTACCACTATTATTATTTATATATAATTATATATAACGGTAAAAAATTTGTTCGTGGCTCACACACATCGCGCATTTGGTCTCATTCTTTAATGCAATAAATTACCTATTTAAAAGTAGTCTATATTCCTGGCACAGACCGATTGCGATCAAAATATTTGACGTTATACCATTTTTTGACAAAAATTTAATAGTTGACGAAGATTGTACTGTCTACTAATTTTTAAAACGGTTTGGTGCATTATGTTGTAAGTCGAAAGTTACGCATCGATCATAAATTATCTCATTCACCTACAACAAGTATACTCTGCCCGACTATATCGGTTGAGGGAGAATATGTTATTACACAGTTGAAAATATACCATAAATTATTGCACAGAAAGTTTACCTGCCCATGGTCGCAAATAAGCATGTAATCGGGTACCAACAGTGTGCTTTAGCCAATTATGTCTGTGATTTGTATTATCAGCGACACGTGTGTATAACCAGACATAGTGGCCCCGCATAGTTATGACAGGTGCCAGCTAACAGGGCCGTCGTGTGCCAACGACATTTGATCTCATGCAGGAGGGGGTAAAACTGATCAATTTTCCCTTTGGCAGGTTATGCCATTATTCGTTAACACAAGTTGTGCTATTTTACCACAGAGACAGCCACGACGATTAGAATAACTGTATGTGAAATTTTATACTACATGTAAAGTTATAATGCTACAAATTCGACATCATGGTTTAGATTTCTTTAGAACTATTCGGAATCTTGGCCGTCTTATCAAATCTACACTGAAACACCGGCATGTGAGCGGTAGAAATCTCTGAACTACGACGCCTGTACGAAGACTGGTTATTAAGCATTGAATTTTACATCAGCTTAAAAATAGTTGTTTGCAAAGCTCTGTTGAAACGTTGTTGATAAGCTGAGTCAGTACATTCTGGTAATCCAGAGGGGGAGGCGAGGGGTGGTTAACAGACGATTGGTTAAAAAAATGGCACACCAATGCCGAAGACCAAGGCGCTATAGCGTGTAGAAAAGATCTGCCAAACACTTAACCTATTCACTCGGACTTCTAGCGGACACTTGTCACGTATCGTAATTATTATTCTTGGCTGGGTAAATGCTATTCATAGGACGACGATGACAACAGTACTGCAGACATGCAGTGGCGCGTGAAAACATCAGAAGTTGACCGGCAAAGAAGCTCAGTAAACTATACGTGTTTGGTGTTTAGTGTCTGGTGTTGCTCCTCATTTGTCGAGTCGCTTTTGAAATACCAGTAACTGCAGCGGACTTAGATCTACACACCGAATGCATCAATTATATACATAGACGTACATGTATGTATAGGCATCCTACTTGACGAATTGGGCAGATACCTGTTGCTTCTGGTGGGCATATACACTGTATCTCCCTGAAATTCTTCTCTCACTTCTAATTAATTCGTTCAATTGACGGTACCAGCTGCTTTCCCACAGTCTCTCGTGACTCCATCTCTGACCCATGACGAACCGTCAACAAAAGTCACTCCGACTTGTCAAACATTTCAACGCACAAGATAAAGAGACGCTACGCGAGCCGCCATAACTCGACACAGAACTTTCCCACACTCTGCGCAACGCAAAAGCGCAGTCACCGTCGGGAACAATGGCGAGCAGAACGCTGTTCAAAGACTCGATATAATATATCCGCCCAAAATACCCACAACCCCCAGCAGGTACCTCGACTTGCGCACAATCGCCACGGTTTGTAAATGCGTTGTAACACTGATATATTATAGAGACTGCATGGGAGAGAGTTATAGACTATATCTATATAAGAAAACGTTATTGCGGTTGTTTGATAAAGATTTAAAGCGTAGCCATTCAAATATTATTCTTTACGGGGTTGGCGTAAACGCTATTTTGATTCGTTTGGAGTTTAAAAGCCTGAGCTGCGCAACAGCAAGGCCCGGCCATTAGGCTTTGAACTTGTCAACTTATTTTGCCATCCATGTTCTTTAGAGTAATGTATTTTTCTAGATTATAGTACAAGCTAAGAGACTATGTTTCTTTACGATGGGCCTACCCAGTACCCATTCGCAGAACGGTCTCCAAAACCATGTCTCATGGAACTATACACACACACTCTGTTGATAACCTCCTGAATTGCTGAAGTTTGGAGAGTAGGAACGCATACATGTATACATACATAATACATGCGTGCTTGCATTATGTAGGCTATGTATACATGCATGCATACATACATACATACATACATACATGCATACATACATACATACATACATACATACATACATACATACATACATACATACATACATACATACATACATGCATGCATGCATGCATGCATGCATGCATGCATACATACATACATACATACATACATACATACATACATACATACATACATACATACATACATACATACATACATACATACATACATACATACATACAAACATACATACATACATACATACATACATGCATGCATGCATGCATGCATGCATGCATGCATGCATGCATGCATGCATGCATGCATACATACAAACATACATACATACATACATACATACATACATACATACATACATACATACATACATACATACATACATACATACATACATACATACATACATGCACACATGCATACATACATCGAATGTATGTATGTATACATGTATTTATGTTTGTATGTATGTAAGACTTTTGTATGTATGCATGTATGCATGTATTTATGTATGTATGTATGCATGTATGTATGTATGTATGTGTGTATGTATGTATGTATGTATGTATGTATGTATGTATGTATGTATGTATGTATGTATGTATGTATGTATGTATGCATGTATGCATGTATTTATGCATGTATGTATGCATGTATGTATAATTATGTATGTGCTTGAATGCGCGTATGTGTTTATGAATGTATATACATAATTTTTTAAGGTTCAGGCGGTTATAATATTGAATGGCTGCTGTTTCAACCATTGCTTGCAGGAGACGACAAGCACCGTCAGCAAAGGAGGTGACGTAACTTATTCAAAGTACAGTGACTGATAGCTAGTAAGATGATCAAGGAAGTGCATGGAACTTCAACATAGCCTATCAGAGTCGAGTCGAATGACTAGCTATGGCGAATTGGAGATCGCATATGATTCAAATCTCCCACAAGATCAAAGCAACACCGGCCGAATAATGAACAGTGGAATATTATTGTCCTGCACCCATATAATTAAATGTCAATTTGCAACTTTCCCAACGGCGATAATAAAGTAAACACACAGTCGCTTCGACCTGTCATTGGACCCGCAACTTTATCTACTACAGTGCAATTGTACCGCTGCCCGAGCTTGAAAGGCCGATAAACACACACACAGCGTTTTCAAAGACATGTAGGAAAAATGAGCCGCTACACTTTTTGTGTGTGCTTCAAAAACGTTACGTCATTCCCAGACCCTATTATTATAACGGTATTCAGTAAGTTGGCTGTGGGAGTTTGCACTATTATACATGAATAGGTCTATGAGATGGCCGAAAAATAGGCAAATCTAGGCACATTGTCAGTCTAGGCATGTACGCGACATGACATAACGGGCAGGCATATAATTAAGACGGGGTTACTCAGCCAGTTCCCACGGGGCGATTCGCTCGGCGTGGTCTGCCATGTCCATGGTATTTAGCCACATAAACATCGATGACTTGGCCGAAGGCTATCTCAAAGGAATCTATTCTACATCGGCGCTTCATGAAATGGATAATGTGTATTATTATAGAGTGATTTTTATTGCAGAAACATGCACTGCCTACATATTAACAGGTTCAATCTGCCCGAATTTTTTGCATGTGTTGCACTAAAGGTACGAATGTATGCATGCATGTGTGTATGTAGGATTATGCGTTGGCATGGGTGCTTCAATATGCGTATGTGTTTATGTGTGTAACTGTGTATGAATGTACGTGTATGCTTGCTTGAAGGCGTGGATGTATTCATCTGTATAATTATGCATGCATAGATTGATAGTTGGATGGAAGGATTAACAGATGGATGTATGGTTGAATGGATGAATGGATGAATAAATGAATGGATGGTTGGACGAATGAATCGATGGATGGTTGGATGAATGGATGAATGGATGAATGGCTGGCTGGACGAATGAATGAATGATTGGACGAAAGGATGGATGGATTGATTGATTGATTTATGAAACATTTATATATCACCTTTGTTGAATTCACCAAAGAGCTTTTTGCCATCCTAATTGAGTTAGAATTCTAAGAGAACAATCTCTTAAGTAAAAGGACGATTCCGATGTACACCGTACACGTATTTGAGAAGGTCCCCACCAGTGATATTTTCTTGAATAAGAAGTAGAATAAGAATAATAATTATTGTATTTTCGTTCAGCAGAAGTAGAAGTAGAATAAAAATTATTTTGAGAACGAGAATAGAATAAGAAGTGGAATTAAGACCTTCAGAAGTGAATAAGAATAAGAAGTATAAATATTTTGAGAACGAGAATAGAATAAGAAGTGGAATTAAGAACTTCAGAAGTGAATAAGAATAAGAAGTATAAATATTTTGAGAACGAAAATTAAGAGACTTCTGATTTTTATGGGCCGAAGTTTAGTATTGTGAGGAAGCCGATTACTCACAGAACAAAGAGACGTTTTACCTGTATTCCCGGGGTCATAATTGTGGCTCTAAACTAGTCTAAACCGGTTTGGAGTTAGGGGCTATTCGAGATCAATCCACACAAGAACCCTGGGGCTATTGTTATGCAAATTGAGATAATGCAGGACTGAGGGAATGAGGAAACCAGGGCCGACCGGCAGGGTGACCATTGGAGTTAGGTAAGCTATGATTGGCCTGTGAATAAGGAGAGACAAGAGTCAGGCACGTGAGACTGACCAGAGCTAGTCCGCTGGCAAGGGAGACTCTCAACAGAATTCCCTGGCCAGGACCTGATTTACTATCTAGGGTTAAATATATCAGGCTTGAACAATTCTGTCGCAACATATTTTGAGGGCAAAGAAGAAAACGGACCACTTTGTTTAATCTGAGGTAAAAAAAACACATAAACCTTAGAGTTTACAGTTACAAAATATTCTCGTTGATAATATGTTTTGTCTGTCACCTTTATTTAGTTCTGTAAAATCCTGTTAGTACTGTAGGAATAGTCATACAACTGATTCATTCACATCACATTACAATATCGTACATTGGGATGTTTAGTTCTTTGTATTCATATCCAGACTAGTGTTATCAAACGTTCTAGCAAATGATGGACTGAGTGGATCTTTGGTATGATAGCAGGAATCTATCCCGCATCCTACCTGATGTTCTGCTCTTCACGCCAGTTATGTTATCGTTTTTCTATGTATCCCCCATGCATAGCAGGAACATTAATTCCCTCGGCCTGTAACCTGGGCGCACAGGCCACAAGTTTCTTCTTTATCATGGAACATCAGCGTAAGAATTGTGGACTCCCCACTAGTTGTCTCATTCAAACACGTCGAAACCATAACACCGTCAGCAGTGATATAGTACCATCTGCATAATACAGCACCATTAATATATAAGAATAAGAATTGGTATCATTAACATATAGTAGGCTACCATTAATATATGGTATCATTTGATATATAGTACCATTAATATAATATTTTAAAAACATTAATACACAATACTGACATTCTCGTGTAGTACCACTAATAATATATAGGCTACAAGTATACCAAGCATATGTAATAGCATTGTTATTTATATTTGTGTTTATATATAATAACGGCCTACCATTAGCATACATTAAGTTAATATGTACACATTGTACAGGCTAGTATTTATTGTCAATAAAAATATAATATAGGCTAATAACATTAATATGCAGTACCATCTATTCTATATACTGTACCATCAATGTTATGCAATATTAATGTCTATCACTATTATTATAGAGCACTATTAATATACTGTACCATTATTATAGCAACATTAATATTTTTTGTAGGCCTACCATGAATACATTGCACCATTAAATAACAACGTGAGCGTGGGTACCACTGGGTAGGGGGAGGCAAGTGACGTTTGACTGGCACCATTACAGGACAGA
>OX243813.1:48288249-48325059 GCA_945859605.1 Lumbricus rubellus | reverse complement strand
TTAGAGCTGTTGTTCGATTAAAAATTTTAATCGAAATTAATCGCGCGATTAATTTTTTTAATCGCAATTAACGCCAAATTAATCGCAATACATATCCGTCAAATATATTAATCTTACTATTTACTAAGGACCCCTGAAGCATATAATTTTAAATGACTGAATGCATTCTTTCTATTCAATAACCTTTGGCTTTGGCCTATTTAATCTGCATTTAGTTTATTGAACAGTTTTGTATGACAGACAGAATTGAATTGAAACACTGTTCAAATCAGTCAAAACCACAAAATCCCGTTATTTTTTTCATTTGAGCCACCTTTAATTAAAATGATATAGGCCTAAATGTGAAAATTGGGCAACTATTTTCTAACTATGACAATTTATTATTTATTCAGCCAATTGTATATGCAGACCAGTTTATTTACATTGGTCGGTTCAAAGGATGCTCTTATTGAACCTCATTATTTAGTCACAATTTTTCACAAGAGGTTACGGTTCTTGCCAAACCCCGCCTCAGTTGTCCTTCTGTAAACATTTATAATTTTAAACCTGGATCCAATGGTCTTGCCATCTCCTGCAGAGTTCAACCAATGTAGTCTGACGGGGTGAGGAAACAACTTTAGTGGACGATGCTATTTGCCAAAGAATGTATCACTAGTTTTAAGTATGAGCCTTCCGTTTAAAACGAGTTTTCAGCCTCTGATTCCATTTTAATCAGATCTAATTAACGCGTGCGATTAATGCGTTAAAATTTTTAATCGCAAAATTTTTTAACGCGTTAATCGCACGCGTTAACGCGATTAAATCAACAGCCCTAAAATGTATGAATATATGAATGGATGGAAGGACGAATAGAGGGATTAGTGGATGGGCGAATGAACTAATGAATGATAGAATTGGTGGATGGATGGATGAATGTAGGGGTGAATGGACGAATGGATGGGTTTATGACTAAGTGACTTAATGAATAAATGTATGAATGTATGAATGGATGGGTTGATGAATGGATGACTGGATGAATGGATGTTGGGATTTAAGTACAGATGCATAAAGGAAATGTCATGAATTTGTATATAGACAAATGGATGAATGAATGGATGAATGAATGAATGCCTGGATAAAAAGATGACCATCTAATATTGAATCGATAAAAAAGATAATGATGCAATGAATTGAGGATGGATGAATGGATTGACGGATGATTGGATTACAGGTATATTTTATTGGATGATTATTGGATGAATGGATGACGTCATAGATGGATGCATGTCTGAACTTCTTCCGCCATTTCTTTCCCTAGCTATCCATCATCCTGTCCATCTGCTCTCACAGGTGCTTGTGTCAGCTGCTGCTGCTGCTGATGCTGAAACAGGATCTCAGTCCATCACTCAAAGCTTATCTCGTCCGCCAATTATCTGCGCGCGGGAAGACGAAGAAACTTTGACAATCATTGAGTAATTATTTGCCAACCCAACCACGCAACCACACCTTTTCACCTTTCTATATACATGTAGCCTAGGTCAAGATGCTAAAGTAATCTAGATGTCTATGCCTAGGTGAAGAAGATTTCTTGTTAGCACGGCATGTCTGGCACCTGCAGGTTCGTGTGAACGTGCTAATGCGAGAAATAATAAACGCAAACCAAGTTCAAATGAAGTTCGTGAGATATAAAGATAAAACCCGATTCGTCTTTTTCTGCCATTCTATCGTCGTTTCATGCGCATGCGCTTGTTTTTTCCTGTTGTGTGTGTGTGTGTGTGTGTGTGTGTGTGTGTGTGTGTGTGTGTGTGTGTGTGTGTGTGTGTGTGTGTGTGTGTGTGTGTGTGTGTGTGTGTGTGTGTGTGTGGTGATTATGAATTCTGAGTCGATAACTCTCCGTCGGAATCAGCTGCAGGGACGGATGGACTCCCGTCGAACTTGAGTTCACACTCAGACGCTACTCAGGCTGGCGGAATAGCACTTCTCGGACTGATACGGACTGACACTGAGAGCGACATAGGGACTGACACTGAGAGTGACACTAAGGGACTGACATCGAGAGTGACACAGGGACTGACACTGAGAGTGACACTGAGAGTGACACCGAGACTGACACTGAGAGTGACACCGAGAATGACACTAATAGCGACACAGGGACTGACACTGGGAGCGACACAGGGAATGACCCCGATACTGACACGGGACTGACACTGAGAGTGACACTGAGAGTGACACTGAGACTGACACTGAGACTGACACTGAGAGTGACACCGACAGTGACACTGAGAGTGACACCGACAGTGACACTGGATGCATAGGACTGACCTTGTGAGACTGATATTGCATTCGGCGCTGGATAAAAATGCAGCTAACTATAAGAGAAAAAAATTTCTGTTGAGCTAGATGCCATTTTTTTATACTTTTCGCGAATGGAATTTTTTATTCCGTCACGAACCTATAGCTGCCCGCAGTGCCAGCCCAACCCTGGAGAAGGAGGAGGGTTACGTTAATCGATTGTTGCCATGACCCAAGTCGTTAAGTACGGTTGCAAGTAACTGGAAAGAACATCACTACGTTAATACCCAAATTTCCTTAGCATCTGTGTCTGGCTCTCTAGTTTGTGGACCGGAAGTACGTCATTGCCATTAGACTGGTACCCGATTTCTTATTCATTGAAGTGTTGCTGCATATGATTGCGAACCACAAGGCATTTCGTGTTGACGTCCGACAGAAGAAAAACCGGTAATGATGATAATAATCGGAAATTTTGGCTGTGGTAATATTCACTCGGTCTCGCAGAATGCAGAGCTCTCTACAGCTATGCGAAAGACATTATCTAGATTTGTGGCCGACTGACGAAAGGCTGTCCCGAGGCTGTTTTTGCCGACGACCGAAGAAGGTATATTGGCCGCGTGTATACCTCGACGGTCTAACACAATTTCACGGACATCTGCAGCGTTAGAGCTCGGAGGATAGGACTTCAAAAGAGCAAGTCGCACGGCTCGGTCGTAGATCAATACAGTTGCGTCCATTTCGCATGTGTTGCTTTGGTGTGGCTGTATACAAAACACGGCTGCATGGAGGTCGCATAGTTATAGAGCTAGGGTTGAACGCTGCATTGGACAAAGATCTAACCGCCTCGCTCAATCTCACTTGCTATTATTTCTGAAAATCCAGGCATTAGCGTGGTCAGAAATTCTTAGACTGTGTCTAAATCAACGTAGGCCTATACCCGTGAACCTTTCACGCATACGTTCTGCAATACTTGTTGGAGTAAAACGTGAACAATAGCCTACTTTTAGATGTGAAGAGAAATAAATACAGAAATAAATACAGAAACAAATACAGAAATAAATACTGAAATAAACAGAGAAATAAATACTGAAATAAACAGAGAAATAGGAAACAGAAATACAAAATAAAAAAGGAAATAGGCTAAATACAGAAATAGGCTAAATACAGACACAGAATACAGAAATAAATACAGAAACAAATACAGAAATAAATACGTAAAGAACTACAGAAATATAGGCCTACCGGCAGTTAATTTGTTTGTATGTGCGCTTGTTATAGCGCCCCTTCAAGCTCTCTCTCTCTCTCTCTCTCTCTCTCTCTCTCTCTCTCTCTCTCTCTCTCTCTCTCTCTGTCTCTGTCTCTGTCTCTGTCTCTGTCTCTCTGTCTCTGTCTCTGTCTCTGTCTCTGTCTCTGTCTCTGTCTCTGTCTCTGTCTCTCTCTCTCTCTCTCTCCTCAGAGCGCTCCCGAATGCAGAGCGGACACTGCATCAGAGTTTAACGCCGAAGCGCTGAGCAATTGTGAGTGAAACACTTGCCCAAGGTCCTTACGCGGCGAGGTGGATTCGAACCTCGAACCTTCCGGCGGCTCCAGGGCAACGACGCAACGACGCCACAACTACACCACCGCGCCCACAACTCTAGGCCCTACATCATCGACGTTGTACAACCATAGCTGAGTTCGTTACAGCCAAGAATAATATTCACTTGCCCCAAGTCAGTTGCACTCTGGATTAGACGAAGAAGACAACATTCCAACTGCTTATACATGTAAGTCGTGTCTTGCTCGAAATAATAATTATGGGTGCTTCAGGGCTCAGCAGTGCACCTCATGACTCAGGAGGTGCGCGTCCACCCGAGTGCTCCCTCCTCTTCGCTCTATCAGATGCTCAAGACTGTTCCACTCTGACTACCCTGGGGTTGTAGCGCCTCTGGTGGAGTTCAATATGGGCGCTATAGAAATTCTGATTGATTGCTTATCCATCATTATACATGTCTCGTTGTCTTTAACTATAACCTTAAAGATGATGAACTGACTGCGGCTTGGCTTTGATGCACCGTCGTTTGATGTATTGTGCTTTGGAGATTGGCGCTATATAAAGACCAATTAATAATAATCGGTATTAATAATTAATTACATCCATCGACCGGTATAGTATTAGTTCCTGTGCGAGCGGAGTCGGTTGACTTTAACTGTGTTGTTAGCAGTTTACCACGACAACAGGGAACGATTATGGTCTGCGGGAAACAAGCACCATCATACATGTACATGTAGTTTGCAGTATTATCAGCAATTTATCACCGTAATGGGGGTTAGGGTTACAGGCTGTCTGTTCTGTTAGTAGTTACGATTTTATGGCTTCTTTCATTCGCGTTCTTGTGAATTGTTTCAATTGCATAAATGTAGGCCTATACTCTATAACATCATACCCAAATTACCCATGCACACCTTTTCAAGAGTAGGCCGCATCATACCCAGACATGCACTGTGCCCACATGTAAGCTTATATACCTCGGAATCTACCGTAGAACTTACATAACGTGTCTGCAATTCGCTATATCTCGTCTACTGCAGCAGCGACATGCGCCAGGTCGATAGATCCAAGGCAAATTAATCATCCTTTGCTCTGCAGCAGTCGCTGCGTGCGTTGCCAAAAGACTTTCAGGATTTTTTGCTCTGCCGAGAATTTATTTGGGACATTAGTCAACCTCTGCACTAGTTGAGTGTAGGCCTATGCCTGTACGTCGTCAGTATGCTCTGGTAAAAAAAGGTCTTGCGCCGCCACTGCATGCACGCACAACCTGTCTTATGCAATCAAACTTGTCTCAATCAATGCGTAGACGGATAATCTTCTAGAGACATCAGATCTACATTGCATCTATGGTTGGTTTCGTTAACAGTATCCCTCTACAGACTACAGGCACCTGGTGAGAATGGCAAGCCGGTCCACGAGTATAGCCTACATTATTCGGCATGTAAATGTAATGTTGATATAAACGTAGTGTAATTGTGATGCAAATGTGATGTAAATGTGATGTAAATGTGATTTAAATGTGATGTAAACATAATTCAACTGTAATGTAGATGTAATTCAACTGTAATGTAGAACGTAAATGTAAATGGACATCTTCCAAATTTCTCAGCGTTATTTAAAAGCAGCGTCATGAAAACCAGCTTTTAAACAGTGGCGCTACATAAACTGAAGTCCGCAATTGCCAGGCTGCAGCTTTTCCCGTTCCGGTGCCAGGTCTGACGACGGGGAGGTCATCGCAGCGTCAATACGAAATTAAAAGCTAGGAGACCGAAATGCACAAAGTTTCAAGTGAACTAGGTCACTAACAGTCGGTAGCTTAGCGTTTGATTTCATCTGCATGGAGGGATCACGGGGTTGATGCCCCGGAAAACAGTGGTTCCGGCGCTATTAGCAGTCTATCTGGTTAGCAGAGACCCGCAGATAGACGGGCGATGGTAGACTGCAGGCGGTTCCAGATTATGCCTATAAGCTTATAGTTAAAACTGACAGCGATATCCGCCAACATAAAGAGCGCTTGTTTCGAGTGGCAAGAACTACGATAACATAAAGGCAGGGCCGGATTAAGAAATGTGGGGGCCCTGTTCGGTAATTTTTTGCGGAAAATTTTTCGAGAAAATTTTTCATATTTTTTTACATTTTCGGGAAAATCATACCATTTCATCCGCCCAAAAAGTTGATGACCTTTTTTTTAGTCATCTGGCAAAATTTTCGGGAAAATTATAGCCTACCATTTCACCCGCCAAAAAGTTGATGACCCTTTTTTCGGGAAAATAGTCGTTTGGTCGAAACTTGCTTCAAATTTTTTTTCTCACACTTTTGTGGGGACCCCTAAAGTGTGGAGCCCTCTGTTCGGCCGAACATGTTGAACTTGCCTTAATCCGGCCCTGCATAAAGGTGAAGACCAGCATGCAGACAGTGCAGAGGCTGCCAATTTGACACTCGACTAAAATAGGCCCTAGGACTAATCATTTCACACGAGATTTTCCGGGAATATGATAGATTCCGGGATGTAGGCCTATCACCGGTGTAAAGGTTTCAAATTACCCCCTCCTAAACATTACCCCCTCCCCTGAAAACTGTAATCAGAAAAATGATTCCGCTTCTTGTTTGGGTCTGAAGATTTTCATCCGTCATCCCACTTCGGGGTTTGTTATCAATATTTTCATTTGTAGCTAAAAATTAATACTAAATCGACGCTGAAGTTACATGGAGAAATGGCTTCGAGGCTATTCTTTTTCCCCGATTAAAATATTGATAACAAGCCACGAAGTGGGATGACGGATGAAAATCTTCAGACCAAAACAAGAAGCGGGATGATTTTTCTGAATTGTTTAGGGAAATAAATGCGATGATTGATGCAAATCTATATAGTTTCCGGGGGTAATCTGAAACCGGTTTCAAGTTACCAGGGAAGGGTAATGTTCAGGAGGGGGTAATTTGAAACCTTTACACCGGCAATGCAAGCATGACGTGTGTGCAAGCGAACTGCTTGCATGCTGACCCGTACAGCACGCACGTTTGAATTTCGATGTTGGAATTGAAAAGTCGAGAAGGGACAGAATGTTTCCATGCGCAAGGAAATGAATGGCGTAAAAATTGTCTTCGTTATTAATGAAGACTTACATTTCTTTAGTCTTAGTCTCAGAGACATGTCTAATATTTTCGTAGAGCATAATGAAGGGTTTTGCGACAATCTTTCAAGCTTTCTCTTCTTTTCGACATTTTCACGATTGTTTGTCGCTCTCTCGATTTCCTGCCTGATGCGTCCTTTTCGGGTTACGAACTGAATAGGCAATGGTCGGTTTTCTTTTACCTGTGCTTGTTTCGATGGACATGCTCATGAATAAAACAATAGACCATTGTGGGCTGCAAAAAGGATTCTTCATAACAACGGTGATGTCATTTCTTCATTTAAAAACAGCTGAACAGGCATGTGTAGCCGAACATTATTTTTTATTAATGCTTCTAGAATATGAGTAGCCTACTGAGTAGCGCAAGCAGCAAAGAACTGAAATCCCTGAGCAGGTCACTGTGTTTATTAATCAGGTAGGAAACAAACTTAGAAGAATAATAAAATTGAACGAATGCAATGGAAGAATCGCCGAATTAAATGTAAAAAACTCAGTTAATGGCGCTTTAAAACAATTCGGCTACACGTAAAGAAAGGAAGTTGAAAGAATTGAATGAAGGAACAAAAATTACATAGGCCTAAGTAGGCAATATTAGATCTATTATAGCGAGAGACAATACAAGGGCAGACACCGGGAGACAAAGTCGATCAAAGATCACATCATAAGTCTTAGTGCCTGCAAGACACAACAGACAGTTAAATTTTCTACCTGGCGCCCCTCCCCCCTCATCCAAAATTCCCATGCCAGACGACTTACTTCATTGAGTTTGATGAACAGCCTGCCGGCCACAAGTCCTTCGGTCACTTGCACGGGCCTCAGGCTGACAACGTGGACCCCAGGTCGGGCGCTGGCCATCTTACATGACCGTCTCGTCCACTCTCACCGTCCCTCCGTCCGTCGCACGCTCCTTCTCTGACCGCAGCCACCGCCTTCACCGGAGCAACTGATGGTCCGACCGATCGCCGCCGTACTACGATGACGATGAATGCAGCAGCTGCTGTTGGACGACGACGTCGCTCAGCAAGATCCCTTCGCTCTCTGTGTGCTATTAAATCAAGTTTCATCCCAGGGAAGAAATGGTCGGCGGCGGCGGCTGCCTGTATCCAGGAGCTGCATGCGCTCGTCGGTCAATGCGCGGTTTGTGAAGGGAGTCGCAACAACCAACCGAGAGAGAGAGAGAGAGAGAGACAGACAGACAGACAGACAGACAGACAGACAGACAGACAGACAGAGAGATACATAGATAGATGGATGGATGGACATAAAGGGTGGGCCAAAAAGAACGCCCTGAGGGTTTTTGAGAATAATTATCTTGGCCAGAAGTAGAAAATAATTTAATATCATTTTACGGACTTAAAGGCAATTTCTATTTACGTGTGTGTATATGCAATGGCCAAATTTCACCAAAGTATTTCAAACAAAACAAATGTTAGACCTTTGCTTGTTTTAGTGAGTCCCCCACTTTTTTGAGCGATGAAGAAGTCGCGAGATTATGATTACCTCATCATTAAAATTTGCTAATCGTTCCATAGCCAATGCTGTCTCGCCTTTTTTGGAACAAACTACCACCATCACTAGACAATCATCGGACCCACAAGACTCCATCTCTTTCTGTTACACCACAGGTGTTTCACTCGAAACACTTATTTTTACAGATATTATCCTGATTCCACCACTTCCCCTTACCTCCCACGCCGTTTTCAACTCTAAACATCGTCCACCATTATCCGTCTGTCTAACTCCTCGTCTGATTCTCCGGATCTTGACCCCTGCCTATCGATTTTGTTTTGATTGAGCGCAGGTGAATAAGATGGTTCCCACGACTTGGCTTAGGTGGGCATTCTAGAAATTCAGAGTTTACGATTACGATGTACATATGCAGTAGGTCAACTTGTCAGTCATTGAAAATATGCAGATGTCTCTTGACATTGACATAGCGCTTATTTAACCATAGTTTTATACTTTGTACATTATAATAATATTATTCCATAGCTTCCACGGTCATTCGCAAGTCTTCAACGCTAATAATATTATTATTAGCGTTGAAGTCTTGCGAATGACCGTGGAAGCTATGCTATACATAATTATAAATTTATCTCATAATATATACATAAATGTACATTAAAACAAAACTTGCAAGATATTAGTTGCATAGAGCAGGACTACTGCACTTTAAAATGATTTGCGACACTACAGTTAACTGTTGAAAAAGAACATTTTTATAATTCATTGATGCAACACAACATTAGATGTTTAAATAAAACTTTAAAGAGATGCAAGCCACTTAGTTCTAAGAAATTCTTTCTGATTCAATGATTTTTATCTAAGAAGAAACATTTAGTCTATTCATTTGGACCATTGAGTGTTCTCGTTTCCAAAACCGCATTCAAATCCATGTCAAAGTTCTCTATAATCATAAAGAGCAGTATTTTCAACATTCAAAATGCATATGAAATTAATTTGTAAAAAAACATAACCTCAATAATAATGCAAGGTCAGAATTCTTTGTAGGAATTCACTTAGAAGATATTATCAGCATAGGCTGACATGCAAGGCATCTGGTAGAGCTATCCATGGTTGTTACAATGTTTGAGAAATTCCTTTTTCTGTTTCAAACATTTCATTGCAAATTCCACATGCAAAAGGCCTTTTGTAGCAGAGGTAGACTCCTCACAATAGGTAAATTTCAATGAAGAAATCCGTATGATGGTCAGTTTCTATCATCATAATTATCTTTATTTGTTTGGCATTTCCCCGTGATGAGTTTTTAAGTGATTTTTTAGTTGAATATTTTTAGCAAATGATTTTCAACATAAGTGGCAAAAATACGGCTTTTTTTCAGTGTGAGTTTTCAAGTGTTCATTCACAGTAGACCCTGCTCAAATGACATTTTACAAAATCGCAAATGTGTGGTTTTTCACCAGTGTACACTCTTTTGTGCATCTCCAGAGCGCCTGAATGAGTTAACATTTTCTGACACAATTGACATTTGTATGGTGTTCCACCAGTGTGGGGTTTCAAGTGGTTGCTCAGCACGGAACTCAAAGAAAATTATTTCTGGCATGACTGGCTTCTGTGGGCTTTTCACCAGTATGGGTTTTCAAGTGCTTATTGAGATTTGAAACCTGAGAAAATGATTTTTGACATATCTGACAACTGTGGGGCTTTTCACCAGTATGGGTTCTCAAGTGTTGATTCAGATTTGAAACCTGAGAAAATGATTTCTGACATATCTGGCACATGTGGGGCTTTTCACCAGTATGGGCACTCAAGTGGCGACTCAGATGTGAAACCTGAGAAAATAATTTCTGACATATATGGCATCTGTGAGGCTTTTCACCCGTATGTGTTCTCAAGTGGTGATTCAGATTTGAACACTGTGAAAATGATTTCTTGCAAAACTGGCATCTGTACGGCTTTTCACCAGTATGGGTTCTCAAGTGACAACTGAGACTTGAACTATGAGAAAATGATTTCTGACATATCTGGCATATGTGGGGTTTTTCACCAGTATGGGCTCTCAAGTGGCGACTCAGAGTTGAAACCTGAGAAAATAATTTCTGACATATATGGCATCTGTGGGGCTTTTCACCAGTATGGGTTCTCAAGTGGAGATTCAAATTTGAACCCCGAGAAAATGATTTCTGACATACAGAGCATCTGTGTGGTTTTTCTCCAGAATGGTTTCTTATGTGAAGCTTCAAATAACCAGAATGTGCAAATGATTGCTGGCACAATTGGCAAACATATGGTTTTTCTCCAGTATGTGTTCTCAAGTGCTCTTTCAGAGTAAAGCCCTGAGGAAATGACTTATGACAAAATTGACATTTGAATGGCTTTTTGCCATCGTGTATTCTATTGTGCCTCTTCAGGCTGCAAGACCGAGTAAACATTTTCTGACACAATTGACATTTGTATGGTTTTTCACAAGTATGTGTTTTCGTGTGGACAACCAGACTTGATCCTTGAGAAAGCGATTTCTGACAAACCTGGCATTTGTATTGGTTTTCTTCAGTATGAGTTCTCAAGTGGCGACTCAGATTTGAAACCTGAGAAAATGATTTCTGACAAAACTGGCATCTGTAGGGCTTTTCACCAGTATGAGTTCTCAAGTGCTGATTCAGATTTGAACCATGAGAAAATGATTTCTGACATACCTGGCATCTGTAGGGCTTTTCACCAGTATGGCTTCTCAAGTGGTAATTCAAATTTGAACCATGAGAAAATGATTTCTTGCAAACCTGGCATCTGTGTGGCTTTTCACCAGTATGTGTTCTCAAGTGGCCATTAAGAGTTGAACCCTGAGAAAATGATTTCTCACATACGTGGCATCTGTATGGTTTTTCTCCAGTATGGGTACGCATGTGACGATTCAGATGAGCAGATTGTGGAAATGATTTCTGGCATAATTGGCAAACGCATGGTTTTTCTCCAGTGTGTGTTCTCAAGTGTTGATTCAGAGTAGAGGCAAGTTTAAGTGGCTTATGGCATAATTGACATTTGAATGGCTTTTTACCATCGTGAATACTATTGTGCCTCTTCAGGCTGCCACAGTGAGCAAACGTTTTCTGACACAATTCACATTTGTATGGCTTTTCTCCAGTGTGTGTTCTCAAGTGCTCTCCAAGAGTAAAGCCCTCATAAAATGACTTATGACAAAATTGACATTTGAATGGCTTTTTACCATCGTGTATTATTCTATTGTGCCTCTTCAGGCTGCAAGAGTGAGCAAACATTTTCTGACATAATTCACATCTGTATGGTTTTTCATCAGTATGTGTTTTCATGTGGACAACAAGACTTGATCCTTGAGAAAACGATTTCTGACAAAACTGGCATCTGTAGGGGATTTCTCCAGAATGGGTTCTCATGTGAAGCTTCAGTTTACCAGACTGTGCAAATGACTTCTGGCATAAATGGCACTGACGCAAGTTTTCTCCAGTATGCATTCTATCACGAGTTCACAACTGACAAAACTGCAAATGTTTACTGACCTAAAAAGCATATAATATAGTTCTTTCAGTGCACATGATTCTAAGACGGTTTCTTCGTAACACTGAATTGAGCAAATAATACTTCAGACATTGTCTCAAACTTACTCAAAGGGGGAGCTATTGGTCTGCTTAAATGTTTTATGATCTGAAATTATAGACCCTGAACGTTCAGGTTACTGACTGGCTGTCATTCAGCAAGACATTGTACCATTCCTTAGTTTTCAGACTTGACAAGAGTATCCATCTGGTGATGTTCCAATTATGATACACTCACCTGATCAATAGGAAATACAAATCGTAATTTAATGTAGCAACTTTGAAGGCTTATTATAATAGTTACAGGATTAACCTAATGTTTCCCCGTATCTCGTATTTCAATGAGTATTTCCAATTTAGTTAAATTTCACTCTGTAGAATGTCCTTTGCTAATAATTATGTTAACAGACGAAAATATCTGACTGAAATGCAGTATTTTAAAGTTGTTAACAGATAGCTTAAAATCTTCAGGCCACATTGCATGCAATACTCGCCAGCACCCACATTAAATTTTGATCATTTTGGCAATGCAAAATACTAGTGCTACCTTTTATAATATGTATATTTTGCAAATTGATTCTATGACTGCTGGAAGGTGAAACTTAAAAATTAATTATAGTTGTATAACTTTGCATAAATGTTTTCTATTCTTTATTTCCTCTGTAAACTACTGTGCGTTTGCTGGTGGTCTATTAAAGAATATTCTTACTTACTTTCTTACTTATACAAAAGTGTGCAAGTTACACGTTACCGCAAATTTCAGTAACTTTCAGAGAACAGCTATGCAACACGGTAGCTGATTGGTCGACAGAGAGGTTCAATGGTGACGCTAAGATGAGGCTTAGGATTCAAGCCTCACCTTATTTAATAAACAGTACCGTACTGTATTATGCAACTTCAACAAACCATTTCCTTCACATCTGCTCAGTCACTGATTATATTTTTAATTGAATAGAAGTTGTATTGATGAAAAACAATTGCTGCCGAAATAGAAGCGGGAATGAGGACACGAATTCTTGCCTAAACAGAGGTCGAATCAATTAGAAAGATTCCTGCCAAACTAGATGTTGGATTGACTAATAAATAAATTTAAAAAACTGCAACGAGCGATTAATTAATTTACGACGCTAAAATACACCTTTACCCAGAATTATAACATTGGCAGTATTTCCTCCGAATCTCCAATTAAATGTATTTTTTAAATTCAACCTGCGCACTAAAAAAGAAAGAGTCCTTGCTTAAAGAGGAAGTTTGCATCCGACGCATTGTATGCGAATGATGAACCACCGGACAATTTATGCGACACCTATTGTCTGACGATAAACACGCGCCTAATTTACGAATTCTGACGGTATAAGCTTACTATTATGCTACCGTGACTGGTGATCATTACTGTCATGCATATTCAGTTTAGATAAACAAACCAGGTGTTTCCAAATGCCTATAGTTGATTAACTAATTAAATTAAATTTATGAGCGTCGCTAATGATTTAAAAATGATAGGGGGAAGGTACGTAGAGTAGCCTAATGGATAACACGCTGGTGTAGAGAGCGAGAGGCAGCGATCGAGTTCGAGCATCCGTTAAACTTTTGCACGCCGCTCACCTAAAGCAGGAATGGTCGATGAATGAAAACTACACATAGCCTAATATAGCCTACTATAGGCCTATCTTATCATATTATGCCATACATTTTATTATCTATTCTATTGGTTAATGATAGTGAATTAAAGAAAAATAAACTAACATAGGTTAATTATGCCTAATGATAATGTTGCAACAGTAACAGTAGCCTAATGGCTGCTAAGGTGGCATATTCGATTCTAGGGGGTTTGACCACCGGACGATTGACCACCGGACGGTTGACCACCGGACGATTGACCACTGCGGACGTTTGACCATCGACCGATTGACCACCGGACGATTGACCACCGGACGATTGACCATCGCTTGATTTTTATAAAACTTTATGACACAGACTCAATGTACCACATAGCCTACTCTATTTAATATGTAGCCTAATCGAATAATAATACGCTGGACCTTTGATGGTAAAGAACAAAAGGTTTATTTGGAATGCGTACTTAATACATGTAACTGCGATGTGCTATTTCATTTCATGTATAGGCTGTGCGGTTCGCGGACGTTTCGTCCACGGACGATTCGTCCGCGGACGATTCGTCCAGCGGTGGCTGAGTAAAAATAGATTGATCAAAAGAATTCTTGTAACCTGAAAGCGGGATTAATGAAAATATGTTTTCCTGAAATGGAAGTAGGATTGATGGAAAGATTTCATAGCTGAAAGAGAAGTTTTTGGTGAAAAAATATAGTTTTTAGCGGAAAATGGATGAAAAAACGTAGTTTTTTCTGAAATAGAAGCTGGAATGATGAAACAAATTCTTTCCAAAATGGAAGTTGGATCTGCGAAGCATAGTTCTTGCTCAAATAGAAGTTGGAACGATTATTTGAACGCGTGTCTAAACGGAAGCTGAATTTATTCAATTTATTCTTTGTGACGAATCGTCCGTGGACGAATCGTCCGTTGACGAAACGACCGCATACGGGCTGTGCACATAATAAGAATTAAAAGAAGCCGACGATGTTTATCTTTAGCCTACTGGCGGTAAATACGAAATTTCACTTTCAAGCTTAGCTAAAAGCTAAGATAAAAGCTATACCGGTTTGCTTTGAAATTTTTGATGGACTGCGCTGGACCTTGGTGAAGAATAAAAGGAGGTTTATTTGGAATGCGTAGGCTACTTAGTAATTGTGATATGCTATTTCATGTAACCTAGGCCTACATGTATGCAGGTCTACATATACATGTAAGAAATAAAAGAAGCCGACGATGTTTATCTTTACTATAGCTGTAAATACTACATTTTCTGTCATCATTAGTTAAGAAATTTAAGTCACCACTAGACCGGTGTAAAGGTTTCAAATTACCCCCTCCTAAACATTACCCCCCGGTAACTTGAAACCGGTTTCAGATTACCCCCCGGAAACTAGATTTGCATCAATCATCGCATTTAATGCGCTAAAAAAGTCAGAAAAATCATCCCGCTTCTTGTTTTGGTCTAAAGATTTTCATCAATCATCCCACTTCGTGTTTTGTTATCAATATTTTAATCGAGAAAAAATAATAGCCTCGAAGCCATTTCTCCACGTAACTTCAGCGCCGATTTAGTATTTTAGTTACAGATAAAAGTATAAATAACAAACCACGAAGTGGGATGACAGATGAAAATCTTCAGACCCAAACAAGAAGCGGGATAATTTTTCGGATATTTTTAGTGCAATAAATGCGATGATTGATGCAAATTACAGTTTTCAGGGGGGTAATGTTTAGGAGGGGGTAATCTGAAACCTTTACACCGGTGATCAATCGTCCGGTGGTCAATCGTCCGGTGGTCAATAGGTCGATGGTCAAACGTCCGCAGTGGTCAATCGTCCGGTGGTCAACCGTCCGGTGGTCAACCGTCCGGTGGTCAATAGTCCGCGCACCGCATATTCAATAGAGCGGCGAAACTCCAAAATTAAGCGACAGTTAGGCCTAATAGCGCTTAATAGGGCCTCCTTGCCACAGAATCATGTTATATATATATATATATATATATATATAACTGAAGAAACCTGCTCTATAAATAATTTATACAATTACACATGTAGGCCTGCTGCGCCAAAAACTATAGTTGTAGGCCTATACGAGACTAATAATAATTATTAATTATTGGATGAACGCGTTTGCCATTCACAAAAAATGTCTGACGACCCTGTGTATCCCAGAGGTTTCCTATGCATTGTTTATTGCGCCAGAAGTGCTTCTACATGTACATTTGTATCTTTGATGGATGAGTTTCCTTTAGCGATCGTGCACAGCAGCGCATTTGAGAAGCATTAAGCTGGTAGATTTCTGGCTATAGCAGTTAATTAGTTAGGCCTACTTGTTTTTTCTATCGTCTATACATGCAGGTGCGGAGCCCGGGCTAATATGTTAATTAGCAATAAAAAAATTTATATGGGACCAATTCCAAGTGCATAAAGCAGTAATTATTGACGGATGGCACACGAAGATAAACCCAAAATTGATCAACGTCACGAATATTTAAACGAAATGAAACAGAGAGAAGCGTGCAGACTGCAGTGTGTGGTACCAGAGAACATTCACAGAGAAGAATGGGTCGTTAAGGGAGTGTAGGGAGAGACGAAAGGGATTACAGGAGCAACTAAGCAAAAATAAGAGACACAGGGAATATTGTCAGAAAGGTATGCATACATGCATGCATACATGAAATAATTTTGTATACATACATACATGCATAACATGCTTACGTGCAAACATACATACAAAACATATATACACACTGGATTACAATGTTTCACATTATCACGTACATAGGCTACAATCTATCTCCCTCCCTCCCTCGCTCCCTCGCTCCTTCGCTCCTTCGCTCCCTCCCTCCCTCCCTCCCTCCATCCGTCCCTCCCTCCTTCCCTCCGTCCGTCCCTCCATCCGTCCCTCACTCCTTCTCTGTCTGTCTGTCTGTCTGTCTGTTTGTCTGTCTGTCTGTCTGTCTATCTGTCTGTCTGTCTCTCTTTCACACACAAACACACCCACACACACTCACAAAGCGCACACACCCACACACAAACACACACACACACGCGTGCCGAATTCACTCAGTCACAAAAACTTCTGACGAACTGTGTTTGCCGAGGCATGCAATCAGTCACCGAATCCCAGCTGATATAACATCCATCCTAATAAATTTATTACGAGTGTTGTTGGCAGTGAGTTCGATCTCCATTCGCAAGATGCCGCGACGATTCGACGAAATAAGATGGTAATACAAATGGATTCGCTAGATGGCAGAGGTCAGCGAAACGAGTTCCACAGTGACTTCAATGTATGCCGACGGAATGAACACGGACAACCTGCTACAGTGTGTACATTGCACACGTATGTATGTATGTATGTATGTATGTATGTATGTATGTATGTATGTATGTATGTATGTATGTATGTATGTATGTATGTATGTATGTATGTATGTATGTATGTATGTATGTATGTATGTATGTATGTATGTATTTATGTATGTAAGTATACACGTACGTATTAATGTATGTATATATGTATGTATGTATGTATGTATGTATGTGTGTATGTATGTATGTGTATGTATGTATGTATGTATGTATGTATGTATGTATGTATGTATGTATGTATGTATGTATGTATGTATGTATGTATGTATGTATGCATGCATGTGTGTGTATGTATGTATGTATGTATGTATGTACGTGCGACGTGCGTATGTATGTGTTACGTACGTACGTACGTATGTATGTATGTATGTATGTATGTATGTATGTATGTATGTATGTATGTATGTATGTATGTATGTATGTATGTATGTATGTATGTATGTATGTATGTATGTATGTATGTATGTATGTATGTATGTATGTATGTATGTATGTATGTATGTATGTATGTATGTATGTATGTATGTATGTATGTATGCATGTATGTATGCATGTATGTATGTATATATGTTCGTATGTATGCATGTATGTATGTATGTTTGTACGTATAATGTATAAATGTTTGTATGTATGCATGTATGTATGTATGTTTGTACGTATAATGTATAAATGTTTGTATGTTGCGCTATGTATATAAATATATTGACCGATGCATGTTTCTGCTCGTCTCCTATCATGTGTGATGCTGGCAGACTGTAGAAAAGCCAGCTATAGATACTTTAGAATGCGCTTTATTTGCATGAAAAAACGACGCGTGGTTCCTGTTCTTCTCTCAGCTATTTATTGAGATTCAGACTAAAACATTTAAACGTACTGCCTCCGCATATCTGATGTGAGGTCACCTCTCTGGTCAGCCAACCCCGGTGACATGACGTAGCGACGCCTTCATCCATCCTTATTACGTCGCTGAAATCATCACCGTCGGCTATTTGAGACGGTAAATAATTTAATCAGCGGCGTATACATGTACGTCGAAACGCCAAGGCGTGTGCCTTCTGCCTGGGTGACCCCCCCCCACACGCCCACACACACACGCACATATGCACACACACACACACACACACACACACACACACACACACACATGCTGGTGGCACCGCTTATTCGTGCCTTCAAGCCGCAGCTGCCTCATTGCCTCACTTTGCTACACGTTTTTGCATACAGCGTAGTCCGAAAAAGTGGGCTATCACCTTACCCATAACCTGACAGCCTATAGACTGTTTTGATTATAGGCTAAATGTGGCATATCCAGACATTTATTAATTTTAGGCCCGATAATTTGTTTAGTTCAAAACTCCGTTCTACTCCCGTGAACACTGTAACGAACTCCTTCGAAGATTAATGCTGGCTGCAGCTCGATTTTATCATTTTATGTTCGCATTTTCGGAAGCATTATTTACAATCGACGTGAATATGTTTTACCCATTTTAAAAATATAAAATAGGCTAATAATATTTCTCAAACCGATACTGATTGCTATTCTTTTCATATGGCGTTCGTGTCTGAAGTTTATTTAACCGAATGCCGTATTAAACTTTGTCCGTCCAATGCTGCCAAAACGTCTACCTCGTTAATTATTATCTCTGAATAATTATTTGAAAATGGAGATACGCAGAGATAATTCTCTGTCTACGAAATCCTTTGCTATCCCGATACTTGAAGCCAATATCCAGCGTTTAAAACAAACGACATAGTTATTTTGGCTCCTATAATAGCTGATGACGTCATCCATACTTTAGTCTTGCAAGCAAATTTTAATCGCCAGATTTTATCGGCCCATGGCGTACACGTACGCTTCCGCAAACTCACTTACTTACATACCCATAACATAAGTGCACTGTGCATATTATATACACTATACATGTACATTACTTGTATAATGTATATGTATAGCGTTGCTTCCGTATTGATTCGCAAGCTCGGTTAGTCGGGCACGGCAACGCTGGCCTCTCTTCCGTCCGTCCATCCGACTGTCCATCCGTCCGTCCGTCTGTCCCTCGGTTGGCAAGGGAAGCTAATGGGCTCCAGCCAACCGAAGGCGTCGGGGTTGGCTCGGCCAGGGACGCCGCCTCCACCGCCGCCGCTGCCGGCTCCGTCTCTGCCAGTCGCCGATCGATCGGGCGACGAACGGACTCCGATGGAGGAGGCAAAGGTATTCTAATGTGATGCACGAATTCGTTAATAGAGATATTATCTCGGTTGTTGATCATCGGAGAAGGACCTCCGATTAGCACTGCGTTTCCGAATGATATGATGCTGCCGTGACCGACGACGCGGATCTCGTTGTGGAGTACTGTATAATACCCGGATGTGCCTCTGGTTCTACGGTGATGCGTGCTCCCCTTCGTCTTTGAACCTCCAGGCATCGAAGGATGTCGTAGAGAGAGACTTCGGTGTTTACGGCACGGTTGCGTGGCGCCGTAGAAGCTTCAAAGATGCTTCAGCTGAGTAGATGTCGCTGAATGTGGTTCATGGTTGAACAATAGATCTTGAACATTGAACTGAATGATCTCTCTCGTCGTTGGTGTTGTTTATTTTTTGAACGCACCCTGGACTCGTTGCATGGAATGGCAACTGCAGTGCTATATTTAGTACCGGATGTTTGACAGTAGTGACCGGGAGCCATGTTATTGGATGGAACATGAAGCGGAGGTTTCCTGTGCAAGACTGGACGAATGAATCTGAAGAACTGTTGGATATCCTGGATGCAAGAGAAAAACTCAAATACCGATGAAATGTTATCTGAAAACAACCTCGCTGTGGATGCTACGATGGAGTGAATGTTGTGGACATATTAAGAGTTTTTGAAACGTTACAATCGCTGGTACCATCAAGCGATCAAAATCTCTGGAGGTTGAAAAGCAGCTTTGGGTCTACTGGTCTATGGCATCTAACTCATTCGCTACACACGTTAACTTTTGGTTGAAGGCCCCTACTACACAGAAGAAGTCGTAGGATCTTATAAACGGGATCGGTTTCGTCTTATGCAACCTGGTCTCGTGCACCGTTTTCTGACGATTGATGTTATCCTCAACAATATTTTGATTTATCCACCTGTTATACAGAGTTTGTTTGCTCCAGTAAAAACTTTTCGCAAGATTGTTTCCGTCAATTGGATTCATTTTGTTGTTTAGCACTTGAAGTCACTTTTGTTTCCTACACCTGCCGCCATTTTGTTGCTTAATTAAGAGTTGACACTGTTTTGTTTCGATAAACATCAGCCATTTTGTTGCCTAGGAGCTGATGCAACATTGTTTCATACCCGTGAACGACGTTATTTTGTTGCTCAAGAGTTGACGCGATTTATTTCCCTGTTATTAAACCAGACGCCATTTTGTTGGCAACGGGTTGGTGCCAACTTCGTTTGTATACACTTGACGTCATTTTGTTGCATTAGAGTTGACACCATTTTGCCATGGCCTCGGATACAAAAGAATTCCAAGGTTAGTGCTTTAGATCATCTATATGAGTCATTGCATATAAGATTTAAGTGTTGACGCTATAATATTATAGTCTACTGACGTAACATTGCTCTAATTTCTTCAATTGCATTTCAACTGAAGAAAGCGATCGCATTGCATTCTATTGTAAAGTTTCAGCAAGCCATATTATTCATTCATTCATTCATTCTATGGAATAGTATAGTGCCCCTTCAAAAGCCTACTCAATAGCACTCCCAGCCCAGTCACAACAGATGGAAAAGACCTGAGAGAAATATTTATGAAACGAAGTTTGATTGGCCAGATGTAATAAACGCAGCTTTATATGTCATGCATTGCTGAGGAAAACATGGGCTCTCAGAGTGACAGGCAGCCAAGCAGCAAGGCACGAAGACTGGCAGCAAGGCAGGCCGCAGGGCAGTCGGCATTAAAAAGACACAGGCCTACTGACAATAAATGAATGAATGAATGAACGAGTGAATGAATGAATGAGAATAAATGACCAAAGGAATGAATGAGTGAAAGAATACACACAGGAATAAATAAATGAATGAATGAAAGAACGAATTAATGAATAAAAGAACAAATTAATGAATGGATAAATGAGAATAAACGATTAAATAAATGAACGAACGACTGAATGAATTAATGAATGGGAAAGAAAAAGAAAAAGACTCGCAGGCAGTCAATACCATAAAAACAGTCCTCTCACAGAATACTACATGAATGAATTGCCTTTCTGAAATCTTTTTAAAGCGATTTCTTTGGACAGGAAGAACATTTGCATTGTTTGTTGTAACAACACACAACCACTGCCAATGATTGTCCGTCATTAGCAAAGGCTGCGCAAGTGTGTCTGCCTCCATGCAAGGCGTCACTAGTCATTAATATTCTAGCATGAAAACAATGCACCGGAGTGCATAGAATTCCTCTCTACTTCATTCACCTATCCGTCTACTTACCCATGCAGCCTTCTTCTCACCCATACAGCAATTGATTAATTCATATATGCATTTTCATCCATCCATCCATTCATCCATCCATCTGTATCTTCATGTATCCACCTATCTATTCATACACTTGTAAATAAATTCATCCATCTTTCCATCATCTCATCCATCCTACGTCATCCATTTATCCATCTATTCATTCATCCTTTAAACCCTTCCTCAGTCCCTTCGTCCATCATTCACCCATTCTTTCATCCATCCATCCATCTATCCATCCATCATCTATATTATATAATTTAATAATTATATCCTCTCTTCTACCCGTACACTCATCCATCCATCCACACATCCATTCCTAAACCCACCCATTTATCCATCCACTCTTTCATCCCTTAAACCTCCCTCCCTCAATCCCTCCTCCCTCCATCCATCCATCAATTCATCCATCTATCCACGCGATTACATTACATCCGTTGTGTTGTATTACTTTTCCAGTGCCAATCGAGGCGTGCGTTTTCTTGGCTGCTGTCGGTGGCTTCGTTGTCCTCCTCTTCGTCTTCTTCCTCTATCTCAACAAATCTCTGTGTTTCACGAAATGCTCCGGACTGCCATGCGACAAGACGGAACCACTCGTCATCCAATCGAAATCAAAGAAACTCAGTAAGTCTCATCTCGTCCAATTTATGGCAGACCACCGTACTTGTGTAATCTCAGTATATGCCTAATTCTTTATACAGTCTGCTTCAGACAGACAGACAGACAGACAGACAGACAGACAGACAGACAAATAGAAAAAAAGATTGATAGAGACAGAGACAGATAGACAGAGACAAACAGACAGAGACAGACAGACAGAGAAATAGAGAAACAGAGAAAAGAACAGAGAGAGGCGGAGAGAGACAGTGAGACAGTGAGACAGAAAGACGGAGAGAAAGAGAAAGACACAGAGAGAGACAGTGAGACAGATACAGATGCAGAGAGACAGTGAGGCAGATGCAGAGAATCAGAGAGACAGAAAGACAGAGAGAGAGAGACATCCATGCACTTTTCTTGCCAGACTGTTTACCATTATACCATTAAACACCGGCGCTCTGCATGGTGTGATGGTCACACAGGTGGTACGTACGAATACGACGATCCAGACGAGACTTCGAGCGACTCTGACGATGAGGTCCTTCGTCGATACCAGCAGACGATGATGGCCCCTCGTCCTTCCAGTCTGTACAACCTCAACCGAGAAGTCAACCGAAGACAGTCGACCAACGAAGCAGCGAAGTTGGCGACAGGAGCCACAAAGACCAACACCAGCAAACCAACAGGAATTGCTAGTAGGAAAGATGACACTCGTCCATATAATTGTCGTCGTCGTCGTCGTCGTCATCATCATCATCATCATCATCATCATCATCACCACCACCACCCCCACCACCCCCACCACCACCACCACCACCACCATCATCATCATCATCATCATCACCACCACCACCACCATCATCATCATCATTATCATCATCATCATCATCATTATCATAATCGTCGTCATCATCATCATCATCAGCATCATCATCATCATCATCATCATCATCATCATAATCGTCGTCATCATCATCATCATCATCATCATCATCATCATCATCATAATCGTCGTCTTCATCATCATCATCATCATCATCATCATCATCATCATCATCATCATCATCATCATCATCATCATCATCATCATCATCATCATCATCATCATCATCATCATCATCATCATCATCATCATCATCATCATCATCATCATCATCATCATCATCATCATCATCATCATCATCATCATCATCATCATCATCATCATCATCATCATCATCATCATCATCATCATCATCATCATCATCATCATCATCATCATCATCATCATCATCATCATCATCATCATCATCATCATCATCATCATCATCGTCATTGTAACAACCTCCTAACCGTCGTCGTCGTCGTCATCATCATAATAAACACCCCATATTATCTACATGTAGTCCTACCATATGCAACATAACATAGCGTGACTTTGTTCGATTAATTATAATATTTGCGAAATCCAAGCATCGCATGTGGTGTGTTGCAGTATCATAAACACGACAACATGTTTGTACGTTTATGTAACAACACATGTTGCCATTATTGGTGAAAATGAAACAGCGTCCTGGCTCTGTAATGAACTGTGTCTAACCTACAATGTATGCAATCGCTGTTATGGTTTCGTGTCTAGAAGACATTCTTATTTTACTACGCATCCGAACCTGCAGCGTATCGATCTCCGTACGCTGGTTTTATGGTAGATTGTCAGACAACGGACGGGCAAACACCGTACATAAAAATATATAATAAGCAGGAATACCCTTTAACGGACCAATTGCAGTTTGGTGCTGCCTACAAGCAGCATAACGGTCCTACAGAGAGTTATATGATTAGGACGTTCAGTATATTATTCTATTTGGGATCAAACCCTATTATGATCATCTTTGTGATAAACGTTTTACGAGCCAAGCTAGATTATCTGCCGGTTGAATGAGTTGGTTGTGTGTGTTTCCGATAGCGGAGAATAGATGGAGGTCTTGATAGGGAGGCAAGTCATGCAATGCATTTTCCGAATTATTAGTCAGAGAAATGACGGAGAAAATCTTTTAAGCATGGCTAGTCAATGAAAACGATTCTTCGAGAAGAGAGTTAGCCTACCAGTTGTGATGGCAGTTCATTTGACGTATTTGCCTATTAATTTTTGCTCTTTACCTGCCTTATGACCCGCAAAACATTATTTGGAATTATTAATATCTTTTGAACCGTTGCAAGTTACCGGCATCCTGTAATACTCAATTGCCTATAGCTCTGTTTGCTTCCAATTAAATGCTGTAGTAATGTTCACTGAGACAGTTCTATAATCCAAACTATTCTACGAGGTCACAACTCTTGCACTGACAAATTTCTGCTTTTATGCTCTTTCAGTTTTTCAATAATATGCACGCAAACATGTTTTTCTTCTATACGAATTATTTGGTGCTAATTCAAAGAGCCTTTCTCATTGCACCACCTCTTTTCAAATAAACAGTTTGCAGACTAGAATTAAATTTTATCTTTATCTTCAAAACAGCAGTATATCTATAGCCTATTCGTTTGCCTCTACATCGCATACACGGCATTTGGAATTACTACGGACAGCTATTACGAGTCATATCAAAGCTTCCTTGGCTGTAACTCTCATTGTGTAACTTTCTTTGTATGTCCGTTTTATACAATTTCTCAATGGAGTTTTTCATTATGGCCATATAACAACCGACTCAGAAACAATACCAGGACAGTTATACTTCTATTCTGTTTGCAGATGGTAATATTGCCGGACGTCCATTCCTATTAGTCCACAGCTATCAAGCAAAATGTTTGTAGTCGACAAATATCTAATGGGTAGAATAGTCACCGATATTCATTGCCTTTTTAGAACATTATCGACTGCAACACACACCGAAATGCTGATGCAGTTTTCTTCTAGTAAACACGCAGGATTATCTTGCTGTCTCTGCAATAGAATTGTCCGGTATTTTAAGCTAATAGAAACTGTATTATTTTCGGGTCTTGCACTAACTTTCCATTATGTTTTTATAGGCATACTGTAACAGTACTATCCCTTTGCCGTCATCTGAATCTGCAATTTAGCCTTCTCTTAAACTGGTTTGGTGTTAGATTCTAGGTATTGAACAGTTACACATTAGAGCTCTTTTTCTTGTGTTATATAATTATATAAATAACGGAGATGTATATGGTACCACCAAAAGGAAGGCGCAGGGCAGAGCGGGATGGCGGAGGTCGGAGGGGATCACGAGGTCGTCCATGACACAAACCTGCTCAACAGCAGAAGACTGAAGAAGATAATATGAAAATATATGAATAATATTACGTAATTATAAGCTTACAATGTGCAATATACGATGTATGATATATTATCTATATTCCATATTATAATCGATTGTACGGACATGGTTAAATCGGTGTGAATGTGATTATAATTATATCTTCAGCTTATTTGCGACGTGATGAGAAAGTGCGCAACTACAACTCCGAAGGCTGCACTGATTTGTCCTCAAGTCAGGCGACCACAAAGTTCACCATCGGTGAACCTGATGACCTTGAAACTGACCCGGAAACACGACCAGACTCTGAAGGTCAAGGACCTTTCGCTGATGAAGGTCAGATTCTGTCCAGTGTTATAAAAGTTGGCAACCGTATCGAGGGTTTCAGATTTCTACAGCTGCAGTCTTTAAGCTAATCACCCGGTTGTCAAGGGTTATCAACTGAAAGTCTGAGTCCATAGAAACTAAGGAGAGAGACCGAGACAGAGTCAGAGAGAGTCAGAGAGACAGATAGACAGTAAGGGACAGAGAGATACACAGTGAGACAGACAGATATAAAGGGACAGACAGAGAGAGGAGATAGAAAGAGAGTCAGAGAGACAGAGAGAGAGAGAGTCAGAGAGAGACACACAGAGAGAGACAGAAAAACAGTCAGACAAAGAGACAGACAGAGACACACACATAGAGAGAGAGAAGAGAGACAGAGAGAGACAGATAGACAAAGAGAGAGAGAGAGTCAGAGAGAGACACATAGAGAGAGTGAGACATACAGAAAGACAGACAGAGACACAGAGAGAGAGAGAGAGAGGGAGAGAGAGAGAGAGAGAGAGAGAGAGAGAGAAAGAGAGAGAGAGAGAGAGAGAGAAGAGAGAGACTCACAGAGTACACTTGGGTGGGCTGAGAGTATTGTATGGATGTCAGACAAATAGGCAATTGCACTCATAAAATCCTCTTAGAGGCGCTTATTGTCGATAGCATTATCTGGAATACAGTTCATATAATAACAAAGAGCAAATGCATACATGTAGAATTTTTGTAGACGGATGTACCACAGCCACTTTTTGCAGCAATTACCAGTTATTTGTCGCGGCCCTCAACGGTATATATTACGCAGTCTATAAGGACTCTCTCCCTTGCAGAGGTACTCAATGGCAGTGCTGTAGGCCTATATATCTAGAATACAGGCTACATATACAACTATAATTATTACAGATACATGTATATGTATATATAATATAGTTATATATGTATAGGAAAGAGTAAATGTCATGGTACGATTGCCAATCTGATCGACCGATTAGATTTGCCCTCGTCGCACTTTCAAGGATGACAGCAGCCGTGGAATTATCTCGCAGACTCTACAGCCGTTCAATGTATGCTGTCCACACAATGTAGCTGGCAATGATTATAATTATGTAAGCCATAATGGGACGGATGAAAGCGATGTCCTGCCCTGTAGTTCAGTTCTTATGATCGTTATTGCTTAACAATCAGAGATTCTCTATAATTATGTGTATACAAGGGATGAACCGCTCAAAAGGAGTCTCTACACGAAGAAGAAGTGCAAGCATATAATTGTGGGGCGCGGTGGTGTATCGGGTAAGTTCGTCGCCTTGCAGCCGAAGGGTTGCAGATTCGAATCCACCTCAAGCATCCGTGTAGGGACCTTGGGCAAGTCCTTCACTCGCAATTGCTTATGCGCTTCGGCGTGAAACTCCGACAGGCAGTGACCGCTCTGTAGTCGGGAGCGTCTCTGAGTACCCGGTAGTGAGCTTGCAGGGGCGCTATAACAAGTGCATAAGCTTATACAAAAAACAAACAAACAAAATAATTATTATGACATTGCGACTATAATCTTTGTATTACAATAGTTACCGATTAGAATTTTGCATTCACTCATATACTATAATAAACATAATAATAATATATATGTACAATATATACAGGAGGCAATGCTCCCTCGATTTCCCCATATTTCTACATGCATAGGTTAAGTGAACAACTTCACTGGCTCAATCTCCCTGCCCGTATATACAATTCATTCACTGTTCTTGTTTTCTTCTCAATTTGGTCTTGTTGCGAATGATCTTTCTGACTGTGTGACGCGAAGTTCCGTCATGTTGGAACATTTTAATAAGAGCCATAAATTGCCGATGCCTTGACGTCAGTACAGAAACGTACGCAACAGCAATTCAGCTTTCATTGGCTCATGCTCTTTGGCATAAACCACAGTCCAATACGAAGCAACCCCCAAAACCATCAGTTTTGGACGGCGTTCTTAGCCGTAACCATACCATAAGTTCACCATAACTATGCACATTATTGGACCCGGATAACAGAAACGACGTAGAAAAACAAGTAGGACCTAAAGTTTACAAAAACAGACTAACAACAACAATGGGTCACCTGTAGCAACCAAATGAACATAGGCAAAGGTAGTAATAAAACACAATTGTACGATAAAAGATTTTTCTTTTTACCTGCATAAGCTTACACCTTTATACACGTGCACTTTTACCTGTATATATCGATGAACAGTGGAATCTTCTCCGGCTGCAGAGAATGGTTCTCTGCCGATGACCGTGTCAAGCGACGAGCGGAACCCGATGCTGAGTTCTGGAGAGGCGGAGAGACGAACTGGATCAGTGGAGGCCTACGAGAACAAGGCCTTCCTCCGTCAGCAGAAGAAGGGCGACGAAGCGGAAGTGAGGGTTCTTATCGATGAAGGACCATCGACGACTGGACAACATCAAGGAGCATCGCTGATCGGGTGCGAGACGGCGTCTAACCTAGACCAGGAAGTAAGCGTTTATATTTGTTTGTTTGTTTGTATGTGCACTTGTTATAGCGCCCCTTCAAGCTCTCTTTACTCAGAGCCGCTCCCGAATGCAGAGCGGACACTGCATCGGAGTTTCACGCCGAAGCGCTGAGCAATTGTGAGTGAAGCACTTGCCCAAGGTCCTTACGCGGCGAGGTGGATTCGAACCTCGAACCTTCCGATTCCAAGGCAACGACGCCACCACTACACCACCGCGCCCCACATATATATAGTTTATATACATGTATGTATATAACTATATATCTTATTCGTTTTATGACATATGTATAAATATGAAAACACTTTCCTCTAGGTCGAGATTCGATATTATAACATTCGTTTTATTATACAATATACATTCAATCACAAGAATGACATAATGCATCCAAACACACAATGCTAAATGTCAGCAAGAAAGAGAGAACGGAAAGTTAATTAAAACGAAATTCTTTATATAGGATCATCGAAATGAAGTTCCTATTATCTTTTACTTTTAGTGGAAGTTCAAAACTGCTTTTTTTACTAAGCGAACAAGGAAATGTGTAGCAGTTGTTATGCTGACATTTAATTCAATTCGTTTAATTGTTCCCAATTCAACTTCAAACAATCGGCACATGACAATTGGACAGTATAAAGAGCTATAGGGATTGGCTACAACAGAAGGACCCAGAAGGGACCTGGGTCCCGCTTATTAGGGACACTTATGTATAGGGCAGCCGAGAGGGAGGGACAGAGGCAAATACCCATGGCATTGTGTTTGTGTGTGTGCGTTTGTGCGTGTGTGCGTTTAAGTGCGTATATTTGTTTGTGGGTGTAGGCGTGTGTGCTTGTGTGTGTGGAAGGATTGTGTAGGTGTGTGCGTGTGCGTGTGTGTTGGCGGTGTGTCTGGGTGTGTGCATGTGTGTGTACGTGTGTGTCCGTGTGGGTGTGTCCGTGTGTGTGTGGGTGTGCGGTGTGTGTGGTGCGAAATGTCAGCATACAGATTACGATCCTGATCAGTTTTGTCTATCACGGCTTATCACAGGAACTTGTATCAATGAAGAGCGTCCGGTTATGGCACTTTGGAAACATCTCTAAGTCACTGTCATCGCTCTTTTATGGTCTCACGCGAAAGTAAACAGACTTGACGTCAGACGAGATAATAATAATATTTCCGTGGCGACTGAAGGGTCTTTCCGACAATCTGCAAACACAGCAAACGCAATAAAGCAACAGGAGTAATCTCCTAGACTGCATGCGTGGTAATAATTATTGCGTGGTTACAGAGGAATTGGCTTCCACCCCCGTTGTTGTCAAGAAACCTTGCAAATGCATCCACTGTGTATGGCAATGCTGCATCATCCTGCATGGCAGCTGCGGCAAAGGACGTTGCTTTTCAATTTCAGAATAGTTGCACAGCATATCTTTTTTACCTGGCATAATATGTAGTAGCCTATGTATATACAATATGTATATATGTATGGATGTGTGTGTGGGTGTGGGTTTGGTGTGTGTGTGTATTTCTTTATTATCTAATTGCTAATCGCACTCTGGTGCGCAAGTATCTAATCAATCAATCAGTCAATCAATCAATCAATCAATCAACCAAATATTTTTATTTTGCAACCAAATTATACATGAAAGGTTCACACATCTTGCATATTGGTATTGGACTGAGTTTTTGTTTCTAAAGAACACATTAGGCCTAAATATAGGCTTATCTACATAAACATGGCATCCTATGGCAATAAATGTTTTGCGCATGTTATATGGTTGTCAGCTGAGGGGATAATGCAGACATCACGTGGGTGTTGGTGTGTTTTTGTTTGATGTTTAGTCTAGACATGTATGGTTGCTGATGATATTGTCTGGAATATGGGCCATGCGTTTACTGTGAACGCGGAGATATTAGCAGCCAATTCTATTCTATAGCATTTTACTGAGTCAAATCCCGATGGAGTTTGGATTGTGTTGCCCTGCAATGACCCACTTAGTCTAGTTGATACGTTTTCATGAAAAAAAGAAGTCGTAAACCACTCAGGTGAAACTCATAACCATTGCTTCGATCCGGATAATTATTATTAAGCTTATCTGTAGACTCTAACAGCCGATGTGACGTAAATAGTTTGATGCACAAATATATTTCAGCAGTGAGACCATTTTGAGCAGCCATTATGGCTTAACCGAAAAAGTATCCTAGTTCTGTTTGTGATAAATATAGGCTAGACCAGCGCATAAAGTGTAAAAAGGAAGTGTCCTTAACTTTATAGTGTGTGCTGGCGAAATAAGTGGCAGAACGGCGTTCAGATTTGAAAATAAGTGAATGGACGCCGTCCATGACCGTCCAGCCACACTTTAAAACCCTGGGCTAGACTCTTCAGTTGGCCTAGACTTCAGTCTCCGTAATAAACTTCTTGATCTTTTAATCCCCTTTTCCATAAGCGTTTGAAAACCATTCGCTTTCATTGTCTTTTAGCGCTGTCAGGTCGGGTGCGCCTCTGAGGAGTTTCTCTCGAAGTGGCGCCATATAAACGAGGGCTTTATTTAACGTGCAGTTGTACACAAAATGTGCAGTTCTATTATATATGGATTTGTACAGTTGTAGAAGCACTTCTGTGCAGCTAAAACTAGTTGAAAAAGGCCATTTTTCTCCGATTGGGAGTAATTTACCATGGAGGATGGGAAAGGAAAGAAGGGGTTGTGCAGTTCTAAAAATTCCTTAAAAATCAGCCCCGATATAAATTCAGGAATACGATTAGCCCACCACATAATATTGCATAATAATTATCATAATAACCACTGATATTTGCAACAGGACAATCTCTTTTAGCGCTGTCAGGTCGGGTGCGCCTCTGATGAGTTTCTCTTAAAGTGGCGCTATATAAATTCATGACTACGATTACTACAGCAGATTGCATCATACCATAATAACCACTTATATACTTGCAATGTCAGGACAATCTCTTCGACGTCGGTGATCTCGATGACAGAGAACCGATCCTGATCTCAAAGTGTGGCAACCTGAACATTACCTTTCACTACCAGACGGCTACCGGTCGAATGACTGTCACGGTACACGAGGCAAGGGACATTCCAAGCAAGGACCGCGGAGGGGCGCACAACACGCAGGTCCGACTGCTTCTGTTGCCGACGAAAAAGACGAGACAGAAGACGAAGATTAAACCCGGAGACTGTCCGAAGTTCGAGGAAACGTTCCACTTCAAGGTTCCCATAGGTATATTATATACGTTTAATTAATTCACAGATATTATCTTTATTTGTTATGTCCAGTATTTGCTGTCCTTTCAATTCTTCATTTACTGTTCGTTTAATCAGCCATGGAGACTGTAAGTCATGATCAATGACTGAATGAACGACTGACTAACTCAGTCAACCAGTCAAACGGTCTTTCACTCGTACACTCACACAATCAATCAATCAATCAATCAATCAATCAATCAATCAATTAATCAATCAATCATCCATTCAGGCAATGGATTAAGCCTACCGGTATCATGCAATCAGTCAGTCAATCGCCAACTCACTCGATCAATCAATCAACCTGCCATGCAATCAATCTGTCATACTGTTAAGCGATGAATCGATCAATGAATAAGTCAGACTTATTCATCAGTCAGTCAGTCGGTCAGTCAGTCGGTCAGTCGGTCAGTCGGTCAGGTAGTCATGCAGATAGTAATTTTATCTATAATTAATTTGGCCAATCAAACATCTTGTTTATCGAAATCCTTTGTTTTCACACACCGTAATTATTCGAATAATTATCATCTCCCATGAGATGTCTGGAGCCTCCAAGCAATTCATTCGTTTTCTACGGATTAATACAGTTTCCGCTGTGGATATTGAATGATAATTATGTCTGGTTAATTGTTCTGTTACAACACACGCACATACATACACACACACACAAACACACACATACACACACACATATATATATATATATACACACACATACACACACACATACACACGCATATACACACAGAGGAGCTGAACAACATGGGTCTGAGGATTCGACTGTACGGCTGTGAGAGGATGAGACGAGAGAGAATGATTGGTGAACATGTCAAAGGATTCGCTACAATTCCACTCGATAATCCATTCACTCAATGGCTTGCTCTCGAACCAAGAAGCAATCTCAGCGTGAGTTCCGTGATAATAATGATAATAATGATAATAATGATAATAGTAATAATAATAGTAATAATAATAATAATAATAATAATAATAATAATGATAATAATAATAATAATGATAATAATAATAATAATAAATTGGCCGCCGCATCTCTGCTATCACTGGTGACAGACGTGAAGCTATCTTCCTTTTTCAACGTCTGTCCATTTGTATCCAACGCTTCAACCTGGGCGCTTTCTAAGGCACTTTTGCCTCACACCCTGAAAACCAGGCCTGACTTTAATAAACAATAATAATAATAATAATAATAATAATATCAAGTTTTCGTTGTTTGCATGGCATTGTTTTCGTTTCGCTGTTATTGCATTTCAGATTTTATGAACTTTGTTGCTTCTTAAGTTGCTCTATTATTACGTTTCTCCTCTTTTATTTGTGTGTTTTGTTGTTTTCTTGGTTAGCCTACTGCTAAATTAGATGTCTATGATTTGGTGATGATAATTATGGGTCTATATTGAATATTATTGATGCTCGTGACTTTGTTATGTCGTTGCTGATTTGGTCGTTGATGTTGCCACTGGTGCTGTCACTGCTGTTGCTGATGTTGCCACTACTGTTGTTGATGTTGCCACTGTTGTTCTTAATTGTTGCCACTTTTGTTATTGATGTTGCCACTGTTGTTCTTAATGTTGCCACCGCTGTTGTTGATGTTGCCACTGTTGTTCTTAATGTTGCCACTGTTGTTATTGATGTTGCCACTGTTGTTATTGATGTTGCCACTGTTGTTCTTAATGTTGCCACCGCTGTTGTTGATGTTGCCCGCAGTGCTCTTGTTGATGTTGCCACTGTTGTTCTTAATTGTTGCCACTTTTGTTATTGATGTTGCCACTGTTGTTCTTAATGTTGCCACCGCTGTTGTTGATGTTGCCACTGTTGTTCTTAATGTTGCCACTGTTGTTATTGATGTTGCCACTGTTGTTATTGATGTTGCCACTGTTGTTCTTAATGTTGCCACCGCTGTTATTGATGTTGCCACTGTTGTTCTTAATGTTGCCACCGCTGTTGTTGATGTTGCCACTGTTGTTCTGAATGTTGCCACTGTTGTTATTGATGTTGCCACTGTTGTTCTTAATGTTACCACTGTTGTTATTGATGTTGCCACTGTTGTTCTTAATGTTGCCACCGCTGTTGTTGATGTTGCCACTGTTGTTCTTAATGTTGCCACCGCTGTTGTTGATGTTGCTTTTATTTCTCGGCAACGCTGCTAGATTGCTCAGTCCTACTAGTGCCTGAGAGCGCAATACAAAGCAATAACGTCCTATAACTGCAAATCTGCAATCTATCAATTACCACACCATCCCACATGCAGTGCCGCTGCAAATCGGATTGACTATAATTTATTGTGAGTCCTGCAGATCCTGTTGCAGCAAGGGACCGCGAGTTCACTCTTTCCAAATTCAAGACACGTAAGGCAATTACAAGTGGTCGGATTACTGATCCTTGCCCGATCATATAGCGCTACTACATAAATGCTCGATAGATTTTATGATGACAGTCAAATCCTAAGTCATTTTACTTCATCCAATTCAACAAATAATAACACATCAAGTCTAAACCAATCCCAAACGACACGCTGTGACTCTGTGATGTCCCACACCGCACGAGACAAACACGTTGCGACATGGTGATTTATTCGATGGCGTGCATGTCGCAACTTGTTCTGAAATCAAAATGACTACAAAATAATAAAAGCCTCTTGAACAGACATTGACAAATAGACTAGTTCTTTGGGTGCAATGGTCTTTGTTACCAAATCGTATGGGGGCGGGGTGAAAAGGAGGGGGCTATTACAGATTGCAGTTTGGCACGAGCATCAAGAAACAGTCTCCCATAAAAAAGCTTCCCTGCCGAGTCGGCCTAATCCATGTCGGAACATGATCACTCTCCTTTGTGAACCTGCTTTGGAATAATTCTCCCTCGGAGACTTTAAAGAAGTCTTCTTGGAGAAAATGTTTCATCAAACGTCGAAATAATCTCTTTCCGGTAAGACTTAACATAGCAATAATAATTATTGCCACGAAATACACATTATTACACTCATTAGGCTAACTAACGGTAGGGCTAGGCTACTTGGGCAATTGTGTATTTATTTCTGTAGTTGTTTATGTATTTATTTATGTATTTATTTCCGTTTTTGTTTCTTATTTCTGTATTTATTTCTGTATTTGTTTCTGCGTTTATTTTTGTTTTTATTTCTGTAATTTTTGTTTCTGTGTTCATTTAGACTTCGTTTATTTTCGCATTTATTCTGTATTTATGCATTTATTTATGTACGGACTGATCATCTAAATATTAACCTGATCATGTCTAGGTTTTGGATCGCCATCGGGTCATACCTTGTACTTTATAAAATGGCGCAACAGAAGTTACAAATTACAATGCAATTACAGTTACAATTACGATTACGATTTTACAGCATGGCGATTCAAAGACGGACATCGCGAGTCTGAGCCGAAGCGACAGCGGATCATCCGGGCAATCGATGCAACATGGCGGAATGCCAGAGTTGCTTATCGGATTGTCTTACAACGGAATGACTGGACGTCTGTCGGTCCAGGTCATCAAGGGGAGCAACTTCAAGAACATGGCCATGGCCAGAGCACCAGGTCGGTCGGGCGAAATGGGCCCCTACTTCAGTGCTTTTTTTAAAGGTGCAGTTGTACACAAACTGTGCAGTTGTAAATGGATTTGTGCAGTTGTAGCAGCAAGCTTGTGCAGTGAAAACCGTAAATTTACAGTCGCATATTTTCACGGAATACCACCGCACTAAGCCTACAATCAGAAGAATTAATTATTGTCTTGGGTTAGGTCGAATTGTTGTCAAAATGATATCTGTCCAATTACAGTTAGAATCCTCTTGGTTTACCGTAAAATTTCAGTCAAAACAGTTATCTAAGGTAAGGTCATATAACTGTCGGAGTTTCCCCGATTTTTCGTCAAATTACTGTCTAAATTTTCTAAGTAGGGGCCTACTGATCCGCTCCCAAATTTGTATTGATGTGTAGCTGTATTATAGGCTACATTTGTGTCAATTTCGTATACCCAGTATAGGCCTAGTAGACCCATGGTTACCGGTGTTTAGTGTTGCCCTCCTGCTTCACACAGTCTAAAGTCTGGCATTGCAAGAAAATGGCAGCGACTGAGTCACTGTACAATGTATCTAGTCCTTTGAATTTTCAGGCACAGTGCGCCTTGAATCATATCGAGCTGAATCCAGACAGCATCTTCCTATAGTGTAGGCTATGCATGCCAAGGAAGTCTTTCTTTTAATTGCTTAGAATCTTCACGAAACTTAAACTGGGCACTATGACGTGGTAGATAACAGAAAATTTTCCTTCTGCTTAATTTACTGTGCTCTCAACGTCGCCAATAACCTGTTACTAACGTTTTAAAGTGACATTGACCTGTTTTAAAATTAATCTAACCTAGATACATACGTTAAATTGACGATGATGTCACCGAACGGTCAAGAGATAACTCGCAGTAAGACGTCGATCCGCCGTGGCCAGCCACATCCGCTTTACAAAGAGACCTTCATGTTCCAAGTTCCGCTGTTCCAACTTCCAGATGTAACGCTCATGGTTTCAGTCTTCTACAACCGCAGCATCAAGCGAAAAGAAATGATTGGCTGGTTTTCGCTGGGTAGGCATTTAGTCTTCTCATCGATTGGCTGTGTATTTGCTGAGTTTAGATGATTGGTCAGTCTTCACTTTAGGTCCCAGTTTAGTCTTATCATTGATTGGCTATCTGGTTGCTTGTTAAAATTGGTAACAGATAACTAATTGCTTCTTGTTTTGATTTAGCGCCTGTGAAAGTCGGTTCATGCGGCTTCGCTTTTGCGGGCACTGAAGAAATTTCGAGATTACGATTAAGATTGCTTCTTAATTAAATTAGTTAGCTTGACTTGTCTGTTGTTTCATTCACTGTGCTCTCAACGTCACCAGTAACTTCTTACTTACTAAATTATTTTATTCGGGTATTTATATCAGCAGTTTGTATGCATATGATTGCTCATGTATGTTCACATTTTTATAGCGCCTTAAGTTTAAACCATAAAACGTTGCTATGGTGTTTTGTGGTTGACCAGGCTACAGCAACAGCAGCGAGGAGGAACTATCTCACTGGACGGACATGCGCGAGAGCAAGGGTGAGGAAGTATGTCGCTGGCACGTCCTTCTCGAACCGTGATCGATGGTGTCTTTCAAAGGAAGACATCCAGAGGAGTAGGAGGAAGACCGAGGAAGGAAGTGGAAGAGGAAGAGGACGAAGAGGAGGAGATGGAGGAAGAAGCCTCGATGATTCTTTTGTTGGAAAATCGCTCATTAATTTATTTCTGATAGGACTAATACTTGAAGTGCACCGTCTGTATATATAAAATGGTCCACCAACCAATACCGTTGTTTGTTAGCTACGACTGCCTCATCGAATACCCGGAAACTCGCAACCATGCCTGCAGCTGGCGTGGCGCACGTGTTTTAATTTCAACGCAGAGAATATATGTACAAACTTTAGA
>OX243813.1:48131016-48288049 GCA_945859605.1 Lumbricus rubellus | reverse complement strand
CCGCTCTTTAGACCAGTGGTTCTCAACCTATTCAGACTCACGGACCCCCTTTTAATTTTGTATCCCGGTCACGGACCCCCAAAAAAATTTGGTGCCTTTTGGCGCATTATCGCGACTGTGCGACTCTATTATCCTATATATAATAACAGACCTACATGTGTGTTATAATTATTATAGCCTACCCTGCACTCCTGTAGTACAAATTTATATAACTAATAAGATTACATGAAATTAATTTTTAAAAACCTGTATTTTGTTTTAATGTAAGCTTTAGGCGCGTATATTCGAACACAGTTTATCTTTTTCTCTAAGAAACTATCTCAAAAGAATACCAAAATCTATTTTAGAGAGTCTCTTACAAACTTTTCCTCGTTGATGTTGATAACCAGTGAAATTCGGCTGGCCTATAGGCCTATATACAGGCCTATAGGCCTACATCATTAGCTATTCATGATTTCCACATCCCAACCTAATGCAAGACAAAGACGAGAGTTTAGTGGACGTGCCTTGAGGAAAACTTGAATAGCCCAACCATTTTTATGCCCTGATCGAAAATAGATTCAGTCTGCACTTTAGCGATTAAAACAAACCGACCCATCAAAAAGAGATGACTTTGTCATTGATCAGCGTGTTATAAGTTTCATATCGCCATTGAAAAGGGGAAAATTTGAAAAATTGACACAAATTTTTCTGTCTCTATGTTTTTAACTAAGAGATGTATAATTTTCAGGACTTGCTCGCGGACCCCCAGGCAGATCGCCGCGGACCCCCGGTTGAGAACCGCTGCTTTAGACCGCCATGATCTTCTTGTACCACGATCTCGGACTGCCACAGCCCAGCACCGCGCCTTTGCCTCTGTCTGGCCTTTGCTGTGGAATGGTCTTCCTGCTGTTATTGGTGCTCAGAATTTGTGTGGAGGCTAGCTGTCTTTCTGCTAGGTGTCTTAAAACTTCTTTTTCCAGGAGTTCTTCGCACTGGGAGCGCCTCTGATTAGGTTGTACTGTGAGAGGCTCTTTATAAATCCAAAAAAGAATAGAATAGAATATCTGAATATACCTGCATCTTAAAATTTGACCGGCGCAGATGGCGAAGCCATGCATGCGGATATGAAAAAACCTTAGCACACGCGCAAAATCTATTCTTGTTGTCAGAAGCTAGATAGAGCTTCAGAAGCTGGTGTAATTATTGTCTGATTACATACATACATGGCATAGCGTATATATATATGGCATAGTGTGTATATATATATATATACATATATGGCATAGTGTATATATATGCCTCTCCTGAAAAATAGTCACTTACTTTTTAAATATATTACATTTTGATTTCAACAAATTTCTTCGAACTATATAAGGCACGAATGATAAGCGTATACAAATGAAAAACAATTAAGGTGAAATTGAGATATTTATATTTAGAAAACTCTATGAAAAATATCCATGTTCTTAATTTCCTGTTTTGCATTTGTCAAGTTTTTACCATGCACAAGCAATTGACCACGAACATTGTTTTCGCTCCTCCTGGCAAAGTTTCTATGGGCTCCCATGCACAGTTTCGCACACATGCATGCATGCATGCATACAAACTTGCATACATACACACATGCATACATTTATACATACAAACATACATTCATACACACAATGAAATACATACAAACAGATATACACACACACACACACACATAATATACTATATTATTTCGGGGCGCGGTGGTGTAGTAGTGGTGTCGTTGCATTGGAGCCGGAAGGTTCGAGGTTCGAATCCACCTCGCCGCGTAAGGACCTTGGGCAAGTCCTTCACTCACAATTGCTCAGCGCTTCGGCGTGAAACTCCGATGCAGTGTCCGCTCTGCATTTGGGAGCGCCTCTGAGTAGTGAGAGCTTGAAGGGGCGCTAAAACAAGTGCACATACAAACATACAAGCAGATACACACACATAATATACTGTGAGGTATATGTCTAAATAAGGTTCAACAGCTGTGCATTCCCGTCGTTGCAGGATTATCGTTTTCGCGAGGTCCTTCGAGTCCAGCTTGGTCAGCAGTGGGGAGACGGACATTGGTGGGATTGTCCGATCGACGACAAACTCTTGACCATAGTGTACGGAGCAGATATGGTCAATCTGTCGTTTCTCACCTTTGTTGCAGAATCAAAAGAAATTGCGAAGGTAAGCCCGCCATTGAGTGAGGACACAGGCCTCTGCAGATCCATACCGTAGAAAACACTGTATAGTTAACATGCAGTACAGTATAGTATGGTTTAGTATCGTATGGTAAAGTTTGGCATGGCGTGGTATGCATGGTATGGTTCTTCGCACCGGTATGTATTGTATGGTATGTGGGGTTCTTCGCACAGGTAACGCCTCTGTAAGTAGCATACACTTCGCTTTATAAATCCGCAAAGAGAATAGAATAGAATAGAATAGAATGGAATGGAATAGAATACAATATAGAGCAGAATAGTATGGTATGGTATGGTATGGTTTGGTACGGTAACGATGGCATAGCATAGCAGAAGACGACAAAGCATAGTATGGCATTGTATATTATTGCTGCCTGTTATAGCTTCAGAAACAAGTTAACAACAGATTCTTGTACAGTGTGCATACAAAATTCATTGCGTTCCCATGTTGCTGTTGTTGTTGTTTCTCAGGAGTGGGCCGATAATATATTCCAGTACTCCACTAATCTACTCGCTCTCAACGGTTGTCCGCTCCAGTATCTTGAGAAAGGTTACACGAAGCTATCCGTGTTGGCCGATCCAGATGGAAAAGTACTCGTTCGAAAGTAAACCCACGTTATACACGTTTGAATCTCTTTCACTCTACATTTTTGTATCTCTCTCACTGCCTCCTTTTTTTTAATCTACATCCATATATCAATCCATCCTTTCATCTATCCACCCATCAATCCATTCATCCATACATCCATCCTACATCCATCTATCAATCCAACTATCCATCCATCTATCTATCCACCCATCCATCCATTAAACTATCCATCTATCCATCCATCCATCCAACTATGCATCCATCCACCTATCCATCCATCCATCCATCTATCTATCGATCCATCCAACTATCTGCATGTCCAACTATACCTGTCTGTCGCTCTGTCTGTCTGCTTATCTGTCACTGTCCTCCTTCTCCGATAATTCACGTATTCCCTCAATACATAAATAAGTAAGCAAGTACTTTTTCTTTGTTACTCCACTCGCAAACGCACATTGGAACATAAAACATCGTTTTCACATACACCGAAGTAATAATTGGCGATAAAACACTGCAAATTGAATCACAAGTTGAATGAAATGACTAAAATATTAGCGCCAAACAAGTCATCTATTTGCCTACAGCATTCTGGTGACAAGTCCCTTTCCAATCAACTCCGCCACTGGTTGCACCCTGCCAGTGCCAGTCCCAAGCCTGGATAAAGGAGGAGGGCGTCGCTAATGGTATTTGTTACCACACAGTGACGTTAAACTGCAACTACCACCACCACCTTTCCAATGATGATTTTTTTTAGTCCTTTGGCCAATATCTCGGGCAAAAAGATACCATTTCTAAAAAAAACTACTATTTCCCCCTTCAAAATAGCTGATGAGTGATGACCTTTTTTAGTATGCACTACTTTTTCCCTTTTACTCTCTGTCGCCTTTTCTATTGACCCTGTGCGAACGTCAATGTGGGGGGGGGGGCACGTTCACTTTCCACGCCAGAACAGCTGGTGTTAAACACAGAAATTTCTATAGGGCCATGGCCGGATTTGCCCTCTGGATCCGCCCCTGGGCGAATCTAATAAAATAATGACTGGAATAAACGCTGGATTAGGCTATATATAAAATTTTATAGGCTAAAAGACAGATGCGACCTCCCCTACGCCGCACCATTGGTGCTGTCCTCCTGCAGTCTTCCTTCGTATACGTCCGCACTCCGCAATCATTCACCGATTCATGCGAACGCTCCACGTACGTCCTGCTACCTTTGTCCTTTGTCCCTCGTTGTTCGTCGTCGATTTGTCCTCATCTTTGTCCTCTGCTTTGTCCTCATCTTTGTCCTCTGCTTTGTCCTCATCTTTGTCCTCTGCTTTGTTCTCATCTTTGTCCTCTGCGGCCTCATATTGTACACGTGGACTTCCTTTGTTCGGCCTGATCTCCAACAACGCGTGATCCATATGTTGGTCTGCAGGCGAATTGTCAACGGATTGTTCCGCGGATTGCATTGCGACCAAGAGTAATGGAATCGAGGTTGTGCGCGGTCTCGACCATGACATTTGTCAAATTCACAGAGGATAAAAACCTGCTTGCTATTCTGGCCTATATTATAGCAAACGTTTCAGCTCGTATACGGAAGCATAGACGTCGTATTGGCATAGATGGAGTGGCCTGCATGTACGTACAGCTGCCTGAAATGTAATGTAATGTCATATCATCGCTCAATCGTGCCATTTATTGTAGCTCTAGTACATTTACACCGCCTGGTAATGTTCTGTTGAGCAGCACAATGAAAACGCTGCTGATTCAATCTTTCATTCTATGGACTTATATAGCTTCCCTTCGACAAACCTCAGTTCATCCATGGCAAAAGAAAGAAGACTTGAGAGACTGAAGGCCTGACAATTGAGAAGGCTCGACGTTGCCTAGCAGTTAGCAAAGTCATCAGTCACTCCCATGGTTAGCTGTTGACCATTGCATCCACATGTATTGCCAATGAGCTTCTTATTGGAGTATGTGGGACATAGGAACATCCCCTTACTCTTACACCAACATTTCTTATTGTAATATAATTCGTCAGAAAGCGCCACCAACCTGGACCAGGTGTCTAATTAGCTATATATAGATTGCAGTGCATGCGTATTAAAATGTGAGTATTGGATCGTTTTAATGATTGTATTCGTTTGTTTCGTGTGCTGCTCTGTTGCAGTGTTCTGAAGATGCTCGTCCAGAGCAAAGACGATAGGAAGAGAGTGGAGCTGGCATTGGCATCCTCCAATCTTCTGTCCGCAAAGGTAACTGAATAACAAGTGCAACATTTGAAGTATAGTACAATAGTACATGTAGTTGTTGTCAAAGTGAGAGTGGCAGCAGAAGTTGGCCTGGTTGTATTCGTAGTATAAGTCGAAAACGTATCGCTGGTCGTTAAAGGGTTAAGAGCAAAAGCGTAAATGCATGCATGGTTCTCAATATCTGGTCTAAACTGGCAATTGGTAAAGTCCAGTTTTTATTTACGTCTTAAGAATGCCAATTCCGTTGATGTCAATCCTACTTAACAATAGCATTTAGAGCAGTTCTTATCTATTGTTTTGATCAATTGTCCAGTGAATGATTTATTGATTTTATTAGGATTGTCGCAGTTCAACAGCCAGACAAAGGCGATTGATACATTTGACAGGAAACTAATTTTTGATAAATTGAATTAAAGGGAAAATCTGTCACAAATTTGTCAATCTGCTTTTTTCCAGAATGATCGTCTGTCGCAAATGACTTTTCCCAACTTTTTCGCCTTCTATCGGCAACTGTGTGGTCGAACAGAAGTCGACAAAGTCTTCAGAGAAATGTAGGCATGCATTGTCTTCATAATTAATTCTCGTTAATAAACAATAGATGCAGCAACAATGGTTGCTTGGGATGTGTTCTAAAATCTAAATATCAAACTCTGACATGACGAAAATTCACACGAAACGGTGTGGCGTGATCAATACAATACAATACAATGCAACTTCGATTTGATATCACAAAGTTCAGAATTGACCAAGTCTGACGGCGCAACTGCAATCATATTGCAGATCAGTTATTGTGAGTGAAGGACATGCTCCAGGTCCCTATACACTGTACACAGTACACAGTATATTAACCGCCTCGGAAGAGGATTGAACCCGTAGGCTACTCTTCGCGTTACAGTCTATATTTTAAAAATTCCATTTAAACATAGGCCTGTGTACGCAATTCCATGATGCATACGATATAATTAGTTATGTGCGTGTACATAAATGCCGACAGCGATGTCCAATAAACAATGATATATTATATTGGGAGTCTATGGTCGTCCACGCGCTGTATTCCAGAACTTTCAGCTTAATCATTTTCGTTACCCATGCAGCCATGGCATTACGACCTGTAACTTCAGTGCTGTAGTTACCATATAGTGTTAATCACATGAGAACACGTTTTGGTGTGGCCTTGGGTCATTATGGCGTTGCGATATGCGCGCGAACATAGTTATTATATCTCATTTAGGCTACGTATCAACATCATGTCTAATAACGACACAAGTGTCTGTTATTGCCAGATGTCCGCCGTAGATAAAGAAATATTGTTGTCCACGGCTTGCACATATACATGTATTATGTAAGCTTATATAATTTTGTGCTTCATGTATAATAGACTATAATATGCGTACGGTATCGTATAAAAAAGTCTAAAGAAAATGACTATGCAAGTAGAAGTAGCACGTTCATGTATCTATACATGTAAGTGGATATTAATTTATGTATAGAGCAACTTTATAGCGCTGGCAAAGGCGTAAAAGATTATGACTATAAGAGAGACGAAAGTACATGTAGATGGGAATCAAGATTTTACAGCTCAGTTGATGCAGTTTGTTGGATTTATAGTTGCACGCAAGGATCGCTTTATGACGTGAGGGAAGTTGGCCTAATTACGACATAGGCCTACATGTAGGCTAGTATACGCATGGCAGTACTTAGTAACTTTCGACGGTCTCTGTTTTCGATCATAATTATGTAGTTTCCGACTAAAAATATTGTGTGTTTTGTTATCGAATTTGTTAACCACTTTTGACGCCAAAATTGCAGATGAACTTTTGTAAATAGGCTACCATAAATATTATTTGTGATTTTTCTCGTCGTCGACGTCATTTAGGAGCACTTTTCGCATCATAAAACAGTGTTGTAAACCGTATAAGCCTGCTCGTCGTAAAAAAGTGGCTTAGTTTATTTAAGAGTATATGGTTTGACCTGCTTTTAGGCCTAAGTGGACTTTTCAACAACTCTCTTAATTTGAATGAATTTTGTTCTCATTTAAATAGGTGACACAGTTTAACAGGACCATGTAGTAGCATATTGAAGGTATAATTTATTTATTAAATGCTAAACACGGCTACAAAAAATCTGGTCGGCGTGTGAAAACTCGGTCATTCGTGGCGAATTTTAAGTTTAAAAACATGTTCATTAAGCCATTGTTTCAGTGTAATTCTTTACACCACTTGCGTTCAAAGTCATTTTTGGACCATTAAATATTTGAATTAATTTTGAGCCCCTGCGTCACATAATTATTTGCTTGCCATAGGCTATAGAAAACGACTTGCAATAATTATTATGCCAGCAAAATATATCTGATTATAGCCTATTATTGGAGCGGCGCTATATTTGCTACTGAAAAATTTATAAATGACCATGGTGCAAGTGGCAATGAATCGTAGTGTTATAAAAATGTCCATCGTCGTTTAGAGAAGTCCGCGCAGCAAGTTCGAACCCACAATCGCTGGACCACAGTCGAGCGCGTAACAGAAGAGCACCACAGCTCCTGATGTTTGTCATTTGGCTACTTGTAGTATAGTCAACAAGTATGCTCAGATATTCATCCGCTATAGCTGGCGATTACGTATTCATCGTCGCATATAATCTCTGTGCATGTGTGTTTGTATGCGTATGTTTTGCTGTGTATGCTTGCCTGTACGTGTGCCTGCCCGTGTGCTTGTGTGCCTGGATGCGTCTCGTAGTGTCGGCGGCGCTGGTATTATGCGGACGATAGGGGGCCATTAATATGGCGGCGACACATCCCCCGACGTAAAGAGGTCCTGGCAAGGCGGTGGAGGCTGCAGTCGCCTCCAGGGCGGGTGTGGCTCAATTTCGGTTGCAGGACGAAAACTGTCCGGACGCAACCCACTTTGTTGTCAATGTATTTCCCCCAATTGATGCGAAAAACAGAGAATGTTATTGTCATGAGGGAATAGATCATTAAGACTACTAACTACGTATATAATACGAGCATTAACAGCGCCCAGACAATCTTAATTATGTCGTAATTACGAAGGCCAAAACATAATTATGCATAATTAGAAGGCAATTGCACATAATCGATCACGTGAGCCAATCACAACGATGTTAGGAACTGCTTTCTCGCTGGACAGATTCGTCACCACACCACCACCGCCGGATCTTCTGCATGGCTGCCACCGTCGTCCGTCGACGTCATTGGCTGCAGACGTCGAAGGCCGCGAACGAATTCGTTGAACATAATTATCAATGATCTTTCAGCGTTGATGGAGCCAGGTCGATTCAACGCAGCGGTGTGTGTGTGTGCGTGTGTGTGCGTGCGTGCGTGCGTGTGTGTGTGTGCGTGTGTGTGACCGTGTGTGTGTGTGTGAATGAGAGAGAGAGACAGACAGATATATAGACAGTCAGACAGACAGAGCCAGAGACGTAGGGACAGAGACAGAGACAGACAGACAGATACAGAGACAGAGGCAGAAGCAAAGATAGAGATAGAGACAGACTGAGACAGACAGAGACAGGGACACAGATACAGCGGGAAGGAAAGGCTGATAGGCAGAGAAACGGGCATGCATCATTGTCCAAATACCTTTACTTGGTCATTGACCTCTATTGCTTTTAATTTCGCACAAATTTCTGCAGACACGTAGACAGATAGACAGACAAACAAACAGACAGGCAGGCAGGCAGATAGATAGATAGATAGATAGATAGATAGATAGATAGATAGATAGATAGATAGATAGACAGACAGACAGACAGACAGACAGACAGACAGACAGACAGACAGACAGACAGACAGACAGACAGACAGACAGACAGACAGACAGACAGACAGACAGACAGACAGATAGATAGATAGATAGATAGATAGATAGATAGATAGATAGATAGATAGATAGATAGATAGATAGATAGATAGATAGATAGATAGATAGATAGATAGATAGATAGATAAACAGACAGACAGACAGACAGACAGACAGACAGATGGACTCTGGCAAGTACATGTAGAAGCACCTGCTTGTATGTGTATATGGCCTACATTACAAGGCTCTACATACACACATGTGCATACTTAGACTCATGCACAAATATGCACACATAGACACATGCTCGCATATGCTTGTCCAAAGATACATTAGTTCCACAAGACACATATTTGGGAGACAAACAAACAGGCAGATAGTTAATAAGCTCATTCCCACGAACTCCCTTTTTGGTCGCTGTACGTATCTCGCGATCCTGACACAGACGCACATCACAAAGATCGCTAGCCATGCACAAATCTGGTTATCTGCATTGCACACACAAGACTACATACCCTTCTCCTGATTTCTGGTTAGCAATATTGGTCTGTGCCGTGTCGTTTGTTATCAATACATTCTACAACAATGACTGATTATAATTTGACATCTAAGTGAGAAATAAATCGGCAGATGACACAAGCGGCGTGGTTTATGAATACACCAGGCCATGCTTAAATCGTCATTGATCGTCATTTCGTGAGAGGGTCATCTATAGGCTCATAGCCGACTCATAGGTGGGTAGATTTCAGTTTGCCGACCTATATGACCATCGAGAAAATCCTAAGAATCGGCATTGCATTGTCGGGTCTAAAGAACCTCTGATGACGTATCTTGTACATTGCGCTAAAGCAATTTCGTCATCGCAATTGAAATTACAGACCCGACACGATCGGATAACAGACGAAAAAATAAGATTGGATCACGGCAGACTCTTCTGTGACTTCAGAGAACTGATCATAATAAGTACTCAGTTCTTAGTTCCTTACGTACGTCCCTGGACATAATATATCAATGCAGCTCCCCCAATGCAAAAAAGTCAAAATCGACCAGAGACCCCTGTTCACTCAAATCGACCATTATTTCGAAATGCAATCGTGCGACACAAACCTGGTTTTGTAAGCTCGCCTCACAAATACCTACTCAGTTATTGGTTCGTCCATACATCCGTACATCCCTGGACATGATATTACATATCAATGCAGCTTCCCCCCAAGGACCCCCATGCGTTCAATCATACAATGCCGTTCATGCCCATCTCCAGTTTGCGGTGCGCTTTGGTTTAAGGGGTGGCAAAAAATGATACATGACGACTTTGGTTTTAGGGGTGGCAAAAAAGGATATTTGACAGCCGAGCAGTTTGTGGAGTTCTTGAACTTCGAGCAACGTGATCCTCGACTCAACGAGATTCTCTATCCTCCGTCAGACGTCAGAAGAGCACAGTCACTCATCAACCTCTTCGAATCGTGTCGCAGCTTGGCAGCCAAAGGTAAATTGAAAACGTCTTTTGAATGACAAGATTATTCCCCCGATGCGCCATGGATCTGGAATTATAAATCTGTTCAAACTTTCAAACTGAGCAACTAATCTGCTGATGAAAGCCTTTGGATGGACACATTTCTTTGTGCTGATATAAATAATTAAGGCGTAGACCGACCAGACACAAATATATATGTATAGGCCTATTTAAATACAAATATATCTATACAAACTATATATACAAATATATACAAACTATATATTATATATAATATATTATAAGTATAGCTCACGCATATAATTTTTTAAAACTTTGCTTAAAAAATAGATTTAGCCTACGCTTGTCGACTTTTCCACTGCTGCCTTGATCTAGATTTTAGGTGAAGACCTGTCACCTGTTAATGATTAATGATTAATGAGTATGCTTTAAAACAGAAACTATGGCAGAGAAAATTAATGGGGGGAGCCCGTGCAAATATAGGCTTTTAGACCTTTTTGAACTGATTCATTGACCTGCATCTATGCCAAGTTTTTAAAATTATTTTTGAATTTTGCTATAAATGAATAATACTGATTTGTAAATACTGATATGACATGCAAGTTAATAAACAATAAGCGATGTTTTATTCAAACAAGTGAGCTAGGGAATAAAACATTTGAATTGAAATGAATGTTGACTTGGATGTCGAATTATTCGAATAATACAAACTACTATAATTATTACGCAACGATCTGACAAGTATGATCCAAAATGACACGAGGAATCAACTCCAAATATTTATACAGTAAATTTTCGAACTAACTTACTAACAGTGAAAGCACAAAACACTTTTAAAAAACACCACTGCAGTAAAAACAAAGAGACAACGAAAATCCAAGCAAAATGAAATAGGCCAACCAAAAGCAAATTATACAGAAGAATATTATAATGCGGAAAATCGATGTTGACCATTTCCTAATATAGAGAAGGCAAAGTCGTAACCATGCAGCGAACAACTCTTGACTTGACTGATCTTGTCTTTGTTCCAAGGTCATCTGTCTCAAGATGGATTTCTTCGCTACTTGCTTAGTGAAGAGAACGCGGTTCTTCCACCGGAGAAATTCGATCTGAGCGACGATATGAACCAACCTCTTTCACACTACTTCATCAACTCGTCTCACAACACGTATCTCACTGGTACATAATTATCTAACCTATATCAGGGTGAGATTTGTTGGCATAGGAGTGTAGTGAAAACGGGAGCGAAGACCTTATTTACATATCATAAAAATTGCAATTTTTCTCGTAAGCTTAGGGCCTTAGGCTATATTTTATGTTCATGTTTTACATTCAAGAGCGATAAAAAATTTAATCGATTCACGGAATAAAATTTATACGTATAGTTTATATGTGTGGATATGAACTACAATTAAGATTTGCAACCGATGTCATCGTCATAACTGTCATCATCCCCATCATCGTCATCATCATCATCATTATCTCATCATCATCATCAGGATCACGCTGCTGGTCATCATCATCATCATCATCATCATCATCATCATCATCATCATCATCATCATCATCAACAACAACAACAACAACAATGACCTTTAAAATAAATTTATAAAATCGTGGTGGTTGTCATTGTCCTTCTTTTGGTTGCGGTGATAACAGGCAACCAGTGGACTGGGAAGTCATCGGTGGAGATCTATCGTCAAGTTCTGTTGACCGGATGTCGATGCGTCGAGTTGGATTGTTGGGATGGAAAGGGAGCGGATGAAGAACCAGTCATCACTCATGGTTTTACCATCTGCAGCGAAATATCTCTGAAGGTCAGTCTATAGTCTATTGTCATGCAGGTATCGAACCTGAGCAAGATGAGGTAGCGTCATGAAGAAAGTCGTGGATTTGATTTATAAATTATGAAAACGCGGCCACTTTGGGCCTCAGAAATTTCAAATTTGGCCGTTGTTAGCTATTATAAATCTGGACCTTTGTATTACGACCTGACAAGGACTGCTACTGTCGACTAGATCACCAATTTGTCTTATGGTGTCTGACGACATTTTGAAGCGTCTATGAGTAGAGACCTTGAAAAGGGTTCGAACTTCGAACAAACCGTATTATTTTCTATTAACATGCGTGCGCACTGGGTTAAAATGCACAAGTAAGCTATTTTAACTTCTTCTTGAAAGCGGCATTTCAATGAATTCGGCTAAAAGCATGACTCACAGATTATTTTGACTTTAATTGGAACAGGAAGTTCTGGAGGCGATTGCGGACACTGCGTTCAAGGTTTCCGACTACCCTGTGATTTTGTCGTTTGAAAATCACTGCAGGTGAGAGTTGAAACTCCATCTCATCCGTCCATAAGACAACAGTAACTGTTGTGCATGCAACTAATTTTCTTATTCAACAACCGAGTTTGTTTTTCAGTCCGCTTGAAAAAACCCAAATCAAGGTTTAATTCGATATGTTAATTGAGACGTGGGCCATTTTTAGGCCACTTTTGGCTCACGGGCCACGGGTTGGGAACCACTGGATTAGGATAATGCGCTCTCGTAACTTAGATTGCATTTCGTTGTTTAAACTTTCGTCATAATTTTGCATTTGTCTGATTATACACCGTGATTCAAAAAAAGTAAGCCAAATTGTTTTTCATATATCTCTAATGCCTGATAACATATCACGCTAAAAGTTTCCTAATATTTAGAGAATTGGACCAAGAATATGATTCCAAAATTTCATGAGATAAAGTTGAACGGATAAAAAGATATGAATCTTTAAACTTCATATGCCGAAATTGCCATTTACAAGCAATTTTCTGTCAGATTCAGTAAAATGTAAGTCAAACTTTTTTTCATATCTCTAATGCCTGATGATTAATCATTCTAAAATTTTCCAGATATGTAGATAATTAAACTAGCAATATGACCCCAACAGTATGATTTGATTATTTAATTAAATAAGATGCTCAAAATGTCATCCTCCAGCTTGCACGCAAGCCTTGAGGCGCTGGCGCCATTAGACAACAGCATCGTCGATTATCTTCTGGTCCCGGCCATCCCACACTTCCAACAAGCGTTGCTTCAGATCGTTTATATCATGGATTGTTGTCTGGTAGACTCGGTCTTTCATTATGCACGCTCCACACTTTATATTCCGTAAAATTTTACTCCAGGATCACTGAAGACCAAAATTGGGAACTATCAGGCATCAAAACTGCAGCGAACACCATAACAGATTTGCTGAAAACTTAAATTTCCGGAGATGAAGTTTAAATATTCATATCTTTCTATCCGTTCAAATGTATTACATGATATTTTGGAAACCTATTCTAGGTTCAATTCTCTAAATATCTGGAAACTTTTAGTATGATTAATTATCAGGCATTGGAGATATAATAAAAACAGTTTAGCTTATTTTTTTATTGAATCTGACAAAAAAATTGCTTGTAAACGGCAATTTCGGCATATGAAGTTTAAAGATTCATATCTTTTTATCCGTTCACCTTTACCCCATGAAATTTTGGAATCATATTCGTCGTCCAATTCTCTAAATATTTGGAGAATTTTAGCGTGAAATGTTATCAGGCATTAGAGATATATGAAAAATAATTTGGCTTACTTTTTTTGAATCACGGTGTATATTTTCGGTTTTCAGTCCTCGACAACAGATCAAGATAGCACAGCACTGCAGAAACATATTCAACGATTTTCTACTCTCTGATCCATTGGACGGTTACCCGGTATGTATGCGAGTAGCAGACGTTGTTTCGGTTGTAATAATTGTAGTCTAATTGTAATTGAAACCGAGCATTTACATGTATAACGCACCGCCCAGCAATTTGAAAGCGCTTCGTCCGAAAGAAAACTAGTCGGCAATCACACGCGAAGCGCAAACTTACAGAAGCCGTGAATATAATTATATTATAGGCCTACTGAATTCGCAGCCTGTTTCGGTGAATGTTTATTACAAACTGTTCGCGGGCTTTTTGGGTACTTGGAACGAGACGTCTAAAACATGGTTTCAGCTCATATGACTCTGGTATTAGGCTATTCATTAATTCATTCATTTCACGAATTTATATAGCGCCCCTTCAAGAAATCATCTCAGAGGCGCTGCCAATCCGATCACGGGGAAATACAGAAGTTTTAAGGAGCCTTATAAGAATGGTATAGGCTAATTATGGAGCTATATAAACCCAAACGATAGACCCGTTTAATGGATCCAAAAGGGAGTCTATAAGACTGCAATGCATGTATGTGTCTACCATTAACTAGAATAGGATAACCAAAATGTGCATGATCGGTCTATGATGACTGTGAATTTACGCGATGTTATAGTCAGGGAAAATGAGAAAATTTAAATTGGTATTTAAATAAAACATGGGTCGTCTCTTGTTGCTTCAAGGTATACGGTAGCTCTAAGAGACATTTCAAACGTTGACGATAATACAATAGTGTTCTTGTGGTTTGTTCGAATAGCTGGAACCCGACGTCTCTGTACCGAGCCCGGAACTCCTGAAGAGAAAAATACTCATCAAGAACAAGAAAAGACACATTCACAAAGGCTCGTCAGATTTCTTATATTTTTATAAATACAGGGTGGGCCAATAGAAATGCAACAACTTTGACGCCTTATAACTTGAACACTTTTTATCCGAATATCGTGATCAATATACTAAATCGAAGGTAATTATCCATTTTACTACTGTGTCAAATCTTGCGCTGATATACGGCACCGTTTAAATAAAACATTTGGTGCGGCGCACACCTCTCAATTTTGAATGTAAATAATGAACATCATGGCGCCGCTCACGGAAGAGGATAGAATTTTAATCAGAATCTTAAGAGTAGAAAAAGAATACAATGCACATCAGATGTTGATAGAATTCCCTTCTAGAAAATGGAATAAACATGCTCTACATCGATTGATTAAACAAATTGATGCCACGGGAACGTCTAACAGCCGCAACTGTGGTCGCAAACGTTCTCCCGCCGGCGCATCGTTCACGTCATACGGTTACCTATCTGAACGCTAACGTACCAGAGTTTATTGAACCGGAGAACTGGCCACCGAACAATCCGGATTTAAACCCGGTTGACTATTCGATCTGAGGTTGTCTTCAGCAACTGGTCTATCGTGAACCGATACGTGACGTTGAACATTTGAAAAAATTTATTGTTTACTGCTGGGCTGAAATAACCCGAGCACTGGTGGCCTCAGCCATTGATCAGTGGTCGTCTCGTGTCCATGCTGTTATTAAAGCACGTGGTGGACATATTGAATATTTGACTTATGATAAATTCACTCAAGATATGAGTTGTTATTAGGCCTAGGCTAATTGTTAGAACTAGTGATTGCTTAGATTTGAGTCATTGGCATTATTCAGTTTAAGACTTTTGGTTTTTCTTGCAGTTTCATGTCAAAAAAGGGACATCGAACATTAATAGCATTATCTTAAAAAGTCGTAATAGTATCTCTTAGATATTTTGCAGAATGATAAAATGGATAATTATGTTCAATCAAATATACAGGCCAAGACGCTCAGATAAAAATTGTTTAAGTTATAAGGCGTCAAACTTGTTGCATTTCTATTGGCCCACCCTGTACATACATATACAGGGTGGCTCAAAAAAAAATGTACCACCGGATAAAATGCCATAACTTCGCAACCGATTGACATTTTTCTCCGAAAATTTCCCAATTTGTAGGGGAATGAATTTCCAACAATCCCTGAAAGTTTCACTTGAAAATTTTCTTGTTTGCAAAAGTTACAGCTGTTCAAACTTAAAATTTCGTTTTTTCAAAAATCCGGAGAATAAAGTTCCAATACAATGTGATTTCATTAAGATTTTTTGCAAATTACATCATAAGAAATGATGATGATGTCCTACGACCTCACTAAGAGCTGTAAAGAAGCTGTTTATGCAGCAAACTGTTAGTATTTAGTGATATTTTATAGATTATGGACTCAATTCGTGAATCCATTACTAAACGTCATGGGCAAAGTTTCTGCGGAAGATAAAATGGAAATTCGGACGCTGCGTGAATAGAGACTGGGACATCGCGTAATCATAGCAAAATACCAAGTGAAAAGTGGAGCCTGAGCATATTGAAGGCTATCTGTAAACATGTTTATGTAACGAAGATCAGATGTTGGAAGCGAGGCAGGAAGTGGTCGCTTGGTCTGATGGAAAAAGTACAATTTTCAAGAAATTCGCATGGTAATTGAAAGGGTCAAGTTTGCAAAGCTCATCGTGGTTTCAGCATCAGATTTCCTGGCATGTGTCATGGGTGCCAGAAAAGACTGCATTTAATCCCATTCAGTAGGATAAATGTCAAACTCATCGCTGAACTCTCTTACCCAGACTAATTGAAGACCAGGTAGGCCATGCTCTAACATGCGGTTTTATTTTCCAGCAGGACTGTGCGCCTGCTTGCTCGCACGGCAAGGCTGATTATGATGACGCTACCTTATTTTTGCAATCCACTCCACTAAATTTATTGACAAAGGTGACTAACAACATCGCCAGACCTTAGCCCTCTTGCTTACCACGTCTGGGAAGCTATGCTGCAAGACATTTCATCCCAAGTTGGAGAACATTGGCTAGCTGAAGGAAGTCTTGCTGATAATGTGGGATCAGTTGCCGCAGCAACCGATTAACAAGGCCATACTAAGCTTCACAAAAAGAATTCGAGCTCGTATTAAAGCAGGGAGTGGACATACCCATCATACCCTACAATAAACTGCAAAACGTATTTCTGAGGCCGTAGTGAAAAGTGATATCATTTGACATGGAAATCAAGAATTGACGTTAATTTTTTCCACGGAAATTTGAAAAAACGAAAATCAAAGTTTAAACAGCTGTAACTTTTGCAAATATAAAAAGTTTTCAGTGAAACTTTCAGGGATTGTTGGAAATTCATTCCCCTTCAATTTGGAAAATTTTCGGAGAAAAATTTCAATCGGTTGCAAAGATATTGCATTTTATCCGGTGGTACATTTTTTTTTGAGCCACCCTGTACATGTATATAGTTTTAGTTTTAGTTTTCAGTTGTATTTTAATCAATTTAATCTCTTTATGCACCTTCAATCATTCCTAATAATAATTATCACGTCCATCTATGAGGAGTTTCTCTTGAAGTGGCGCTATATAAATTTACGATGATTATTACGATTACACAGGCAAGAAAAAACAGCCTCCCAATACTGGTGAGAGGGTTTTGAAGCGCTGACGGTCATGGTGCGTAAATTCATTTGAGGGCATCGCAGATTACAATGGATTAAAAGTAGCCTATATATGTAGCGCAAGCATAAAAATTGCAACAGATTCGATCCTGTCAAAGGAAATTCTTATTATCCCCTAGATTAATTTCGACGACGTTGACTGACAGCCACAGCGATCGTTCTAGCAACGACGATATTCGTAACGGTTGATAGCAAGACAGTTTTGATTGACAGCACATATGAAGTGGATTGACGTTGAAATTAGAATTGATTGACAGCATTTTAAGTGTCATCATTAGTGTCGTCGTCTGCTTCAGCAGTCGACATCAGTGAATTGATGGAGGATGCGGATCTCGAAAGGAAGATGGGACTTCCCTACGACCAAGACTTTGAGGACAGCGCGGCGGAGGAAAAGAAACTGCACGTCGCTGCTGGGGAAGAAAAGGTAAGCACTTAGCACACGAATAAGAATTATTGTGTATAAAAATTGACCACTACATGTAGGCTACACCCGCTGCTATTCGACTATTATGTTAGCCTAGAGTAATAATAATATTATTACTATTATTATATAATATATATATAGCCTATTTAGGCCTATTCATATATTTTTATATAGGTCTATATCATTATATATTAATATGACCAACTTAGAAATAATAATATTTGGTGCTCGAACGTATGAATATTATTCGTACGTCCGTGCACCTAATATTAGGCTTTTTTATTTCTAAGTTGGTTCTTAGTACAGCTGTTGACAGCTTACTGTCTGTTGGTGTGGTGGATTGTTAATAGGTGGCGTCGGCAGTTCCGGATCCAGAAGCGGAGGTGGAAATGTCCGATCTGGTCAACTACGTTCAACCTGCTCGATTCATCTCATTCGAACATGCAGAAAGTTAGCTTGATAATGTTGCTATTTCTTCTATTGTTCTAGGCCTACTTCTGCAACTGCATGCTATTGCTAGTGCTACCAAAACAACTGCAGCTATTGCTACTATTACTAGTGTTGTTACTACTTCTAGTAGGCCCTACTTTGGAATCAGATCTCTCCATTGACATGCACGCTCTCCGTTGTTTACTCGTAGGGCCTACTCTACTCAAAGAGGATCTCTCCGATGTATCAAAACTACTTTCTTTTCTTTGGATCTTTACACTGGGAGCGCCTCTGAGTGGTGTGCGCACTGAGAGGCGCTTTATAAATGTAAGCTTATAGATACAATACAGCACCATAAAATACAATACTAAAACCAATGATACTACTACTGCTTGTAGCCTATATATAAATGAATTTCGAAATATGAAAATATAAGATTAATTGATTACATTGATAGGCCTACCAGTCCTATGTCTAGTTAGTAGACTCCAATATACAGCTTTAATCCACATAATTAAACTATATAATTTTTGAATATATTTTGACGCAACTTTACTACGGATTTTTAAAGTGACAACACACAAAAATCTTTCATCCAATTTCTATGGAACCCTTCTCCTCCCCCCCCCCGGTTCCCCGACAGAACGTTCGGTGGGTTCGCGGAATACACCCTGGAACACGCTGCAGTGTTAGACGATGTTTTGCTTTGGTCCGCTAAATAGGCGTCTAGACTATAGACGCCGTCTAATCTAGTCTACATTAATATCTTAGACATACGCGTGGTCAGTCATGCGATGGAAGAAAGCTCGTCGTTGACATGAAGAGAATTGACAGATGGTCACTGAAGCGAATCAGATGAGACGCATAAACAGAGTGTAGTTTCTAAGTAATTCTATGGTCATCTGAGAACCGGTGGTTGTTTCATGAAGGCAATAATGACATGGTCGTGAATTCGTGATGGCATATTGTCAAGGCTTATAATCCCCCTTAAAACAACCGGGCTGCTCAATCCCTCTCCTTTCCCCTCCCGAACCGCCTTCCACCCCCTGGCTGGTCTTCCCCCTCCAGACGAAAAGTTTTGCTAATTTCTCATTACCGTGGTTTTCACTGGGCTTAAGTTTCGCGCGCCCTGTAGCCTGTAGGTCTATAGACAAATAAAAACCTCTGCATATTTCAGTTAGAAGGAACCTGGCTGTATATTGTATAATCCAAATCTGATTTCGCTGGGTCGCTTGACAGGCTATTATTCCGCAAGAGTTTTGGCTCATTAATTTTGGTCAGTTTTTAGTGCCAGTTCGGAATCCAAAGAGAAACGGTGCAAACAGAATCTCGCCAGTGTAGACGTATCAAGTATTGCTTTCATAGAATTAGACAGATATTCTTTGTTGTGCATATCTTCAGAGGAGAAGAAAAGCTGGACATGTACCTCATTCGTTGAAACTCACTCAACGGCTCTACTCAACGAGTTTCCTGTCGACTACGTCAAGTAAATCTGATCTAATTCAATGCAATCTACTTCAATCTATATATATATCGTATTAATGCATTGGGTATAATGCGATTAGACTCGCTTGAAAACAGAGATGTAATCAAGTCTATTCAGAGTGATGTCATTCGGGTTTCTGTATAAGATGCTATATAATATGCTATAGCATGATAGAATATGATTATTACGACTTTGATAATTTACAATCCATCCTCAAATCATTTTCTTGCGATGATAATGATCTTTACCATCATTGGACATTTCTTATGGAACTCTCTTTTCCCCTCACTCTGCATGGGACTCTACATTCAGGATCACTATCTACATCTCTCTCTCTCTCTCTCTCTCTCTCTCTCTCTCTCTCTCTCTCTATATATATATATATATATATATATATATATATATATATATAGAGAGAGAGAGATATATATATATATATATATATATCTGTCTCTATCTGTCTCTCTCTATCTTCTTAAGACCTATTTTTTTTCTAGGGGTTATCGCACTGGGAGCGCTACTGAATGGCCTCGGCTGGGAGCGGCGCTATAGAAATTACTAATTACATAACATAACATAATGCAATAATAGTAATAAAATAATTAATAATTAATAATCAACTACTAATTATTGATTACTAATTATTGTTTATTAATTATTAATTATCAATTGTAAATTATTAATTACTAATTATTGATTATTAATTATCAACTATCAATTATTGATTATTGATTAATAATGATGGGGCTACTGAGTCCATCTAACTAGATTTTCTTTCTACATGTAATTCTTTTAGCTTCAACAAACGTCAATTGAGTAGGATTTATCCGAAGGGAAGTCGCTCCGATTCCAGTAACTACATGCCACAGGTAAGACTGATGCTGCTGCTGCTGATGATGATTAGACCTGGGAGTCGACCCCAATAAGTCGACCCCAGTCGACTTGGTCATCCCAAGTCGGGTCGGGTCGTTTCTGGTCGCCGCAACTGACCCCAAGTCGAATTTTGTAGAGGAAAGTCACTTGAAGTTGTTTTTACCCCAAGTCGACTTAAACCGACTTGAGACACAAACATAGTTAAATTTGTCACTTTTGCTAAACAGGGACTTAGCCTATATATATATATATATATATATTGATTATTTTACCGGTATAGGCTATCGTGCAGACTTCCACCTGCCGATCTATTCATATAATTTCTTATTCTATGCTAAAATGTCACGCTTAGTCTGCTTAGGTATGTGCTTAGCCTAATTAAAATGGTGAAACAAATTGTTACTAAAATATTAGCACGTGTGCTTATAAAGCTGGATCTACAAGGCCTATAGTAATAAATCGATATTTTGGCGCTACTTTGGTACGCTGCATCTGCAGTTGTCTGCAGACGGAAAAGCTATTGTATACGGGGCCAATATCAGACAATAAAAGACTTTACTGTCAGTTAGGAGGCCTAGGCAGGCTAGGCTACTATTATAGTAGTAGCCTACTGCCGGATGATGCGCTTGCAATGCTGTTTGCTAAGTTGCGGAATGATGTTAGTGGCCGATCAATAATTATAAAAACAGATTTATAGCCTACCTAGTACCTATACAGATGAAGCCTATCATAAGACGCCATTCAATGCAACCTGTCCGCGGTCCCCCATTTTATCTTAGACCTTGCGCGTTTTACAAATTTATTTATTATTAATATTATTATATTAATAACAAAAATAATAATAATGAGTGCAGTCTGAGTAATCACAGACAATTATGGACAAGGTAAAATTTACAGGCCTACTAATTTGTCGTCGCATAGTCTAGGCTACTATAGATTGGCCCAAGACATCACAAAACTACTCAAACTGAAACACAAAACCCTGAAATTGGCTTAATAAAACTTTAACAAATTCATGCATCAATTAAGAGTTGAGTCTCATTACTCATGGGTATACGCTTAAAATTGAAATTAATGCTTGCCAGGAAAATTGGCTTGACCTCTGCCACAAGTAGCCTTAGGCCTACGTAGACCTAGACTAATGGCTATTACCATGTCAGAAGTCGACTTCAAGTCGGAAGTCGGTTGTTTTTCTGCCAAGTCGGGTCAAGTCGTTTTGACTCCAAGAAGTCGACTTCAAGTCGACCTCAAGTCGCTTTAGGGTCAAGTGGGGTCAGATTAGCTTACCAAAGTCACTCCCAGGTCTACTGATGATGATGACATAGGTAACCGACTGTAGGCCTAATTGTAATTGCAAATTTGTATAGCGCAACTTCAAGCCAATCTAATCGAAGCCGGTCTTCAAGTGTAATGCTGGTGCAAAGAACTAATTGAGATTATGTACAAACAGATATGTTTCTTCCTCTTTTCTTTCTCCTCCTCATCTTTGTTCTCTCTCATTTCTCTCATTTTTGTCATCTTTCGTGTCCTCCTGTCTGCTGATCTTCTTATTCCTTCCCTCTGTGTTTCACTCTGCCTATGGTTTCTTCCACATAATTATTCCTTCCTTATTTTTAGTCTTTCTCCTACTCCTTCAACTCTTACTCTTTCGTTGTTACTGTCCCATTTCCCCCACATTCTTTTCACCCTACCCATCCTCTTCCCTGTATCCTAATTCTTCCTTCTCGACTGAGATGTTATGCTCTAATATTGCAGATATTTTGGAACGCCGGATGTCAGTTGGTTGCATTGAATTTCCAAACCTTAGGTGAGACCATAATATGAACTATAATACTTATTAGCAGAACTGACTGATGTTTCGTTTCCTTTGGTCTCCATATTATGTAACATGTGCTTCTACATTCCTTTCAGGTGCTTTGATTTGTTAATCATGATTTTCCTTCGACTTACATGAAATTACTCCTTTTACTAATATACATGTATAATCACAAAAACCATAGCAACAAACATGCACCCACATACAAAAATACACGCAGACACATGCACATACAAGTACTACGCATATACAAAATGTAGCCTACACCATGTCTGCTTTTCACTTGTGTTCTGCTCATAAAGATCTGGCGATGCAGTTGAATCTTGGATTCTTTGAGCGCAATCGAATGTCTGGTTATCTGTTGAAACCGGATTGCATGAGACGCAGAGACAGACAATTCGATCCGTTTGCAGACTCAACCGTCGACGGAATTGTGGCAGGTCACGTCGAAATCAAGGTCGGGTCAGAGTTAGGGCAACCAATTCGACGTTTTATTCGACTATAATAATTGTGGCGTGATAAGTAAATGATGATGATGATGATGATTATGATGGTGGTGGTGATGGTGATGGTGATGGTGATAGTGATGGTGATGATGATGATGATGACGACGATGACGATGACGATGACGATGACGATGACGATGATGATGATGACGGTTATGATGATTATGATAATGATGACGGCGACCATAATTAACGTGATGATGATGATGATGATTATGATGACAATGATGTTGTCGATGATGTCAGGTGATTTCCGGTCAGTTTCTAACGGACAGGAAGATCGGAACGTACGTCACCGTCGAGATGTATGGACTTCCTGCGGATACAGTTCGCAGGAAGTTTCGGACGAAGGTCGTTCCTGGAAACGGAATAAATCCAGTTTACGACGAGGACCCATTCATCTTTAGAAAGGTGAGATTAATTATCTTTAGAAAGATAATAATAACCTCTGATTAATTATGACCCTGTATGAAGTTGTATTGTATTGCAACTATAAATTTATGTAGCGCCTCTCGTAGTAAACCACCAATCAGAGGCGCTCACGGTGCGAAATACCGAGATAAAAGTAGGTCATTCACTCACAATTGCTCAGCGCTTCGGGGTGAAATTCCGATGCAGTGTCCGCTCTGCATTCGGGAGAGCCTCTGAGAAGCGAGAGCTTGAAGGGGCGCTATAACAAGTGCACATACAAACAAAGATATTGATAGCTGGACAACATGGGCGATTAAATTAGATGTCAATTCCTGTTGTTACTACCCGAAAACGTTACTATTTTGTGATATTTCATCATGATCTCATGAATTTGGTCATAAAATCTGTTTTTTCTACGTTACTTCCTTCAAGATCGTCTTACCGAGTCTGGCTTCCATGCGAATCGGTGTCTATGGTGACAACAATGCAACGCTGATCGGACATAGGATTCTTCCAGTTGAAGGCCTTAGACCAGGTTGGAGATTTTGAACCAGTGGGTTATCATTAAACTGATTGTCAGTCAATCTTTGAACCGATGGGTTATCTTTAAACTGATAGATTATCTTTGAAAAATGGGTTATCTTTGAACTGATAGATTATCTTTGAACTGATAGATTATCTTTGATCTGATAGGTTATCTTTGAACTGATAGATTATCTTTGAACTGATTGGTTATCTTTGAACTGATAGGTTATCTTTGAACTGATAGATTATCTTTGATCTGATAGGTTATCTTTGAACTGATAGATTATCTTTGAAAAATGGGTTATCTTTGAACTGATAGATTATCTTTGAACTGATAGATTATCTTTGAACTGATAGATTATCTTTGAACTGATAGATTATCTTTGAACTGATAGGTTATCTTTGAACTGATAGATTATCTTTGAACTGATTGATTATCTTTGAACTGATAGATTATCTTTGAACTGATAGGCTATCGTCACATAGGATTACGAAACGAATGCAACCAACCAAATGGAATGGCGACACTTTTTGTACATATCAAAGTCAACGACTACATTCCAGACGGCTTAGCAGGTAGGACCAACACCGGCTCACTGACTAATAGCCTACTACTGTAACAGTGCATTTACATGACATAAAACGTCATCATAAATTTATATTTGGCATAATAATTCGTCTATCCATCCATTCGTGCATACATCCAGTCATTCATTCATTCATTCATTCCCAAAACTTATAAAGCGCCTCTTCAAGAAGTCTACTCAGAGGCGCTCCCAGCCCAGCCACGGCAGTCAATTATATAGGCTATGTCTTTTAACTCTGTAGTATTTCTTCGATCCTTCTTTTCTACATTCGTCCTTCCCTCTTTGTATATTTATATACGTCCTTTCATTTTTATTTTATTTTATCTCTTTTCTTCTTTCCTTCATTCCTTCCTTATAATTTTCCTTTTCTTTCCTAAAAAATCTCTTTCCTTTCTTTCACGTCCGTCCGTCGAGTCTTCTGCGTTGTTTCCGCAGCTACTGAGTTTGCTGTTGTAGATTTCGCTGCTGCCCTCGCAAATCCAATAGCTTACCAGTCTCAGCTGGACAAACACGCTCAGCAATTAGCTGTACTTGAAGACGACTTTGAGCCAGAGGTTAGCGCTAATTGCTAGTCAATCTAACTGACATTGCAGTCAAGCCACAGCTGAATTCCATGGACCTTACATTTTCGTTATAATGTAGACCAGCACATAGCAGGTCTTGTACGTGACAGTTGTTTTTGTCTCCAGGTGTAGAACACTAAATCTACTTAACAACCCTTTTATGCCGAGAGTGTAGTAAAATGTATGGGAAATCCTATACCCTCCGGCATTAAAGGGTTAATTAAGCTCGCATCTGTCCTAATCCTATACCGAAGCGGTGTTTCCCCTCAAAAATATTTACTTATTTAGTCTAATTTATTTATGGCTCTTAATCTTTAATCGACCTCAATTTGCACTTGTGCACATTATAAGGAGGGCAATGTCAAAATACAGCTGATATTTATTATTATTACATCTCGTAATACGCTCATAATTTATTCAATTTCTTAAATTGAAATGCGTTCAGTATAGTACGATCAGTAATTCAATAAACTGTGTGCGAAATCTGTTGTCCAAAATCTTGCTAATATGTGCTAACAAGTGAAAATTGGTATTAGGTTGATGTATTAGCTTAATCATGGTGCTTGTATTATAAAAGTTGCTACTAAGAAAACTGCAGTTACCATTAACGACGTAAGGGCTTTCGTACATGTATATAAAAAAATTATTACATGTTTGATGCTTTCAGAATTCCATGCAGTCATCTGGGACCGACCCAGCAGCGTATCCAGAAGTGTCGAACGCTAAACCAGAGTTTTCAGCGAAGGGACCAAATCGCGTTGGCAGCGTCACTGAGCGATCCATTTCACACCAGGACAGCATGGGATCTCCGGACATTTCAAACGCACCTGACGGTATAACTGACAAACTTACGTCCCTGAATAAACTATCCCCCATGCCCCTATAAGTATAAAGCGAGGCAAGGTAGAGTAAAATATAAACAGTTCTCTAAAAGACGTGCAATGCATATTTTTTGGTGTGGTGTGGTGTGACAGCGGGCCGAACCACGCGATAGTGTCTAAAGTCCTAATGTCTAATGTGTGACACTCCTCTACCAGAAACTGGACGGTCGTGTCACACGTGGACCAGCGTGGTGACAAACGTTATGCAATTTTGCAGTTATGCAATTAGTTAAACAATTATGCAACGTTTTGCAGCATTCTTATACACACTCACATTTAGATTAAGAAGTATTCAATACGAATGGAAGTTGTGCTTTATCCTTGATCATGTCTCAGTTATTTACTAGCTGTTGCGGTTCATTTAACTGGTCAATGCGTATACATTGTGGACTGCAGGGTTGAAGAGCTCCAGCGTACCAGCTAGTCCTCTCCACATGGTCTCAACTGACGCCAGTGGTGCTTCAGCAAATACCTCGAATCGACCAAACCTAATAAAGATAGATGTCACTAGCACAACGAAACTTCTCGGTATATAATTATATTTATGCAACAATTCAGATTCAAAACATCCAGCACAGTCATATACAATCTCCAAATTGATAAAATATATTTCACGTCACGAAGTCTGATAAAGACGACTGATAGCCTTGATAGGATATGCGGATATAATTGTCTACCAGTCTTCAATTCTGTTTTAGAAACCAACTTTCCACTTATGTCTAAAATCTAAATCTTTGAATCCTGGTGCGTCCGCCATTCGTAGAGTCCACGCAATTGTTCCGGAATTTAAATCAAGTGTTGCCATTAAATTGGTTTTTATATAGTTGTAACTTCAATCCTGCTCTCAAGGTTTATCAGTTTTTGCTGGAGGTTTCAAGTTTCCCCATTAAAATGCATCGTAACATGTGCGAAGCCTCATTGGGAGTTCCTTTACCAGGGATCTGCCGAATCCTCGTTTCTTTGCGAGGTTTTTAAAGGCGCTATACAAATGCAGGTCTGACTTAATTACATTGGTTGAGTGTTCGATGCATCTGTTGGTCTCTTGCATAGATCCGGATGTGTTGGGTCCTGGTGACCTTTCAACTCTGAAGGAAAACCGACAGTATGTTAAACTATTGTCAAAGCTGAACCGAGAATTTGAATCGTTGCAACGCAAGCACGAGAAGGTAGATCTGTTCAATATTGTTGTTATTGTTATTATTATTGTTGTTATTATTGATTATTATTAATATTGTACTCAAAATAAATGTGCAATTCTAAATGGATTTGTGCACTTGTAGATGCACATCTTTGCCGTTAAAACTAGTTTTAAAAGGTCATTTTCCTCCGTTTTGAAGTAATTTACCATGGAGGATGGGAAAAGAAAGAATGAGTTGTGCAGTTCTAAAAATTTCTTTAAAACAGCCCTGGTATTCGGAAATAATAATTTAAAATACAGGGTGTCCAATAAGTTCGTGAACGATTTTGCTAGGTTTTACAAAAAATACACACAACAAAAATCAATAATTACTGTACCATTTAATAGGCAAAAGTGTTGCCTTTGCTGGCTATAACAGCTTTCATTCGTCTGGGCAAACATTCGATGAGGATGTACAAAGTTTCAACCGATACCGAATTCCATGCTTTTCGCAAACGACGTTTTAGCTGAGCAGGAATTTTTGGTTCAGGATCTTTGTAGACACTGCTTGAGAGTATACTCCAGAGATTTTCAATCGGTGAGAGATCAGGAGAGTTTGGAGACCAGTTTTCAATGTAGTTAGGAATATTTTTGTTCAGCCATGCTCGCGAAACAGCAGATGTATGTGCTCGCGAATAACAACCGTTTTCCCTCTGAGCGTCTGTTAGCAATGGCGCCTTCCTGCGTTTCCAACCTCTCCACTTTAACTCCCCTTTCATGTAATTTCTTATTGTTTCTTTGTTGTCCTTAAGTCCACCTGTTTTGAGAGATTTTTATATCTGTCTCAATCCAGGTTCTCGTCTGTGTTTCGCCTTTTTGATTATTTTAATAGCAGCCTGTGTCAAAATCTTTGGTCGACCGCATCGTGCATGATCGCCTAACTCGCCTAACTTGCTTCCTTCAACCCATTTTGCTACCCAACCTTTCGATCATCCTAATTTATCACCTATAACAGAATATGAATATCCTTCTTCATCAAGAATAGCAGCTTTTGAGCGTAACTGAACGTCTGCTATTTTCCCCATTTTCCCAAGTTTGTTCACGAAAAACGATCGCGAACTGCATAAAATTCGCTAAAAATAGCTTTTCCGCATAAATTGATGACGTCATTTCCTCGTTGCAAAAAACTAACACTTTTTACACTTTTTTGGTTTCGGGACATAAAGCTCTTTCAAAAGACATAAGCATTATTAATGTTTGTTGCAAATATTTTCTGCTATCTGCAAGCAAAATCGTTCACGAACTTATTGGACACCCTATATTATAATTGGTAAGGCTATAAAAGTTGTTAGTTATTGGCCGCCATTCTGTTTTCTGACGGATAATATTCGCTGAATTTCTGTTCATTTCTGTCTCAAGTTCCAGAGTGCAAAGATTCAGCTGTACCATTTGGAGGAAGAGAGGTTGTTGGCAAGCCATGCGAAAGTCCGATTCAGTCTTGAAAGAACTCACTCGAAGTCTGTCAAACACTCGTCAGAAGACCAGGCTCGAAGGAATCGCCAGGATCTGGACGCTCTTGGCAGTGAACAGTCTGCTCAGGTAACGCTGGTTCAGCTGCTGAGTGGCGATGAAATTGCATTGTATTGTATCTTTGCAGTCTATTCGATCATTTATAAAGTGCTACTCACAGTCTAGGCTACCCACCAGTGGGTTCTTCTGTTATGACGCAATTAAGACGCACTTGTTTAGAACTGTCCGGTAGCTACGTTAAGCGCCTTCGTGAGGTTATTGTAAGGCGCTATATAAATGTTCATATACATACATACATACATACATACATACATACATACATACATACATGTAGACATACATACATACATACATACATACATACATACATACATACATACATACATAATGAAGTGTTTTGAAATCTGTGTGTCATTTCATTTCAGTTTGCTTTCGTTTCATGTGTAAGATGTTGTGCTTTGCACTGTTTTTTTTACAATAGCCAAATGTTATTGAGAAAGGAAGGGTCAATCCAGCCTCAGCGGGTCCATACGACCTTTTTGGATTGACCCTTTGACTTATGCACCGATCACTCGAAAGTCATTGAATTTGTACTGATTACTGCTCTTTTGTACGTGTTTGATGCTTTGTCAATAAACGGCTTACTATCTACTATACTATACATACATACATACATACATACATACATACATACATACATACATACATACATACATACATACATACATGTACAGCCGCATGTGTCTGCCACTTTCTGTCATTAATTTGCATTGGATTTACAAAGTTAGTACGGTACAGTAGGCGATAAACTGCATTGTACCTACATCATCAGATTACGACTAAACTTGATTACCTACCAAGTCATTTCGATCCACAGGTAAAAGGTTTATACGAGGTATTAGATAATTGTTATTATAATAAGATGGGAGCGCCTCAGAGCAGGTCCACAAATATTAACTGGGAAACTATATAAACTAATTGATTGATTGATTAACCGATAGACTGGTTGACTCATTTGCTGATTGATTGACTGGTTGATTGATTGATTGATTGATTGATTGATGCCATTATAACCAGACATGTAGGCCTACATGCGTTCACTTGCATATAATAACAAGCACCTCTGAGTAGTTTTTTTACTTGAAGGAGCGCTATTTAAATGTCCGAATGAATGAATGAATGAATAATCAAGCACCATCATTCACCAATGAACATTGTGTCAAACTGATCACCGATAACAATGATCCATTGTATTCCAGAAACAATCAGCGCAGCAGCAGCATCTTGACGACCTGATGCAGACGTGTCGTGAGCATCACCGTGCTGAGTTTGACCTTCAGATGACCTCTGAGCCGATGCTTCATGGGAAGCTGGAGCAGCTGGCCGGTGCGTGGAGGGAGGGGGTGTTGGTGAGGATCAACAAGATCCACGACCATGAGGTCATCGAATTGAAGAAGCAGCTCGATGCTCAGAACTGGGAGGATATGAAGACGCTGGCGAAGAAACATCGCGATAAGAATGAGTTGGCCAGGTAGTTGTTCTGCGACAGTTAAAACGACAGGGTACACGATGATGATGATGTTGCTGTTGTTGCTGATGGATGATGATGGTGCTGAAATGTTGCTGTTGATTAAAATGACGATGACGATGATGATGATGATGATGACGACGCGACGACAACGACAATGATGCATAATGATGGTGGTAATAAACTGATAATGGTGATGGCGATGATGGTGATGATGACGATGACGACGCGACGACGACGATGATGATGCGTACGTTGGTGGTGGTGATAATGGTGATGACGATGGTTATGTTTTCTTGTAGAGTGCGACGTGAAGCTATGCAGAAACATATTACATTGGCAGTGCAAGAGCGACAAAAGGTTTGCTTTCACTGTTATGACTCTATCATGAAAAGTCCGTGACTTGACCTGCACTACTATTCTCTCTGAACTGCAGGAAAGTATATAACAAAATAATGACACCCTATGTTTTTAAACTATTGTGAATTAGTAAACCCAAATGTGCGATTTATAAATTAAAATCCGTGACTAACATTCTATGCCTATGCATTAATATAAAGCAGACACACCGCTGATATATACATGTATATATATTATATATAATTTTATATATATATATATATATATTCGACTCGTGATTCAGTTTGATTGAGTAATTGTAGGCCTATTCGTCCTTAGTTTACAAATCTTCCTAAGTAGGCCTAGTTTTCTGGTCCCTTTACCTGATGGCTATAGGCTTATCAATGTTTGATGAAACCATTATGAACGAACTTTACTATAATAGTCTTCGAAACATCTCTCTGACTGAATTACTGCTGAATGTCTGAGGAAACGTTTGTTCGTATATTTTCAGCTACGAGACATTTTGCAACAGCGAATAACGGAGATCGAAAACTTGTACTCTGATTTTCTTCAACGATTAGCGACTGAAAGACAACGAGTGCGTCTCACTTACTTACTTTCTTATCAAATTTCATCATTATAGGCTATATACCTCATCTCCAGTTGTTCATTAATTCATACATAGGCCCTGTTCGTGTGCTCAGGGCCGTCTTATGGTCATCGTAGGCCCTAGGCACTTTTGCATATTAATCTATTCGTAGGCCCCTGCATATCCAACCAACTCTGTTTTAGTTCAAATTGCAACACATTTACATTATTTCTTAAAATTATGCTTAACCATGTTTTGTGAACGTATTTCAGTGTTGATTTTAAATCTCAATCTACTTTTTGTAATAGTTATTTATTTTTGATATCCGCTAAATGTAATATTTCCGGCTTTCGATTTTCGAATTTCGGTTAGCGTTAATGTTACTGTTTCATTGGCTAACTCTAGCCTTGAAAAAAGTTAGCAAGTTTTCGTTTTCTATTTGTTTTTTCCGGTCATTGACCATTCACTGCATTTATATTTTGATATTTTTTCTCAGGATTTCGTAGGCCCCTAAAAAGTTCGTAGGCCCTAGGCACAGTGCCTACTGTGCCTACTGGATAAGATGGCCCTGCGTGTGCTCGTCCGTTCATATGTTCGTTCATTCACGGTTACATAGGTGAACAAATGAACATCATATCATATTCAATTCAATTCAATTCATAAGCTTTATTGATTGCCAAAATACAATTTCATGTTCATGGTTCATGGGCGTCAAAGGGTGAATCAAACAATTAACAATATCGTTCCACTATCATGCAAGGACGCCCACCTCGCATTTCTATTTTAGGCTACATACAGTATTCGTAACATAATGTCATTGACCATCAAAACACGAATGAAAGCAAGCAACAAATGCCAGGGTGCAGATAATTATGAGCAGGATGAATTCTCGTCTATATACATATCAAATAATCAACGATAATAATATAATAGACCCATAGGTATTATATATAACACAGACTAATATTACTATGTTATACTTATACATTTAATTCTAATTTCAGGTCATGCAGTGACTCAATAAAAACCGTTTTAAATGATCGGTTAAAAAGGACACAATAGCCTACAATATTGCCATAATTATAATCGACATGGTCACCATGCAATTTAAGAGTCATTAAAAATTTATCGTGTTCAATTAATTTTATGAGTAAATTTCTTAACCGTTTCATTGTAGGAGGAGAGCCGACTGCAGCAGGCGTTCGAACAGAGATGTTCTCAATTAGAGGAGCAGTGTAAAAATGCGCTACAAAAACATCCGGAGACAAGTAGTGCAACGAAACCGTCTGGTCAGCTGCAGGACGACGATCACGTGACTTCCGGCGATCCACCACTTCAAGAAAACTCGGATCCTTCCGCGTAAGAACGCACACAATTGAGTGATTAATTTATTCATTTATATACCGCCTTAGCCCTTAGAGAGCTTCCCAGACGCGATTGTGCACTTGTGTTTGTGTGTGCACTTGTTATAGCGCCCCTTCAAGCTCTCTACTCAGAGGCGCTCCCGACTACAGCGCGAACACTGAATCGGAGTCTCACGCCGAAGCGCTGAGCAATTATTGCGAGTGAAGGACTTGCCCAAGGTCCATATACGAGGCGGCTTGAGGTGGATTCGAACCTGCAACCCTCCGGCTGCAAGGCAACGGACATACCCACTACACCACTGCGTCCCATTTAGAATCATCGTCATCATTATCATTGTTGCAGTCACTGCCCGTAATTCAGAAAATTTAATTAGAAATAGTCTCGCATCTGTTACATTCAATGAATGACATGCAACGGTCTAGTTCACTTATAGAGTCCATGGCCAATTGGATTTGAAGGGCCCGCATTATTATTGTATGATTATATTGCAATTATTTTAATAATATTATTTTTTATTAACAATAAAAGCGTGATGCAAAAGTTCTGTTGTTTGTAGGAACAGCGCCTGATTTCTGATTGCCGATTCTGATTCAGTACCGGATTCTAACAACGGGCGATTGAATCCTAGAATTGAATTTCACCAGGCACAAAACAACATCGATTGTTACCTAAAAAGTATAGAATCTGTAGAATATGGAATTGAACCATTTGAAGTTTTAACTGATTTATCTGTGATGATGATGATGATGGATCTGTGGTTTGCAACAACCAGTCTACACAAACATTCCCTCGCTTCACGTATAATATATTAGCAGCTGTCTATTGACAAGCATCTCAATGTGCGCTTCACAATATGCATTGCAGTCAAATCTTATATTTTAAAATGTTATTTGTATTGCATTTACCCTAAGTTATTAATATTATGAACAATTATTTGAACTCGCTTAATCGACGTTTCAGAATCGTGTGACTTTATTTTCGCCACAGCTATGTATCTGGATGAGAATATTCCTGCGTAAATAATTGCTAATTAATTATTGTTCAATTAATTAGGCTACACAATGCATGCCAGAGTTTGAAATTGCTTTTGGTTTTGTCTTTTTCTATTCGTTGTGCTTAAGAGTCGTACAAAAGCGGCAATGATGGCACTTAATCAATCAGTCGCTCAATTCAATCAATCAGCCAATTAGTCAATCAGTCAGTAAATCAATCAATCAGTCGGTCATTCAGTCAATCAATCAATTCAATAAATCAGCCAGTCGATCAATCAGTCAGTCAGTAAATTAATAAATCAATCAATTGTTATACTGCATGCTGACAATCACAGTGTAGTGACCATCATGATTGGAAAAAGTGCTTCGTCCGAGAAACTCTCCCTCAACCCGAAAGTAAAACACCAAACGAGAGGTTTGAAGCGTTTGCAAAAGGTATCCTCTGAAAGGTATTAAAAGAGTCGATATATTGTAGCAGGATAGGCATATAATAGGCAACATACAGAATACTGGAGATGTAACAGACCACAGCGCAGCTTGTATGCTGGACGGTAGAAGTTCGGATCGAAGAGACATGGATAAGCCTATAGTGTATAGTAGTCACACCCTGTGGAACAGAGTTTTGGAGTTTGCGGCCAGGAAAGGACGAGACTGAGAAGGAACATCGCACTTTTCTCAGCCATCTTTCAACTGTCGACGGAATTCCATTGGTTGAGTTGTATGGGCGTGCGTGGGACACACCATTTGTGTCTGCTAATCCTCCGTACTGTTTTGCTAACCAATCAATTGTTCGAAACATAAGCATAGGCGTAGACTTGGTTCTGGGTTTGGGGGGGGGGGACGAACCAGCGACCGAAGGGCGATCGCTGAGGCGCGAATCCCCGAGCAGGGGATGGTTACATTAAGGTTACATCACCAAGTAAAAATTAAATCATTCATTCATTCGGATATTTACATAGTTTGGAAAAATTGAACTGTATAAGCGGATATAATTGCGAGCTTAAAATGGTGCCCCACGCACGCGAATAAAAATGATATCCGCTTATAGGTACTGTTTAGGACCTAAGCATGCAGATTATTAATTAACAACGTCAATCGTGTTGTATAAATTAAATGTAGGCCAACGTTGTACAAGGCGCCGGGCGAATCTAAAGAATCAGCAATCACGTCAATGGCCAGAATATCAATACGCTACGACAAATCAGTTAGTTATATCCGATTACAGTTAAGTAAGTAAGTAAGTATCGACTTTAACTCTTAGTAACAAACGACACTGTAGATAAGCATGTAAATTCAAAGAAAGAAATAATCAGAATGTAACATAGGCTACGAATAATAAACGTTCTTCGCATTCGATCGTCAGCTTCGGTAAAAGCAAAAGCAACAGAATTAAATGTTATAACCTTAGCCTAACTAAGATCATACAACAGAATACTCTGCTACATGCTAACAACAATCCGACTGCAACCTGCATCTGTGGAGTCAGCTTCTAACTCCGTACGATACAGACGGCGACAAGAGTAACCACAGGAGGTACACAGGCAAGTGAAATGATGATGACCGACTTGACCGACGGTCGTCCGGGCTCTTCTTCGCTCAAGTTTGTTTGGGTGCTGGCGACGACATCTTCTGTAAGAAACAACAATCAGATATTAATGCCTAATTGGGCATTTCAGATGACAGGCAACGATCGAACGACAGGCATAAAATGTTAAATGTGATTAAACAGGTAAAAGTAATAAATAAATTTGGAGTACGTATAGGACTCGTGAAGTAGACTAACAATAAGCTTGTTTGTAACTAAATTGGTTCCTATATTTAGATATGCTAAAATACCGGTTGACTATAGATACAGGTGTATCTTTTTGTTGATTGGCTACCATGACATTTCCTTGAGTCGTGCCATGAAAGCTTGCAAAGCTCCGACGAGGGAGTACTCCGTTGATGGTGTTTGTTTCATTAATGATGTTTGTTCCATTGATGATGTTTGTCCCATTGATGATGTTTGTCTCGTTGATGGTGTTTGTCCCGTTGATGATGTTTGTCCCATTAATGGTGTTTATTTTCACCGGATTAATTTTATACCTTAACACGAAGTACCTGAGTGTGTTGTGGAACACACACAATTGGTTCCGTCTTCGTTGATCTCACAACCGACGTCGCACTCTACACTTTCAATGAATGGAATCTCCGTTGAGACTGACATTGCCGCAGTCTTGCTCGTCTCTACATGCGAATACAAAGTCTGTCTTAATTGGCTTTGAAAAGGCTAGACAACAGTGTTACACGACTACCCTAAAATCATAAAAGTCCATGCATCAATAATTATTATAGGCTACCAATCAGTCGCAGAAGGAGGCACCGCTAAGAGCTTGGGTTAATTGCAATTAGACATAACATAGTGGCCCGCACAATAGCCTGCTAGTTATAAGACTAGGCCTATACAACACTGTCAAGTTTCCAGTGGCTTCTCTGTCCGTCCATGATTAGCAGAACCGGCTGCTCGGACTTAGTGGCTGCACGTGCTTAAAAATGTAGTCAAACCACCTCATAAGTGCTTATTCGTTGACCCAACCTGAATTTGTTGCAAACTGTATCACCTCCCTGAGTCCATTAATTGGGCCATCTGTCAACCCATATTATTTTAGTGCCTTCCGACGGGAGAGTCATGGCAGAGGAAACGTAGGCGAAACAACTTACCGTAAACGGAAAAAGGAATACTAAACGTCTCTCGGTTGATGTAAGCGTATGAACGGATGGACAGCTTCACCGTACGGCAGTCAGCAAACACCGCATCAACTTCTGGCAAATCTCTTCCTTTTACTGGCTTGCCGTCGGTGCAGAATACCCTGGATGTGTTAGGATTCAGTTCCGATTCTCCTTCTGAGATGCAACCAAACTGCAGTGAAAAACACAAGCAGGCTAAGTGTTCAGAGCGTCTCTCAAGTGCCTTCTCAACCTGTTTTGCTTTAATTCGATTTAATTTGATAAAGTTAGTAAAAGTAATTTTTGAAACAAAACTTTCCACAAAATTTCATCATCGTTGTTTGCACTAGGGCCTACACGGTGATGGGGTGACCTTTCAGGTCGACGACGAAACTCAATCATTATTCAGCGGGCCTATACGTATCTTATTATTCTATACGTTTAATTGGCAACAATACTGATAGACACACCGCTATCAGGTACAAAAAGTTGTTCAACAAATGCATGGGCGGAGGATACGACTACGCTGGCTGGGACATCTGCACCGCACGGACGAGAACAGAATCCCGAAGCAGGCAATGGACTGGACCCCAAGCGCGTGGACAAGGAAGAGGGGAAGGCCAAGAAAGAGCTGGAGGGACACGATTTCAAATGACCTCACTGACGGAGGACTGACGTAGGAGGAGGAGGCTGCTGGAGCTGCTCAGGACAGAGAAGGATGGAAGACCTGCATCTCCCAATGTGCGCAGCTGCACGTGGAGGGACTGAGGTCTAAGCCTCTAAGGTAAGGTAAGGGCAACGACTTTGTGAGATTCTTAACAGACACGTGTACATTATCATAACATTACTTTTACAATAATTAACGAAAGAAAGAACGCGATTACCGTCAGACTTTCGGTGTTGCAGTCTTGAAGTGACTGCAATATCGATCGAGTGGCATAAAATTGTAGCCAAATATCACTCATTCGATTTGCCGAAATGGTGTAAGTGCAGTTCATTTTGGCAGGAATGTCCGTCGGATTTCCTGGTATGCTGATGACTCCAGAAGAATTGGTGAACAGAGTAGTACCACAGTCGAGCTCTACAGGGTGGGCAAAAAAGACCCCCTAAGGTTTTTGCCAATATCTTGGCCAAAAGTGAGAATTTCGTAATGCAATTTACCAGTCTTAAAGACAATACATATTTACACATGATGACGAAATTTGATCAAAATATTTTAAACAAAACAAAAGTTTTCATCAAAATATTTCCAACAAAACAAAAGTTATACACAAACCGAATGGAGAAATTAAAATTAAATTAAACACACTTATTTACTCGATAGCTGACTAGTTACAGATAGGCCCTAAGGGTTAATTGCTAAGTGATAATTTATTTCCTACAAGGTTTTTTTTAGATGACTAGTGCGGATTACCATAATCTCCGATCCTGTAGCGGATGCCATATCCCATACCAGAGGCAATGGAGTAGGTGGTGAAATTTAAAAGGACGCTGTGACAGGCGGGGAATCTTGCTGTGGTTGTCCAGAAATCTCCATGAACATTCCCGCATATTTTTCTGTCTGCAAGAGGATGATCCACCCATGTTCCGTTGACGAAACAAGTAATCTGTCAATGCACACAAAATTGCCATTTAATGATAATAGTCTATGATTTATAAGAAAACACAGAGGAAGAAAAGTGTCTTTTTGAAAGACCACTGAACGCTTGGACACTACCTAGGCCCTAATACGGCCTAATTCATGAGGGGTGCAGAGAGAACTATACTACAATTATGAGCAGGAGAAGGCATCGGTAGCTGGGCCACATACTTAGAGGAGAGGGTATGTTGGTGACGTTGCTGGAGGGACGTATGAAGGGGAAGGCAACGAGAGGTAGAAGAAGATTAAATATACTGAGTGATCTCGATAATGGAGATGCATAATATTATGGTCGCACCAAGAGGAAGGCGCAGGACAGAGCGGGATGGCCGAGGTCGGTGGGAATCACGAGGTCGTCCATGTCACAAACCTGCTCAACAGCAGAAGACTGAAGAGAAAGAGACAAGTTAGGTTCACAAGAGAAGAGTTTAGGTCGGAGTCAATACACGCTGCTCGCGTGGACCACATGATGTGACCCGTGACAGATTCCAATTTCTTGAACTATATTTACAATGAAAATCTATGACTTTTGTCTTTTTTATGATAAGGAAACGGCTCTGTTTTAACTTATTCCAAAATCTTCGCGCCATTTTAGTACAGAAAGTCTTGCGAAAGTTCAATTCCCTGAGTGCTCTAGGAGTCTAGGAGTCTAAGTCTTCTATTTTCTCAAAATCATCCATTTATAATAGCTTTGAAGAGGGCCTAGAATCTAGACGCATAGAAGAGATAATCTACGAAAATCGAAACTTTGAATAATTAACATTTTAATTATGTAATGTAAGGGTAAGTAAGTGTGAGCTTACTAACCTTCAGCCAGTCGTCATTACAGAAACTACCGAAGAAGAACGAGAACCGGTTCATGTCCAGACGGTCGACACTGAGGACGATAGAATTGACTTGGCCGATGTCGATGGTGTACAAGCAGTTGTAACGCTTTCTATATTGATATGGTAATTTCTGCGGCGTGGAGACGACTCCAGTTGGAGCTGAGAAAGATGTAATTCCGCAAACGTTATCTGGAAGAACAACAAGGTTTTCTTTTACTCACTAAAAGCTTTCTTTTTTTCTTTCTTTTTTTCTGTCTTGAGCGGGGATCGCGGAACTTATGGACTGAGGTAAATCGACTGAGGGGTGATGGCCGACGTGTAGCCCAGACACCGATGAGAGGAGTCACTGCCATGCACCTCGTTAAATGAGCACTTCGCTGAAATATCATGGGACAAACAGTATACACCGCCACATTTAAAAGCAACGGTTGTGGACTCAACTAAGACGGTGATAGATTCTATAACAACTTGTAAGCTGCTTGAGTCAATAGGAAAAACAGCTGCGGGCCCCGACGGCCTACCATCATGGTTTCTTGTGCAGATCGCTCCGATGATAGCCGAACCGGTGGCGTACCTTTTCAACACATCGGTCATCTTCTCTTACGTCCCTCCGCAGTGGAAAACCAGCATCATCACTACGGTGCCGAAGGTCAAGCATCCGAAGGAGGCTAGTGACTACCGCCCTATCTCGGTGACGAGTATCTTATGTCGATTGTTGGAAAAATACATTGTACATCGATTCTTCCATCCAATTTTGATTGACCCCCAGCTTAACCAGGACTTCAAAGACCAATATGCATTTCGACCGACCGGATCCACTACAGCCGCCCTAGTGTCACTAACTACTAACATTACTGAGATGCTGAATGAGAGTCAGTATGTACATCTAATTGCACTGGATTTCAGCAAAGCGTTCGATACAGTGCGGCATTCTTACCTGGCGGAGCAACTGGCTGAGATGCCCATCCCGGACAACGTCTATAATTGGATTATTGCTTTCCTAGAAGATCGGAGTCATGCAACCAATTTAATGGAAACATTTCCTTCACCATAAAAATAAACTGTAGCATTGTACAGGGTTCGGGGTTAGGACCAATCGACTTTATAATAACAATATCCAAGTTTAGGCCATGCCATTCAGGAAACAGAATACAAAAATATGCGGATGATACTTATCTGTTGATTCCAGCATCAAATAGTGCTACTATCCCAGCTGAACTGGATAATGTTACGCAATGGTCGGTTACATGTAACCTTAAGATAAACTGCAATAAGACATATGAAATGATTGTCAGAAGACCTAGGGGGTGTGCAGGGGGAGGGACCGATCCAACAGAAACACCAGGTTTAACTAGGGTTCGAAACTTAAAGGTTCTTGGTGTGATGTTGTCTGATGATCTTAGTTTTGACATGCACATTGATAAGATATGTTGCAGGGCCAGGCAGTCTCTTTATGCCTTACGTGTGCTCGCTGCTCATGGTCTAGCTGGCCTTAAGCTCCATGATGTGGTACGGGCTACTACGCTGTCTCGTCTGCTTTATGCAGCTCCTGCATGGTGGGGTATACTAGGCAGCATGAAAGGGGCAGGCTCCAAGCCATAATGAATAGACTTATTCGCCAGCATTATATTTCGGGTGATACTCCAACATTTGAAGAACTCTGTCGCCATGCTGATAACAGTTTGTTTTCGGCGGTTCTGACAAGACCAGGCCATGTCCTCCACGAGTTGCTTCCACCAGCGAAACAAACGGGTTATAACCTGCGCCCCAGACACCATGATCGGGTACTTCCACGAGCAGACAATCAAATGAGGAAGACATTTATAACTAGAATGTTATTTACATATTAATTAATTAGTTTGTTTAGTTTTAATAATTTTTATGTTTTTATGTTAAATTTGTATGTGATACTTGTTCACCAGAGTGCTGTTTGGCAGCTGGTTAAGAAATAAAGAATATACATACTTACTTACTTACTTTTCTTCCTAGTTCGCTAGTGATATCGTCTGCATTAAGACACGCCTATCCGTCCACTCATCAAAAAGTCAGCCCTGCAGTCATCATTATCTGTAACCACAATAAATCAACAACCACAACATGCCGCCATCTGTGCTGTCAACCCAACCAGATGAGCCATCATATTATTTATTGTTTGTATGTGCACTTGTTATAGCGCTCCTTCAAGCTCTCCTTACTCAGAGGCGCTCCCGAATGCAGAGCGGACACTGCATCAGAGTTTCACGCCATAGCACTGAGCAATTGTGAGTGAAGGTCCTTACGCGGCGAGGTGGATTTGAACCTCGAACCTTCCGGCTCCAAGGCAACGACGCCACCACTACACCACCGCGCCCCAATTTATATCAGAGCCTGGTCTGATTCTGGAGGTGCCAGTAAAGATAATGCCCTTGGATACCTGGAATTCTATTGTCCCATCTCACGATTGCTGATCGTAAAATCTCCGTCTGCGCATCATGGAGAATTGATTGTTCTCTATCCACACACTTGGAAGAAGCAACGTCGTTCCGTTTCAGTAGCTGGGTCTAGACTTGTTACAGTTTTGTCTTGAACTCTGTTTTAGTTAATATTACTTTCAGAGGCTAGGCATTTTAGCTGTCGTTAGTTTTTAGATATTTCGCCAAGTTTTTTAGCTTTAGGCTTAGCTTTAATTAGAAATTGACACGTCTTGGTTTCCTTTTTTAATTTCCAGTTTTAGTTTTAGTTATTTATTCACTAATGCGTAGCCTACTTAACCATCAACAACGTACATCAGATTACTGCACATAGGCAATGGCAGCCATTAAACGTAGGCTACTAGTATGGAAATGTGCCAAATATTATACACGATATTTATTAAAATCATGTATATATCCTTGTGTTGAATAAAGTTGCACAAATTTCTTTTGAAGACTCGGCTTTCACGTGAATGCAAAGTTCCGTTACACATTTCTGCATTCAAATCACCACAAGCAGAGCAAATATATTCAATGAAAGTTTCTGATGCACGTGCAGGTAAAATACTAAATGCCAAGAAAGATAGACTGCACTATAAAATATAAACTGATCGTTAAAGCGATCGCTAAAATGTGCTCGTAATAATTATAAGATTAGAATCGATGCTCAGAATTTTCTGAGACTCCGTTGGTCTTTAAGTGTGCCACCTAAATTTAGTTTCTACATCTTATAAAATTCAAAACATCGGGAATTAGGCCTACACAACGAATCACTGAATAATGCCGATTATAAAATGCTGGATGTTGATTATAAAATTCTGGATTTTTGACTGTGTGTAAAAAGACATTCAGTATCATAAGAAGCTCGGTTTGTGTCGTATGTTTTCGCTTAGGTTTTCTTCGCGTGTTTTCTTTATTATTAGTTTCGATTGTTTTAGTTTCAGCTACCGTTTTGGCCGGCTAGGCAAGTCTAATGTTTATATCGTTTTGATGTTTTCTTCATTTTCTGTTCTAGGTTAACTAAGACCTTGAGTTTTCGTTAACGTAGGTGCTCATTTTAGTTTTCGTTAACGAAGGCAACACTAGTTTGGTTGCCCACCCGGAGTAGCCTTTCTCAGGATCAGCGTTGCAAAATGTTCTACTTAGCCAAGATTGCTGAGACGGACGCTGAGTAGGCCTAAATGTGTGGACATACATGTGCATACGTCCTCTCTATGAATAAATTAATGAATGAATACCAGACAGGCCCGCGATAACGTGGGTGCTAAAGGTGCTGCAGTTTTGAGGGGCCCCACACTTCTCACAGTTATGAACATTTGCATGGTGGACTGGTGGGTTGTCAGATCCCTAGTTCTTGGTGCACGGGTAGACACAGCCCCCGGATCCGCAGAAACCTCATTGCGGCCCTGATAGCCTACAGATGAGATATGAACCTTCTGGTCATACCTGGTCCGACAACGAAAAATGGAATACGGATCGTCTGTGTGTTGGCGTATGTACTTGATTGGACGTTTAACTTCAGCGTACGGCATTCGACAAAGACCACAAGATTGTCATCCGGAAATCTGTAGTCGCCGCAGAATATCCTGGTTGTGTAAGTATTCAGATCTGTATCTGCATCTGGTACACAACTGATCTGCAGCGAAGATAAACGTCTAACATTGTATAATTAATTGAACTTGCGATAGGTGATTGTTGAAAATAATTGGAAATAAGTAAACAATCTAAAGACAGACTGTCATTTAATCGACTTTTAGCTACACGTTCAATAATAAGTCTAGAAATAGAATTTTACTTTGAGACTGTCCAATAGTTGACAGAAATGGTGCTACAATTCAGAGGGGTACTGTACATACGACAAAGAAAATCCAACCAAACGAGACACAGAGCGGATTGCAGAGAGGTAGCCTAATCGACTGGACTAGACATTAACAGAATCACCTAAAACAAGACAGGATCCAAACAGAAGATAGCACGGAGTGGCGGTCGACTCAGCAGCTCAGAGCAAAAAAGGAAAGCCCGTTGGTCTGGTTGCTAAATTTTTACGACGGACCGAGAGTGGGTAGGATCGTTGGTGAGCCATAGCCATAACCTGAACCTTCGAATCGGCTTATGGCTCTCTAATAGTAGCCTATACAGTGTATACAGTATACACATCCATGGGCGACCGCAGAAATTTTTGCAGGGAGGGGCAAAAAATTTCAACTTTTGGCATTGGTATTGATACTTAATTTTGTCCAGTTGTAAAAGGTTGCATGACAGCGAGATTCCAATCAAGTAGACCGTAATCGATAGAAAAATACTATTTGCAAGGACGCCTGCCTGAGGGTTAAAAGCCAATGGTCACTGTTCCAGCTTTTAACAAGATGTTGATAATGCAAGGCAGAAAATTAAGAGCATGTTTATTTCTACAGAGATTTCTAAACTGAGATATCTGACTTTCACTGTGTGTATCGTTCGTATCATTAGTGCTTTAATGCGAAGTTAAAAACCCAAACGTAGTAGCCTAGTTACGAAAATAAGTTTCAGTTTTCCAGGGGGGGGGGGGCAAGTGCCCCCTTGACCCTATGTGCGGGCGCCCATGTACACATCCTACCATAACATGTTCTCGCTCGCAGTTTTGGAAAGACTGGAACCATTGCGCTGATGAACTGGGTCCAGTGTCCAGCGAAATGTAACTCAAGTGATTTGCAGAGATGGTATAAGTGCAGTAGACTGACGTCAAATGGTTCGTGGGGTTCCGTGGTAAAATGATGACTCCGGAATAATTCGTGAACAGGGTAGTGCCACAGTCTAGATCTACAATGACAGCAGTCACCTTATAGGCTTTTTTAATCTGGCGCATGTCTTCAATTCTTAATTCAGACTCAATCTTAAGCAATTCTGTATTAAATGCACTGGCCCACCGGTAAGGAATTCTCTCCCTGAGGACATAAGAATTGCTGTTTCCATCAAACATTTTAAAAACAAACTAAAGTACTTTTTATATTTGTGTAAATTATAATGGGGACTTAAAAAGTTTATGGGAATGCCTCCTCCTCCTCGTTTGAATGAGATACATGCTTGACCTTAAGATGTTCTCAGGCTTTGCATTTACATTTGTTGTGTGACCTCTGTTATTCTGTTATTTTTTGTGAACCGCTTCATATTCAACTTAACCTGATGTATGTGGATTGGTGTCTCCTCGTCTTGGTGGAATTTTTGATCCTTCACATTAACCTTTGCAGGAATTAAGTTTGTAAATGAGCCAGTCGAGTCTTAGCGGGTCTTTTAGACCTTTGTCGGCTGACTCATTGACCTGCACTGATTTTAAGTTCATAACAATTTTCTTGTTGAAATTTTATTGTTGTTAATGTCTGTTACTGTTATGTGAATATTGATGTGACTTGCAAGTCAATAAATGAATAAAACAATAAAACAAACAATTCTCTCATCCTGGACCCGTATAGTTGTCAGGAAATACACATAGCCTAATCGCTTGAAGCTGGGTGAGGTTTAATTGCCAGTTGAGACGAAAAGACCACTTATGGCCTGTTTTAAGGGTTTTTAAAGTGATCCTATAGCTGAGCAAGGAGTCAGACACATTATCCGATCGTCTGCCTTGAGAGACGGATAGTAGGCCTATGAGTTTCAGCAATACCTCAGCTAACACTTTAAATGCGTCGTTGATCTTTACAAAATTTAGAGGAAATGTTAGTCAAGTAACGTGATATCTAATTAATAGGTAAATATAGGCGATGATTGATTATAAGGTCTAGCTAAAGGTACCGTGATATCCAAACCTGTAGCGTATGCTAAATCCCTCATCGAAGGAAATATAGTCGCTGGATATGTTAATGAGCAGTTTTTGAGCACCCTTCGATAATTAAGCGGAGAATATCGCTGTGTTCGAAGGCACTCATTCTGTTCTGCATATTTTTTAAGCTAGAATGAGTACTTCTAATCTTTACGAAAATCGTGTGTTCTTCCGCGACTTTGTCGGTCTCTGACAAAATAGCCCCAGACTGTTCTGACGGGGCTATTTTGACGGGGCTATTGGGTTGACGGGGCTGTTTTGTCGGTGGGCGATTATGACGGGGCTGTTTTTACGGGGCTATTTTGACCGGGTTATTTTTGACGGGATGCCCTCCCAAACGGATGAGAATACACTTTTTTATTTTTAGCTGCGGAGAAATGTTTCTGCAACTCCACAAATCCATTTACAACTGCACATTTTGTGTTGAACTGCACGTTAAAAAGCCTTGAAGCCAACTCTTCTACTACCGCCATCACGAACCAATGAAAAATGTCATGCAAAGGCGATACCCAATCGCCACCTCGTTGATACTACCAGTATTTATTTTTACTTTTAATAGGTTGGTCTCATTATGACAATACCAGGCTAGATAGTGCCCTAGAATACTTCGGAGAACTCTGCTGCATTGTGGCAGCTTTGGATGACTGTGAAAATATCCATTAAACGTCTACGGCACCTGGTGTAGGCTTAGGTCTACATTTTACCCCATAGGCTACGAATGCATCATGCAGCTGCAACGCGTGCCTCCTCCGTGCAGGGTTGTTTTTAAGGAATTTTTGGAACTGCACAACTCCTTCTTTTCTTTCCCTTACTTCACGGTAAATAGCTTCCAATCGGAGGACAATGACCATATTTTGTTAGTTTTAACTGTGTAGAAGTGCTTCTACAATTGCACAAATTCGTTTAGAACTGCACATTTTGTGTAGGCCTACAACTGCACGTTAAAAAAGCCCTGTCTCCGTGGTTCGATCGCCCATGCTGGAAAGCCTTTCTTCAGATCCGTATATTTGTTAACCTCGAACTCCGAATAGACCTCCCACAAGTTTGAAAAATCATTCTCGATCATCAAAGATGTTGCCCCTGCTGGAAGCGTCTTCATGTTGGCGCGATTATTACGTGTAGCCTACACTAAGTGAATGAGTGTTTTAATGAACCAACCATTGAAAGAATCTATAAATAGCACACAAAATGAATAGGTCTACTAATTATTATACGAAACAGGCATTTCAAGGCATAGCCTACTTTGTTGTTCAACTGAAAAAGGAATATCGAAGGTCCCTCGGTAGTCGTAAGTGTTGGAAAAGATGAATAACTTCAGCATACGACAGTCGGGAAACACCAATTCGCGTCGTGTGTCATAATCTGCTGAAGACCAGCCACGGCATAATATCATGCTTTTGTTAGGATTCGGTTCAGTCTCTCCCTCTGATACGCAGCCGACCTACAATGGAAAGAACAAGTCTGCCTAGCTGGCAGGGGACAGCGACCAGCAAGTGATTGTAGGTTTGATTTTAAACATAGTGAAACATGAGGCATTCTGAATAACCAAACGTACGTTGCTTCAAGTCCTAGGACCCTCACCTTAAGTCTTAGGACCCTCACCTTAAGTCCTATGACCCTCATCTCAAGTCCTAGGACCCTCACCTTTAGTTGAGCATTTATCAGTATTTATTCAAGTGTGTAATAAACCAAGGATCCAACGCTATAGGGGAATAAAATCAGTGTAAAGAAGTCAGTAAAGGGCTAAAAGCATGGGGCAAAAGCTTAGGCCTACGCGCATACTTAAACATAGATTTGCAGGATTGCAAGATTTTTATCTGTTCAATTTTGAGGATTCTTAATTTAGATAGCAAGGGTTGTGAACCAGAACCGTCTTTGGGAACCTCGCAAGAGTACAAATGCGACTAATCCGTGTGACTGCGGATAACGGGAAAAGGTCTTTAGACTGTTTTTGGAAGTATAATAAGGTGTTTTAGATTAATCTAAGGTTGGGGTTTTCCGCGTCTTGTTACTGTTAAATTTGTGTAGGTGTAGCGCAGCTGATAATATTGTTTTCGTAATTTCGGTGAAATTATTATCACCATGCAATAATTGAGCACCACAAATCCACAATCTAAAAACTGAGCATCAATCGATCAGCAACTTTGAGTCGTTTGTTCTAGATCTCTAGGCAGTTCAAACTTTCGTGCGCCGTAGAATCATGGCAGGCCCTCTAACCAATTGGCTACCTATCCTTCAGCGTTGCTGGTTTGTTGTACTCCAGTTTTCAGTTTTAAAATTACAGTAAAATGTAAATAGCAAACCACGATACGCTGTCTGCCGCAGTCTTGAAATGACTGTAATAAGGGTATCATCTCATCGAGAGAAGCGTTGAGCCAAATAATACTCCTTTGATTGATCGTGATAGTATAAGTACAGTTGACTGTCGCCAGGTAGTTCATTGAATTTCTCGGTAAGATGATCTCTCCTGAAGAATCGGTGAACAGCGTAGCACCACAGTCGAGCTCTAGAATGACACCATCAATGGTCCATCATCATAGGTGAGGATTTGTATCGTTTCTCTGTAAATTTTCTTAAAGCTAAAATCTCTCTACTGCAAGTTTGCAAAATTCTGGACGGAATCAATAAGTCAGAGACGAGGATGCAGCATGGACTGGGTTTGGCTCGTAGTGATCCAGTCGCATATATTCTTTCATTCATTCATTATATGCATATACATAGCGCCTCTTCAGGGGGCTACTCAGAGGCGATCCCAACCTCAGCGCGGCTAAATAAAACTGTCTTAAGATGAGAGAGAAAAGCCTGGAAAGGATTTTTAGAAAGAGAGCGGAGCAAGCGAGGAAGACCATTCCAGGTTGAGGTTCCTACCACCGAGAAAGCACGGTTCTGCATAGTGGAAGTATGAGTAAAAGGGACTGAGAGCAGACTCTGTTCAGTTGAACGAAGGGAGCGGAAATGGCGAGAACTAAGAGTAGGGCTACAGAGCTCACAAAGGTAGGCAGAAGTATGCTGCGCCAGACTAGAGTAGAGATCCTATACTCAATTCGCTGCTTGAGTGGGAGCCAGTGAAGAACGTCACGCACATACAGCTGGACATGTGGCTGAATTTGGGTATGCGGCCAATAAGGCGGGCTGCAGATTAAATCAACTGTGACTAGCAAAGTTTCAATTTCAATTTTAAATCAAATCAAATCAAATTTATTGAATCGATTCGGTATACACTTACTGATCATAAGCACTTTTACATTAGCAGATGCAAGAAAATTATAAAACATATAAATGGTATCAATTATATAAGCACTGGAAAGAGAATAGAAGATAATTAAGTGCAAGAATGAGTGAATCGACGCGTGGGGAGAAGAAGCAAAGCTTATCTGGTCATCCCCAGCATGTAATACTAAATAAAGATGTACAAGCAATTACAAAAATCATTTGAATGGCTAGGATTTGGTTATAAACAAGTTAAAGCTTACATTAAATCTGCTATTTTAGTAAATGTTTTTTAAAGGCCAACTTACTTAAATGAGTTAAGGGAGTTGATGGAACGGATATTAGTGTCAATGGAATTCCATAGTTTAGGTCCTGATAATCTGACAGTGAATTGTTTAGTATTAGTGTTACATGATTTCTGATGCAGTTTAGAGCGAGATCTGGTGTTATAGTTGTGGATAGAAGCATTAGATATAAAATAGTCGTCCTTAAAAAGCATTGGAAGTAAATGATTCTGATGACAGTACACAAAAACTGCCAGTTGGAGCTTATATAAATCATAGATAGAAAGTATGTCGAGGTTTTTAAAAAGACCTGCAGAGGCAGCCAGGTAGTGGGAACCTGAACTGATTCTAACAGCACGTTTCTGTAACAGTAGTAGTAGTGGTTCAAGGTGAGTTTTGTATCCCCCTGCCCATATTACAGTACCATAATTAAGATATTATAGAGAGTTTTAAGCGTGGGAGAGGGAAGAATATTTTTAAGCCTATTGATTATACCAATCGATTTAGCAATTTTATTTTTAACAATAGTGATATGGAATTTCCATATAAGATGCTCATCTATGATTAATCCCAAAAATGTGGCTTGGGATACACGGTTAATGGGGATATTGTTAAGTGTGATAGTTTTGGATGGGTCCTCAGAAATCCTCTTACATAATACTAGAGAATAAAATATAATTAGATTTTTTAATATTAAGCGATAAGGAATTAACATTAAACCAGGTAGACAGATGGAGTAATTCAGAGTTCATGCATTCAAACAAGTCGTTTAAATTGTCAGAGGAGATAAAAACAGTGGTGTCGTCGGCAAATAGATAGAAGAGGAGCTTATTGGAGCAATTAGCCTAAAAATATCATTAATGTAAATTAGAAATAGAAGTGCATAGTGCAGCCATATTTCTTTCGTCATGAAGACTTAAAGCTAGTGAACATTTTAATTTACCAGTTGGGTTCATACCAGGGTCTTCTGCGGTAGACTTTGAATTCTCTGTAAACGAAACACACGCACGCACACACAGATAAGGCATAGACAACACAATGCATGTCTGGTCACTGAGTTCACATAATCAGTAAACTGTTTCAACATGTTTCTAACACTGACATTTCGAAGATATCTTTGTGGAACTGGCGATGAAAACTGAAGTAGTCTAAGCAGATTACAATAGAAACATTATATCTTAAATTCCAGGACAACCAGACTCGCTCTTTGCGTTTTCAGTGGCTCATCTACGAACGCCAGAACGGTATCCGGTCAAAACCGCGCACACAAAACCGCGCACACAAAACCGCGATTCACAAAACCGCGCACGCTCATTACCGCGCACCATCATTACCGCGCACGATAATAACCGCATTCAGGTATTTCAACATTCATCCAGCTTTTATATCAGATCTAAAAATACCTTCATCCAAATTCTATATCGTGATCGCTATTTTCATCAATCCAGCTTCTATTTGAAATCTTTAAAAATATGAAAATACCTTCATCCTGCTCCCATTCCTCATGCGTTATTTTTACTAACCTTTAAACTTAAACTACTTTGCCAGAGAGTGCTTAAACCGACAAAGCTCTCGGGCATAATAATTTATCAAGTCAATATTTTCATTTGCTTGCATTTTTCTGAGTGTGGCCTTGGCCTGAATGTCAAATTAAATGTCATACTAAATCAACATAAAATAGTCTACGCAGTTGGAACTAAAATAGTAAACATTCTCGACAATTTTAAAAGTTTTTACACAGAAGTAGCACAAAGGCCAAAAAATTAGCGTAGTGTTAAACGGTCAACAAAAATATCCATAGATTGTTACTTCTTTGAAAAAAGTGTAATAAAGTTGATAATATTGATATTCTTAAATAGAACAGTTTACACCAATACTTTGAAAATATGTGATGCTTTGCTAATGTGGAACGTTAATATAGCATAATAATAATAACAATAATTTTTGCTTATTCAACAATCCGTATGACAGACCGGAACCGGTAACACTGTAGCCTATATAGGCCTACAATATGCAGTTGAAACAGTTTACAGGAACTCCGATTACATAATACATAAATCTTAACTATTAACCGCCTGCAATAATCGGGTCTAAGAGCAGCCTACAAAGCATATCCGCCTTATCCAAGGCGCGAAGTCGTTACCCCTTGCTCTCTACGCCAGCTAGTTATCCATTGCGGTACCGAACCCCCCGCCCCCTTATTCGTTTGGTTGGGATAAAAGTAGGCGAGGAATGCCTCACGCAATGTTCTAATTGTTCCATTATCGTAAAATGTAATATGAAATAGACAATAAGCCTACTAACTTACCTATTACAGTGTATAATATCATAAATCCTGATTTGCTGTAGTAAGAGAAGCCTGACGAAAATTTTAGCACCAGACAGCTACAGTCGACAAAGCGCATTGAAGAAGTCCAGTTTATGTCGCCACAGTATTTCAGGTTGCTTTTCGGATTCGTTTTCGACGTATCATCGCAGCAGGTTATCTAAAATATAGTCATAGCAACATACATGTAGTGTCATAGATATAATTAAATTTACACGCAACCTACTCACACATGTCGAGTTTATTAGTTAGTACGATAGCTTTGTGGTTAACCTGCTACGCTGTGTATACGCAGAGGTCAGAATTTCAAATTGTCGCCAGAAAATGATGATGATGATGATGATGACGACGATCAAGATTATAGTGATGATATGCTGATTTGGAATTGGCTTCGGCGTAACAATAGCCATTCAAATTCTATCGTTGGTTTCGATCGTTTCGAGCAGATCGAATATTTGAAGAATGATTTTCTGCGTAACTATTACGAACAACTTCAAAAGTATTTACTCGAACCACTTGAAACCGAACTTTTTAGTTCGTCGTGCTGTACTATCCTCTACAATGGCTATATCAACAAATGCATAAATAATGTTAGATATCTAGAATCTGGATAGGCCGATAGTACGGTAGCGAAATTTTAATAATGGCAAAGTACTGATTTTTTAACACTTACTAGCAACCAGCTGGTTCCGCAGTCACCGCTTGAATCTGGCCCTTCCATCTCGAAGTATTCAAATCTCAGTAATACAGAGCTTTTCTGAGCAACATTGATTGAATAAGTGCAGTTGAGGTTCTGTGGATACGGAAGAGGGAAGTTCGGAGATGTAACAACACCGTTCGGACCAGAGTGCAAAGTTTTGCCACAGTCCGACTGGCCTAAACAGACATCAATGCATGTAGAAGAATTCATCAAATAAAGACATCATAGGCGGAGACCTGGTCCGAACTTTGGGGGGGACGGACGAGCGGCAAAAAAACATTGTGACGATTTAAAAAAGAAATTTTGACCACTAAAAAAGGTGTCTTCGGAAATTTCGATAGACCTAAAAAAGTTTTATTCAGTACTTTTTATGACTAAAAAGGTGTCTATAGAAATATTGATAATTAAAAAAGTCCAGAAATTATGAAGACTAAAAACAAGGTGTATAAAAATTTGACGACTAAAAAGGTGTCTTCAGAAATTTGGACGAATAAAACAAGGTGTATAGAAATTTGGACACTAAAAAGAGGTGAAAAGGTGTCGCCAGAAATTGTGACAACTAAAAAAGGTGTTTTCAGTAATTTTGAAAGACTTAAAAAAGGTTTATTCAGAAATATTAATGACTAAAAAGGTGTCTTTAGAAATACTGATGGTTAAAAAAGTCCAGAAATTTTGACAAATAAAAGAAGGTGTATAAAAATGTTGACGACTAAACAGGGTGTATTCAGTAATTTTGACAAATAAAATAAGATGTATAAAAATTTTGACAACAAAAAAAGGTGTCTTCAGAAATTTGGACAACTAAAAAAGGTGAAAAAGTTTCAAGAAAATGTGACAACTAAAAAAAGGTGTTTTCAGAAATTTTGACGACAAAAATAGTCAAAAAGTGTCTTCTGAAATTGTGACACCTAAAAAAAGGTGTTTTTCAGAAATTTGTACGACTACAATATGGTCGTCAGAAATTTTACGCCGAAGAAACACCCCCTAAATCAAATCCTGGCCTTGTGAGGGACGAAAAAGATGGGAAGGATTTGATGGAATTTAGTGAGAAAATCGAAAATTAGATGGTTTCAATGATTATAATATTAATTGGTTGTGATTTAATTATAGATCTGAATTAAACTGATCTTGTCTTGTCGAATCTACACTAGTTAAGTTAAAATTAAACTCAATTCATGATTAGAGATTTGTTCGAAGATTTATTCAATGTTTTCTATTAATTTGATGGCTAAAATTAAATTATTTGAATTCAAAAGTTTACTACATTTATATAGCATCATAGAGACAGACTTTAAGGGTGTCCGAAGAAGGTGTTTTCAAAAAGGACAATGTATTAATACCGGTTTTTATTATGGCTTCGCTCTTATTGCGTTAAACAGTTTTTTTTAGTAATTTATTCAAAATCTCTTTTTCTAAAATTGTAACGTCGTCAGTCGTCCTCAGTGTGTTCATCAAGTGTCCATGTCCCGACACGTAACATTTGGGGGGGACAAATACATGGGCCGTGCCCCCCACCACATTAATTGGGAGGGACCGTCCCCTCCTATCCCCCCCTAGGTCTCCGCCCATGAATAAAGTTAAGATCTAGCAAGTTGTAAGGTCTTAGAAGAGCGTCAACGATAGCGCCAGAATGAAAACCTAGTTATAATAATAATCTGGAAGTATTTCTTAATTGTGCTTGAAACTCACGGTGATTAAGTTAACTTTCGCGTTCAGTTCTAATCTGCCAGAACAGTTGTATTCCTATAATTATAGACAAAAGGATACTCAAGACTTGTGTACAAAGAGCACCCTATGAAAACTAGACACTTACCTATCGAGTACCAGATTTTGAATCCTCCTCTGGTGACGGAAGAGTCACTGAAGAAGTTTAAAGTCAGAGATTCGCATTTGGAATAGCTTCGAATCGGCTGCTCTGGTTTTTCTCCGCAGTATCTGATGACCCAATGAAAAGCTGGCGTTTCAGATAAACAGCTTATCTGAGGAGGTGAAACATACATTAACCACATTGAGCGCAAAATTTGTTAGACATTTAATGTCTAACTGAACAACTGACTGTCAGTTTTAACTGACTGGAGGCTGATCAAATGAATAGTGCCTATAATTGGCTGATTGGATGTCAACAGGATTAGCAATGTCAGTTTGTATAACTGAGAGAATGCTGCTTTCAACTACTAATCCGTATACAGAGTACGGACTAGTTCAAGTACCGGTAATTAACAATTTGCTACACATTAATTTTATATACATTATATGTAACCTACAAATTATGAGAAAGAAACATTCCGCGTCGAACATGGGAAAGCCAGACTAGACTCCGGCGAAATAATAATTATAGGGTGTCCAATAAGTTCGTGAACGATTTTGCTTGCAGATAGCAGAAAAGTTTTGCAACAAACATTAATAATGCTTATATCATTTGAAAGAGCTTTATGTCCCGAAACCAAAAAGTGTAAAAAGTGTTAGTTTTTTGCAACGAGGAAATGACGTCATCAATTTATGCGGAAGGGCTATTTTTAGCGAATTTTATGCAGTTCGCGATTGTTTTTCGTAAACAAACTTGGGGGAAAATGGGGAAAATAGCAAACGTTCAGTTACACTTGAAAGCTGCTATTCTTGATGAAGAAGGATATTCATATTCCGTTATTGACGATAAATTAGGATGATCGAAAGGTTGGGTAGCAAAATGGGTTGAAGGAAGCAAGCAAGGCGAGTTAGGCGATCATACACGATGCGGTCGACCAAAGATTTTGACACAGGCTGCTATTAAAATAATCAAAAAGGCGAAATACAGACGAGGAACTGGATTGAGACAGATAGAAAAATCTCTCAAAACAGGTGGACTTAAGGACAACAAAGAAACAATCAGAAATTACATGAAAGGGGAGTTAAAGTGGAGAAGTTGGAAACGCAGAAAGGCGCCATTGCTAACAGACGCTCAGAGGAACAAACGGTTGTTATTCGCGAGCACATACATCTGCTGTTTCGCGAGCATGGCTGAACGAAAATATTTCTAACTACATTGAAAACTGGTCTCCAAACTCTCCTGATCTCTAACCGATTGAAAATCTCTGGAGTATACTCTCAGGCAGGGTCTACAAAGATCCTGAACCAAATACTCCTGCTCAGCTAAAACGTCGTTTGCGAAAAGCATGGAATTCGATATAGGTTGAAACTTTGTACAACCTCATCGAATCTTTACCCAGACGAATGAAAGCTGTTATAGCCAGCAAAGGCAACACTATTGCCTATTAAATGGTAAAAACATTATTGATTTTTGTTGTGTATATTTTTTGTAACAAGCTAGCAAAATCGTTCACGAACTTTCTGGACACCCTGTACAGTGTATATGAAGCTAACTTAGTCAAATCCTCAATAATTAAGTTTGGTGAGCTTACGACCGGCTAGAACCTGGATAAAAGGCGCGATAGAAGTCATTATTAATGATAGGCTAATGGTCTGATTGCAAAAGTAGAAGATGATGGCCTGTATAGAGTTCGCTTGTATAAAGTGCAGGGGCATAAAGAGTTCCATATCGGTTAGTAATAAATTAGTTATTGGCGGATCTAGATTAAACATATCGAAGGTGACAAAATGAGCGGCTGTAACTTATATATAATTGACACCAAACAGAGTTATGAATAAGGAATCGTTCGATTTTTTTAAGGAATGTCGTCAATGAGGTATTTTCGTTGTAGCGGATCAACAGAACCGCAAAAGCAATTATGAATTCATTCAGGCCTACTCTTTGGAGCCGAATAATCAATTGCAATTCCATTAATTTTTATTGCCTACTCAGTTGAAGTACTCAGTACTCAGTCTCCCTTATGATTAGGCTACACAGTACACAAACTAACACTGGAGATATTTGAAAACCATGAATAAATCTAAACTGGAAATTTAACAAACCTAACCTGAAGCTAAACTGAACCGAAAAGTAAACTGCAACTTAAATAACACTGTAGACCCTACATTACCATTATACATATACCTAGCTTACATTTACTTGGCTTTCATGCGGAGTTTCTGAGAACTATACTAACCAACAGAAAATCGTAATAGCAGCTGTGTGGATCTTCTGCAAACAATGCAGCTTCTAGGCTGAATGAGTAGAAATAGAGTCCAACTACTTTCGTTGGATCGACATTGATGGAGTAGATGTAGTCTATGTTGTTCGGATAGGAGAGAGGGAATCGCGGTGAGGTTATGAATCCAGTTGGACCAGTGAACGTTGCATTAACACGATCTTTTTCTGGAACATATGAGACAGCTTACAGCTTCTAAAATATTCTATTGTCTAATAAAGAGACTCTAAAATAATTATTCCTTACCACTTCCAGAATTGTTTCATCGGTGCGTCGCTAGACTCGCTACATGAATGAAGGTTAACGCTATTTTAATTCAACCTGTGAAAGTGTAAATGTAGGCTATAGTTATAGAAATGTGTAGGCTCATGGTTGAATTTTACGAAATAACAAATATATTATGCCTACTTATTTACTGAAAAAGGTCTTGACGCATTGCAAGGTTGTTGAAAAATTCCAACTTTATTTCTTTGGTTATTTCCTTCGTATGCTGGATAACAATTGAAGTAAATTTGAGCTTGAGTTATATCAGTTGGACGTTAATAGGGCCTACTCTACCTGGGCGCTTTACGTTGGGTTTCAAATTGCAAACATGCCATGAAATAGAAACCTTCATACCTGGTTCTAATTGTGGTACATTTTCTGCAAAAAAACACATGATGCAAGAGAGTTGCATTAAGAAGAATGTTAAGCTAAGCAAGCAAACCCTATAATAATATTTATGCACCAAGTTTGAGGCGTACGCTCGCCATTGAAACGAGAAACAGATACGAGAGGCAGAGCTAAACATCCTTTATGCATCTACAATCTTTCACGCACTCACACATACATGTAGTGACTACATTGCAGTCAACCAAACTGCAGCAGCCATATTTATGTTTGTCTTGCTAAAGTCACTTTCATACAAATGCATTGACTGGCTGATCGACTGCTTCATGCAGCGACTGTTTGACTAACTTTCTGACTGCCTGACTATTGTAAAATAGTCTACGCAGTTGGAACTAAAATGGTAAACCGTCTCGACAATTTTAAACGTTTTTACCCGGAAGTAGCTCACAGGCCAAACAATTTGCGTAGTGCTAAACGGCCAACAAAAATATCCATAGATTGTTACGTTCTTTGAAAAAGTGTAATAAAGTTGATGATATTGATATTTTTAAATAAAACAGTTTGCACCAATATTGTGAAAATATATGATTTTTGCTAATGTGGTACGTTAATATCGCATAATAATAATAATAACAGTATTTTTTCAACAATTCGTATGACAGACCGCAACCGGTAACAGTGTACAATATGCAGTTATACAATACAATACAATTCACTTTATTGCAACCAGAAAACAAGAAAACAATAAAAGTACAAAACATGCATGCATTGGTTACAAAGGGGGGCCCAAAATGGATGGACATTCCGCTGGGAAGGGTCACCCAAGTAAAATAAATCTCAAGAAAAATTAATCAAGATAGCTGAAAAGAAAGAGACTAAATCAAATTAGGTGATGACAGATTGCAGAATAGTTTATATTGTCAAGAGCATGTAGAGAAACAAACTTAACTAAGTACTTAACTAAAATCTGAACTACACATGGTCATGTGCACTTCAAGTAGCTTTAGTAGAGGAAAGTAGAAGAACACGAAGTTTCCTTTTAAATACCTGCAGACTACTGGATTGACGAATGTCAATTGGTATTGTGTTCCATACTTTAGTGCCATAAGATTTCGGCCTAATAGTAAAACGCCTAGTATTAGATTGAGCTTTCACAGAGCGAAAAGCAGATGAATTCCTAGTGAAATGCGAATGGATGTCAGAGGCGTGAGGGAGGTAACCTTGGAATACCGAAAGAAGGAGACCGTGTTCGAGTCGAAAAAAGAACTCGCAAATTTGGAGATCCTTTATCTGGTCAATTTTCAGGAGATGAAGTTCATTAAAGGAAGAAAAGTGTGTTCCCGTTTACGAATACCCGCAATTATACGAACAGCCCTCTTCTGTAAGATTACAAGTTTACGAAGCCTGGATTCGTATGTCGATGCCCAAAAACAGTTTACAGGAACTCCGATTAATTACAGAATACACAAATCTTAACTATTAACAGCCTGCAATAATCGGGTCTAAGAGCAGCCCACAAAGCATATCCGCCCTGTCCAGAGAGCGAACTCGTTACCTCTTGATCTACGCCAGCATGTTACCCATTGCGGTACCCCTTATTCGTTTGGTTGGGATAAAAGTAGGCGAGGAATGCCTCACGCCATGTTCCATTATCGTAAAATGTAATACGAGTAATACGAAATAAGTAATAAGCCTACTAACTAACCTGTTACAGTGTATGATATCATAAATCCTGATTTCCTGTAGTAAGAGAAGCCTGAAGAGAATTTTAGCACCAGACGGCTACAGTCGACAAAGCGCATTGAAGAAGTCCAGTTTATGTCGCCACAGTATTTCAGGTTGCTTTTCGGGTTTGTTTTCGATGTTTCGTTACAGGTTATCTAAATTATTGTGGTCATAGTAACATACATGTATAGATATAATTAAATTTACACGCAACCTACTTACACATGTCGAAATTATTAGTTAGTACTATAGCTTTGTGGTTAACCTGCTGCGCTGTGTATACGCAGGTCAGGATTTCAAATTGTCACCAGAAATGATGATGATGATGATGATGATGACGACGATCAAGATTATAGTGATGATATGCTGATTTGGAATTGGCTTCGGCGTAACAATAGCCATTCAAATTCTATCGTTGGTTTCGCGTCGAACATGGGAAAAACCAGAGTAGACTCCGGCGAAATAATAATTATAATTATGAAGGTAACTTATCGTTTCGAGCAGATCGAATATTTGAAGAATGATTTTCTGCGTAACTATTACGAACAACTTCAAAAGTAGGCTATTTATTCGAACCACTTCAAACGGAACTTTTTAGTTCGTCGTGCTCTACTATAGTCTCTACAATGGCTATATCAACAAATGCATGAATATTGTTAAATATCTAGAATCTAGAATTCTAGATAGGCCTATGGTAGCGAAATTTTAATAATGGCAAAGTACTGATTTTTAACACTTACTAGCAACCAGTTGGCTCCGCAGTCACCGCTTGCATCTGGCCCTTCCATCTCGAAGTATTCAAATCTCAGTAATACAGAGCTTTTCTGAGCAACATTGATTGAATAAGTGCAGTTGTGGTTCTGTGGATACGGAAGAGGGAAGTTCGGAGATGTGACGACACCGTTCGGACCAGAGTGCAAAGTTTTTCCACAGCCCGACTGGCCTAAACATGCAGACATCAATGTATGTAGAAGAATTCATCGAATAAAGTTAAGATCTAGCAAGTTGTAAGTCCTTAGAAGATTGTCAACGGGAGCGCCAGAATAAAAACCTAGTTATAATAATTATCTGGAAGTATTTCTTAATTGTGCTTGAAACTCACGGTGATTAAGTTAACTTTCGCGTTCAGTTCTAATCTGTCAGAACAGTTCTAGACCTATAATTATAGACAAAAGGAGATTCAGGACTTGTGTACAAAGAGCACCCTATGAAAACTAGACACTTACCTATAGAGTACCAGATTTTGAATCCTCCTCTGGTGACGGAAGAGTCACTGAAGAAGTTTAAAGTCAGAGATTCGCATTTGGAAAAGCTTAGAATCGGCTGCTCTGGTTTTTCTCCGCAGTATCTGATGACCCTCCGAGATGAAGACGTTTCAGATAAACAGCTTATCTGAGGAGGTAAAACATACATTAGGCACATTGAACGCGAATGTCCGTAACTGAATAACTGACTGGCAGTTTTAACTGACTGGAGGCTGATCGAATGAGTATAGGCTGATTGGTTGTCAACAGGATTACCAATATCAGTGTGTCTCACTGAGAGAATGCTGCTTTCAACTGCTAATCCGTAAACAGACTAGTTCAAGTATATTAACAATTTCCTATACATTTATATATATAAATTATATGTAACCTATAAATTATGAGAAAGAAACATTCCGCGTCGAACATGGGAAAGCCAGACTAGACTCCGGCGAAATAATAATTATATGAAGCTAACTTAGTCAAATCCTCAATAATTAAGTTTGGTGAGCTTACGACCGGCCGGAAGCTGGATAAAAGGCGCGGTAGAAGTCATTATTAATGATATTGGTCTGAAGATGGTGCGAATGCGGAAGTAGAAGATGATGGCCTGTAGAGTTTGGTTGTATAAAGTGCAGCAGCATAAAGAGTTCCATATTGGTTAGTAATAATATAATTATTAGTTATTGGCGGATCGAGATTAAACATATCGAAGATGACAAAATAAGCGACTATAGCTTATGCTAACTTATGTAGGGGGACGTTTTTTTAATGAATCACCGTGTATATAATTGACACCAAACAGAGTTATGAATAAGGGTTAGGCCTACTTCGTTTTTTAAAGGAATGTTGGGATTGAGGTATTTTCGTTATAGCGGATCAGCTGAACAGCAAAACAATTATGAATGTTACTCTTTGAAGCCGAATAATCAATTGCAATTCTATTATTTTTTATAAGCATACTCAGTTGAAGTACTCAGTACTCAGTCTCCCTTATGATTAGGCTACCATGGGCGGAGTTCATCGGGGGCTAGGGTGGCTAAGCCCCTCCCCAAGAAGGCCCAGGTTCAGCTTTTCAACCATGAAAATCGTATCTTTCTCCGGGCTTAGCCCCCTAAGAGGGCATTAGCCCCCCCCCCCCCCAAGAACGGAAACCAAACTCCGCCAATGTAGGCTACATAAACTAACACTGGAGAAGTGGAGATATTTGAAAACCCTGAATAAATCTAAACTAGAAATTTTAAAACCTAACCTGAAGCTAAACTGAACCGAATTTAAGTAAACTGCAACTTAAATAACACTGTAGGCCCTACAATGCCTACATTACCATTAAACCTAACTTACTTTTACTTAGCTTTCATGCGGAGTTTCTGAGAATTATACTAACAATCAGAACATCGTATTGGCAGCTGTGTGGATCTTCGACAAACAATGCAGCTTCTAGGCTGAATGAATGGAAATAGAGTCCAACCACTTTCGTTCTATCGACATCGATGGAGTAATAGTAGTCTACGTTGATCGGATAGGAGAGAGGAAATTGTGGTGATGTTATGAATCCAGTTGGACCAGTGAACGTTGCATTAACACGGTCTTTTTCTGAAACATATGAAACAGCCTACAGCTTCAAAATATTCTATCGCCTAATAAAAACTCTAATTCCTTACCACCTCCAGAATTGTTTCATCGGTGCGTCGATAGATGAATAAAGGTTAACGTTATTTTTATTCAACCTGTGAAAGGTTAATGTAGGCTATCTTCTTCTTTAGGTTAGCTGCCTTTCGGCTGGTCCAGATGCCCAACAACGCCACTCTTCTCGATGTAGGCTATAGGCCTAGTTGTAGAAATTTGTAGGCCCATGGTTGAATTTTACGAAACAACATATATATTAGGCCTACTTTCAATAACATTTATTTACTTTAAAAAAGGTCTTGGCGCACTGCAAGATTGTTGAAAAAACCCAACTTTATTTCTTTTGTTATTTCCTTCGTATGCTGGATAACAATCGAAGTAAATTTGAGCTTGAGTTATATCAGTTGGACGTTAATAGGGCCTACTCTACCTTGGCGCTTTACGTTGGGTTTCAAATTACAAAAATGGCATGAAATAGAAAATCTTCATACCTGGCCCTAATTCTGGTGTATTTTCTGCAAAAAAACACACGGCGCAAGAGAGTTGCATTAAGAAGAAAGGTTAACCTAATCATGCAAACCCTATTTAGCATTTTATGCACCAAGTTTGGGGCGTAGGCTACACTCGTCATTGAAACGAGAAAAAGATGGCATATGATTATCATTATAATTTTGAAATTCGCCGTGCTGATTATAGCTGGCGAAAGCGTTCAGCTGCCGATATTATGGACAAAAGCAAATCAAGGATATAGAACTATAGGCCTACTCCAGGGCTTAAAGTGTGACAGGACGGTCATGGACGGCGTCCTGGCACTTATTTTCAAAATTATAATGATAATTATATGCCATCTTTTGAGATTTAGGCCTAAGATAGCTAAATGTCTTACCAACGGCAGTCGGCTTATTCGCGAATGATAAAACTGCTTGTTTAAGCCGTTTTGACGGCGGACCACTCGACATATTTTTTAATTGACCAATTTCTATTTACGTAAATTTTGTCTGTACATGAACTTTGTGAATGACGTCACGGCAAAAGTCATTGGTCACGTGGGTAACGTCTGCTAGCAACTCAGGTAAGTAGGTAAGAGAGCTCCGGTAAGAGAGCTCCATTCTGCCGGTTCAGCTACTTCAAACATCCTAGTCAGTGATGAAGTGTACGCCGCAGTTCACCATACTGAAAGAAGCGATAAAGACTACTTCCATTGCAGAAAATTGTCGAGAAACAAAAAGTAAAGAGGAGTGTCAACGCATAAAGAAGATATCGTTGCAGCATGTAAATGTGGAGATACGTGGGACTGATGGGCAGCCTGTGCAAGTCGAGGCGTTGATTGACTCGGGGACCGAGATACCAGTAATCAACGAGGAACTACTGAAAGGAACGACAGTAGAAGAAATCGGCAGAGTTCATTTGCAATGTGTAGCTGGAGAGCCGATTCCAGCTAAGTTGGTGAAAATCGAAGTGCGGATGAGCGGTCGTAACGAAGGAGCAGCTACAGAGGACAGGACAATAAATATCGCGCCATATTTAACTTTAGTGTGTGCCAGCATTTCAGCAGAACTGTGTAAAGAAAATCCAGAAAAGTTCCTGCTACATCCAGAGATAATTGCAGAACTGAAAGAGGTTCCACCAATCAGTATATTGCAAGGAGAGCTACAAGCGAATGTGACTACAAGAGCACAAAGTCGGAGAGCAGAAGTCGAAGACGGAGAAGATGAAACGATAAACGAAAGTTCGCAAGAAGATGACACGGAAAGCGAAGATGAACTCAGCATCCAAGATGACGAAAGAACAACATCTGAGAACAATGAAACTGAAGAAGAGATGGCTGCATGTGAACGAAATGATAGTGAAGATTCCGGAAGCGACGCTGAACTGGAGACAAGTATGAGGGACTTGTTCACAGAGAATTCGAACGATGAAAGACAGCTGGAAGATGCGAAGAAATTCGAGGAGCAGCAGAGAAATGACGAGTCACTGAAATCGTGGTGGAGGATCGCTGAAGACCAAGGATCAGAGTTTATCGTGGTGAATGGATTGCTGTATAAGAAGCATCAAATGCTGGATCAGCTTGTGTATCAGTTGGTGTTACCGAAAGAGAGAAGAATTCAAGTAATGGAATTAGCTCACGAGTCAGTATTTGGCGGACACTTGGGAGAAGAGAAGACACGAGAGAGAATCAAGTTGTCCTTTGTCTGGCCAAAGATGCGTCGAGACGTGGTGAAATTTTGTAAGTCCTGTGAGAAGTGTCAGCTGAAGGCACGAAGTTTGGTGATGGATCGAGTGCCGATTACACCAAATCCATGGGAAGATGTGCCATTCCGACGGATGACTATGGACGTGGTAGGCCCAATAGAACCGAAGTCAGCAGCTGGGCATAAGTATTGCTTGTGCATAGTGGATTCATGTACAAGATGGCCGACAATCTTCTTGCTGAAGTCATTGACTGCTAAGGCTGTGTGCGAAGCTTTGATGAAGCTTTTCATTGACGTGGGGGTGCCGTCTGTGATCACCAGCGACAGAGGCACGAATTTTACAGCCAGTCTTACAAGAGAATTTTTGAAATTGATGGGATGCTGTCCACGATTCGATTCACCGGGGCATCCAGAGGCAGCCGGATTAGTCGAGAGATGGAACCAGACGTTCAAGAAGATGGTACATCATGTCATTGTGGAAAATCCAAGACAGTGGCATAAAATCATTCCGTTTACCGTATGGGCATTGAGAGAAGTTCCTAACGCAACGACAGGAGTGGCACCATATCTGCTGGTGTATGGAAAAATGCCAAGAGGACCATTAACTATCTTAAAGGAAAGCTGGACCAAAGAAATAAATCTACCGCCAAACATTGGAGTACAACCAGCAAAGTACCTGAAGAACTTAAGAGCAGACATGGAGAAAGCTTTGATATTTGCTGAGAATTGTGCAGAGGAAAAGCAAAAACAATACGCCAGTCAATACAACAACAGGGCCAAGGATAAAGAATTCGAACCAGGAGAAAACGTCATCGTCCTGTATCCAACGTCAACCAATAAATTGATCTCACGATGGCATGGTCCATGTACAGTGCTACAAAGAAGATCCAAGTATTCGTATCTGGTGGACATGAATGAAAACGGCCGACGAATCGTCCATGCCAACAAAATGAGGAAGTTCATCGCAAGAACATTATCGTGTGGTCTCATCGTGGAAGAGGACGACGAATTCGGATCAGTGGTAGAGCTACCATTGAAAGAAGACCATGCAGAGACGACACAGAAATCGCTGCAATTGGACTATGAACAGATCGGACATCTTACGAGCGAGCAACAGAAACAGCTACTGGATGTACTGAACTGTTATGCAGACAGATTTTCGGACAAACCTGGATTATGTACACTGGTAGAACAGGAAGTGGTGCTGAACCCGAAGAATCCTAACATTTGCTAACTAATTGATTGATATTCTTTGGTTTCTACAGACAATTTATTTGTAATTTTGCTGAGATTGCTAAACCATTGACAGATTTAACTAGCAAGCAGACACCTGAGAACATTATTTGGACTGAGGACCACCAGAAATCTTTTGATTCTCTTAAAGAAATTGTTTTATCGAATGTTATTCTGTACATGTTCGAGGTTGGCAAACCATTTAATTTGTACTGTGATAGCAGTGATTTTGCTGTGGGGGCTGTGCTGTCACAAGTGGACGATGAGGGGATAGAACGTCCCGTTTCATTTATCAGCCAGAAGCTGACAGATACCCAGAGGAGATGGGCGACGATTGAGAAGGAAGCCTATGCAATCATATGGGCTTTAAACAAATTGAAAGAAATCATTATTGGTTCCAAGATTAATGTGTTCACTGATCATAATCCTTTAGTTTATTTGACTGAGTCAATGTCGAAGTCTGCTAAGTTAGTCAGATGGTCTTTATCATTGCAAAATTTTGACATTCTGTTGAACTATAAGAAAGGAAAGTTGAATGTAGTAGCAGACTGCTTATCGAGATTGTAGTATAAAGTATTTTGTGATTGCATTTAGTATAAGAATTGTTTGTATTTAGTTTAAGCATTATACGTTCGCTAATTTTTGAGATTAATTAGCTCTCTTCAAAAGAAAGGAAGGAGGTAATGTCAGCTAATTTAATCAGTGCACGCCGATTGTCGTACAGCGACGTAAGTAGGCCAGGTGCAAATTGCCGCGCGGCGTCTGCACAGGTGATTGTCTGGACAGCACGTGACGTCTAGACGAGCGTACGTTAATTGTACAAGAAGGGAGTGGAAGTGAAGAAGGAGAGTTGCGTGTTGAGAGCCGTTGAGATAGGCTGTAAGAGTAGTTGATTAGTTGTCGTAGAGAAGAGACGTTGTTGCTATGATAATGCATGGATAGACATTATCGTGTTGTTTGCTGCTGTTACGTTTTATGTTGAAGTTGATGATAATATACTTTGGAAAACCTATCATCGTTGTCGTTGAAGTAGGATAAGGAATTACTGTAGAACTTTACCTAGACAGTAGATTCGAATCAGTTAAATCAGTAGGGGTAGGTTTAGGCCACTGAGGAAATATAGAAGCTACCGAAGAGACTGGTGAGGTCAACGCTCGTATATAAGGAGGGGGTGACAATATCTATACAAACTATATATACAAATATATACAAACTATATATTATATATAATATATTATAAGTATAGCTCACGCATATAATTTTTTAAAACTTTGCTTAAAAAATAGATTTAGCCTACGCTTGTCGACTTTTCCACTGCTGCCTTGATCTAGATTTTAGGTGAAGACCTGTCACCTGTTAATGATTAATGATTAATGAGTATGCTTTAAAACAGAAACTATGGCAGAGAAAATTAATGGGGGGAGCCCGTGCAAATATAGGCTTTTAGACCTTTTTGAACTGATTCATTGACCTGCATCTATGCCAAGTTTTTAAAATTATTTTTGAATTTTGCTATAAATGAATAATACTGATTTGTAAATACTGATATGACATGCAAGTTAATAAACAATAAGCGATGTTTTATTCAAACAAGTGAGCTAGGGAATAAAACATTTGAATTGAAATGAATGTTGACTTGGATGTCGAATTATTCGAATAATACAAACTACTATAATTATTACGCAACGATCTGACAAGTATGATCCAAAATGACACGAGGAATCAACTCCAAATATTTATACAGTAAATTTTCGAACTAACTTACTAACAGTGAAAGCACAAAACACTTTTAAAAAACACCACTGCAGTAAAAACAAAGAGACAACGAAAATCCAAGCAAAATGAAATAGGCCAACCAAAAGCAAATTATACAGAAGAATATTATAATGCGGAAAATCGATGTTGACCATTTCCTAATATAGAGAAGGCAAAGTCGTAACCATGCAGCGAACAACTCTTGACTTGACTGATCTTGTCTTTGTTCCAAGGTCATCTGTCTCAAGATGGATTTCTTCGCTACTTGCTTAGTGAAGAGAACGCGGTTCTTCCACCGGAGAAATTCGATCTGAGCGACGATATGAACCAACCTCTTTCACACTACTTCATCAACTCGTCTCACAACACGTATCTCACTGGTACATAATTATCTAACCTATATCAGGGTGAGATTTGTTGGCATAGGAGTGTAGTGAAAACGGGAGCGAAGACCTTATTTACATATCATAAAAATTGCAATTTTTTTCGTAAGCTTAGGGCCTTAGGCTATATTTTATGTTCATGTTTTACATTCAAGAGCGATAAAAAATTTAATCGATTCACGGAATAAAATTTATACGTATAGTTTATATGTGTGGATATGAACTACAATTAAGATTTGCAACCGATGTCATCGTCATAACTGTCATCATCCCCATCATCGTCATCATCATCATCATCATCATTATCTCATCATCATCATCAGGATCACGCTGCTGGTCATCATCATCATCATCATCATCATCATCATCATCATCATCATCATCATCATCATCATCATCATCATCAACAACAACAACAACAATGACCTTTAAAATAAATTTATAAAATCGTGGTGGTTGTCATTGTCCTTCTTTTGGTTGCGGTGATAACAGGCAACCAGTGGACTGGGAAGTCATCGGTGGAGATCTATCGTCAAGTTCTGTTGACCGGATGTCGATGCGTCGAGTTGGATTGTTGGGATGGAAAGGGAGCGGATGAAGAACCAGTCATCACTCATGGTTTTACCATCTGCAGCGAAATATCTCTGAAGGTCAGTCTATAGTCTATTGTCATGCAGGTATCGAACCTGAGCAAGATGAGGTAGCGTCATGAAGAAAGTCGTGGATTTGATTTATAAATTATGAAAACGCGGCCACTTTGGGCCTCAGAAATTTCAAATTTGGCCGTTGTTAGCTATTATAAATCTGGACCTTTGTATTACGACCTGACAAGGACTGCTACTGTCGACTAGATCACCAATTTGTCTTATGGTGTCTGACGACATTTTGAAGCGTCTATGAGTAGAGACCTTGAAAAGGGTTCGAACTTCGAACAAACCGTATTATTTTCTATTAACATGCGTGCGCACTGGGTTAAAATGCACAAGTAAGCTATTTTAACTTCTTCTTGAAAGCGGCATTTCAATGAATTCGGCTAAAAGCATGACTCACAGATTATTTTGACTTTAATTGGAACAGGAAGTTCTGGAGGCGATTGCGGACACTGCGTTCAAGGTTTCCGACTACCCTGTGATTTTGTCGTTTGAAAATCACTGCAGGTGAGAGTTGAAACTCCATCTCATCCGTCCATAAGACAACAGTAACTGTTGTGCATGCAACTAATTTTCTTATTCAACAACCGAGTTTGTTTTTCAGTCCGCTTGAAAAAACCCAAATCAAGGTTTAATTCGATATGTTAATTGAGACGTGGGCCATTTTTAGGCCACTTTTGGCTCACGGGCCACGGGTTGGGAACCACTGGATTAGGATAATGCGCTCTCGTAACTTAGATTGCATTTCGTTGTTTAAACTTTCGTCATAATTTTGCATTTGTCTGATTATACACCGTGATTCAAAAAAAGTAAGCCAAATTATTTTTCATATATCTCTAATGCCTGATAACATTTCACGCTAAAATTCTCCAAATATTTAGAGAATTGGACGACGAATATGATTCCAAAATTTCATGGGGTAAAGGTGAACGGATAAAAAGATATGAATCTTTAAACTTCATATTTTCGGTTTTCAGTCCTCGACAACAGATCAAGATAGCACAGCACTGCAGAAACATATTCAACGATTTTCTACTCTCTGATCCATTGGACGGTTACCCGGTATGTATGCGAGTAGCAGACGTTGTTTCGGTTGTAATAATTGTAGTCTAATTGTAATTGAAACCGAGCATTTACATGTATAACGTCTCTGTACCGAGCCCGGAACTCCTGAAGAGAAAAATACTCATCAAGAACAAGAAAAGACACATTCACAAAGGCTCGTCAGATTTCTTATATTTTTATAAATACATGTATATAGTTTTAGTTTTAGTTTTCAGTTGTATTTTAATCAATTTAATCTCTTTATGCACCTTCAATCATTCCTAATAATAATTATCACGTCCATCTATGAGGAGTTTCTCTTGAAGTGGCGCTATATAAATTTACGATGATTATTACGATTACACAGGCAAGAAAAAACAGCCTCCCAATACTGGTGAGAGGGTTTTGAAGCGCTGACGGTCATGGTGCGTAAATTCATTTGAGGGCATCGCAGATTACAATGGATTAAAAGTAGCCTATATATGTAGCGCAAGCATAAAAATTGCAACAGATTCGATCCTGTCAAAGGAAATTCTTATTATCCCCTAGATTAATTTCGACGACGTTGACTGACAGCCACAGCGATCGTTCTAGCAACGACGATATTCGTAACGGTTGATAGCAAGACAGTTTTGATTGACAGCACATATGAAGTGGATTGACGTTGAAATTAGAATTGATTGACAGCATTTTAAGTGTCATCATTAGTGTCGTCGTCTGCTTCAGCAGTCGACATCAGTGAATTGATGGAGGATGCGGATCTCGAAAGGAAGATGGGACTTCCCTACGACCAAGACTTTGAGGACAGCGCGGCGGAGGAAAAGAAACTGCACGTCGCTGCTGGGGAAGAAAAGGTAAGCACTTAGCACACGAATAAGAATTATTGTGTATAAAAATTGACCACTACATGTAGGCTACACCCGCTGCTATTCGACTATTATGTTAGCCTAGAGTAATAATAATATTATTACTATTATTATATAATATATATATAGCCTATTTAGGCCTATTCATATATTTTTATATAGGTCTATATCATTATATATTAATATGACCAACTTAGAAATAATAATATTTGGTGCTCGAACGTATGAATATTATTCGTACGTCCGTGCACCTAATATTAGGCTTTTTTATTTCTAAGTTGGTTCTTAGTACAGCTGTTGACAGCTTACTGTCTGTTGGTGTGGTGGATTGTTAATAGGTGGCGTCGGCAGTTCCGGATCCAGAAGCGGAGGTGGAAATGTCCGATCTGGTCAACTACGTTCAACCTGCTCGATTCATCTCATTCGAACATGCAGAAAGTTAGCTTGATAATGTTGCTATTTCTTCTATTGTTCTAGGCCTACTTCTGCAACTGCATGCTATTGCTAGTGCTACCAAAACAACTGCAGCTATTGCTACTATTACTAGTGTTGTTACTACTTCTAGTAGGCCCTACTTTGGAATCAGATCTCTCCATTGACATGCACGCTCTCCGTTGTTTACTCGTAGGGCCTACTCTACTCAAAGAGGATCTCTCCGATGTATCAAAACTACTTTCTTTTCTTTGGATCTTTACACTGGGAGCGCCTCTGAGTGGTGTGCGCACTGAGAGGCGCTTTATAAATGTAAGCTTATAGATACAATACAGCACCATAAAATACAATACTAAAACCAATGATACTACTACTGCTTGTAGCCTATATATAAATGAATTTCGAAATATGAAAATATAAGATTAATTGATTACATTGATAGGCCTACCAGTCCTATGTCTAGTTAGTAGACTCCAATATACAGCTTTAATCCACATAATTAAACTATATAATTTTTGAATATATTTTGACGCAACTTTACTACGGATTTTTAAAGTGACAACACACAAAAATCTTTCATCCAATTTCTATGGAACCCTTCTCCTCCCCCCCCCCCCCGGTTCCCCGACAGAACGTTCGGTGGGTTCGCGGAATACACCCTGGAACACGCTGCAGTGTTAGACGATGTTTTGCTTTGGTCCGCTAAATAGGCGTCTAGACTATAGACGCCGTCTAATCTAGTCTACATTAATATCTTAGACATACGCGTGGTCAGTCATGCGATGGAAGAAAGCTCGTCGTTGACATGAAGAGAATTGACAGATGGTCACTGAAGCGAATCAGATGAGACGCATAAACAGAGTGTAGTTTCTAAGTAATTCTATGGTCATCTGAGAACCGGTGGTTGTTTCATGAAGGCAATAATGACATGGTCGTGAATTCGTGATGGCATATTGTCAAGGCTTATAATCCCCCTTAAAACAACCGGGCTGCTCAATCCCTCTCCTTTCCCCTCCCGAACCGCCTTCCACCCCCTGGCTGGTCTTCCCCCTCCAGACGAAAAGTTTTGCTAATTTCTCATTACCGTGGTTTTCACTGGGCTTAAGTTTCGCGCGCCCTGTAGCCTGTAGGTCTATAGACAAATAAAAACCTCTGCATATTTCAGTTAGAAGGAACCTGGCTGTATATTGTATAATCCAAATCTGATTTCGCTGGGTCGCTTGACAGGCTATTATTCCGCAAGAGTTTTGGCTCATTAATTTTGGTCAGTTTTTAGTGCCAGTTCGGAATCCAAAGAGAAACGGTGCAAACAGAATCTCGCCAGTGTAGACGTATCAAGTATTGCTTTCATAGAATTAGACAGATATTCTTTGTTGTGCATATCTTCAGAGGAGAAGAAAAGCTGGACATGTACCTCATTCGTTGAAACTCACTCAACGGCTCTACTCAACGAGTTTCCTGTCGACTACGTCAAGTAAATCTGATCTAATTCAATGCAATCTACTTCAATCTATATATATATATCGTATTAATGCATTGGGTATAATGCGATTAGACTCGCTTGAAAACAGAGATGTAATCAAGTCTATTCAGAGTGATGTCATTCGGGTTTCTGTATAAGATGCTATATAATATGCTATAGCATGATAGAATATGATTATTACGACTTTGATAATTTACAATCCATCCTCAAATCATTTTCTTGCGATGATAATGATCTTTACCATCATTGGACATTTCTTATGGAACTCTCTTTTCCCCTCACTCTGCATGGGACTCTACATTCAGGATCACTATCTACATCTCTCTCTCTCTCTCTCTCTCTCTCTCTCTCTCTCTCTCTCTATATATATATATATATATATATATATATATATATATATATAGAGAGAGAGATATATATATATATATATATATATCTGTCTCTATCTGTCTCTCTCTATCTTCTTAAGACCTATTTTTTTTCTAGGGGTTATCGCACTGGGAGCGCTACTGAATGGCCTCGGCTGGGAGCGGCGCTATAGAAATTACTAATTACATAACATAACATAATGCAATAATAGTAATAAAATAATTAATAATTAATAATCAACTACTAATTATTGATTACTAATTATTGTTTATTAATTATTAATTATCAATTGTAAATTATTAATTACTAATTATTGATTATTAATTATCAACTATCAATTATTGATTATTGATTAATAATGATGGGGCTACTGAGTCCATCTAACTAGATTTTCTTTCTACATGTAATTCTTTTAGCTTCAACAAACGTCAATTGAGTAGGATTTATCCGAAGGGAAGTCGCTCCGATTCCAGTAACTACATGCCACAGGTAAGACTGATGCTGCTGCTGCTGATGATGATTAGACCTGGGAGTCGACCCCAATAAGTCGACCCCAGTCGACTTGGTCATCCCAAGTCGGGTCGGGTCGTTTCTGGTCGCCGCAACTGACCCCAAGTCGAATTTTGTAGAGGAAAGTCACTTGAAGTTGTTTTTACCCCAAGTCGACTTAAACCGACTTGAGACACAAACATAGTTAAATTTGTCACTTTTGCTAAACAGGGACTTAGCCTATATATATATATATATATATATTGATTATTTTACCGGTATAGGCTATCGTGCAGACTTCCACCTGCCGATCTATTCATATAATTTCTTATTCTATGCTAAAATGTCACGCTTAGTCTGCTTAGGTATGTGCTTAGCCTAATTAAAATGGTGAAACAAATTGTTACTAAAATATTAGCACGTGTGCTTATAAAGCTGGATCTACAAGGCCTATAGTAATAAATCGATATTTTGGCGCTACTTTGGTACGCTGCATCTGCAGTTGTCTGCAGACGGAAAAGCTATTGTATACGGGGCCAATATCAGACAATAAAAGACTTTACTGTCAGTTAGGAGGCCTAGGCAGGCTAGGCTACTATTATAGTAGTAGCCTACTGCCGGATGATGCGCTTGCAATGCTGTTTGCTAAGTTGCGGAATGATGTTAGTGGCCGATCAATAATTATAAAAACAGATTTATAGCCTACCTAGTACCTATACAGATGAAGCCTATCATAAGACGCCATTCAATGCAACCTGTCCGCGGTCCCCCATTTTATCTTAGACCTTGCGCGTTTTACAAATTTATTTATTATTAATATTATTATATTAATAACAAAAATAATAATAATGAGTGCAGTCTGAGTAATCACAGACAATTATGGACAAGGTAAAATTTACAGGCCTACTAATTTGTCGTCGCATAGTCTAGGCTACTATAGATTGGCCCAAGACATCACAAAACTACTCAAACTGAAACACAAAACCCTGAAATTGGCTTAATAAAACTTTAACAAATTCATGCATCAATTAAGAGTTGAGTCTCATTACTCATGGGTATACGCTTAAAATTGAAATTAATGCTTGCCAGGAAAATTGGCTTGACCTCTGCCACAAGTAGCCTTAGGCCTACGTAGACCTAGACTAATGGCTATTACCATGTCAGAAGTCGACTTCAAGTCGGAAGTCGGTTGTTTTTCTGCCAAGTCGGGTCAAGTCGTTTTGACTCCAAGAAGTCGACTTCAAGTCGACCTCAAGTCGCTTTAGGGTCAAGTGGGGTCAGATTAGCTTACCAAAGTCACTCCCAGGTCTACTGATGATGATGACATAGGTAACCGACTGTAGGCCTAATTGTAATTGCAAATTTGTATAGCGCAACTTCAAGCCAATCTAATCGAAGCCGGTCTTCAAGTGTAATGCTGGTGCAAAGAACTAATTGAGATTATGTACAAACAGATATGTTTCTTCCTCTTTTCTTTCTCCTCCTCATCTTTGTTCTCTCTCATTTCTCTCATTTTTGTCATCTTTCGTGTCCTCCTGTCTGCTGATCTTCTTATTCCTTCCCTCTGTGTTTCACTCTGCCTATGGTTTCTTCCACATAATTATTCCTTCCTTATTTTTAGTCTTTCTCCTACTCCTTCAACTCTTACTCTTTCGTTGTTACTGTCCCATTTCCCCCACATTCTTTTCACCCTACCCATCCTCTTCCCTGTATCCTAATTCTTCCTTCTCGACTGAGATGTTATGCTCTAATATTGCAGATATTTTGGAACGCCGGATGTCAGTTGGTTGCATTGAATTTCCAAACCTTAGGTGAGACCATAATATGAACTATAATACTTATTAGCAGAACTGACTGATGTTTCGTTTCCTTTGGTCTCCATATTATGTAACATGTGCTTCTACATTCCTTTCAGGTGCTTTGATTTGTTAATCATGATTTTCCTTCGACTTACATGAAATTACTCCTTTTACTAATATACATGTATAATCACAAAAACCATAGCAACAAACATGCACCCACATACAAAAATACACGCAGACACATGCACATACAAGTACTACGCATATACAAAATGTAGCCTACACCATGTCTGCTTTTCACTTGTGTTCTGCTCATAAAGATCTGGCGATGCAGTTGAATCTTGGATTCTTTGAGCGCAATCGAATGTCTGGTTATCTGTTGAAACCGGATTGCATGAGACGCAGAGACAGACAATTCGATCCGTTTGCAGACTCAACCGTCGACGGAATTGTGGCAGGTCACGTCGAAATCAAGGTCGGGTCAGAGTTAGGGCAACCAATTCGACGTTTTATTCGACTATAATAATTGTGGCGTGATAAGTAAATGATGATGATGATGATGATTATGATGGTGGTGGTGATGGTGATGGTGATGGTGATAGTGATGGTGATGATGATGATGATGACGACGATGACGATGACGATGACGATGACGATGACGATGATGATGATGACGGTTATGATGATTATGATAATGATGACGGCGACCATAATTAACGTGATGATGATGATGATGATTATGATGACAATGATGTTGTCGATGATGTCAGGTGATTTCCGGTCAGTTTCTAACGGACAGGAAGATCGGAACGTACGTCACCGTTGAGATGTATGGACTTCCTGCGGATACAGTTCGCAGGAAGTTTCGGACGAAAGTCGTTCCTGGAAACGGAATAAATCCAGTTTACGACGAGGACCCATTCATCTTTAGAAAGGTGAGATTAATTATCTTTAGAAAGATAATAATAACCTCTGATTAATTATGACCCTGTATGAAGTTGTATTGTATTGCAACTATAAATTTATGTAGCGCCTCTCGTAGTAAACCACCAATCAGAGGCGCTCACGGTGCGAAATACCGAGATAAAAGTAGGTCATTCACTCACAATTGCTCAGCGCTTCGGGGTGAAATTCCGATGCAGTGTCCGCTCTGCATTCGGGAGAGCCTCTGAGAAGCGAGAGCTTGAAGGGGCGCTATAACAAGTGCACATACAAACAAAGATATTGATAGCTGGACAACATGGGCGATTAAATTAGATGTCAATTCCTGTTGTTACTACCCGAAAACGTTACTATTTTGTGATATTTCATCATGATCTCATGAATTTGGTCATAAAATCTGTTTTTTCTACGTTACTTCCTTCAAGATCGTCTTACCGAGTCTGGCTTCCATGCGAATCGGTGTCTATGGTGACAACAATGCAACGCTGATCGGACATAGGATTCTTCCAGTTGAAGGCCTTAGACCAGGTTGGAGATTTTGAACCAGTGGGTTATCATTAAACTGATTGTCAGTCAATCTTTGAACCGATGGGTTATCTTTAAACTGATAGATTATCTTTGAAAAATGGGTTATCTTTGAACTGATAGATTATCTTTGAACTGATAGATTATCTTTGATCTGATAGGTTATCTTTGAACTGATAGATTATCTTTGAACTGATTGGTTATCTTTGAACTGATAGGTTATCTTTGAACTGATAGATTATCTTTGATCTGATAGGTTATCTTTGAACTGATAGATTATCTTTGAAAAATGGGTTATCTTTGAACTGATAGATTATCTTTGAACTGATAGATTATCTTTGAACTGATAGATTATCTTTGAACTGATAGATTATCTTTGAACTGATAGGTTATCTTTGAACTGATAGATTATCTTTGAACTGATTGATTATCTTTGAACTGATAGATTATCTTTGAACTGATAGGCTATCGTCACATAGGATTACGAAACGAATGCAACCAACCAAATGGAATGGCGACACTTTTTGTACATATCAAAGTCAACGACTACATTCCAGACGGCTTAGCAGGTAGGACCAACACCGGCTCACTGACTAATAGCCTACTACTGTAACAGTGCATTTACATGACATAAAACGTCATCATAAATTTATATTTGGCATAATAATTCGTCTATCCATCCATTCGTGCATACATCCAGTCATTCATTCATTCATTCATTCCCAAAACTTATAAAGCGCCTCTTCAAGAAGTCTACTCAGAGGCGCTCCCAGCCCAGCCACGGCAGTCAATTATATAGGCTATGTCTTTTAACTCTGTAGTATTTCTTCGATCCTTCTTTTCTACATTCGTCCTTCCCTCTTTGTATATTTATATACGTCCTTTCATTTTTATTTTATTTTATCTCTTTTCTTCTTTCCTTCATTCCTTCCTTATAATTTTCCTTTTCTTTCCTAAAAAATCTCTTTCCTTTCTTTCACGTCCGTCCGTCGAGTCTTCTGCGTTGTTTCCGCAGCTACTGAGTTTGCTGTTGTAGATTTCGCTGCTGCCCTCGCAAATCCAATAGCTTACCAGTCTCAGCTGGACAAACACGCTCAGCAATTAGCTGTACTTGAAGACGACTTTGAGCCAGAGGTTAGCGCTAATTGCTAGTCAATCTAACTGACATTGCAGTCAAGCCACAGCTGAATTCCATGGACCTTACATTTTCGTTATAATGTAGACCAGCACATAGCAGGTCTTGTACGTGACAGTTGTTTTTGTCTCCAGGTGTAGAACACTAAATCTACTTAACAACCCTTTTATGCCGAGAGTGTAGTAAAATGTATGGGAAATCCTATACCCTCCGGCATTAAAGGGTTAATTAAGCTCGCATCTGTCCTAATCCTATACCGAAGCGGTGTTTCCCCTCAAAAATATTTACTTATTTAGTCTAATTTATTTATGGCTCTTAATCTTTAATCGACCTCAATTTGCACTTGTGCACATTATAAGGAGGGCAATGTCAAAATACAGCTGATATTTATTATTATTACATCTCGTAATACGCTCATAATTTATTCAATTTCTTAAATTGAAATGCGTTCAGTATAGTACGATCAGTAATTCAATAAACTGTGTGCGAAATCTGTTGTCCAAAATCTTGCTAATATGTGCTAACAAGTGAAAATTGGTATTAGGTTGATGTATTAGCTTAATCATGGTGCTTGTATTATAAAAGTTGCTACTAAGAAAACTGCAGTTACCATTAACGACGTAAGGGCTTTCGTACATGTATATAAAAAAATTATTACATGTTTGATGCTTTCAGAATTCCATGCAGTCATCTGGGACCGACCCAGCAGCGTATCCAGAAGTGTCGAACGCTAAACCAGAGTTTTCAGCGAAGGGACCAAATCGCGTTGGCAGCGTCACTGAGCGATCCATTTCACACCAGGACAGCATGGGATCTCCGGACATTTCAAACGCACCTGACGGTATAACTGACAAACTTACGTCCCTGAATAAACTATCCCCCATGCCCCTATAAGTATAAAGCGAGGCAAGGTAGAGTAAAATATAAACAGTTCTCTAAAAGACGTGCAATGCATATTTTTTGGTGTGGTGTGGTGTGACAGCGGGCCGAACCACGCGATAGTGTCTAAAGTCCTAATGTCTAATGTGTGACACTCCTCTACCAGAAACTGGACGGTCGTGTCACACGTGGACCAGCGTGGTGACAAACGTTATGCAATTTTGCAGTTATGCAATTAGTTAAACAATTATGCAACGTTTTGCAGCATTCTTATACACACTCACATTTAGATTAAGAAGTATTCAATACGAATGGAAGTTGTGCTTTATCCTTGATCATGTCTCAGTTATTTACTAGCTGTTGCGGTTCATTTAACTGGTCAATGCGTATACATTGTGGACTGCAGGGTTGAAGAGCTCCAGCGTACCAGCTAGTCCTCTCCACATGGTCTCAACTGACGCCAGTGGTGCTTCAGCAAATACCTCGAATCGACCAAACCTAATAAAGATAGATGTCACTAGCACAACGAAACTTCTCGGTATATAATTATATTTATGCAACAATTCAGATTCAAAACATCCAGCACAGTCATATACAATCTCCAAATTGATAAAATATATTTCACGTCACGAAGTCTGATAAAGACGACTGATAGCCTTGATAGGATATGCGGATATAATTGTCTACCAGTCTTCAATTCTGTTTTAGAAACCAACTTTCCACTTATGTCTAAAATCTAAATCTTTGAATCCTGGTGCGTCCGCCATTCGTAGAGTCCACGCAATTGTTCCGGAATTTAAATCAAGTGTTGCCATTAAATTGGTTTTTATATAGTTGTAACTTCAATCCTGCTCTCAAGGTTTATCAGTTTTTGCTGGAGGTTTCAAGTTTCCCCATTAAAATGCATCGTAACATGTGCGAAGCCTCATTGGGAGTTCCTTTACCAGGGATCTGCCGAATCCTCGTTTCTTTGCGAGGTTTTTAAAGGCGCTATACAAATGCAGGTCTGACTTAATTACATTGGTTGAGTGTTCGATGCATCTGTTGGTCTCTTGCATAGATCCGGATGTGTTGGGTCCTGGTGACCTTTCAACTCTGAAGGAAAACCGACAGTATGTTAAACTATTGTCAAAGCTGAACCGAGAATTTGAATCGTTGCAACGCAAGCACGAGAAGGTAGATCTGTTCAATATTGTTGTTATTGTTATTATTATTGTTGTTATTATTGATTATTATTAATATTGTACTCAAAATAAATGTGCAATTCTAAATGGATTTGTGCACTTGTAGATGCACATCTTTGCCGTTAAAACTAGTTTTAAAAGGTCATTTTCCTCCGTTTTGAAGTAATTTACCATGGAGGATGGGAAAAGAAAGAATGAGTTGTGCAGTTCTAAAAATTTCTTTAAAACAGCCCTGGTATTCGGAAATAATAATTTAAAATACAGGGTGTCCAATAAGCTCGTGAACGATTTTGCTAGCTTTTTACAAAAAATACACACAACAAAAATCAATAATTACTGTACCATTTAATAGGCAAAAGTGTTGCCTTTGCTGGCTATAACAGCTTTCATTCGTCTGGGCAAACATTCGATGAGGATGTACAAAGTTTCAACCGATACCGAATTCCATGCTTTTCGCAAACGACGTTTTAGCTGAGCAGGAATTTTTGGTTCAGGATCTTTGTAGACACTGCTTGAGAGTATACTCCAGAGATTTTCAATCGGTGAGAGATCAGGAGAGTTTGGAGACCAGTTTTCAATGTAGTTAGGAATATTTTTGTTCAGCCATGCTCGCGAAACAGCAGATGTATGTGCTCGCGAATAACAACCGTTTTCCCTCTGAGCGTCTGTTAGCAATGGCGCCTTCCTGCGTTTCCAACCTCTCCACTTTAACTCCCCTTTCATGTAATTTCTTATTGTTTCTTTGTTGTCCTTAAGTCCACCTGTTTTGAGAGATTTTTATATCTGTCTCAATCCAGGTTCTCGTCTGTGTTTCGCCTTTTTGATTATTTTAATAGCAGCCTGTGTCAAAATCTTTGGTCGACCGCATCGTGCATGATCGCCTAACTCGCCTAACTTGCTTCCTTCAACCCATTTTGCTACCCAACCTTTCGATCATCCTAATTTATCACCTATAACAGAATATGAATATCCTTCTTCATCAAGAATAGCAGCTTTTGAGCGTAACTGAACGTCTGCTATTTTCCCCATTTTCCCAAGTTTGTTCACGAAAAACGATCGCGAACTGCATAAAATTCGCTAAAAATAGCTTTTCCGCATAAATTGATGACGTCATTTCCTCGTTGCAAAAAACTAACACTTTTTACACTTTTTTGGTTTCGGGACATAAAGCTCTTTCAAAAGACATAAGCATTATTAATGTTTGTTGCAAATATTTTCTGCTATCTGCAAGCAAAATCGTTCACGAACTTATTGGACACCCTATATTATAATTGGTAAGGCTATAAAAGTTGTTAGTTATTGGCCGCCATTCTGTTTTCTGACGGATAATATTCGCTGAATTTCTGTTCATTTCTGTCTCAAGTTCCAGAGTGCAAAGATTCAGCTGTACCATTTGGAGGAAGAGAGGTTGTTGGCAAGCCATGCGAAAGTCCGATTCAGTCTTGAAAGAACTCACTCGAAGTCTGTCAAACACTCGTCAGAAGACCAGGCTCGAAGGAATCGCCAGGATCTGGACGCTCTTGGCAGTGAACAGTCTGCTCAGGTAACGCTGGTTCAGCTGCTGAGTGGCGATGAAATTGCATTGTATTGTATCTTTGCAGTCTATTCGATCATTTATAAAGTGCTACTCACAGTCTAGGCTACCCACCAGTGGGTTCTTCTGTTATGACGCAATTAAGACGCACTTGTTTAGAACTGTCCGGTAGCTACGTTAAGCGCCTTCGTGAGGTTATTGTAAGGCGCTATATAAATGTTCATATACATACATACATACATACATACATACATACATACATACATGTAGACATACATACATACATACATACATACATACATACATACATACATACATACATACATACATACATACATACTGTCACAAGTCTTTTCCCTCTTCTTCTCTACGTGTGACCTTCAGTCTCTTCGGAAGCTTCTTCGTATAAGTTCGTGGTAGCGTAGGCCTATCCCTAGATAACTGTTTCATTAGCTAAATGGCTAGGTTAAAGAATCTACAGTCTTTCACTGTTTTGTTAACCAACAACGACGACGTGTTTAACTCTTCTTATTATACTCCAAAATCCGATATAAAGTAAAACGATCAGCAACAACACAACAATGACTACACTTGCGTTATCATAACAACTACACGACTACTATCTTCATCAGTCTACTCTATCGCGACTCAACAACAACTCTTACAGCCTATCTCAACGGCTCTCAACACGCAACTCTCCTTCTTCACTTCCACTCCCTTCTTGTACAATTAACGTACGCTCGTCTAGACGTCACGTGCTGTCCAGACAATCACCTGTGTAGACGCCGCGCGGCAATTTGCACCTGGCCTACTTACGTCGCTGTACGACAATCGGCGTGCACTGATTAAATTAGCTGACATTACCTCCTTCCTTTCTTTTGAAGAGAGCTAATTAATCTTAAAAATTAGCGAACGTATAATGCTTAAACTAAATACAAACAATTCTTATACTAAATGCAATCACAAAATACCTTATACTACAATCTCGATAAGCAGTCTGCTACTACATTCAACTTTCCTTTCTTATAGTTCAACAGAATGTCAAAATTTTGCAATGATAAAGACCATCTGACTAACTTAGCAGACTTCGACATTGACTCAGTCAAATAAACTAAAGGATTATGATCAGTGAACACATTAATCTTGGAACCAATAATGATTTCTTTCAATTTGTTTAAAGCCCATATGATTGCATAGGCTTCCTTCTCAATCGTCGCCCATCTCCTCTGGGTATCTGTCAGCTTCTGGCTGATAAATGAAACGGGACGTTCTATCCCCTCATCGTCCACTTGTGACAGCACAGCCCCCACAGCAAAATCACTGCTATCACAGTACAAATTAAATGGTTTGCCAACCTCAAACATGTACAGAACAACATTCGATAAAACAATTTCTTTAAGAGAATCAAAAGATTTCTGGTGGTCCTGAGTCCAAATAATGTTCTCAGGTGTCTGCTTGCTAGTTAAATCTGTCAATGGTTTAGCAATCTCAGCAAAATTACAAATAAATTGTCTGTAGAAACCAAAGAATCCTAACATTTGCTTCACTTGCTTCTTCGTTTCAGGGTTTTTTAAATTAATCAAACTGTCAATCCTATCTGGATTCATCATCTTCTTCCCTGAACCAATGAGGTGACCGATGAATTTCACCTCACTCTTACCAAACACACATTTCTTCAAGTTCAAAGTTACATTATGCAGTCTTATTTGTTTCAAAAACAATTCTAAATGTTTCAAATGAATGTTCCAATCATCAGAATGGACTGCAATGTCATCAACATAGGGTTCAGTAAATGCATCAATCGGTTGCAAAATCATGTTTATGGCTTTTACAAAAGTCCGTCCAGAGTTAATCATTCCAAAAGGGACACGTGTAAATTCGTACAGTCCATTATGGGTAACGAATGCGGTTTTCCATTGGTCGGATTTCTTCACCGGACAAGTCCAGTAAGCACTGCGACAGTCCAAGACGGAAATAAACTTGGATTTCCCGACTTTGCTCAGCACATCGTTGACGATCGGCATGGGGTATCGACAATTTTCAGTGACTCGTCATTTCTCTGCTGCTCCTCGAATTTCTTCGAATCTTCCAGCTGTCTTTCATCGTTCGAATTCTCTGTGAACAAGTCCCTCATACTTGTCTCCAGTTCAGCGTCGCTTCCGGAATCTTCACTATCATTTCGTTCACATGCAGCCATCTCTTCTTCAGTTTCATTGTTCTCAGATGTTGTTCTTTCGTCATCTTGGATGCTGAGTTCATCTTCGCTTTCCGTGTCATCTTCTTGCGAACTTTCGTTTATCGTTTCATCTTCTCCGTCTTCGACTTCTGCTCTCCGACTTTGTGCTCTTGTAGTCACATTCGCTTGTAGCTCTCCTTGCAATATACTGATTGGTGGAACCTCTTTCAGTTCTGCAATTATCTCTGGATGTAGCAGGAACTTTTCTGGATTTTCTTTACACAGTTCTGCTGAAATGCTGGCACACACTAAAGTTAAATATGGCGCGATATTTATTGTCCTGTCCTCTGTAGCTGCTCCTTCGTTACGACCGCTCATCCGCACTTCGATTTTCACCAACTTAGCTGGAATCGGCTCTCCAGCTACACATTGCAAATGAACTCTGCCGATTTCTTCTACTGTCGTTCCTTTCAGTAGTTCCTCGTTGATTACTGGTATCTCGGTCCCCGAGTCAATCAACGCCTCGACTTGCACAGGCTGCCCATCAGTCCCACGTATCTCCACATTTACATGCTGCAACGATATCTTCTTTATGCGTTGACACTCCTCTTTACTTTTTGTTTCTCGACAACTTTCTGCAATGGAAGTAGTCTTTATCGCTTCTTTCAGTATGGTGAACTGCGGCGTACACTTCATCACTGACTTTACTTCTGTTTCTTGGTTGCATTGTTCTTCCCAACCAGGAGGTGCATTTATCACTTGTATCTGGTTTACTCGAAGATTTTCTGCACTTCTGCTAAAGTTCTTCCTCAGATTTGCCGCTCCTGGTGCTTGGCAATGTTTTATTAGGTGTTTATCAGAATTGCAATTGTGGCAACGCTTCTTGATAAAACTTCTTTGCTCCTTGTTCTCCCACTTGTTGTACGGCGTGTAAGATGCATTACTTTCTGTTGGGCGTCCCAGCGGCGGAGTTCGATTGTAGGCTTGTCTGTCCCACGTTGACTGTTGTTTATCTTGCGACCACTGCTTTCCAGAATAATCATCTTTCTTTGCATCATTACTCTTGGCTTGGCTTCCGGTGTCTTTGCTATCCTTGTTCCACTTGGGTTGCTTTGGACTATTGTCCCATGCTTCAAATTTCGGTTTGTCTTGGAACATCACACCAATCCGATTGTTTACATGTATATCTGCGAGATCTGCAACATTACTAGCTTCCAAGCATTCTGTGCCCTCTTTTGCTAAGACAAACTGCAGTGGACCTGGTGGTAAACATTCTTTCAGCTTATCCGCCACTAACAAATCAAACAGCTTCTCGTAGTCTTTGTCCACTCGTCTACTCCGGACATAATAATTCAACAGGTTCTTCAGCCTAGCCGTGAACATCGTATACGTTTCTTCGACTGTCTTCTTGGCATCTGCAAACCTTGACCTGTACTCACGAGCTGTTAACTTGAATTCCTTCAACAAGTGCTCTTTCACTGCATCGTATTTATCTAAATTCTCAAATGACAATCGATTCAATACCGTTCGCGCTCTCGGGGTCATCAATGGCAACAACAATTTCACCCAATATTGCTTTTCCACAGCTAAGCTATTGAATGCATTTTCAACTGTTTCAAAATATAATGGCACTTCCATCATATCATACGGCATCTTCGGTAACACATGCTTCATTGCGTCACCTATCTTCTTAATCTTGGACACCATTGTCTCACTTTCTTTGAGTCTAATCTGTTCTGACACTTCTCGGCTCTTACGATCATCTTCGTCTCTCTTCTTCAGTCGATCTTGATCTTCGATTCTCCGCAGTTCTTCCTGTTCTATCTTCTGTTGTAATAGTTCTAACTGCTTTCTGCGTTCTTCTTTTTCAATGGCCATTTCTTTAAGTTGAGCCTCCTTGATAGCAAGTTTCTTTTGTTCTAACTGCATCTGCTCTTCTCTTTCTCTTTCTGCTTTTTCCAAATTGTCTTTTCCGGCTTGAAATTCTTCCTGACGAATTTCTTCTGCTCTCTCCAGTTCTTGTAAACGCATCTTTTCTTTTTCTTCCTCGCGAGCCTTTTTGTCCTCAATCTGCTGCTTTCGTATTTCTTCATCGCTTTTTCTTGCTTTTTCGTACTCTATCATTAACTCCGTCCGTCTCCGTTCTGATTCATCACGATCGAGTCTCATTTGTTCTAGTTGTATCTGGAACTGCTGCCTCTGCATGTCTATCTCTTGTTGTCGCAATTCTTTCTCTTCTTGCTTACGTTCTTTCTCCTCTTGTCTGCGCTGTTCTTCTTTCTCTTTTTCTTCTTGTTTACGCTCTTTCTCCTCTTGTCTGCGCTGCTCTTCTTTCTCTTTTTCTTCTTGTTTACGCTCTTTCTCCTCTTGTTTACGCTGCTCCTCTTTCATTATCATGAATTGCAGCAACGCCTCCATAGACATCGGTGCCTCAGGCTTCTCCACTGGCTTCTCCGCAGCGCCTCCGACAGCACCTTCTTCTTCTTCTTCTTTCTTAGCCCAAACCTCGGCTAAATTTCTCATCAATTCTTCCCTCGACATCTGTTCGACTTCTTCTGCGTCTAGATCTGCTTCAATTAGCAGTTTTATCAGTCTATCAGTAGACATCTTCTTAATATTTGCTTGCTTTTTCTCCGTAAGTTTCTCCATCTTACTTCTTTACTTTACAGATGCTCGATAAAATAGTAGGCTACTCTTCAAATGTTTGCAATTGACTGACTTCAATTCTTTATGCACACTTCAATAGACAAGCAAGTTTTTCTACCTTGTAGTCGTTGTGTTGTCGTTTCTCACTGACGTACGGATGCTCGATGTATCGTTGCTTCTCCCGTGTGCTCGGCTCCTCGATAAATTCACAGCGTCCGTTCCTCCACAACGTCTGTTGATTGAATAGAATCCCTCCGTTCGTAACTACGATCGTTCTCCTGCAACTTGGATCGTTATCCTGCAACTTGGATCGTTATCTCACCGCAACGACACCAAATGTCACAAGTCTTTTCCCTCTTCTTCTCTACGTGTGACCTTCAGTCTCTTCGGAAGCTTCTTCGTATAAGTTCGTGGTAGCGTAGGCCTATCCCTAGATAACTGTTTCATTAGCTAAATGGCTAGGTTAAAGAATCTACAGTCTTTCACTGTTTTGTTAACCAACAACGACGACGTGTTTAACTCTTCTTATTATACTCCAAAATCCGATATAAAGTAAAACGATCAGCAACAACACAACAATGACTACACTTGCGTTATCATAACAACTACACGACTACTATCTTCATCAGTCTACTCTATCGCGACTCAACAACAACTCTTACAGCCTATCTCAACGGCTCTCAACACGCAACTCTCCTTCTTCACTTCCACTCCCTTCTTGTACAATTAACGTACGCTCGTCTAGACGTCACGTGCTGTCCAGACAATCACCTGTGCAGACGCCGCGCGGCAATTTGCACCTGGCCTACTTACGTCGCTGTACGACAATCGGCGTGCACTGATTAAATTAGCTGACACATACATACATACATACATACATACATACATACATACATACATACATACATACATACATACATACATACATACATGTACAGCCGCATGTGTCTGCCACTTTCTGTCATTAATTTGCATTGGATTTACAAAGTTAGTACGGTACAGTAGGCGATAAACTGCATTGTACCTACATCATCAGATTACGACTAAACTTGATTACCTACCAAGTCATTTCGATCCACAGGTAAAAGGTTTATACGAGGTATTAGATAATAATTATTATAATAAGATGGGAGCGCCTCAGAGCAGGTCCACAAATATTAACTGGGAAACTATATAAACTAATTGATTGATTGATTAACCGATAGACTGATTGACTCATTTGCTGATTGATTGACTGGTTGATTGATTGATTGATTGATGCCATTATAACCAGACATGTAGGCCTACATGCGTTCACTTGCATATAATAACAAGCACCTCTGAGTAGTTTTTTTACTTGAAGGAGCGCTATTTAAATGTCCGAATGAATGAATGAATGAATAATCAAGCACCATCATTCACCAATGAACATTGTGTCAAACTGATCACCGATAACAATGATCCATTGTATTCCAGAAACAATCAGCGCAGCAGCAGCATCTTGACGACCTGATGCAGACGTGTCGTGAGCATCACCGTGCTGAGTTTGACCTTCAGATGACCTCTGAGCCGATGCTTCATGGGAAGCTGGAGCAGCTGGCCGGTGCGTGGAGGGAGGGGGTGTTGGTGAGGATCAACAAGATCCACGACCATGAGGTCATCGAATTGAAGAAGCAGCTCGATGCTCAGAACTGGGAGGATATGAAGACGCTGGCGAAGAAACATCGCGATAAGAATGAGTTGGCCAGGTAGTTGTTCTGCGACAGTTAAAACGACAGGGTACACGATGATGATGATGTTGCTGTTGTTGCTGATGGATGATGATGGTGCTGAAATGTTGCTGTTGATTAAAATGACGATGACGATGATGATGATGATGATGACGACGCGACGACAACGACAATGATGCATAATGATGGTGGTAATAAACTGATAATGGTGATGGCGATGATGGTGATGATGACGATGACGACGCGACGACGACGATGATGATGCGTACGTTGGTGGTGGTGATAATGGTGATGACGATGGTTATGTTTTCTTGTAGAGTGCGACGTGAAGCTATGCAGAAACATATTACATTGGCAGTGCAAGAGCGACAAAAGGTTTGCTTTCACTGTTATGACTCTATCATGAAAAGTCCGTGACTTGACCTGCACTACTATTCTCTCTGAACTGCAGGAAAGTATATAACAAAATAATGACACCCTATGTTTTTAAACTATTGTGAATTAGTAAACCCAAATGTGCGATTTATAAATTAAAATCCGTGACTAACATTCTATGCCTATGCATTAATATAAAGCAGACACGCCGCTGATATATACATGTATATATATTATATATAATTTTATATATATATATATATATATTCGACTCGTGATTCAGTTTGATTGAGTAATTGTAGGCCTATTCGTCCTTAGTTTACAAATCTTCCTAAGTAGGCCTAGTTTTCTGGTCCCTTTACCTGATGGCTATAGGCTTATCAATGTTTGATGAAACCATTATGAACGAACTTTACTATAATAGTCTTCGAAACATCTCTCTGACTGAATTACTGCTGAATGTCTGAGGAAACGTTTGTTCGTATATTTTCAGCTACGAGACATTTTGCAACAGCGAATAACGGAGATCGAAAACTTGTACTCTGATTTTCTTCAACGATTAGCGACTGAAAGACAACGAGTGCGTCTCACTTACTTACTTTCTTATCAAATTTCATCATTAGGCTATATACCTCATCTCCAGTTGTTCATTAATTCATACATAGGCCCTGTTCGTGTGCTCAGGGCCGTCTTATGGTCATCGTAGGCCCTAGGCACTTTTGCATATTAATCTATTCGTAGGCCCCTGCATATCCAACCAACTCTGTTTTAGTTCAAATTGCAACACATTTACATTATTTCTTAAAATTATGCTTAACCATGTTTTGTGAACGTATTTCAGTGTTGATTTTAAATCTCAATCTACTTTTTGTAATAGTTATTTATTTTTGATATCCGCTAAATGTAATATTTCCGGCTTTCGATTTTCGAATTTCGGTTAGCGTTAATGTTACTGTTTCATTGGCTAACTCTAGCCTTGAAAAAAGTTAGCAAGTTTTCGTTTTCTATTTGTTTTTTCCGGTCATTGACCATTCACTGCATTTATATTTTGATATTTTTTCTCAGGATTTCGTAGGCCCCTAAAAAGTTCGTAGGCCCTAGGCACAGTGCCTACTGTGCCTACTGGATAAGATGGCCCTGCGTGTGCTCGTCCGTTCATATGTTCGTTCATTCACGGTTACATAGGTGAACAAATGAACATCATATCATATTCAATTCATAAGCTTTATTGATTACTAAAATACAATTTCATGTTCATGGTTCATGGGCGTCAAAGGGTGAATCAAACAATTAACAATATCGTTCCACTATCATGCAAGGACGCCCACCTCGCATTTCTATTTTAGGCTACATACAGTATTCGTAACATAATGTCATTGACCATCAAAACACGAATGAAAGCAAGCAACAAATGCCAGGGTGCAGATAATTATGAGCAGGATGAATTCTCGTCTATATACATATCAAATAATCAACGATAATAATATAATAGACCCATAGGTATTATATATAACACAGACTAATATTACTATGTTATACTTATACATTTAATTCTAATTTCAGGTCATGCAGTGACTCAATAAAAACCGTTTTAAATGATCGGTTAAAAAGGACACAATAGCCTACAATATTGCCATAATTATAATCGACATGGTCACCATGCAATTTAAGAGTCATTAAAAATTTATCGTGTTCAATTAATTTTATGAGTAAATTTCTTAACCGTTTCATTGTAGGAGGAGAGCCGACTGCAGCAGGCGTTCGAACAGAGATGTTCTCAATTAGAGGAGCAGTGTAAAAATGCGCTACAAAAACATCCGGAGACAAGTAGTGCAACGAAACCGTCTGGTCAGCTGCAGGACGACGATCACGTGACTTCCGGCGATCCACCACTTCAAGAAAACTCGGATCCTTCCGCGTAAGAACGCACACAATTGAGTGATTAATTTATTCATTTATATACCGCCTTAGCCCTTAGAGAGCTTCCCAGACGCGATTGTGCACTTGTGTTTGTGTGTGCACTTGTTATAGCGCCCCTTCAAGCTCTCTACTCAGAGGCGCTCCCGACTACAGCGCGAACACTGAATCGGAGTCTCACGCCGAAGCGCTGAGCAATTATTGCGAGTGAAGGACTTGCCCAAGGTCCATATACGAGGCGGCTTGAGGTGGATTCGAACCTGCAACCCTCCGGCTGCAAGGCAACGGACATACCCACTACACCACTGCGTCCCATTTAGAATCATCGTCATCGTTATCATTGTTGCAGTCACTGCCCGTAATTCAGAAAATTTAATTAGAAATAGTCTCGCATCTGTTACATTCAATGAATGACATGCAACGGTCTAGTTCACTTATAGAGTCCATGGCCAATTGGATTTGAAGAGCCCGCATTATTATTATTGTATGATTATACTGCAATTATTTTAATAATATTTTGTTTATTAACAATAAAAGCGTGATGCAAAAGTTCTGCTTTTTGTAGGAACAGCGCCTGATTTCTGATTGCCGATTCTGATTCAGTACCGGATTCTAACAACGGGCGATTGAATCCTAGAATTGAATTTCACCAGGCACAAAACAACATCGATTGTTACCTAAAAAGTATAGAATCTGTAATATATGGAATTGAACCATTTGAAGTTTTAACTGATTTATCTGTGATGATGATGATGATGGATCTGTGGTTTGCAACAACCATGCAGTCTACACAAACATTCCCTCGCTTCACGTATAATATATTAGCAGCTGTCTATTGACAAGCATCTCAATGTGCGCTTCACAATATGCATTGCAGTCAAATCTTATATTTTTAAATGTTATATGTGTATTGCATTTACCTAAGTTATTAATATTATGAACAATTATTTGAACTCGCTTAATCGACGTTTCAGAATCGTGTGACTTTATTTTCGCCACAGCTATGTATCTGGATGAGAATATTCCTGCGTAAATAATTGCTAATTAATTATTGTTCAATTAATTAGGCTACACAATGCATGCCAGAGTTTGAAATTGCTTTTGGTTTTGTCTTTTTCTATTCGTTGTGCTTAAGAGTCGTACAAAAGCGGCAATGATGGCACTTAATCAATCAGTCGCTCAATTCAATCAATCAGCCAATTAGTCAATCAGTCAGTAAATCAATCAATCAGTCGGTCATTCAGTCAATCAATCAATTCAATAAATCAGCCAGTCGATCAATCAGTCAGTCAGTAAATTAATAAATCAATCAATTGTTATACTGCATGCTGACAATCACAGTGTAGTGACCATCATGATTGGAAAAAGTGCTTCGTCCGAGAAACTCTCCCTCAACCCGAAAGTAAAACACCAAACGAGAGGTTTGAAGCGTTTGCAAAAGGTATCCTCTGAAAGGTATTAAAAGAGTCGATATATTGTAGCAGGATAGGCATATAATAGGCAACATACAGAATACTGGAGATGTAACAGACCACAGCGCAGCTTGTATGCTGGACGGTAGAAGTTCGGATCGAAGAGACATGGATAAGCCTATAGTGTATAGTAGTCACACCCTGTGGAACAGAGTTTTGGAGTTTGCGGCCAGGAAAGGACGAGACTGAGAAGGAACATCGCACTTTTCTCAGCCATCTTTCAACTGTCGACGGAATTCCATTGGTTGAGTTGTATGGGCGTGCGTGGGACACACCATTTGTGTCTGCTAATCCTCCGTACTGTTTTGCTAACCAATCAATTGTTCGAAACATAAGCATAGGCGTAGACTTGGTTCTGGGTTTGGGGGGGGGGGGACGAACCAGCGACCGAAGGGCGATCGCTGAGGCGCGAATCCCCGAGCAGGGGATGGTTACATTAAGGTTACATCACCAAGTAAAAATTAAATCATTCATTCATTCGGATATTTACATAGTTTGGAAAAATTGAACTGTATAAGCGGATATAATTGCGAGCTTAAAATGGTGCCCCACGCACGCGAATAAAAATGATATCCGCTTATAGGTACTGTTTAGGACCTAAGCATGCAGATTATTAATTAACAACGTCAATCGTGTTGTATAAATTAAATGTAGGCCAACGTTGTACAAGGCGCCGGGCGAATCTAAAGAATCAGCAATCACGTCAATGGCCAGAATATCAATACGCTACGACAAATCAGTTAGTTATATCCGATTACAGTTAAGTAAGTAAGTAAGTATCGACTTTAACTCTTAGTAACAAACGACACTGTAGATAAGCATGTAAATTCAAAGAAAGAAATAATCAGAATGTAACATAGGCTACGAATAATAAACGTTCTTCGCATTCGATCGTCAGCTTCGGTAAAAGCAAAAGCAACAGAATTAAATGTTATAACCTTAGCCTAACTAAGATCATACAACAGAATACTCTGCTACATGCTAACAACAATCCGACTGCAACCTGCATCTGTGGAGTCAGCTTCTAACTCCGTACGATACAGACGGCGACAAGAGTAACCACAGGAGGTACACAGGCAAGTGAAATGATGATGACCGACTTGACCGACGGTCGTCCGGGCTCTTCTTCGCTCAAGTTTGTTTGGGTGCTGGCGACGACATCTTCTGTAAGAAACAACAATCAGATATTAATGCCTAATTGGGCATTTCAGATGACAGGCAACGATCGAACGACAGGCATAAAATGTTAAATGTGATTAAACAGGTAAAAGTAATAAATAAATTTGGAGTACGTATAGGACTCGTGAAGTAGACTAACAATAAGCTTGTTTGTAACTAAATTGGTTCCTATATTTAGATATGCTAAAATACCGGTTGACTATAGATACAGGTGTATCTTTTTGTTGATTGGCTACCATGACATTTCCTTGAGTCGTGCCATGAAAGCTTGCAAAGCTCCGACGAGGGAGTACTCCGTTGATGGTGTTTGTTTCATTAATGATGTTTGTTCCATTGATGATGTTTGTCCCATTGATGATGTTTGTCTCGTTGATGGTGTTTGTCCCGTTGATGATGTTTGTCCCATTAATGGTGTTTATTTTCACCGGATTAATTTTATACCTTAACACGAAGTACCTGAGTGTGTTGTGGAACACACACAATTGGTTCCGTCTTCGTTGATCTCACAACCGACGTCGCACTCTACACTTTCAATGAATGGAATCTCCGTTGAGACTGACATTGCCGCAGTCTTGCTCGTCTCTACATGCGAATACAAAGTCTGTCTTAATTGGCTTTGAAAAGGCTAGACAACAGTGTTACACGACTACCCTAAAATCATAAAAGTCCATGCATCAATAATTATTATAGGCTACCAATCAGTCGCAGAAGGAGGCACCGCTAAGAGCTTGGGTTAATTGCAATTAGACATAACATAGTGGCCCGCACAATAGCCTGCTAGTTATAAGACTAGGCCTATACAACACTGTCAAGTTTCCAGTGGCTTCTCTGTCCGTCCATGATTAGCAGAACCGGCTGCTCGGACTTAGTGGCTGCACGTGCTTAAAAATGTGGTCAAACCACCTCATAAGTGCTTATTCGTTGACCCAACCTGAATTTGTTGCAAACTGTATCACCTCCCTGAGTCCATTAATTGGGCCATCTGTCAACCCATATTATTTTAGTGCCTTCCGACGGGAGAGTCATGGCAGAGGAAACGTAGGCGAAACAACTTACCGTAAACGGAAAAAGGAATACTAAACGTCTCTCGGTTGATGTAAGCGTATGAACGGATGGACAGCTTCACCGTACGGCAGTCAGCAAACACCGCATCAACTTCTGGCAAATCTCTTCCTTTTACTGGCTTGCCGTCGGTGCAGAATACCCTGGATGTGTTAGGATTCAGTTCCGATTCTCCTTCTGAGATGCAACCAAACTGCAGTGAAAAACACAAGCAGGCTAAGTGTTCAGAGCGTCTCTCAAGTGCCTTCTCAACCTGTTTTGCTTTAATTCGATTTAATTTGATAAAGTTAGTAAAAGTAATTTTTGAAACAAAACTTTCCACAAAATTTCATCATCGTTGTTTGCACTAGGGCCTACACGGTGATGGGGTGACCTTTCAGGTCGACGACGAAACTCAATCATTATTCAGCGGGCCTATACGTATCTTATTATTCTATACGTTTAATTGGCAACAATACTGATAGACACACCGCTATCCGGTACAAAAAGTTGTTCAACAAATGCATGGGCGGAGGATACGACTACGCTGGCTGGGACATCTGCACCGCACGGACGAGAACAGAATCCCGAAGCAGGCAATGGACTGGACCCCAAGCGCGTGGACAAGGAAGAGGGGAAGGCCAAGAAAGAGCTGGAGGGACACGATTTCAAATGACCTCACTGACGGAGGACTGACGTAGGAGGAGGAGGCTGCTGGAGCTGCTCAGGACAGAGAAGGATGGAAGACCTGCATCTCCCAATGTGCGCAGCTGCACGTGGAGGGACTGAGGTCTAAGCCTCTAAGGTAAGGTAAGGGCAACGACTTTGTGAGATTCTTAACAGACACGTGTACATTATCATAACATTACTTTTACAATAATTAACGAAAGAAAGAACGCGATTACCGTCAGACTTTCGGTGTTGCAGTCTTGAAGTGACTGCAATATCGATCGAGTGGCATAAAATTGTAGCCAAATATCACTCATTCGATTTGCCGAAATGGTGTAAGTGCAGTTCATTTTGGCAGGAATGTCCGTCGGATTTCCTGGTATGCTGATGACTCCAGAAGAATTGGTGAACAGAGTAGTACCACAGTCGAGCTCTACAGGGTGGGCAAAAAAGACCCCCTAAGGTTTTTGCCAATATCTTGGCCAAAAGTGAGAATTTCGTAATGCAATTTACCAGTCTTAAAGACAATACATATTTACACATGATGACGAAATTTGATCAAAATATTTTAAACAAAACAAAAGTTTTCATCAAAATATTTCCAACAAAACAAAAGTTATACACAAACCGAATGGAGAAATTAAAATTAAATTAAACACACTTATTTACTCGATAGCTGACTAGTTACAGATAGGCCCTAAGGGTTAATTGCTAAGTGATAATTTATTTCCTACAAGGTTTTTTTTAGATGACTAGTGCGGATTACCATAATCTCCGATCCTGTAGCGGATGCCATATCCCATACCAGAGGCAATGGAGTAGGTGGTGAAATTTAAAAGGACGCTGTGACAGGCGGGGAATCTTGCTGTGGTTGTCCAGAAATCTCCATGAACATTCCCGCATATTTTTCTGTCTGCAAGAGGATGATCCACCCATGTTCCGTTGACGAAACAAGTAATCTGTCAATGCACACAAAATTGCCATTTAATGATAATAGTCTATGATTTATAAGAAAACACAGAGGAAGAAAAGTGTCTTTTTGAAAGACCACTGAACGCTTGGACACTACCTAGGCCCTAATACGGCCTAATTCATGAGGGGTGCAGAGAGAACTATACTACAATTATGAGCAGGAGAAGGCATCGGTAGCTGGGCCACATACTTAGAGGAGAGGGTATGTTGGTGACGTTGCTGGAGGGACGTATGAAGGGGAAGGCAACGAGAGGTAGAAGAAGATTAAATATACTGAGTGATCTCGATAATGGAGATGCATAATATTATGGTCGCACCAAGAGGAAGGCGCAGGACAGAGCGGGATGGCCGAGGTCGGTGGGAATCACGAGGTCGTCCATGTCACAAACCTGCTCAACAGCAGAAGACTGAAGAGAAAGAGACAAGTTAGGTTCACAAGAGAAGAGTTTAGGTCGGAGTCAATACACGCTGCTCGCGTGGACCACATGATGTGACCCGTGACAGATTCCAATTTCTTGAACTATATTTACAATGAAAATCTATGACTTTTGTCTTTTTTATGATAAGGAAACGGCTCTGTTTTAACTTATTCCAAAATCTTCGCGCCATTTTAGTACAGAAAGTCTTGCGAAAGTTCAATTCCCTGAGTGCTCTAGGAGTCTAGGAGTCTAAGTCTTCTATTTTCTCAAAATCATCCATTTATAATAGCTTTGAAGAGGGCCTAGAATCTAGACGCATAGAAGAGATAATCTACGAAAATCGAAACTTTGAATAATTAACATTTTAATTATGTAATGTAAGGGTAAGTAAGTGTGAGCTTACTAACCTTCAGCCAGTCGTCATTACAGAAACTACCGAAGAAGAACGAGAACCGGTTCATGTCCAGACGGTCGACACTGAGGACGATAGAATTGACTTGGCCGATGTCGATGGTGTACAAGCAGTTGTAACGCTTTCTATATTGATATGGTAATTTCTGCGGCGTGGAGACGACTCCAGTTGGAGCTGAGAAAGATGTAATTCCGCAAACGTTATCTGGAAGAACAACAAGGTTTTCTTTTACTCACTAAAAGCTTTCTTTTTTTCTTTCTTTTTTTCTGTCTTGAGCGGGGATCGCGGAACTTATGGACTGAGGTAAATCGACTGAGGGGTGATGGCCGACGTGTAGCCCAGACACCGATGAGAGGAGTCACTGCCACCTCGTTAAATGAGCACTTCGCTGAAATATCATGGGACAAACAGTATACACCGCCACATTTAAAAGCAACGGTTGTGGACTCAACTAAGACGGTGATAGATTCTATAACAACTTGTAAGCTGCTTGAGTCAATAGGAAAAACAGCTGCGGGCCCCGACGGCCTACCATCATGGTTTCTTGTGCAGATCGCTCCGATGATAGCCGAACCGGTGGCGTACCTTTTCAACACATCGGTCATCTTCTCTTACGTCCCTCCGCAGTGGAAAACCAGCATCATCACTACGGTGCCGAAGGTCAAGCATCCGAAGGAGGCTAGTGACTACCGCCCTATCTCGGTGACGAGTATCTTATGTCGATTGTTGGAAAAATACATTGTACATCGATTCTTCCATCCAATTTTGATTGACCCCCAGCTTAACCAGGACTTCAAAGACCAATATGCATTTCGACCGACCGGATCCACTACAGCCGCCCTAGTGTCACTAACTACTAACATTACTGAGATGCTGAATGAGAGTCAGTATGTACATCTAATTGCACTGGATTTCAGCAAAGCGTTCGATACAGTGCGGCATTCTTACCTGGCGGAGCAACTGGCTGAGATGCCCATCCCGGACAACGTCTATAATTGGATTATTGCTTTCCTAGAAGATCGGAGTCATGCAACCAATTTAATGGAAACATTTCCTTCACCATAAAAATAAACTGTAGCATTGTACAGGGTTCGGGGTTAGGACCAATCGACTTTATAATAACAATATCCAAGTTTAGGCCATGCCATTCAGGAAACAGAATACAAAAATATGCGGATGATACTTATCTGTTGATTCCAGCATCAAATAGTGCTACTATCCCAGCTGAACTGGATAATGTTACGCAATGGTCGGTTACATGTAACCTTAAGATAAACTGCAATAAGACATATGAAATGATTGTCAGAAGACCTAGGGGGTGTGCAGGGGGAGGGACCGATCCAACAGAAACACCAGGTTTAACTAGGGTTCGAAACTTAAAGGTTCTTGGTGTGATGTTGTCTGATGATCTTAGTTTTGACATGCACATTGATAAGATATGTTGCAGGGCCAGGCAGTCTCTTTATGCCTTACGTGTGCTCGCTGCTCATGGTCTAGCTGGCCTTAAGCTCCATGATGTGGTACGGGCTACTACGCTGTCTCGTCTGCTTTATGCAGCTCCTGCATGGTGGGGTATACTAGGCAGCATGAAAGGGGCAGGCTCCAAGCCATAATGAATAGACTTATTCGCCAGCATTATATTTCGGGTGATACTCCAACATTTGAAGAACTCTGTCGCCATGCTGATAACAGTTTGTTTTCGGCGGTTCTGACAAGACCAGGCCATGTCCTCCACGAGTGGCTTCCACCAGCGAAACAAACGGGTTATAACCTGCGCCCCAGACACCATGATCGGGTACTTCCACGAGCAGACAATCAAATGAGGAAGACATTTATAACTAGAATGTTATTTACATATTAATTAATTAGTTTGTTTAGTTTTAATAATTTTTATGTTTTTATGTTAAATTTGTATGTGATACTTGTTCACCAGAGTGCTGTTTGGCAGCTGGTTAAGAAATAAAGAATATACATACTTACTTACTTACTTACTTTTCTTCCTAGTTCGCTAGTGATATCGTCTGCATTAAGACACGCCTATCCGTCCACTCATCAAAAAGTCAGCCCTGCAGTCATCATTATCTGTAACCACAATAAATCAACAACCACAACATGCCGCCATCTGTGCTGTCAACCCAACCAGATGAGCCATCATATTATTTATTGTTTGTATGTGCACTTGTTATAGCGCTCCTTCAAGCTCTCCTTACTCAGAGGCGCTCCCGAATGCAGAGCGGACACTGCATCAGAGTTTCACGCCATAGCACTGAGCAATTGTGAGTGAAGGTCCTTACGCGGCGAGGTGGATTTGAACCTCGAACCTTCCGGCTCCAAGGCAACGACGCCACCACTACACCACCGCGCCCCAATATATATCAGAGCCTGGTCTGATTCTGGAGGTGCCAGTAAAGATAATGCCCTTGGATACCTGGAATTCTATTGTCCCATCTCACGATTGCTGATCGTAAAATCTCCGTCTGCGCATCATGGAGAATTGATTGTTCTCTATCCACACACTTGGAAGAAGCAACGTCGTTCCGTTTCAGTAGCTGGGTCTAGACTTGTTACAGTTTTGTCTTGAACTCTGTTTTAGTTAATATTACTTTCAGAGGCTAGGCATTTTAGCTGTCGTTAGTTTTTAGATATTTCGCCAAGTTTTTTAGCTTTAGGCTTAGCTTTAATTAGAAATTGACACGTCTTGGTTTCCTTTTTTAATTTCCAGTTTTAGTTTTAGTTATTTATTCACTAATGCGTAGCCTACTTAACCATCAACAACGTACATCAGATTACTGCACATAGGCAATGGCAGCCATTAAACGTAGGCTACTAGTATGGAAATGTGCCAAATATTATACACGATATTTATTAAAATCATGTATATATCCTTGTGTTGAATAAAGTTGCACAAATTTCTTTTGAAGACTCGGCTTTCACGTGAATGCAAAGTTCCGTTACACATTTCTGCATTCAAATCACCACAAGCAGAGCAAATATATTCAATGAAAGTTTCTGATGCACGTGCAGGTAAAATACTAAATGCCAAGAAAGATAGACTGCACTATAAAATATAAACTGATCGTTAAAGCGATCGCTAAAATGTGCTCGTAATAATTATAAGATTAGAATCGATGCTCAGAATTTTCTGAGACTCCGTTGGTCTTTAAGTGTGCCACCTAAATTTAGTTTCTACATCTTATAAAATTCAAAACATCGGGAATTAGGCCTACACAACGAATCACTGAATAATGCCGATTATAAAATGCTGGATGTTGATTATAAAATTCTGGATTTTTGACTGTGTGTAAAAAGACATTCAGTATCATAAGAAGCTCGGTTTGTGTCGTATGTTTTCGCTTAGGTTTTCTTCGCGTGTTTTCTTTATTATTAGTTTCGATTGTTTTAGTTTCAGCTACCGTTTTGGCCGGCTAGGCAAGTCTAATGTTTATATCGTTTTGATGTTTTCTTCATTTTCTGTTCTAGGTTAACTAAGACCTTGAGTTTTCGTTAACGTAGGTGCTCATTTTAGTTTTCGTTAACGAAGGCAACACTAGTTTGGTTGCCCACCCGGAGTAGCCTTTCTCAGGATCAGCGTTGCAAAATGTTCTACTTAGCCAAGATTGCTGAGACGGACGCTGAGTAGGCCTAAATGTGTGGACATACATGTGCATACGTCCTCTCTATGAATAAATTAATGAATGAATACCAGACAGGCCCGCGATAACGTGGGTGCTAAAGGTGCTGCAGTTTTGAGGGGCCCCACACTTCTCACAGTTATGAACATTTGCATGGTGGACTGGTGGGTTGTCAGATCCCTAGTTCTTGGTGCACGGGTAGACACAGCCCCCGGATCCGCAGAAACCTCATTGCGGCCCTGATAGCCTACAGATGAGATATGAACCTTCTGGTCATACCTGGTCCGACAACGAAAAATGGAATACGGATCGTCTGTGTGTTGGCGTATGTACTTGATTGGACGTTTAACTTCAGCGTACGGCATTCGACAAAGACCACAAGATTGTCATCCGGAAATCTGTAGTCGCCGCAGAATATCCTGGTTGTGTAAGTATTCAGATCTGTATCTGCATCTGGTACACAACTGATCTGCAGCGAAGATAAACGTCTAACATTGTATAATTAATTGAACTTGCGATAGGTGATTGTTGAAAATAATTGGAAATAAGTAAACAATCTAAAGACAGACTGTCATTTAATCGACTTTTAGCTACACGTTCAATAATAAGTCTAGAAATAGAATTTTACTTTGAGACTGTCCAATAGTTGACAGAAATGGTGCTACAATTCAGAGGGGTACTGTACATACGACAAAGAAAATCCAACCAAACGAGACACAGAGCGGATTGCAGAGAGGTAGCCTAATCGACTGGACTAGACATTAACAGAATCACCTAAAACAAGACAGGATCCAAACAGAAGATAGCACGGAGTGGCGGTCGACTCAGCAGCTCAGAGCAAAAAAGGAAAGCCCGTTGGTCTGGTTGCTAAATTTTTACGACGGACCGAGAGTGGGTAGGATCGTTGGTGAGCCATAGCCATAACCTGAACCTTCGAATCGGCTTATGGCTCTCTAATAGTAGCCTATACAGTGTATACAGTATACACATCCATGGGCGACCGCAGAAATTTTTGCAGGGAGGGGCAAAAAATTTCAACTTTTGGCATTGGTATTGATACTTAATTTTGTCCAGTTGTAAAAGGTTGCATGACAGCGAGATTCCAATCAAGTAGACCGTAATCGATAGAAAAATACTATTTGCAAGGACGCCTGCCTGAGGGTTAAAAGCCAATGGTCACTGTTCCAGCTTTTAACAAGATGTTGATAATGCAAGGCAGAAAATTAAGAGCATGTTTATTTCTACAGAGATTTCTAAACTGAGATATCTGACTTTCACTGTGTGTATCGTTCGTATCATTAGTGCTTTAATGCGAAGTTAAAAACCCAAACGTAGTAGCCTAGTTACGAAAATAAGTTTCAGTTTTCCAGGGGGGGGGGGGGCAAGTGCCCCCTTGACCCTATGTGCGGGCGCCCATGTACACATCCTACCATAACATGTTCTCGCTCGCAGTTTTGGAAAGACTGGAACCATTGCGCTGATGAACTGGGTCCAGTGTCCAGCGAAATGTAACTCAAGTGATTTGCAGAGATGGTATAAGTGCAGTAGACTGACGTCAAATGGTTCGTGGGGTTCCGTGGTAAAATGATGACTCCGGAATAATTCGTGAACAGGGTAGTGCCACAGTCTAGATCTACAATGACAGCAGTCACCTTATAGGCTTTTTTAATCTGGCGCATGTCTTCAATTCTTAATTCAGACTCAATCTTAAGCAATTCTGTATTAAATGCACTGGCCCACCGGTAAGGAATTCTCTCCCTGAGGACATAAGAATTGCTGTTTCCATCAAACATTTTAAAAACAAACTAAAGTACTTTTTATATTTGTGTAAATTATAATGGGGACTTAAAAAGTTTATGGGAATGCCTCCTCCTCCTCGTTTGAATGAGATACATGCTTGACCTTAAGATGTTCTCAGGCTTTGCATTTACATTTGTTGTGTGACCTCTGTTATTCTGTTATTTTTTGTGAACCGCTTCATATTCAACTTAACCTGATGTATGTGGATTGGTGTCTCCTCGTCTTGGTGGAATTTTTGATCCTTCACATTAACCTTTGCAGGAATTAAGTTTGTAAATGAGCCAGTCGAGTCTTAGCGGGTCTTTTAGACCTTTGTCGGCTGACTCATTGACCTGCACTGATTTTAAGTTCATAACAATTTTCTTGTTGAAATTTTATTGTTGTTAATGTCTGTTACTGTTATGTGAATATTGATGTGACTTGCAAGTCAATAAATGAATAAAACAATAAAACAAACAATTCTCTCATCCTGGACCCGTATAGTTGTCAGGAAATACACATAGCCTAATCGCTTGAAGCTGGGTGAGGTTTAATTGCCAGTTGAGACGAAAAGACCACTTATGGCCTGTTTTAAGGGTTTTTAAAGTGATCCTATAGCTGAGCAAGGAGTCAGACACATTATCCGATCGTCTGCCTTGAGAGACGGATAGTAGGCCTATGAGTTTCAGCAATACCTCAGCTAACACTTTAAATGCGTCGTTGATCTTTACAAAATTTAGAGGAAATGTTAGTCAAGTAACGTGATATCTAATTAATAGGTAAATATAGGCGATGATTGATTATAAGGTCTAGCTAAAGGTACCGTGATATCCAAACCTGTAGCGTATGCTAAATCCCTCATCGAAGGAAATATAGTCGCTGGATATGTTAATGAGCAGTTTTTGAGCACCCTTCGATAATTAAGCGGAGAATATCGCTGTGTTCGAAGGCACTCATTCTGTTCTGCATATTTTTTAAGCTAGAATGAGTACTTCTAATCTTTACGAAAATCGTGTGTTCTTCCGCGACTTTGTCGGTCTCTGACAAAATAGCCCCAGACTGTTCTGACGGGGCTATTTTGACGGGGCTATTGGGTTGACGGGGCTGTTTTGTCGGTGGGCGATTATGACGGGGCTGTTTTTACGGGGCTATTTTGACCGGGTTATTTTTGACGGGATGCCCTCCCAAACGGATGAGAATACACTTTTTTATTTTTAGCTGCGGAGAAATGTTTCTGCAACTCCACAAATCCATTTACAACTGCACATTTTGTGTTGAACTGCACGTTAAAAAGCCTTGAAGCCAACTCTTCTACTACCGCCATCACGAACCAATGAAAAATGTCATGCAAAGGCGATACCCAATCGCCACCTCGTTGATACTACCAGTATTTATTTTTACTTTTAATAGGTTGGTCTCATTATGACAATACCAGGCTAGATAGTGCCCTAGAATACTTCGGAGAACTCTGCTGCATTGTGGCAGCTTTGGATGACTGTGAAAATATCCATTAAACGTCTACGGCACCTGGTGTAGGCTTAGGTCTACATTTTACCCCATAGGCTACGAATGCATCATGCAGCTGCAACGCGTGCCTCCTCCGTGCAGGGTTGTTTTTAAGGAATTTTTGGAACTGCACAACTCCTTCTTTTCTTTCCCTTACTTCACGGTAAATAGCTTCCAATCGGAGGACAATGACCATATTTTGTTAGTTTTAACTGTGTAGAAGTGCTTCTACAATTGCACAAATTCGTTTAGAACTGCACATTTTGTGTAGGCCTACAACTGCACGTTAAAAAAGCCCTGTCTCCGTGGTTCGATCGCCCATGCTGGAAAGCCTTTCTTCAGATCCGTATATTTGTTAACCTCGAACTCCGAATAGACCTCCCACAAGTTTGAAAAATCATTCTCGATCATCAAAGATGTTGCCCCTGCTGGAAGCGTCTTCATGTTGGCGCGATTATTACGTGTAGCCTACACTAAGTGAATGAGTGTTTTAATGAACCAACCATTGAAAGAATCTATAAATAGCACACAAAATGAATAGGTCTACTAATTATTATACGAAACAGGCATTTCAAGGCATAGCCTACTTTGTTGTTCAACTGAAAAAGGAATATCGAAGGTCCCTCGGTAGTCGTAAGTGTTGGAAAAGATGAATAACTTCAGCATACGACAGTCGGGAAACACCAATTCGCGTCGTGTGTCATAATCTGCTGAAGACCAGCCACGGCATAATATCATGCTTTTGTTAGGATTCGGTTCAGTCTCTCCCTCTGATACGCAGCCGACCTACAATGGAAAGAACAAGTCTGCCTAGCTGGCAGGGGACAGCGACCAGCAAGTGATTGTAGGTTTGATTTTAAACATAGTGAAACATGAGGCATTCTGAATAACCAAACGTACGTTGCTTCAAGTCCTAGGACCCTCACCTTAAGTCTTAGGACCCTCACCTTAAGTCCTATGACCCTCATCTCAAGTCCTAGGACCCTCACCTTTAGTTGAGCATTTATCAGTATTTATTCAAGTGTGTAATAAACCAAGGATCCAACGCTATAGGGGAATAAAATCAGTGTAAAGAAGTCAGTAAAGGGCTAAAAGCATGGGGCAAAAGCTTAGGCCTACGCGCATACTTAAACATAGATTTGCAGGATTGCAAGATTTTTATCTGTTCAATTTTGAGGATTCTTAATTTAGATAGCAAGGGTTGTGAACCAGAACCGTCTTTGGGAACCTCGCAAGAGTACAAATGCGACTAATCCGTGTGACTGCGGATAACGGGAAAAGGTCTTTAGACTGTTTTTGGAAGTATAATAAGGTGTTTTAGATTAATCTAAGGTTGGGGTTTTCCGCGTCTTGTTACTGTTAAATTTGTGTAGGTGTAGCGCAGCTGATAATATTGTTTTCGTAATTTCGGTGAAATTATTATCACCATGCAATAATTGAGCACCACAAATCCACAATCTAAAAACTGAGCATCAATCGATCAGCAACTTTGAGTCGTTTGTTCTAGATCTCTAGGCAGTTCAAACTTTCGTGCGCCGTAGAATCATGGCAGGCCCTCTAACCAATTGGCTACCTATCCTTCAGCGTTGCTGGTTTGTTGTACTCCAGTTTTCAGTTTTAAAATTACAGTAAAATGTAAATAGCAAACCACGATACGCTGTCTGCCGCAGTCTTGAAATGACTGTAATAAGGGTATCATCTCATCGAGAGAAGCGTTGAGCCAAATAATACTCCTTTGATTGATCGTGATAGTATAAGTACAGTTGACTGTCGCCAGGTAGTTCATTGAATTTCTCGGTAAGATGATCTCTCCTGAAGAATCGGTGAACAGCGTAGCACCACAGCCGAGCTCTAGAATGACACCATCAATGGTCCATCATCATAGGTGAGGATTTGTATCGTTTCTCTGTAAATTTTCTTAAAGCTAAAATCTCTCTACTGCAAGTTTGCAAAATTCTGGACGGAATCAATAAGTCAGAGACGAGGATGCAGCATGGACTGGGTTTGGCTCGTAGTGATCCAGTCGCATATATTCTTTCATTCATTCATTATATGCATATACATAGCGCCTCTTCAGGGGGCTACTCAGAGGCGATCCCAACCTCAGCGCGGCTAAATAAAACTGTCTTAAGATGAGAGAGAAAAGCCTGGAAAGGATTTTTAGAAAGAGAGCGGAGCAAGCGAGGAAGACCATTCCAGGTTGAGGTTCCTACCACCGAGAAAGCACGGTTCTGCATAGTGGAAGTATGAGTAAAAGGGACTGAGAGCAGACTCTGTTCAGTTGAACGAAGGGAGCGGAAATGGCGAGAACTAAGAGTAGGGCTACAGAGCTCACAAAGGTAGGCAGAAGTATGCTGCGCCAGACTAGAGTAGAGATCCTATACTCAATTCGCTGCTTGAGTGGGAGCCAGTGAAGAACGTCACGCACATACAGCTGGACATGTGGCTGAATTTGGGTATGCGGCCAATAAGGCGGGCTGCAGATTAAATCAACTGTGACTAGCAAAGTTTCAATTTCAATTTTAAATCAAATCAAATCAAATTTATTGAATCGATTCGGTATACACTTACTGATCATAAGCACTTTTACATTAGCAGATGCAAGAAAATTATAAAACATATAAATGGTATCAATTATATAAGCACTGGAAAGAGAATAGAAGATAATTAAGTGCAAGAATGAGTGAATCGACGCGTGGGGAGAAGAAGCAAAGCTTATCTGGTCATCCCCAGCATGTAATACTAAATAAAGATGTACAAGCAATTACAAAAATCATTTGAATGGCTAGGATTTGGTTATAAACAAGTTAAAGCTTACATTAAATCTGCTATTTTAGTAAATGTTTTTTAAAGGCCAACTTACTTAAATGAGTTAAGGGAGTTGATGGAACGGATATTAGTGTCAATGGAATTCCATAGTTTAGGTCCTGATAATCTGACAGTGAATTGTTTAGTATTAGTGTTACATGATTTCTGATGCAGTTTAGAGCGAGATCTGGTGTTATAGTTGTGGATAGAAGCATTAGATATAAAATAGTCGTCCTTAAAAAGCATTGGAAGTAAATGATTCTGATGACAGTACACAAAAACTGCCAGTTGGAGCTTATATAAATCATAGATAGAAAGTATGTCGAGGTTTTTAAAAAGACCTGCAGAGGCAGCCAGGTAGTGGGAACCTGAACTGATTCTAACAGCACGTTTCTGTAACAGTAGTAGTAGTGGTTCAAGGTGAGTTTTGTATCCCCCTGCCCATATTACAGTACCATAATTAAGATATTATAGAGAGTTTTAAGCGTGGGAGAGGGAAGAATATTTTTAAGCCTATTGATTATACCAATCGATTTAGCAATTTTATTTTTAACAATAGTGATATGGAATTTCCATATAAGATGCTCATCTATGATTAATCCCAAAAATGTGGCTTGGGATACACGGTTAATGGGGATATTGTTAAGTGTGATAGTTTTGGATGGGTCCTCAGAAATCCTCTTACATAATACTAGAGAATAAAATATAATTAGATTTTTTAATATTAAGCGATAAGGAATTAACATTAAACCAGGTAGACAGATGGAGTAATTCAGAGTTCATGCATTCAAACAAGTCGTTTAAATTGTCAGAGGAGATAAAAACAGTGGTGTCGTCGGCAAATAGATAGAAGAGGAGCTTATTGGAGCAATTAGCCTAAAAATATCATTAATGTAAATTAGAAATAGAAGTGCATAGTGCAGCCATATTTCTTTCGTCATGAAGACTTAAAGCTAGTGAACATTTTAATTTACCAGTTGGGTTCATACCAGGGTCTTCTGCGGTAGACTTTGAATTCTCTGTAAACGAAACACACGCACGCACACACAGATAAGGCATAGACAACACAATGCATGTCTGGTCACTGAGTTCACATAATCAGTAAACTGTTTCAACATGTTTCTAACACTGACATTTCGAAGATATCTTTGTGGAACTGGCGATGAAAACTGAAGTAGTCTAAGCAGATTACAATAGAAACATTATATCTTAAATTCCAGGACAACCAGACTCGCTCTTTGCGTTTTCAGTGGCTCATCTACGAACGCCAGAACGGTATCCGGTCAAAACCGCGCACACAAAACCGCGCACACAAAACCGCGATTCACAAAACCGCGCACGCTCATTACCGCGCACCATCATTACCGCGCACGATAATAACCGCATTCAGGTATTTCAACATTCATCCAGCTTTTATATCAGATCTAAAAATACCTTCATCCAAATTCTATATCGTGATCGCTATTTTCATCAATCCAGCTTCTATTTGAAATCTTTAAAAATATGAAAATACCTTCATCCTGCTCCCATTCCTCATGCGTTATTTTTACTAACCTTTAAACTTAAACTACTTTGCCAGAGAGTGCTTAAACCGACAAAGCTCTCGGGCATAATAATTTATCAAGTCAATATTTTCATTTGCTTGCATTTTTCTGAGTGTGGCCTTGGCCTGAATGTCAAATTAAATGTCATACTAAATCAACATAAAATAGTCTACGCAGTTGGAACTAAAATAGTAAACATTCTCGACAATTTTAAAAGTTTTTACACAGAAGTAGCACAAAGGCCAAAAAATTAGCGTAGTGTTAAACGGTCAACAAAAATATCCATAGATTGTTACTTCTTTGAAAAAAGTGTAATAAAGTTGATAATATTGATATTCTTAAATAGAACAGTTTACACCAATACTTTGAAAATATGTGATGCTTTGCTAATGTGGAACGTTAATATAGCATAATAATAATAACAATAATTTTTGCTTATTCAACAATCCGTATGACAGACCGGAACCGGTAACACTGTAGCCTATATAGGCCTACAATATGCAGTTGAAACAGTTTACAGGAACTCCGATTACATAATACATAAATCTTAACTATTAACCGCCTGCAATAATCGGGTCTAAGAGCAGCCTACAAAGCATATCCGCCTTATCCAAGGCGCGAAGTCGTTACCCCTTGCTCTCTACGCCAGCTAGTTATCCATTGCGGTACCGAACCCCCCGCCCCCTTATTCGTTTGGTTGGGATAAAAGTAGGCGAGGAATGCCTCACGCAATGTTCTAATTGTTCCATTATCGTAAAATGTAATATGAAATAGACAATAAGCCTACTAACTTACCTATTACAGTGTATAATATCATAAATCCTGATTTGCTGTAGTAAGAGAAGCCTGACGAAAATTTTAGCACCAGACAGCTACAGTCGACAAAGCGCATTGAAGAAGTCCAGTTTATGTCGCCACAGTATTTCAGGTTGCTTTTCGGATTCGTTTTCGACGTATCATCGCAGCAGGTTATCTAAAATATAGTCATAGCAACATACATGTAGTGTCATAGATATAATTAAATTTACACGCAACCTACTCACACATGTCGAGTTTATTAGTTAGTACGATAGCTTTGTGGTTAACCTGCTACGCTGTGTATACGCAGAGGTCAGAATTTCAAATTGTCGCCAGAAAATGATGATGATGATGATGATGACGACGATCAAGATTATAGTGATGATATGCTGATTTGGAATTGGCTTCGGCGTAACAATAGCCATTCAAATTCTATCGTTGGTTTCGATCGTTTCGAGCAGATCGAATATTTGAAGAATGATTTTCTGCGTAACTATTACGAACAACTTCAAAAGTATTTACTCGAACCACTTGAAACCGAACTTTTTAGTTCGTCGTGCTGTACTATCCTCTACAATGGCTATATCAACAAATGCATAAATAATGTTAGATATCTAGAATCTGGATAGGCCGATAGTACGGTAGCGAAATTTTAATAATGGCAAAGTACTGATTTTTTAACACTTACTAGCAACCAGCTGGTTCCGCAGTCACCGCTTGAATCTGGCCCTTCCATCTCGAAGTATTCAAATCTCAGTAATACAGAGCTTTTCTGAGCAACATTGATTGAATAAGTGCAGTTGAGGTTCTGTGGATACGGAAGAGGGAAGTTCGGAGATGTAACAACACCGTTCGGACCAGAGTGCAAAGTTTTGCCACAGTCCGACTGGCCTAAACAGACATCAATGCATGTAGAAGAATTCATCAAATAAAGACATCATAGGCGGAGACCTGGTCCGAACTTTGGGGGGGACGGACGAGCGGCAAAAAAACATTGTGACGATTTAAAAAAGAAATTTTGACCACTAAAAAAGGTGTCTTCGGAAATTTCGATAGACCTAAAAAAGTTTTATTCAGTACTTTTTATGACTAAAAAGGTGTCTATAGAAATATTGATAATTAAAAAAGTCCAGAAATTATGAAGACTAAAAACAAGGTGTATAAAAATTTGACGACTAAAAAGGTGTCTTCAGAAATTTGGACGAATAAAACAAGGTGTATAGAAATTTGGACACTAAAAAGAGGTGAAAAGGTGTCGCCAGAAATTGTGACAACTAAAAAAGGTGTTTTCAGTAATTTTGAAAGACTTAAAAAAGGTTTATTCAGAAATATTAATGACTAAAAAGGTGTCTTTAGAAATACTGATGGTTAAAAAAGTCCAGAAATTTTGACAAATAAAAGAAGGTGTATAAAAATGTTGACGACTAAACAGGGTGTATTCAGTAATTTTGACAAATAAAATAAGATGTATAAAAATTTTGACAACAAAAAAAGGTGTCTTCAGAAATTTGGACAACTAAAAAAGGTGAAAAAGTTTCAAGAAAATGTGACAACTAAAAAAAGGTGTTTTCAGAAATTTTGACGACAAAAATAGTCAAAAAGTGTCTTCTGAAATTGTGACACCTAAAAAAAGGTGTTTTTCAGAAATTTGTACGACTACAATATGGTCGTCAGAAATTTTACGCCGAAGAAACACCCCCTAAATCAAATCCTGGCCTTGTGAGGGACGAAAAAGATGGGAAGGATTTGATGGAATTTAGTGAGAAAATCGAAAATTAGATGGTTTCAATGATTATAATATTAATTGGTTGTGATTTAATTATAGATCTGAATTAAACTGATCTTGTCTTGTCGAATCTACACTAGTTAAGTTAAAATTAAACTCAATTCATGATTAGAGATTTGTTCGAAGATTTATTCAATGTTTTCTATTAATTTGATGGCTAAAATTAAATTATTTGAATTCAAAAGTTTACTACATTTATATAGCATCATAGAGACAGACTTTAAGGGTGTCCGAAGAAGGTGTTTTCAAAAAGGACAATGTATTAATACCGGTTTTTATTATGGCTTCGCTCTTATTGCGTTAAACAGTTTTTTTTAGTAATTTATTCAAAATCTCTTTTTCTAAAATTGTAACGTCGTCAGTCGTCCTCAGTGTGTTCATCAAGTGTCCATGTCCCGACACGTAACATTTGGGGGGGACAAATACATGGGCCGTGCCCCCCACCACATTAATTGGGAGGGACCGTCCCCTCCTATCCCCCCCTAGGTCTCCGCCCATGAATAAAGTTAAGATCTAGCAAGTTGTAAGGTCTTAGAAGAGCGTCAACGATAGCGCCAGAATGAAAACCTAGTTATAATAATAATCTGGAAGTATTTCTTAATTGTGCTTGAAACTCACGGTGATTAAGTTAACTTTCGCGTTCAGTTCTAATCTGCCAGAACAGTTGTATTCCTATAATTATAGACAAAAGGATACTCAAGACTTGTGTACAAAGAGCACCCTATGAAAACTAGACACTTACCTATCGAGTACCAGATTTTGAATCCTCCTCTGGTGACGGAAGAGTCACTGAAGAAGTTTAAAGTCAGAGATTCGCATTTGGAAAAGCTTCGAATCGGCTGCTCTGGTTTTTCTCCGCAGTATCTGATGACCCAATGAAAAGCTGGCGTTTCAGATAAACAGCTTATCTGAGGAGGTGAAACATACATTAACCACATTGAGCGCAAAATTTGTTAGACATTTAATGTCTAACTGAACAACTGACTGTCAGTTTTAACTGACTGGAGGCTGATCAAATGAATAGTGCCTATAATTGGCTGATTGGATGTCAACAGGATTAGCAATGTCAGTTTGTATAACTGAGAGAATGCTGCTTTCAACTACTAATCCGTATACAGAGTACGGACTAGTTCAAGTACCGGTAATTAACAATTTGCTACACATTAATTTTATATACATTATATGTAACCTACAAATTATGAGAAAGAAACATTCCGCGTCGAACATGGGAAAGCCAGACTAGACTCCGGCGAAATAATAATTATAGGGTGTCCAATAAGTTCGTGAACGATTTTGCTTGCAGATAGCAGAAAAGTTTTGCAACAAACATTAATAATGCTTATATCATTTGAAAGAGCTTTATGTCCCGAAACCAAAAAGTGTAAAAAGTGTTAGTTTTTTGCAACGAGGAAATGACGTCATCAATTTATGCGGAAGGGCTATTTTTAGCGAATTTTATGCAGTTCGCGATTGTTTTTCGTAAACAAACTTGGGGGAAAATGGGGAAAATAGCAAACGTTCAGTTACACTTGAAAGCTGCTATTCTTGATGAAGAAGGATATTCATATTCCGTTATTGACGATAAATTAGGATGATCGAAAGGTTGGGTAGCAAAATGGGTTGAAGGAAGCAAGCAAGGCGAGTTAGGCGATCATACACGATGCGGTCGACCAAAGATTTTGACACAGGCTGCTATTAAAATAATCAAAAAGGCGAAATACAGACGAGGAACTGGATTGAGACAGATAGAAAAATCTCTCAAAACAGGTGGACTTAAGGACAACAAAGAAACAATCAGAAATTACATGAAAGGGGAGTTAAAGTGGAGAAGTTGGAAACGCAGAAAGGCGCCATTGCTAACAGACGCTCAGAGGAACAAACGGTTGTTATTCGCGAGCACATACATCTGCTGTTTCGCGAGCATGGCTGAACGAAAATATTTCTAACTACATTGAAAACTGGTCTCCAAACTCTCTTGATCTCTAACCGATTGAAAATCTCTGGAGTATACTCTCAGGCAGGGTCTACAAAGATCCTGAACCAAATACTCCTGCTCAGCTAAAACGTCGTTTGCGAAAAGCATGGAATTCGATATAGGTTGAAACTTTGTACAACCTCATCGAATCTTTACCCAGACGAATGAAAGCTGTTATAGCCAGCAAAGGCAACACTATTGCCTATTAAATGGTAAAAAAATTATTGATTTTTGTTGTGTATATTTTTTGTAACAAGCTAGCAAAATCGTTCACGAACTTTCTGGACACCCTGTACAGTGTATATGAAGCTAACTTAGTCAAATCCTCAATAATTAAGTTTGGTGAGCTTACGACCGGCTAGAACCTGGATAAAAGGCGCGATAGAAGTCATTATTAATGATAGGCTAATGGTCTGATTGCAAAAGTAGAAGATGATGGCCTGTATAGAGTTCGCTTGTATAAAGTGCAGGGGCATAAAGAGTTCCATATCGGTTAGTAATAAATTAGTTATTGGCGGATCTAGATTAAACATATCGAAGGTGACAAAATGAGCGGCTGTAACTTATATATAATTGACACCAAACAGAGTTATGAATAAGGAATCGTTCGATTTTTTTAAGGAATGTCGTCAATGAGGTATTTTCGTTGTAGCGGATCAACAGAACCGCAAAAGCAATTATGAATTCATTCAGGCCTACTCTTTGGAGCCGAATAATCAATTGCAATTCCATTAATTTTTATTGCCTACTCAGTTGAAGTACTCAGTACTCAGTCTCCCTTATGATTAGGCTACACAGTACACAAACTAACACTGGAGATATTTGAAAACCATGAATAAATCTAAACTGGAAATTTAACAAACCTAACCTGAAGCTAAACTGAACCGAAAAGTAAACTGCAACTTAAATAACACTGTAGACCCTACATTACCATTATACATATACCTAGCTTACATTTACTTGGCTTTCATGCGGAGTTTCTGAGAACTATACTAACCAACAGAAAATCGTAATAGCAGCTGTGTGGATCTTCTGCAAACAATGCAGCTTCTAGGCTGAATGAGTAGAAATAGAGTCCAACTACTTTCGTTGGATCGACATTGATGGAGTAGATGTAGTCTATGTTGTTCGGATAGGAGAGAGGGAATCGCGGTGAGGTTATGAATCCAGTTGGACCAGTGAACGTTGCATTAACACGATCTTTTTCTGGAACATATGAGACAGCTTACAGCTTCTAAAATATTCTATTGTCTAATAAAGAGACTCTAAAATAATTATTCCTTACCACTTCCAGAATTGTTTCATCGGTGCGTCGCTAGACTCGCTACATGAATGAAGGTTAACGCTATTTTAATTCAACCTGTGAAAGTGTAAATGTAGGCTATAGTTATAGAAATGTGTAGGCTCATGGTTGAATTTTACGAAATAACAAATATATTATGCCTACTTATTTACTGAAAAAGGTCTTGACGCATTGCAAGGTTGTTGAAAAATTCCAACTTTATTTCTTTGGTTATTTCCTTCGTATGCTGGATAACAATTGAAGTAAATTTGAGCTTGAGTTATATCAGTTGGACGTTAATAGGGCCTACTCTACCTGGGCGCTTTACGTTGGGTTTCAAATTGCAAACATGCCATGAAATAGAAACCTTCATACCTGGTTCTAATTGTGGTACATTTTCTGCAAAAAAACACATGATGCAAGAGAGTTGCATTAAGAAGAATGTTAAGCTAAGCAAGCAAACCCTATAATAATATTTATGCACCAAGTTTGAGGCGTACGCTCGCCATTGAAACGAGAAACAGATACGAGAGGCAGAGCTAAACATCCTTTATGCATCTACAATCTTTCACGCACTCACACATACATGTAGTGACTACATTGCAGTCAACCAAACTGCAGCAGCCATATTTATGTTTGTCTTGCTAAAGTCACTTTCATACAAATGCATTGACTGGCTGATCGACTGCTTCATGCAGCGACTGTTTGACTAACTTTCTGACTGCCTGACTATTGTAAAATAGTCTACGCAGTTGGAACTAAAATGGTAAACCGTCTCGACAATTTTAAACGTTTTTACCCGGAAGTAGCTCACAGGCCAAACAATTTGCGTAGTGCTAAACGGCCAACAAAAATATCCATAGATTGTTACGTTCTTTGAAAAAGTGTAATAAAGTTGATGATATTGATATTTTTAAATAAAACAGTTTGCACCAATATTGTGAAAATATATGATTTTTGCTAATGTGGTACGTTAATATCGCATAATAATAATAATAACAGTATTTTTTCAACAATTCGTATGACAGACCGCAACCGGTAACAGTGTACAATATGCAGTTATACAATACAATACAATTCACTTTATTGCAACCAGAAAACAAGAAAACAATAAAAGTACAAAACATGCATGCATTGGTTACAAAGGGGGGCCCAAAATGGATGGACATTCCGCTGGGAAGGGTCACCCAAGTAAAATAAATCTCAAGAAAAATTAATCAAGATAGCTGAAAAGAAAGAGACTAAATCAAATTAGGTGATGACAGATTGCAGAATAGTTTATATTGTCAAGAGCATGTAGAGAAACAAACTTAACTAAGTACTTAACTAAAATCTGAACTACACATGGTCATGTGCACTTCAAGTAGCTTTAGTAGAGGAAAGTAGAAGAACACGAAGTTTCCTTTTAAATACCTGCAGACTACTGGATTGACGAATGTCAATTGGTATTGTGTTCCATACTTTAGTGCCATAAGATTTCGGCCTAATAGTAAAACGCCTAGTATTAGATTGAGCTTTCACAGAGCGAAAAGCAGATGAATTCCTAGTGAAATGCGAATGGATGTCAGAGGCGTGAGGGAGGTAACCTTGGAATACCGAAAGAAGGAGACCGTGTTCGAGTCGAAAAAAGAACTCGCAAATTTGGAGATCCTTTATCTGGTCAATTTTCAGGAGATGAAGTTCATTAAAGGAAGAAAAGTGTGTTCCCGTTTACGAATACCCGCAATTATACGAACAGCCCTCTTCTGTAAGATTACAAGTTTACGAAGCCTGGATTCGTATGTCGATGCCCAAAAACAGTTTACAGGAACTCCGATTAATTACAGAATACACAAATCTTAACTATTAACAGCCTGCAATAATCGGGTCTAAGAGCAGCCCACAAAGCATATCCGCCCTGTCCAGAGAGCGAACTCGTTACCTCTTGATCTACGCCAGCATGTTACCCATTGCGGTACCCCTTATTCGTTTGGTTGGGATAAAAGTAGGCGAGGAATGCCTCACGCCATGTTCCATTATCGTAAAATGTAATACGAGTAATACGAAATAAGTAATAAGCCTACTAACTAACCTGTTACAGTGTATGATATCATAAATCCTGATTTCCTGTAGTAAGAGAAGCCTGAAGAGAATTTTAGCACCAGACGGCTACAGTCGACAAAGCGCATTGAAGAAGTCCAGTTTATGTCGCCACAGTATTTCAGGTTGCTTTTCGGGTTTGTTTTCGATGTTTCGTTACAGGTTATCTAAATTATTGTGGTCATAGTAACATACATGTATAGATATAATTAAATTTACACGCAACCTACTTACACATGTCGAAATTATTAGTTAGTACTATAGCTTTGTGGTTAACCTGCTGCGCTGTGTATACGCAGGTCAGGATTTCAAATTGTCACCAGAAATGATGATGATGATGATGATGATGACGACGATCAAGATTATAGTGATGATATGCTGATTTGGAATTGGCTTCGGCGTAACAATAGCCATTCAAATTCTATCGTTGGTTTCGCGTCGAACATGGGAAAAACCAGAGTAGACTCCGGCGAAATAATAATTATAATTATGAAGGTAACTTATCGTTTCGAGCAGATCGAATATTTGAAGAATGATTTTCTGCGTAACTATTACGAACAACTTCAAAAGTAGGCTATTTATTCGAACCACTTCAAACGGAACTTTTTAGTTCGTCGTGCTCTACTATAGTCTCTACAATGGCTATATCAACAAATGCATGAATATTGTTAAATATCTAGAATCTAGAATTCTAGATAGGCCTATGGTAGCGAAATTTTAATAATGGCAAAGTACTGATTTTTAACACTTACTAGCAACCAGTTGGCTCCGCAGTCACCGCTTGCATCTGGCCCTTCCATCTCGAAGTATTCAAATCTCAGTAATACAGAGCTTTTCTGAGCAACATTGATTGAATAAGTGCAGTTGTGGTTCTGTGGATACGGAAGAGGGAAGTTCGGAGATGTGACGACACCGTTCGGACCAGAGTGCAAAGTTTTTCCACAGCCCGACTGGCCTAAACATGCAGACATCAATGTATGTAGAAGAATTCATCGAATAAAGTTAAGATCTAGCAAGTTGTAAGTCCTTAGAAGATTGTCAACGGGAGCGCCAGAATAAAAACCTAGTTATAATAATTATCTGGAAGTATTTCTTAATTGTGCTTGAAACTCACGGTGATTAAGTTAACTTTCGCGTTCAGTTCTAATCTGTCAGAACAGTTCTAGACCTATAATTATAGACAAAAGGAGATTCAGGACTTGTGTACAAAGAGCACCCTATGAAAACTAGACACTTACCTATAGAGTACCAGATTTTGAATCCTCCTCTGGTGACGGAAGAGTCACTGAAGAAGTTTAAAGTCAGAGATTCGCATTTGGAAAAGCTTAGAATCGGCTGCTCTGGTTTTTCTCCGCAGTATCTGATGACCCTCCGAGATGAAGACGTTTCAGATAAACAGCTTATCTGAGGAGGTAAAACATACATTAGGCACATTGAACGCGAATGTCCGTAACTGAATAACTGACTGGCAGTTTTAACTGACTGGAGGCTGATCGAATGAGTATAGGCTGATTGGTTGTCAACAGGATTACCAATATCAGTGTGTCTCACTGAGAGAATGCTGCTTTCAACTGCTAATCCGTAAACAGACTAGTTCAAGTATATTAACAATTTCCTATACATTTATATATATAAATTATATGTAACCTATAAATTATGAGAAAGAAACATTCCGCGTCGAACATGGGAAAGCCAGACTAGACTCCGGCGAAATAATAATTATATGAAGCTAACTTAGTCAAATCCTCAATAATTAAGTTTGGTGAGCTTACGACCGGCCGGAAGCTGGATAAAAGGCGCGGTAGAAGTCATTATTAATGATATTGGTCTGAAGATGGTGCGAATGCGGAAGTAGAAGATGATGGCCTGTAGAGTTTGGTTGTATAAAGTGCAGCAGCATAAAGAGTTCCATATTGGTTAGTAATAATATAATTATTAGTTATTGGCGGATCGAGATTAAACATATCGAAGATGACAAAATAAGCGACTATAGCTTATGCTAACTTATGTAGGGGGACGTTTTTTTAATGAATCACCGTGTATATAATTGACACCAAACAGAGTTATGAATAAGGGTTAGGCCTACTTCGTTTTTTAAAGGAATGTTGGGATTGAGGTATTTTCGTTATAGCGGATCAGCTGAACAGCAAAACAATTATGAATGTTACTCTTTGAAGCCGAATAATCAATTGCAATTCTATTATTTTTTATAAGCATACTCAGTTGAAGTACTCAGTACTCAGTCTCCCTTATGATTAGGCTACCATGGGCGGAGTTCATCGGGGGCTAGGGTGGCTAAGCCCCTCCCCAAGAAGGCCCAGGTTCAGCTTTTCAACCATGAAAATCGTATCTTTCTCCGGGCTTAGCCCCCTAAGAGGGCATTAGCCCCCCCCCCAAGAACGGAAACCAAACTCCGCCAATGTAGGCTACATAAACTAACACTGGAGAAGTGGAGATATTTGAAAACCCTGAATAAATCTAAACTAGAAATTTTAAAACCTAACCTGAAGCTAAACTGAACCGAATTTAAGTAAACTGCAACTTAAATAACACTGTAGGCCCTACAATGCCTACATTACCATTAAACCTAACTTACTTTTACTTAGCTTTCATGCGGAGTTTCTGAGAATTATACTAACAATCAGAACATCGTATTGGCAGCTGTGTGGATCTTCGACAAACAATGCAGCTTCTAGGCTGAATGAATGGAAATAGAGTCCAACCACTTTCGTTCTATCGACATCGATGGAGTAATAGTAGTCTACGTTGATCGGATAGGAGAGAGGAAATTGTGGTGATGTTATGAATCCAGTTGGACCAGTGAACGTTGCATTAACACGGTCTTTTTCTGAAACATATGAAACAGCCTACAGCTTCAAAATATTCTATCGCCTAATAAAAACTCTAATTCCTTACCACCTCCAGAATTGTTTCATCGGTGCGTCGATAGATGAATGAAGGTTAACGTTATTTTTATTCAACCTGTGAAAGGTTAATGTAGGCTATCTTCTTCTTTAGGTTAGCTGCCTTTCGGCTGGTCCAGATGCCCAACAACGCCACTCTTCTCGATGTAGGCTATAGGCCTAGTTGTAGAAATTTGTAGGCCCATGGTTGAATTTTACGAAACAACATATATATTAGGCCTACTTTCAATAACATTTATTTACTTTAAAAAAGGTCTTGGCGCACTGCAAGATTGTTGAAAAAACCCAACTTTATTTCTTTTGTTATTTCCTTCGTATGCTGGATAACAATCGAAGTAAATTTGAGCTTGAGTTATATCAGTTGGACGTTAATAGGGCCTACTCTACCTTGGCGCTTTACGTTGGGTTTCAAATTACAAAAATGGCATGAAATAGAAAATCTTCATACCTGGCCCTAATTCTGGTGTATTTTCTGCAAAAAAACACACGGCGCAAGAGAGTTGCATTAAGAAGAAAGGTTAACCTAATCATGCAAACCCTATTTAGCATTTTATGCACCAAGTTTGGGGCGTAGGCTACACTCGTCATTGAAACGAGAAAAAGATGGCATATGATTATCATTATAATTTTGAAATTCGCCGTGCTGATTATAGCTGGCGAAAGCGTTCAGCTGCCGATATTATGGACAAAAGCAAATCAAGGATATAGAACTATAGGCCTACTCCAGGGCTTAAAGTGTGACAGGACGGTCATGGACGGCGTCCTGGCACTTATTTTCAAAATTATAATGATAATTATATGCCATCTTTTGAGATTTAGGCCTAAGATAGCTAAATGTCTTACCAACGGCAGTCGGCTTATTCGCGAATGATAAAACTGCTTGTTTAAGCCGTTTTGACGGCGGACCACTCGACATATTTTTTAATTGACCAATTTCTATTTACGTAAATTTTGTCTGTACATGAACTTTGTGAATGACGTCACGGCAAAAGTCATTGGTCACGTGGGTAACGTCTGCTAGCAACTCAGGTAAGTAGGTAAGAGAGCTCCGGTAAGAGAGCTCCATTCTGCCGGTTCAGCTACTTCAAACATCCTATTCCCAAATTGCAATTAGGCTATAATATTATTAGTTTTAGGTCAGTTCGGCAGGTTTAGGGGGGGTACACCGGCTCCGCCCCCTCTAAATCCGCGCCTGACTTGAATTCATGAACGCGTGAATGTATTGACAGATGGATGGATGGATGGTTGGATGGATGGATCTATGTACGTACGTACGCACGGACGGACGGATAGATCTACTATGATTGCTATTATTGAGTGATAGATGGATGATAAATATTAAACTTCGGATTTTAAGAAGGGGATCTTCGAACTCACCTGGTGACGTTACAGCGTACTGGAGCTGAAAGTCTCCTTTGTTGACAGAAGAATTCGAGACAAAGTTTACAATCAGATATTCACAATCATAGAGGCTTCCTGACCACGGCTTCGCTTTTTCACTGCAGAATTTCCAGTCTGGATGCATGATTCTCCATACAGAACCATCGTCCAACAAACAGCCAACCTGTGTCACAAAAGAGAATCCTGCACGGCTGACGAATTGATATTGATATTGCAATTAAGAGACTAAGTCATCGGTTAACTGTTAACCGTTAACTGGAGGCGGATTTAGTTGATAAATCGGTGGATTCATACTTCATTGATTCAGTCAATGATTCAGTGAGTCGTTCGCTCCTTGCTTTCTTGTTTTCATGATAAACGGATTAATTAAATGCATCTTAGAATAAATGTTCACTGAGATTCTTATCGGTTTAAAGAGCATTGAACAAAATCAAATTTCCTAACAGCAAATACCGTAACTTAAGCTTACTAACCGTTACCCAAGATCCCCAGCAAAGGTCGTGCTTAAAGAAAAATTCCGATGGTCCTTCGATAGTGAACGAAAGGAAATAGAAAGTAATGGTTTTCGTTCGATCGACATAGATTGAGTAGACGCAGTCTAAACTGTGTGGATAGGAGAGAGGAAATCTGGGAGAGTTTACGAAACCAGTTGGATCAGTGAAGAACGTAGTGCCACAATCTTCATCTGGAAAACATGAAACACATGCATGCGCTTTATCTCATAAAACTTATTTAATCCTAATAGTGTTATCCAATACCAGCAAATATCGCACTGAAGACACTCTGGATTTCTCACGGCAAATGATATTGCGCGCATCAACGCTGCCCTAAAAAGGCTCATTGATGGAAAATATCTGAGAAAATTCTTGCTGTGGAAGAACTGATTGCTCGAGCAGACAAGAAACTCTTCCAAAAAGCACAATAATTGGGCACGAGTAGCTGATGAATGCAATGGCCAAATCATCGGCTCTGTAATCGTTGTTATGCAATGTGATGCATGTGCTCTTGCAAACAGAGGCGTAGCGACCGCCCTCCGTACCCTCCGACTGAAGGGGGCCGCCCGCAAGGAAGGGGCCTCCAGAAGTGCCAAAAAATGAATGAAAGTGACTTTAAAAAAGGTCATAAACTTTTTCGGATGGCGAATTGATTAAATTTTCCCGAGATTTTTGCCGGATGACTAAAAAAGGTCGTCAGAAATTTCGGGCCCCAAAAATGCCGCATCCCGGTGTAAAGGTTTCAAATTACCCCCTCCTAAACATTACCCCCCGGTAACTTGAAACCGGTTTCAGATTACCCCCCGGAAACTAGATTTGCATCAATCATCGCATTTATTGTACTGAAAAAATCAGAAAAATCATCCCGCTTCTTGTTTTGGTTTGAAGATTTTCATCCGCCATCCCACTTTGTGGTTTGTTATCAATATTTTAATCGGAAAAAAATAATAGCCTCGAAGCCATTTCTCCATGTAACTTCAGCGGCAATTTAGTATTTTCGTTACAGATGAAAATATTGTTAACACACCACGAAGTTGGATGAAAGATGAAAATCTTCAGACCGAAAAAGGAAGCGGGATGATTTTTCTGATATTTTTAGCGCAATAAATACGATGATTGATGCAAATGACAGTTTTCAGGGGGTAATGTTTAGGAGGGGGTAATTTGAAACCTTTACACCGGTGTCTGCATTGTAAAAGGCATGCCGGTCAGGACATTATGCTCGGAGGGGGCCACGTTCATTGTTGCTACGGCCCTGCTTGCAAACATTAGATGCAAATAAACTCTACATAGGCCTACTCTCTTACTTTAGTCCGACTAAAATTGCAAAAAAGACTGATCTCTTAAATGAATTTCCACTACAGTAGACCTATTAGAGTAAACAATAATTATTTATCAAAGAAGTTAGTCTCAATTGACAGTTAAAACGGCGACAACTAACCGAGGTTACGAGTTGGCTACCTTCAGCAAATCCCTATAGCGTTTTTCGCGTGGTAGGGAATAATTAATTAAGCATATTATTTCAAATGCCAATAATAGGCTTACACACTGCAATAATAATTATTAAGTATCATAATAACGATACTATGTTCTTGGAAAACATACCATAAGCGCTAAAAACTGTAAACGGTATAGCATATGATTCTCGATAGTTGTAGTCAGATGCGCGCACGAATATCTTCACCGTGCTACAGTTGGAGAAAATAATGCGACTCGGATGAACGGAAAAGAAATCGAATGAATGGCTACAATATGTGATGCTTGTGTCTTGTTTCAATTCTGTCTCTGTCTCCGAAACGCAACCAACCTACAATGAAAGACAGACATGACTTGCGTGGGCGTTTCTCGTAAATTTACTATTGCATGTATGCCTAATATGCCTAGGTGTGTGTAATTCAATTCAAAATTCAAAAATCTTTATTGTTCCCAAAAATAAACATGTAATAAACAGAACAGTATAACACAAGTTGTATTTAACATAGTACCGGTAATTAAGTCATTCAATAAGGACTCTGGAAATAGATTAGGAAGCAATAGGCACTCCAGAACAAGGGCGGATACAGAAACTTTGGAAGAAGTGGGGGCCCAAAAATTCCTGGCCTTTGGTGTGGAAAAAATGTTTTCTTATCCGCTAAAAAAGTTGATGACCTTTTTTGTCATTCAGTCTAAACAGCCTCAATATACATTGTTCGAAAGCTTGTTGAAACCAAATGGGGGCACGATACATTGGCAGTTCTAAATGGGGGGGCATGGCCGAATTGCCCCCTTGGATCCGCTCTTGCTCCAGAAGGGACGTGTCGCGCTTAGTAGGGCCTATAATACTGGGATGAAATTACAAGGTGGTGGAGGTGGTAATGGATAAGGAAATAGACGATATTACACTGCATTCATTTATATACATTTTACAGTTAGAGTAATGAAATAGTAAACCGATACAACGGAGACCTTGAGAAGAAGAGTTAAATAATTATTATATATAGAAAGATCGAGAAAGGGGCGTGGGTTCCGACTTATAACATAATATAGTGATGCAAAATGTAGCCTTGAGTGTATGTGTGGAAGTTGAATCGCTTGCACCGTTATTTCAAATGCCTGGATCATTAAATTTATTCGTACCTCGACAAGTAGGCTATAGTCAACACAGTGTCCTTTTCTAGTATACGTGTAACTGCGAGCACTTCCACGGATTGGCCTAAAGTAGGGCGCACAACTGGTAAAGAGCCCTAGTAGGGCCTAGTTGATGTATCCGATGTAATGAAACCTTGCAGTTGCAGCGCTGCTTGTAGGCCTATTAGATAATATTCCAAACGTCTCAGCGTAGGAGAATGAGCCCGGGTTAAGAATGTGAATTTTACAGAGCAACTTCTGAGCCTGATGTCGACAGGAAAACGGCTGGTCGTTGTGACGTCTCTACCAACACATCATTCAGGTTGCATCAACAAGATCTTATGCGCATTTACATGCACGGTACACCACAGTTAACTTCGGCAAATGAAGTAATAATTTTATCATCTGCTGGGCGTATCAATAGGCCTATAGACGTAGGACTATGTGTTATTTGGATCAATAATCATAAATCTGTTGTTTATAGAGGACTTCTTAATAGGCCTAGTCATCTGAATAATTAAATTATTCAGATGACTGAATACATTCGAACGCATAGCCTACCGTGATGTAATCTCTGTTGCAGTCTACAAAGGAATCCAGCAAGCTCGGAAGTTCTGAGGAAAAGACACCGAGAGAGATTACGCTATTGTTATTCGCCAAAATTGTGTAGGTGCAGTTGATATTCACAGAATGGTCAGTCGGATTTGTTGGTAAGTGAATGAATCCCGAAGAATTGGTGAACACGCCATCGCCACAATCTAGTTCTGAAACACATATATTAGGCCTACAACTATTTAGAACGTGTCCGGAGTCCGTCAAGTCAGCAGTGAAAAGGCTCCCATCTGACTGTCTACACGCCAGTTCCAATGCTGGGTTAATTGTAGGCCTATATGGGTGGCGGTAGCAGTCATTATTTTGTTCATCTTTGTAGAACTCCTCGAAACGTATTGATGACTCTTACAAAAAATTAATTACGCGACCATATGGAAAATTAATTTGCAAATTCTATTTATATGGTCTGACAAAGCAGACATAAGAACTTGAATCGAAATGAATAATTCTGTTCAAGTTCTTATGTTTTCTTTTATCGTGTGTTTGAGTGTAATTGGACGCTTAGAACCTTAGAGAGTAAGAAATCTTATTCTGAGTCGCGGAGGAATGTTTCCTAGGCCCCCTAGGGTCCAAAGTTAAGAAGGCCTAGGCCTATATGGACGGTCTTGACAAACTTCCACCCAAAATTCAGTTCAACTGACTTGAGATCCGTTGGTAGGCCTATAATAATTATGAATCTCTTTCTGTACAACTAAAAATACATTTGCTTCAGTTAAATCTATTTTAATGGTGCTGGTATTAAAGTTGCGCATGTCCTAGTTACATAAATCGTTCCGCCTACGATAGTGAGCAAAACTTCCACAACTATTTTCCAGGGCTTTTTTACGGGCAGTTGTAGCCTACACAAAATGTGCAGTTGCAGAAGCACTTCTGTACAGTTTAAACTAGCAGAAAAGGTCGTTGTCCTCCGATTGGAGGTAAATTGCCATGGATAATGAGAAAGGAAAGAAGGCCTATATAGGCCTATGGACGGTACGGACAAACTACTACCCAAAATTCAGTTCAATTGACTTGAGATCCGTTGGTAGCTTATATAAGCTTATAATATGAATCTCTTTATGTACAACTAAAGCTAGTAGAGCAGTGCAGTTATAAAAATTCCTTTAAAATGGTCCTGCTATTTTCTCTCAGACAATGCGTCCATCGGCAAACTAAGCGTAATGCTAAAGTTGGTTGCTCTAACCGTGTTGGGCGGATCCGACATGGATCGTCAAGATGGCGAAAAACGTCATAAACTGAAGACCAGCCCGCATCGTTGTGTGTCTTTGAAGACGTGCTGTAATATGACGAACGAATTTTTTCGAGGGCAACGGTCTCTGTTGACTTAGGCCCTAGTCAAATCTGAATCCATCCATCCATGTCGTTGAAGCGCCTTATCCAAAATGTTTTCGTATTCTTTCTACTCAATAATTATCAATCATCGACTCTCGCTCGCACAAAACGCAACGCAAGAATGCAACGCCAACACACATAGGGCTAGCTGAATAAATTATCCATGTATGTGTCGTTACAAGTATAGGCCTACACGAATATGTATTTTTCGAGGGAAGTAAAAAAAACTGATACTATCCTACAGCTAATGCATAACCTCTGAGGATATGCAACAGTTTCATTCTTTTACAGTTATTAACATTACTAAGCAAGCCCTTATTCCAGTGATTCCACCTCAAGTGATATCTGTATCATTAAGACGATTTGGTTGTGTAGACATTGCAGGATAACTCCCAACAATAAAGCACCCTGCAGAAGAGTTAAGTGACGCAGCCAACTTAGCTATTTTCACAAGGATCTTCAAGCAAAATTATTTATCTTTTAGATGTGCTCCAACGTTAATCGCAGGCCAGTCTGGGGACAATGAAATTATTTTCTGCCTGAGTAAAAAAAAGAGTCTAATTTAGAAAAAATAGCCTAATTTAGCAGCTGCCTGATAACAACGGGCTTTATTAACTCACTGGAAAAACACCTATTCGTGAAGGTCTATTATTATAGGGCCTACACTTGTAACGACAAATACATGGATAATTGCAAACGACAGCGCAGGAATACAAAACGACAGACCAGTGCATAGCTGGCTAGACCTAAAGTCCTAGACCCTCATTATTACACATTCAATTTCAAACGTGCGTACATAGGCTACATGCACGGGGCCGCTGCAGAGTTTGTAAATAGGTCGGTTCCAGCTGCGAATAATCGGCTATAATAATTATTATTATTATACTCTAGAGTTGCTATGAGCTAGCAAGTGCTGCGAGTTTGGTGTGAAATATTGATCACATGCATGAACATCATCACTGCAGAAGTTTTCAGAAAGTATGATAAAAAAACCAATTTGAAATGATCATCAGACTATATTATAACTAAACGAAGTATGGGGAATCTACCGGCTAATTGCACTACACTGTAGTGAGGCTCAATCTATGGAAACTCGGCTCGCATATGCCATTGCCACCCCGCAGTAGTCCCTATCCATAAACTCGGTCAAGAGCATCGTGCATGTCTGCCACTGTGCGTGTGCGCTTGTTTGCGTGTCCGTTTCACTGTAGGCTTATGTGAGATTGTGAGTGTATGTGTGTGCCTGCCATTGACATGCTGAAACAAATAGCGAATTTGACGAATGCCTATGTAGGCTAATTGAGGTAGGCCTACCTACCGGCAGGTTACATAGTATTTGCGCAATTGAGAGCCCAGCCCCAATTAGCGGTCATAGAGGTCCTTTGGTTCATATTTTAAAACTAAGTTCAACGTCACTACATAAAATTATTAGCATCGCATTCTTCGTCATTCCTATTTTCGAGGCTTGTAATTTATTAATTATGGTCTACATGAAAAATCAATTCTGCCCTTGGTTAATTCTGGCACATTGTTTTCATAATTATATGCATATCCTTCTATGAACATGCTTTTTCGCTGCAGCACGTACCCGTGCGTTATTATCAAGATAGTAACAATTTTTACGCTTTCTGTTTGTCATTTCGACTCCTGGACAGTCGATTTAATGTTCAAGAAACAAATGCTTAGTTTGCATATGACGACCGGCCATTTGCCCCGATAATGCTAGGCCTACTAGGACTAGGCCCAGTAGTAATCGAAGTATGCTTATTATTATTATTGTTATTATTACCACGAGCCAGATAAGAACAGAAAAGTCTAGAAATTAAAGTTGCCTTCTTTTAATATAGCCTAACACAATAAAGTAGACCTAATCACAGATGGCTTGTGATAAAATGTTTGTTCAAATATAAGAAATTTGAATACTGCACTTGTCCAATTATTTTCTGTGCTCAAACTTTTATCGCATAGCCTACGAAGTATAATTCAGAGTTTAAAGTTTTCCAAACACATCATTACACGGTGATTTGAAAAACAGACTCCAGATTAACGGAAGAAAAAACATGGTGAACTAATTCTTCATTTGGGATTCAAAACGTCAAATTGTTCATCAGAAGTCTTTTTGAATTAAGTAGATTAATCGGAAACATTAAAATCTTGTCAAATCTGCGGATGACCTCAGAATAAGCATGAAAAATAAAACTTGTTAAACAAAGAGAACTCCTTACACAACAGTCAACGACTTAGATGTACTTATCGAGCTACTCATGTCACACAGATAGCAGCATACTTGCAGTACTGGTGTCCACTTTCAACCAAGTGCAACCATTTACCAGCTTTTAATGGCATAGTCACATCAAAAATCAACGAACTGAAACGAAGAAGCTTTAACTAGTCTTTTCCTATAGTGGAGTAACTTAAAAGGTGTATTTCAAATAGTTCATGAAATGTATCTTTCTGTGGATCCTCACAGTAATGATCATAGCAATGTCGAATAAAACCTTTTTCTCTCTTAAACATTTTATCACACATTCCACAGCCATAGGTTCTCGTAATGAAACAGTCTACATCGGCAGCTCATGTTGAATTGCGCCCACAGTGTTGCTTTTCATCCTGACTTGCCTCCATACTATGTCTCAATGAAACAGTCTGCATAATGTCTGTGGAAAGCAAGACTCCCTGGTCACTATTGTTGTTTTTGTCTGCGCATATGCTGAAGTTCTCCCCAGGAGTACTTCCAAGCCATTTCTGCGTCATGTCTGACTCAATACCCAGAAATAATTCACTCTCACATAATTTCATTCCAATGTGTGTTTTCAAATGATCATCAAGATCAACCCTACGTGAGAAATCCTTGTCGCATAATTCACACTTGAGTGACTCTTTTTCAATGTGCGTTCTCATGTGGATTTTGAGATTGGCTCTTTGGGTAAATACTTTGTGATGTAAATTGCTGTCGAATGATTTTTCTCTAGCGTGGGTCTTTGCATGATACTTCAGCCAAGCATTCGATGCAAAAGCTTTATGACATAAACTACATTCGTACAGTCTGTCTCCAGAATGGACCTTTGCATGAAAATTAAGACGACTCTTCGACGCAAAGGCTCTCTGACATAAAGTGCACATGTATGCTTTCTCTCCATTGTGAGATCGTACATGTTGATTTAGATTGCTCGTCGATACAAAGACTTTCTGACATAAATGACACATGTACGGTTTTACTCCAGTGTGAACTTTTTCATGATAACTCAGAGAAAACTTCGATGCAAGTGCTTTATGACAGAAATTGCACTTGAATGGTTTTATTCCAGAGTGGGTTTTTACGTGAGAATGCAGATGACCTTTATGTGCAAATGCTTTGGGACATAAACTGCACATGTTCGGTTTTTCTCCAGTGTGGGTTTTTATATGGCATTTCAGAGCATCTTTCCTTGCAAATGCTTTTTGGCATGCATCACATTTGTATGGTCTTTCTCCAGTGTGAGATCTTCTGTGCGAATCTAGTTGACTCTTCAATGCAAATGCTTTTTGGCATGCATCACATTTGTATGGTCTTTCTCCAGTGTGAGATCTTCTGTGCGAATCTAGTTGACTCTTCAATGCAACTGCTTTTGGGCATAAATTGCACCTGTATGGTTTGTCTCCAGTGTGAGATCTTCTGTGCGAATCTAGTTGACTCTCACGTGCAACTGCTTTTGAACATATTTTGCACTTGTATGGTTTGTCTCCAGTGTGAGTTCTTCTGTGAGAATCCAGTTGACTCTTCTTTGAAACTGTTTTTGGACATAAATTGCACTGGTATGGTTTCTCGCCAGTGTGGGTATTTCTGTGGTATTTCAGAGATGCTCCGTGTGCAAATGCCTTGGGACATAAATTGCAAGTGTATGGCTTTTCTCCAGTGTGGATTCTTCTGTGGGAAGCCAGGTGACTCTTCGCTGCAACTACTATGGGACATAAATTGCATTTGTATGGTTTTTCTCCACTGTGGGTCGTTCTATGATATTTCAGGGAGACTGCATGTGCAAATGCTTTGTGACATAAATTGCACTTATAAGGTTTTTCTCCAGTGTGGGTTCTTATGTGATATTTCAGATAATCTCCCTGCGCATATGCCTTGTGACATAAATTGCACTTATAAGGTTTTTCTCCAGTGTGGGTTTTTATGTGATGTCTCAGATAATCTCCCTGTGCAAATGCTTTGTGACATAAATTGCACTTGTATGGTTTCTCCCCAGTGTGCGTTCTACTGTGGTATTTCAGATAACATGCTTGTGTAAATTCTCTGAGACACAAATTGCACTTGAATGGTTTTAGTCCAGAGTGGGTGTTGATGTGACCATTCAGATTGCTCTTCTGTGTAAATGCTTTGTGGCATAAATTGCACTTGTATGGTTTTTCTCCAGTGTGGGTTTTTAGGTGGGAGACTAGTTGACTCTTCCAAGTAAATATTTTGGTACATGCATTGCACACATACGGTTCTTCAGTGTGGGTTGGTAAATGCTTTTTCAAAGTAATCATTTGTGCAAATTCTCTGTGACAGAGTTCGCACTAGTTTGGTTTTATCCTGCGTTTATTCTTAAATGGATTTTCATATTACAAATGCGTGCAAATGTTGTGCATTTGAATTGCTTGTCTTTGTTATTGGTCCTTGCAGTCATTTTCACATCTTCTACGAAGTAAAAGAGAATATGAAATTAGTAAGTTTGTTTTATCTGCATTACTGCAGTATCTGTTTAGGATTTGAAATGTACAGATCTATATACAATTCTAATTGGACTTTGCAATTAAGTTCCATTCCCTATAGTATAGGCCCTAGATACGAATACTGCCAATGGACTTGTACAAAAGGTCTTAAAATGATAATTGATTTCCTAGACTTCAATTGCTATATCGAACCGCTTAATGGGATAAACAAAGAATGATAAATTATTATATTCCTATCAATCAATCAATCAATTAATCAACTGTTTGTAATGTTCACATAACAATACTAAACTGAAATGTCAGGGAAATTTATAAATGAAAAAAGGACCAAGAAAGTTCAAGATAAATATGCAGCTGTCGTCAATGTGCGACGAGCTGCTTTGACTCCTCTTCCCACATGGGCTTGTCTAAGCTTCTAAGGGTATGCGATCTGTTTGACGACGCATCGAGGGGCAACCCATATCCACGGAAACTCTGTTGTTCCGTCTCGGGTGTCCTGCGTCAATTTAATGTCCGGATGGAGGACCAAGCTGAGCTGTTTGTTCCTCGCTTTTAATGTAATAGGCAGCTGTGTTCTTTTTCGGTCACTGGTCCTATGACCAGGGTTTTTTTAATTTGTAGAACTCCACAACCAGGAAGTTTTTCGAGTGTGGCTTTGTTTGGCGAAAATTTCTCACGACTTTTTAAAAGTCGTTTCTGAAAATCTTCCCCAGAAATGTGGCAAGACGGCGACGAACAAATCTGATGACTTTCTTAGTCGTCCACTAGAATTTTTTTCGCCTTCCTGCTTATTTTAAACTGCACGGGTCCTTCATTCTTCCGTGGTGAATCGGCTGCAATTACCTTTTTCCAATGAACTGCTTTTACAACTGCACAAATTCATTTAGCCTACAACTGCACATTTTGTGTAGAACTGCATGTCAAAAAACCCTGCCTAGGACCTGTAATTGCCTTCAACTCCCAGTTACACTGCGCTTTGTGCCCAACTGCCCATGGGTTAATCTACTATGTTCTTTAATAATGTTAAAAGTGTCATATTTACCCGGAGTTGAGTCGGGAAAGCTTCCGAATAGTTTAACTAAACTGGCACTATATAAAACTCCCCTTGCAATACTAATAACAATAATATTAACAATAATAATGATATAAAATAAAACTAAAAATAATAATAGTAATAATAATAACTGGCATGGATGACAGAGGATGGTCTCACTGAAATTGATTTGATCTGTTTGGAATTTTTGTTGAAGATAATAAAATGTGTTATTTAAGTTTAAAAAAATTTAAATAATAATAATAATAATAATAACTGACTTTTCTAGTGATAAGAACAACAACAACACAACAACAACAAATAATAATAATAATAATAATAATAACAACAACAACAACAGTCCGTGCTTGACAGCTGTAACGGGAGACCTCCCGAGACCACGCACCTTTTCCAACTGTCGAAGTCTCAATATGTAGGCCTACGCCCAAAGCAAAGTTATAATGCCGTTGAATATCGAGGCACATTCACATTCCTACCTTGGGCGAAAATATAGCCTAACAATACTAGTTTGAACTTGTAGCAATGAAAATACAAATGTTATAATCTATAAGGTGATGGCAATTTGATTTAAAAAAATAACTGACTTTCATAAGCTAAATAACCTCTCTCTTCAAACTGAACAAAATGGCGCTCAAATTAAAAGAAACTATATCAACAAGAGCGGGATATACACTCTAAGTATGGCGTTAAGAAATCGCGAGTTGTTTTCTATTCAAGCGCAATTCTTTGCACAAAATTATGATTGTCAGGGCTGCCAACCGTCCCGGATTCGCCGGGAGAGTCCCGATATCGGCATTCAGCCCTGTGCGTTCCGTGTCATGTAGGCCTATTGATCCCAAATTATGCCTGGATTTGCTACAGAGATCCACTGCCTGAATTTTGATCTTTTTTCACGCTAAACTCAATAGGTATCGTGGCCTACGATAAATTTAGCGATCCGTGCTCTATTAGCCTATACATGGCCTAACATTGTTGGCTGAACATGGCTGGGTTTAAGTCTTCGAAGCTTTCCAAACCACTTACACTCAGCATGCCATTATTGTGTGACTTGTGTCCATAGGCGTAGGGGACATTTCAGAGTTGGGGGGCAAAAATGAGACTTTTGCCCGAAAAATTTTTTGTCGTCCGGCCGAAATCTTAAGAAAAATTCCCGTTACGTTTTCCCGAAAATTCTGACGACCTTTTTTAGTCATCCGGCCGAAATCTTCTGAAATTTCCCATTACTTTTGGCCCGAAAGGTCTGACGACCTTTTTTGTTCGGGCAAGTCTGATTTTTCGGGCAAAAAGACCTGGAAAAATAAAAAATAAAAAATTTTTTGAAAAAGCTTTTTTATTTTTCCGGGTCTGCTTGCCCGAAAAATCAGACTTGCCCGAAATTTGGGGGGGGGGGCATTTGCCCCTCTGGACCCCCGTCTCCTACGCCTATGCTTGTGTCCTAGCATAAGACTACCATTATTGTGTCCTATCATATAGCCTAATTGGATATTTTTCACAGAGGTGTATAAAATGTAAATTTCTCCGTTTCACTGTGAGAATCTTTAGTACCGGCATCATTAATGCTTTGGCGCATAGAAATTTGTCAAACATCAAAACTCTTGTTAAAAAATATGTGCTGATTTTCCAGAATTTCAAGTGCCCCTCAAATCCCTATGTGAGGGTGCCAATAATTTTGCGTTACTTAATTAAGCCTTCATAATGTGATAGTAGGCTACCAATGCCGCCCTGACAGAAAATCAACTTCGTAGATTTTTACAGAGGACACGCTGCTGCCTTGGACCTGGTGAACGCTAGGGCCAGGCCTGAACTTTGTCAAGTTTTTTGAGGAAATAAATGTTTTATTATTTTTTCAAATTGTAACTGTTATTATTACTATTTTATTTTTTGCCCGAGGTATTAAAATTACTATTATTAGCATTAACGCTTCTGCAAGTAAAGAACAGTAGGGCCTAATACATTTTAAAATAAACGTCTGCATTTAGCTATAGGGCCTAGGCTATATTGTTGGCAATATTCTTAGATCACTATAGGCTTATAGGCTAGATGCATACTTGAACGAATCAACAATCTTAACTCTTTGCGCATATCTTCCTGCATCGGCTTATTTTGTTCGTTGTTATTCGTCTCCTTTTGACAACGCTATCAAAGAAATTTGTAGAATTGTATGTCCTAATAATTAAGTTAGAGTTAATTTTTAATGTGAAATCTCTCTCAGCCCCATAATCCAGTCTTTTTTTAAATTGTTTCAAATTTTAAGTTATGAAAAGAGCTTAATCACAGTCTCGCGGTTACTCTGTTAACTGTAGGCCCACACTGAACGTTCTTTCTCAAACTTCAGGGACAAACGATTCAAAAACGAAATCCGGAATCTTACAATGCAAGAGTGATGGTATCTTTGAATTTCGATGATAGGATTATTAACCTATATTGTATAGGCTTTAAAAGATTTTGCTGATATCAAAATACGAATTCGACGTTTGAAGGAGATTGGTGCGGCAATTCATACATAGGCCTATAATTATAGGCCTACTCATTACAATCTCACTTTCAATTTGAATAACAAATTAACAGTAAAAACTACGAAGCGCGTCAAACAAAACTGTTATTTAGTAGTCATAATTATAAAGATTCCTGTGTGAGTTGTACTGGCAATCTAGTAGCTTACTAGGGCCTATGTTAATAAATTTAGCAAGATTACACAGAACTTAGTCATGTGAAATGTATGTTGCGCCTAACTGACAATTTTGCAAATGCAATGTGCATTAATGCAACATTCTATAGATCTGAGACTGAGAAACTGAGGCGGCATGCATTCGAGTTGCGTTTTAAAGCTATAATTTAGGCATAGAGCCCCAAACTTCTTAAAACGGCTCCGAGTAAAAGTACTGTAATTAGCAGACCCTATTATTATAATAATAATAATAATATTATTATTATTATTATTATAATGCCCCAAAAAAGAATAGAAAATCTAGAAATTAAAGAGTCTTTTTTAATATAACACAATGAAGTAACGACAAAGTGCACGTGATAAAATGTTTGCTCAACTCTAAGAAGGTTGAATATTGCACTTTTCCAATGATTATTCTGTGCTCAGCAATTTACCGTATACTTTCCAAAACATAATTACACAACGAGTTTTAAAATGGGCTTCATATTAACAAAAGTAAGAACACGACGAACTAATTCTGCATTTGGGATTCAAAAACGTCAAATCAAATTGTTCATCAGAATGTGAATTAAGTAATTGAAAAAAAATTAAAATCCAGTTAAATCTGTGGATGACGCCAGAATAATTATCTAACCTAAAATTGGGTAAACAAAGTGAAAGCCTTACATAACAGTCATCAACGTAGATGTTCCTGTCGAGCACGAAACTCATGTCACACGATTTTAACCATTTAGCAGCTTTCAATGGCATGGCTTCAGTGAAATTAAAAACTGAAACGAAGAAGCTTTGACTAATCTTTTCCACTAGTGGAGTAACTTAAAAGGTGTATTTCAAATAGTTCAAGAAATGTTTCTTTCTGTGGATCCTCACAGTAATGATCATAGCAATGTTGAATAAACCTTCTTTCCCTTTGAAACATTGCATCACACATTCCACAGCCATAGGGTCTCGTAGTGAAACAGTCTATACCAGCAGAAGAAGTTGAATTGCGACCACTCTGTTGCTTTTCATCTTGACTTGCATCTAAACCCTGGGTAGATGAAAGATTTGGCATAATCTCTCTTTCGTCACTATCATGGTGCTTGTCTGCGCATGTGCTGGATATCTCCCCAGAAGTACTTCCAAGCCATTTCTGTGCCATGTCTGATTCAATGCCCTGAAATAATTCACTCTCGCATAATTTTACTCCAAAGTGTGTTTTCAGATGATCATCAAGACCCATCTTATGTGTGAAAGCCTTATCGCATAATTCACACTTGAGTGACTCTCCTCTAATGTCTGTGTACATACCGATTTTGAGATTAGGTCTTTGTGCAAAGACTATTTGATATAAATTACTGTCGAACAATTTTTCTCCAGTGTGGATTTTTGCATGATAACTCAACCAAGTATTCGATGCAAAAGCTTTCTGGCATACACTACATTCGTACAGTTTGCCTCGAGTGTGGGCTTCTGCATGGCAATTCAGACGAGTAATTGTCGCAAATGCTCTCTGACATACAATGCACATGTATAGTTTCTCTCCATTGTGGGTTCTGCTATGGTATTTCAGATAACTCGTTGATGCAAAGTTTTTCTCACATATATGACATATGTACGGTTTATCTCCACTATGGAGTTTTTCATGATAGCTCAGAGAAGTCTTCGATGAAAATGCCTTGTGACAGAAATTGCACTTGTATGATTTTATTCCAAAGTGGATTTTTACGTGAGAATCCAGATTACTCTTCCATGTAAATGCTTTGGAACATATATTGCAGTTGTATGGTTTTATTCCAGAGTGGGTTTTTACGTGAGAATGCAGATAACTATTCCATGTAAATGCTTTGGAACATAAATTACACTTGTATGGTTTTTCTCCAGTATGGATTCTAATGTGGCATTTCAGAGCATATGACTTTCCAAATGTTTTTTGGCATGATTTACACTTGTATGGTCTCTCTCCAGTGTGAGATCTCCTGTGGGAATCTAGTTTACTCTTCTGCAGAAATGCTTTTGGGCACCAGTTGCATGTGTATGGTTTTTCTCCAGTGTGGGTTCTTCTGTGGGTGATTAGTTCACTCTTACTTGCCACTGCCTTGGGGCAAAAATTGCACTTGTACGGTTTCTCTCCAGTATGGATTCTTCTGTGGTAATTCAGAGAACCTGTCTGTGCAAATACTTTGTGACATAAATTACATTTATGTGGTTTTTCGCCAGTGTGGGTTCTCATGTGGGCATCTAGATGACTCTTCCCTGCAACTGCTTTGGGACATAAATTGCACTTGTATGGTTTCGCTCCAGTGTGGAACCTTCTGTGGTATTTTAGAGAACTTCCCTGTGTGAATACTTTGTGACACAAATTGCACTTGTACGGTTTTAAGCCGGAGTGTGTGCTTATGTGAGAGTGCAGATAATTCCTCTGTGCAAATGTTTTGAGACATATACTGCACTTAAATGGTTTTTCTCCAGTGTGGGTTCTTAAGTGATTATCCAGTTGGCTTTTCCTCACAACTGCTTTGGGACATAAATTGCACTTGTATGGTTTTATTCCACAGTGGGTTTTTACGTGAGAGTCCAAATAATTCTTCTGTGCAACTGCTTTGGAACATAAACTACACTTGTATGACTTTTCTCCAGTGTGGATTCTAATGTGGCATTTCAGATAACTCCTTTGTGCAAATACTTTGTGACATATATTGCAAGCATATGGGTCTAGATCTTTGTGGGATGATACATGCTTTTTATGAGTAATCATTTGTGCAAACTTAATGCGGCAGAGTTCGCACTTGTGTGGTGTTTCCTCAGTGTGGATGCTTATAGAAATTTTCAGAGTACAAACTAGTGCAAATATTCAATCACAAAATTTGCATTTGAATTGCTTTCTTTGTTTCTGGATTCTTACAGTCACATTCACATCTTCTGTGATCGAGGAAAAGATTCTTGCTGACATTGGAGCTGGATTGACAAAATATAATTGTTATTTAAATAGGCTTAGAAGTCGGATTGATAAAAAAGTTGTTGCTCAAATAGAAACTTGATTGATTACAGGAATTGTTCCTTTAGAAATGGAAGCTTGATTGATGAAAACGACGAATGTCAAAGTAAAAGTCGGATTGATAAAAAAGTTGTTGCTCAAATAGAAACTTGATTGATTACAGGAATTGTTCCTTTAGAAATGGAAGCTTGATTGATGAAAACGACGAATGTCAAAGTAAAAGTCGGATTGATAAAAAAGTTGTTGCTCAAATAGAAACTTGATTGATTACAGGAATTGTTCCTTTAGAAATGGAAGCTTGATTGATGAAAACGACGAATGTCAAAGTAAAAGTCGGATTGATAAAAAAGTTGTTGCTCAAATAGAAACTGGAGGTAAATCTCTATAATGACTCGGTAGCAAGTAAACATCATGGCGACCAAAGATCCGCTCATGATAGAGCGCGGTCACGTGACGGCAAAAAGGTACCCCAATATTTTCGCGGCGTACGGTGATGTATAAGCCAATGTTTCCGCGAAAGTAAGTAAGTAAAAATACCATGAAACGGTTATTTTAATAAATATTAATACGCTTAAATAAGCTAAAGAACACAACAAAATCGATGGACCTTAACACATTGGCCGCCATCTACGAGATATATCGCGGTAAGCGCGAGATCTCGAGGTAAAAAACCGCGAGATATCTCCGCGAGATATCGCGGTAATAAACCGCGGAGATATCTCGCGGTTTTTTACCTCGAGATCTCGCGCTTACCGCGATATATCTCGTAGATGGCGGCCAATGTGTTAAGGTCCATCGATTTTGTTGTGTTCTTTAGCTTATTTAAGCGTATTAATATTTATTAAAATAACCGTTTCATGGTATTTTTACTTACTTACTTTCGCGGAAACATTGGCTTATACATCACCGTACGCCGCGAAAATATTGGGCTACCTTTTTGCCGTCACGTGACCGCGCTCTATCATGAGCGGATCTTTGGTCGCCATGATGTTTACTTGCTACCGAGTCATTATAGAGATTTACCGAAACGGGATTGATTAAAGGATGTTGCCTACATGGAAGCCGTATCGACAAAGAGGATTTGTTATGTGACGTTACGTCGTTACCGTAACTTTAAAAAAAACCGAAGGTTAATAATTCCAGACAGGTGCATCAAACGTTGTGCGGTGAAATAACCGACAAGTGACGCATACGAAACTTCGTGCGGTGAATTAACCGACAACGAAAAGTATCGAAAATGCAACTATAATAACATAAATTATGTTTAAAAGGTGATGGTAATTTGATGAAAGAAAGAAAATATAACTCACTAGAAGCAGCTAAATAATAATCTTTCCTCAATCTGAACAAAATGGCGTTAAATTCAAAGAGATTATATTCACTAGAGTGGGATATCCGATGATACACACTCTAAGTTTGGCGACATAATAATTATCGCAATTCGTTTTCTTCCTATAGGCCTGAGCGCAATTATTGAAAAACCGATCGCAGGGTTCCAGATTATTCACAAGTGCTGCATCGAGTCAGAATGCTGCTCAAAAGGTAGTCCGGTAGGTCCAAGTCTGGTAGCCAAAAGGCCCAAAGCAGTAGGCCTATCTCAGGCTATCTGATAATGCGGGTATCGTTATGGAAGGTGGAGGATCCGATGATCAGAAGCATATGTTCCCGTCGGAGGGTTAAAAGCCCAAGGGCGGACACAGAAACTTTGGACGGGGGGCGAAAAATCTTAGGTTTTGGATCCGGGAAAAAATTTTGGCCTTGGGTCTGGGAAATTTTTCTTTCGTCGTATCCGCCAAAAAGTTGATGACCTTTTTTTTAGTCATCCGGCCAAATTTTCAGGAAAATAATACCATTTTGTCCGCCAAAAAAGTTGATGACCTTTTTTTTTTAGTCATCCGACCAAATTTTCATATTAGTCATGTGTGTGTGCGTGTGATGGGGGCCACAATGCATGGGCATTTCTTAATAGGGGGGGCCAAATTGTACGATATATACATTGTTCCACGGCATGTTCAATCCAAATGGGGGGCCACGATACATGGGAATTCTAAATGGGGGGCCATGGCCGGATAAGCCCCCCCTGGATCCGCCCCTGTAAAAGCCAATGGTCATTTTTCTAGCTTTTAGCAAGATGTTGATAATACAAGGCAGAAAATTAAGAGCATGTTTTTTTTCTACAGAGATGATTGTCTAAACATAGATTTATGACTTTCACAGTGTGTACCGGCTGGGGCGCCGCTAGGCGTACGCACTTACGCAAGTGCGTACAGCGCTGAAAGGCTATAAAAAATAACAATTTGTAAATTAAAGCGTGAAATATTATAAGCGATGAAATTCTATTGAATCTACTGAAATTTTATAATAGCCAGTAGGCATATAATGGTATATAGGCTACATAGGGCCTACATATATATATATATATATATATATATATATATATATAATATAAGCTCGTATCGATCGCTGTTCGCTTCATATTATTTTGTGCAAGTTGTGCGTACAGAAAAAATCCTGGCGGCGCCGCTGTGTACCGGTGTCGTTCGTATCATAGGCCGTAGTGCTTTAATGCGAAGGAATTTGTTAAAAACCCAAAAGTAATAGTCTAAAAAATAAGTGTCAATTCTTGCCCCCCCCTTTACCCCTGTGTGCGGGCGTCCATGCTCTCGGATTAATTTAATTGTTTAGTTGAAGAATAATAATATTGTGGATTAGAGCTGCATGTCAAACCAGCCATTCATCGTCTAAGAATTATTATAATTATGGTTACCCCACCGAATATTAATCGGGCTTGTCGATCTGGTGTTATCTAGGCCTATACATTAGGCCTACAACGACAGGTCACGATCACAACCTAAATCACCATCCACTCCACCAAGACCATGCATAGCCTAACCTCCATCACCATCACCACAGAATGAGAATTGCCGAAAAATAACTGGAGGAGTCAGCCATTAATTTATACGGACTTTGGGGGCAATAAGGACTTTACTCTGGCGTCCTAAAATGACTATGGTTAACGCCCCCCCCCCCCGGCAATACTCGCCGTGCATCACCATAGGCCTAACCATGCATCGTCACCATAGACTACCTTCGCCACAGGACCTACTTACCTACCTTTAGGTCCTTTACTCTGCATGAGACTGTTCTTTCTGGATCGATATCTAGGCTACATTCCTCTCTTATTAAGACCTATTTTGTCTTTCGGGGCTCTTACTATAGGCTACTACCACCACAGTGCCGGTAGTAGTGCTTATTCTAAGCGTTTTTGTCCTTCATCCGATCAACTTGATGGTACATGTATAAACCAAGACCAATTAGGCCTACATGTATATTCTCGAGTGTTACTGTATTAGGTTACATCAATTATTGTTCCAAATTGCCAGCCACTCGTTGACGAACACCTATGAAAGTCACTCACATAGGCTACAGGTCTAGGCTAAATAGCGTGATCGTGCGAAATTGCGTTCGTTGTTTAGATAAGCCTAGACCTAATATTTTTGTGAACACCGAGTACTTAATTAATGTGTGAATGTGAGCGTGTATTTTTGTGTTTTGGTCTGCGAGCGTATTGGTCACATCCTGTTGTGTGTTTTCCATTTGGGGGCAGCAATATAGGAGCGTTTCAAAAACCGAGAGTCGAAACAGATTGGAATATATTGATTTCTGTCTCGGCGTAATGCACACGCGCACCCAAAGACCCACCCAATTCCACACACACCTGCAACTAGACAAACACAGACACCCACACAGACACATTTAACACATACGAGGGCATAATAATTATGAGCTTACACTCAAACGCTCACATAAGAAATGCATTCATCTGCTGGAACGATCACGTCCTTCGTGGAAGATAAAACTTACCCTCTACCGCTTCTGGCCAATGAAACACAATGTCATTGACCAACGACCAATGACCATGCATGAAAGTCGATTGATTTTATAGCGCCTCCATGTGACGTGTCAATAAAGTCATCGTAAAATGATCGAGTGTAGACGGAAAGATATGGCAATGTATTGTAAATTCACATTCACCGTCTTTCAATGGAGTTGTGTTTCTTTTATTGCGTTGTATTGCACTGGTTTCCTGCATCACGTTATGCTATAGAACTGAAATTGTGGTAATTGATTTAACTAGCGTCTGTACGGGAGAGAGATTGGTCCGAATCATTCCCGATTTGACAACTTAAAACCAATAAAATGAACTTTCTCATCAACATCTATTCTGGATTGGCCATCAAACAATTGGAAATGTCCAGTAGAATGTCGAGTGGATGTCCAGAGAAAATACCCTGGGAAATGTCCGAACACCCTTAAGCCAATGCTCGAGTATTGAATAGAGGTCAGGAGAGACCTGAGAGTTCGTATTAGACCTGTACGGATTTATCATTTCATTATCTAGGCTACACTCTTAATTCTTTGGTCCAGCGAAACCCGGCCTCTCTTTCGACCACTGTCACCACACCTTATGCCCTAGACAAGCGAATCGATTATCGCCGATGAGAACAGCGGCAAGGAAACAGATTCCTCATGAGATGTTCAGCCTGAAACCGGTTAAAAAATTATCCCCCGGCCTTCACCATGCGACGACCAAGGAACATCAATAACAGCCGTCATGAAAAGAATGGATTATTCAGTGGAGAGGCGCTATAAAAATCGATGCGATGAGACGACCTCGATATTGATGACGGTGCAAATCGCGGCGACGATTGCGGTTCTCGTGGGCTTCTTCTCCATCAATCTACGAAAGCTTTTCTGCTCTGCTTCTTCTCTGCTCTGTTTCTCCTCAACTCTATTTCTCCTCAACTCTATGTATTCTCAGCTCTGTCTCTTCTCTGCTCTGTCTCTTCTCTGATCTGTTTCTTCTCTGATCTGTTTCTTCTCTGCTCTGCTTCCTCTCTGCTCTATTTATTCTCTGATCTGTTTCTTCTCTGCTCTATTCATTCTCTGCTCTGTTCATTCTCTGCTCTTTTCATTCTCTGATCTGTCTCTTCTCTGCTCTGTTTCTTCTCTGCTCTTTTCATTCTCCGATCTGTCTCTTCTCTGCTCTGTTTCTTCTCTGCTCTATTTATTCTCTGATCTGTTTCTTCTCTGATCTGTTTCTTCTCTGCTCTGCTTCTTCTCTGCTCTATATATTCTCTGATCTGTTTCTTCTCTGCTCTATTCATTCTCTGCTCTGTTCATTCTCTGCTCTTTTCATTCTCTGATCTGTCTCTTCTCTGCTCTGTTTCTTCTCTGCTCTTTTCATTCTCCGATCTGTCTCTTCTCTGCTCTGTTTCTTCTCTGCTCTATTTATTCTCTGATCTGTTTCTTCTCTGATCTGTTTCTTCTCTGCTCTGCTTCTTCTCTGCTCTATATATTCTCTGATCTGTTTCTTCTCATAGGGGTCGCAGCTTCCGCTTCTCCGCCAGCAAAGGCCCGATTATTCCATTTCATCACACAGCTACTACCCAGCGCCGGTGTCGCGTGGCAGAGTTCCCCCTAAAGTCTTCCGCCGGATATAGGCTACTCGAAGCAGATTCTTTCCCCTCCTCCAACGGATCAGTTACATAGTAAATATTCACTTCCCCTCGGAGACTATTCTGAAATAGAAGTAGAGAATAATTATATCCTCCGCCGCTTAAATTAGCCTAATAGTAGGCCAAGACTCCATAATTATCCCCCGTTCAACGTGAAGTGGGCTACAGTAACAATAAATTGAAAGAAAGGCTTAAGCAGGTTCAACTGTTAGTTTAGCCTACATTGCTGAACCATTCAAAAAGAACATACATACATGTACATCTCCTAGATCGGAAAAATTTCTTCCACCACTGCAGAGAGCTTCAGACAGAGGATACTATGTTTCGGGGGAACTTTATATCGGGGGGTGGGTAGTAGTTTTTTTTATACCGTGACACCGGCCTTTTGCAGCGACCGGCAAACAGGCATGGAACGCACCAAAGACCAAAGTTCCTGCACCAGCACCGCGGTATTTGTCGGACACATGGTCTGTAAAGCGTCTAATAATTACGAAAACAGTTCTTGTGACCAATTAATCGTTCTTATCGTATCGCATCTAGACATTTATATGGCGCCTCTCGAGAATGGCTTATTCAGATGCGTTGTCAGCACCGAAACTATAGATATACGGTGGAAAAGAAATATCTTTAAGGGATTTGAGATTGCTAAGGAAAACATGTGATTAGTTCAGTCCTTGTTGTCTGGAGGAGCATCATTCCACATGGATGGATCAATCGTTCAAGACAAATGCCCGATGTTGTACAAGAGCAATCCCATGGTCCTTAGAATCCCATGGTCCTTAGAATCCTATGGTCCTTAGAATCACATGGTCCTTCGAAAAAGACGATGAAGACGATCAGCAGAAAGCAATGGTCGAGATGACGATGAAGATGTGGATTGCGACTGTTGCAAAAAGTGTGAAAGGTATTTAGTAGCATTTCTCAGTTGTGCTTTGAAGACCAGAATGTGGATCTTGTAGAGGAAGTGTGCAATGATAATAAGCAAGTGCAAGATTTAAGCATATTATATTCCTGAGATATGCGTCAAGCGAGGCAGTCGATCTATGAGCCTAGCTTAAGCATTTAAGATTAGCTGAAACTCTGACTGATTCGTGGACTGACTGACTTACTGACTGACTGACTGACTTACTGACTAACTGACTGACCGACTGACCGACTGACCGACTGACCGACTGACCGACTGACTGACTGACCGACTGACTGACTGAGGTGGTTAGAGGCAGTTTCGGGAGGCCTATAAGAAGTGAGTTGCAGCAGTCTAAATTCCGTTACAAAGCTTAGGAGTCAATGACTGTGATGATTCAATTGTGCTCAGCATAAATTGGCTCACATGCATGTGTAAGCAACACAAGTAATTTCTGCAAGCAGACATTACTTTGGAAATTCATCAGTGTCCAGCGTTCAGAATTCCTTTGGCCCTCGGCTTCAGAAAGTAATTCTTGTGTCCCTGACCGCATTATTATTTTCTGCCCGTCTGTATGTATGTCTGTATGTCTGTATTTCTGTCTGTCTCTCGATCTGTCTGTGTAGCTCAATGCCTTTCTTCATGTGGGTTGATTGTCCTTCTGCTGCAACTGCAAGTAATTCATGTCTTCCTTTGCGTCTGTGTGTCTGTATGTGTGTTTGTCTGTCTATCTTGCTCGCTTGTCCCTTCGAGTTCGCTCTTCTTTTCACCTCCTTGCATCGGAGTTTAATCAACGTCGGGCGAGTTGAGGCTAATGGTATCGCCTGCTATTCGGAATATATCCTTTTGACTCGACGACATCAGATACGATTGCCACTCGTGCAATTGGGTTAACACGAGACGGATTCACGGAGCTCTCTTACATAATTGTTCTGAATGCGAAACTTTAAAGCTCGTGTATAGGCCTGTGCTTAGAGAAAATAATCTTTCAATTACAGCGACAACAATATAGGTCTGTAGGCCATTTCTGGAGGTGTATATTATTTTTTTTATCTATAAATTGACGATTTTCTGTCTATTTGTTTATTATTGCAGGCATTACGCGCTCAAAACCTCTGAGCATTCGATGTAGCCTAGGTCTATAGGGCCTACTGTTTTGTTAAAGACACGTTTATTTTACTTTAACTCATATCAGCATTACTATAATTAGGGCCTACTATAACAAACAAGAAATCATTTTGAGTATTTTGAGTACTAAGGACAAACTGAGCCCTGTACAAAATCAACAGTCTAAACAAGGTTTGGTTTGACCCGAGCTCCGCCACTGTTTGTACACTGACAGTGCCAGTCCCAAGCCTGGATAAAAGAGGAGGGTGACACTGATCATCTTTGCAATGGCAGTGTCGTTAAACAGCGACAAGCCACGGTTGGGCCCGATTTCCAGAATACAACTTGCAATGAAAGGCCTCAATAATTGCTTAGATTTTAAGTGTATGCCCTACAAACTATTAAATGAAACAGAGAATGAGAGCATTCCGGTAGTCTTAAGCTACGTACCTCATCTTTCTCTTGTCTCAAGACCTTTTTTCGCGGGGTTGCACGCACTGGGAGCGCTTCTGAGAGGCTCCTTCTGCAAGAAGCTCTACATAACTGGGTAGATGCAATACAATAAAATTAAAGCAAAACAATCTTCTGAGTTCGATATCAGTTTTACACATTCCAGAAAATAGGTCAACTAAGAAGATTGCAGAGGTGAACGATGTTATAATAAACCATGTTATTGCTGGATGTGAACAATTAGGCCTACCAACAAAAATATTAATATGTCTAATTAATATGTCCAGTACAATTACTAATAATCAATAGTTATAATTAACTACAATTAATATTAATCGGAATTAATCATAATGATTAATAATAATTAATAACATGATTATTATAAATAACTATTAATAATGATTTTAAAAAATAATAATAATAATAATTAATAATAATTAATATGTCTAATGGTAGGACTTGTGTAACGCGTTTACATGACATGCAGGAAACTGCATCACTGTCCTACATGTGAAAGTGTCAGTCTGAAGCCTGCAGAAAGTGGGGGACGTCGCGAATCATTTCTGTTATGACATCGTGTATAATTATCGACAACAACTTACCATACAGGGCATCAGTCAATGGTGCCTGTGTCACGAGATATTCTATACCTCTTAAGGCTTTCCGGGGATACTCTATTTTGTGACACCTGCTCTCGATATAAAGTCGTAGACGTCTACACTTAGCCGATATATCCTTTCAATAATGCCATAGCCATAATATATAGGGTGTCCAATAAGTTCGTGAACGATTTTGCTTGCAGATAGCAGAAAATTTTTGCAACAAACATTAATAATGCTTATGTCATTTTAAAGAGCTTTATGTCCCGAAACCAAAAAGTGTAAAAAGTGTTAGTTTTTTGCAACGCGGAAATGACGTCATCAATTTATGCGGAAGGGCTATTTTTAGCGAATTTTATGCAGTCCACGATCGTTTTTCGTAAACAAACTTGTGGAAAATGGAGAAAATAACAGACGTTCAGTTACGCTCGAAAGCTGCTATTCTTGATGAAGAAGGATATTCATATTCCGTTATAGGCGATAGATTAGGATGATCGAAAGGTTGGGTAGCAAAATGGGTTGAAGGAAGCAAGCAAGGCGAGTTAGGCGATCATGCACGATGCGGTCGACCAAAGATTTTGACACAGGCTGCTATTAAAATAATGAAAAAGCCGAAATACAGACGAGGACCTGGATTGAGTCAGATAGAAAAATCTCTCAAAACAGATGGACATAAGGACAACAAAGAAACAATCAGAAATTACATGAAAGGGGAGTTAAAGTGGAGAAGTTGGAAACGCAGAAAGGCGCCATTGCTAACAGACGCTCAGAGGAAAAAACGGTTGTTATTCGCGAGCACATACATCTGCTGTTTCGCGAGCATGGCTGAACGAAAATATTACTAACTACATTGAAAACTAGCCTCCAAACTCTCCTGATCTCTCACCGATTGAAAATCTCTGGAGTATACTTTCAAGCAGTGTCTGCAAAGATCCTGAACCAAAAACTCCTGCTCAGCTAAAACGTCGTTTGCGAAAAACATGGAATTCGATATCGGTTGAAACTTTGTACATCCTCATCGAATCTTTACCCAGACGAATGAAAGCTGTTATAGCCAGCAAAGGCAACACTATTGCCTATGAAATGGTACAAAAATTATTGATTTTTGTTGTGTATATTTTTTGTAACAAGCTAGCAAAATCGTTCACGAACTTATTGGACACCCTGTATCTATAACGACAGCACTTATAAATGTTGACGAGGTTAACAATGCCTACTAAGAAATGATTAGCTTATTATTAAAACGCCACCGTTTGCTCATCATCAAGAAGTCGCTCCATCAGACCATCAATTCAATGCGTCCAAACAATGTATGTGTGCTCCACTCAACGTGGTGAGTGGATGGTTGGTTGACTGACTGAGTGCATGGTTTATTTGATTTCTTTGGTTCGGCTTCTTGTCTGCGTGTCTGATTGGCTGATTGACTGACTGATTGACTATAGCTGACTGACTGACTGACTGACTAACTGACTGACTGACTGACTGACTGACTGACTGACTGACTGACTGACTGACTGACTGACTGACTGACTGACTGACTGACTGACTGACTGACTGACCGACTGACCGACTGACCGACTGACCGACTGACCGACTGACTGACATATTTAACCACTTATTTCAGTGCTGTCCAACCTTCGAGACACAAAGGCCACTTAAAAAATAGGTCTCGATTCCGAGGGTCGCACCAGTAGGCTAAACTCAAAAAGAAAGGACCAAATTTATTGAAAGTTATCAACTGTACCCGTGTACCGGTATTAAAAAATGTATGGGATTGTAATCACGAATTATCACATTTTTACGTAGGCTATAATTAGGGCTTATGTCATTATTGCACGGCTCAAAATAGTTCAGCGACAACTAAGCAGAATTACTGATAATAAGCTCTCCTAAACAAATTGTCTTGAACTTCATTTTCTCTTTGGAAAACAATTGCAAGCTCGGGCGGGCTAGCCACTTAAAACTTAGTCCGCTGGTCGCTCGTTTCACGTATTTATTTAGTTGCTGGCTTTTAAGTTATACTCTCCAACGTATGCCAATTGTGAGAGACCTCGGGCATACAGCAGATGTGTTTTAATGCACTGTACGGTATGACATAAGTGGATTGCGGTATTCCAAGTGTGCTTCAAACCATAGCCGTGAGCGACACTGGTAGGTTGTGTCTAATTGTCTACATGTATAGGCTACTCTATAACCCGCAGACACCAAAATGGCGTAAACGTTCGGTAACACTTACACGCTAGCAATTATTCGCAGCCACTGTGTAGCCTCCTGTCAGGATCTGGTATTGGCATGCATGTTTATACTAGGTATTTTCATAACGCTTTTAAACACAACTCGCCATGCATTCTAGCTCAATGTGGATTCAATGTTCTTCAACAGGTCGTTTCTCTAATTGGGCCTATATTGTGAAAGCCACACTGACCGAGTGGCTAGCTGCTAAATGCTTCTTTAGCATAAGACAAAATAAAATGTCTGGTGGTCCTGCTACAAACGTGCCTGTCGCTAACAGACATCGTCTTGAAATGTGTAGCGAGTACAGAGCAAAGGTCGGGAGCTGGATCCATTCTTCACACGGTGGAGTGGTGCATGGATGGCAGCATGTCATAAGCACGGTGTGTCCAGGGGGCTTTTCACGCACTCTGAACATTTTTCATTACAATTATTGTACTTCGTTCCTATGATGTTAGAGGCGGTTGGTTGGTCTACGGTCGTTGGTCTCACGCTGACAGACCCGACCGACGACGCCGTCGCTGAGGTATTCTGGACCGCAGAGATACGCTGAACACAGTGAACAGTCGACGGTGGCGATGGCGGCCAATCTGATTTTCAATTTGCCTACTGTACAGTCGTGATCGTCTGACAGGAAATGGTTTGCATGCTCAACGTGGCGATGTGATCTTGAGTGCGTCTCTCACTCTCTTGAAGTCTCTCTGTCTCTCTGTCTCTCTCTCTCTCTCTGTCTCTCTCTCTCTCTCTCTGTGTGCGTCTTTGTGTAACTGTCTGTGCGTGTCTTGTCTTTTCACGACTTTCTCTACATAGGCCTTTATATATATCCTTCCATTCCTCCCTCCCTCTTTCTGTCTCTCTCTGTCTGTCTGTCTATCTGTCTGTCGCAATCTATTTTCCTCTGTGTCTCTATCTCTCTGACTCTCTGTCTCTGTCTGTCTCTGTCTGTCTCTCTCTGTCTCTCTGTCTCTCTGTCTCTCTCTGCGTCTCTGTGTCTCTGTCTGTCTGTTTGTCTGTCTGTCTCTCTGTATCTGTCTCTCTCTGTGTCTCTGTGTCTCTGTCTGTCTGTCTGTCTGTTTGTCTGTCTGTCTGTCTGTCTGTCTGTGTGTCTGTCTGTCTGTCTGTCTCTGTCTGTCTGTCTCTCTCTCTATCTATCTCTCTCTTTCTCTTTCTCTCTCTTAATCTCTTACTATATCTCTTTCATTATCTCGGTATCTGTTTCTCGTTAGATCGCGTGCTCTACTTCTTTATGTGCACTTTCCTAATTCCATGATGCGCGTCTGACTGAGTCACTTTGTCTATGAGTCATTGAGTCCATCATCATCATGTATTTGTAGACTTCAACTTGTCTCGTCATTTCACTAAGTGGTCTCTTTTTCCTTCTATCTCTCTCTCGGTTTCTGTTTATCGATTGCTCTTCTTCCGATGCATACGCTTTGTTATTCTGCATGCGCTATTCTATTCTTAAGTCCATTATCGTTCTAGTCGACAACATACAGCAGTTGGCTCACAAAGTACATAATAACAGAGATAAACCGCCTTCCTGTTGTTTATAGAGAATCGTGTAACAGAACGCCACCATCATCTCTATTTGTATGGACTCTATGTTTGTGACTGTGTCTGTCTGTCTGTCTGTCTGTCTGTCTATCTGTCTGTCTGTCTGTCTGTCTGTCTGTCTGTCTGTCTGTCTGTCTGTCTGTCTGTCTGTCTGTCTGTCTGTCTGTCTGTCTGTCTGTCTGTCTGTCTGTCTGTCTGTCTGTCTGTCTCTTTCTCTATCCATTGAGCCATAAAAACTAGGCCTAATGCCAACATAATTGACAAAACCGTGGCAACGCAGAGACAGCGCGGCGTAAAAAGATAACACGTCACATGCAGCGAAGACGATGTAGTGTCAAAAAAAGAATGTGAAACCCGCTAAAACAAAGGCCATGGCATTTAGGGACTATAGGAGTGAGCATCGAAGTAAAATAATTATCATGCATTCTCAGACTACCTGTTGCTCCACGGGTTGCCAAGGCTACCGCATCCTCCGTTCTACACAGAAGAAGTTGCTCTTTGGTTCCACGAACGGACTAACTTGGAATCAATCTATAGTGAAGTTTAACACGAAATTTAGCTTGAACTCTTTTTAAAAATTAAAGTGGTTGACTCAAACTTGAACCAACGATTGCAGATCGAACAATTTCGTTAGAAATTAAATTAGATGACTATAACTTGGACCGGACGACGTGAGATTGGACTACTTCATTTGAAATTGAACTCTCTAATTAAATACATGTATAATATAGTTCTAAATAGTTACACACAGACATTTGTGCATAGTAGAGTAGGCCTATACTATAGAGTAGATGGCAGTGGTATTGATGATGCAAATGCGACTTGGCAGAATTGAATGTCAGATGTTATTGTCAGACTTGCACTAAAAGCCATGGCGAAAGAAGATATGGACCGGTGCTGTCCAGCTTCATTAAGTGCTTCAATTACCTCGAAAGATTCGAACCTGACACACAGCATTACGACAACCGTAAGCCTAATGCAGAACCAGCAACCTCCATTTATGCAACGTAATGTCATTTGACTAGACTTCCACATATATACCGGTACTTTATATTCTTGCCTTGCTGCTTGCTCTCTGGTGTCCTATCATCTCCCGACATATCGTCGATAATTGGACCCAGGATTGATGTAGACAGTATCTAGCCGTATGCTGAGATGCAATGCATATGGATATTTATATAGCGTCTTATAGAATAACCTCACAAAAGCGAGATGGGCAAACCTGAATTTCTCGGCGCTGTAAAACGGATATTTGCATCAGTAAATTAAACGTAGTTGCCTATATTTAGGCCTTACACAGATTTATATTCACAGCATTTAACATCCTGTTCTCTGCAATAATTTTCGTGTGAAATAATAAATTATGGCAAGATATGTTTATCAAAATAGTAATTTCTAATTACATTTGCTTCTAAAGGACCCAATGATATCCGGTAATAAATAAATTGTTCAGTGCCTCAAATAGAGAATGCTGTGGTTCAATGATAAATAGCCTATTGTTGTTTCGGATTGTTTCCCGCTCCTATAGTCCCGCAATGCTACAGTCACTCTCACTCATGCTTTTGTAAAGTAGCTGTTATTGCTGCTCGATCCTGGTAGGCTTGCCACAAGCTCTAATTAACTACTTGCCTTGACAACCATTGACCTTATTTGTTTCCTCTGTAAACTACTGTGTGGTAGTGTAATAAAGAATATTCCTACTTAGGCCTATATTGCAGTCAAACGTAAACATAATATCGATGAACTTGTCGTGGAAATGCATCGTCGACTGAAAAATTTCGAGTATGCATCCTTGAGAGAAGGAGTATCATGGATTTTCGTCGAACAAGCAGCCAAGTGACCTACTAGAATGTTGGGTGATCCATTACTCGTTGGACACTATGCTAATCGTTGAAGAGAAATTGTCCGGATAGGAGCAAACGTCTCTGACAGATTTTCTTGGAAATTGCTCTTTCGTTCTTCCCACCACCGTCGGTTCCTGTTGCCAGACACTTGGTAGCGATGGGTGCGAATAAATGATTACCACCATCACTCTGCTCGGTCATTTGTCACGACCAGTGTTCCGTTCAGTGTTTGTGCAAGTCTTGTTTTCACCTCGTTTATATTCGTAATCGTAATCGTGAATCTGTCGAGGAACGTGAATAGAAAAATAGGCGAGTGTCACTTGTGTCATATTATGACAAATAATAAATGGAAAGTAAAACGCTTTAGCAAAGACCTCGGGCTAGCTTCGACTTCTCAATATTTGTTTTATTTTTTATTTCTCGCATTTGCTAGAGCGCCCCTTCAAGTACTCAGAGGCGCTCCCCACTGTAATGCAAACACTGCATTGGAGTTTCACGCCGAAGCACACGAGCAATTGCGAGTGAAGGACTTGTTGAAGGTCCCGACGCGGCGGCTCGAAGTGGCTTAGAACCTGGAACCCGTTGGATCCAAGACTCCGAACCCACCACTTCACCACCGCACCCAGGGGTGACAGCGTTTCGCAATTACATCCATGGCCACTAAAGGTAGTGCTGAGCAAAAATAAACTTCTCTCCAAAAGGAACATTTTCCGAATTAACGCGCAGATGCTCGGCATTGGAGAGACAATGATTATGACCTAGCTAAAGCCAAGCGCGGGGCACCAGCTTATTTACGAGCGCTGTGTCAAGTCAGAATGGTTGTCCAAAAGAGTAGAAGTCCGAATGAGGTCGTAGTCCAGGGAAGGAGGTCGTAGCATACGTCAGGTTCTAACAGAACACATATATGGAGCAATGCAAACAGTATAATGCCTGAAATACAATTATTACACACAATTCAGCACAGTAGACTTGGATAAAAAAAACAGGTAGGCCTATAAGAAATGCTGAAAGATTGTCTTAGAACTAATCACACGAAAACCAATCGTCAACGATTGACGATGATCGATGACGTTGCGTAGTCATGGCAACGCCATAGGATCCGTCACAGACATTACGAACGATGGATAGAGTAGGTCTACATGGAGCGCCTGCGAGTAGAAATCTTGAAGGGGCGCTAGATAAATTTATGTAATTGATGGTTCAAGACATTTGTTTCTTCTATACGCTTGCGCCCTGTTTTTATCAGAGTTTCTCTCGCTCCCTCTCCCCAGCAACTGTTCTGCCTCATCTCTATTGTCCATTCGACAATCAGACAATAGGACCTTCGCTGAACTTCGCTCTCTGGACATTTGGACGACCTTTGTGATACGCCACGTCGCTCGTGGACAACCTGAAGCCCTGTGCTTGATCTTAGAATAGCGCTTCAAAAGTTTGAAAGATTGCGATTACGATTAGCCAGCATTTCGTCATATTATGCAGGACTGTAAACCTCACAAGTAGCCTACAATGTTTGGCAGTTTACTATAATTAAAACTGAACCTGAGAAAAACTGAATTGCTGCAACTGTACTGTACTAGAAACTGTAACTGAAAAACCATAGCTGAAATTACACATGTAGCATGTGGACCTATATAGAGTTTAAGATCAGTTGACCGCAATGACCGGTGTTCACCTGCATGAGAATGCGAGGTATAAGCTTAATTATTATGCTTATCATTCATATCGCTGACAGCGTCTGAAAGTTTCTCGTAAATAACGGATCGAGCGTGTTCGTTAGAATCAACATGTGTTTAATCTATTAATCTCATGAGTTATTAGACTCATAGCGGGTCATAAATATCTCATCTTATCTCAATTTATCTATGTAATCTTCCACACTCATACTCAGCTGATTTTAATTGATATGGACAATCCCGGACAAATATATATATGTATATATATATATATTATATGCATATGTGTATATAGGTATAGTCCTATATACTATGCAACTAGCTATATCTGCTTATTGCATAATCTGCTCCTTAATTAATAAAGGCGATAAGAACTACAGGGTAGACCATAAACAAGTACTCTATATATAAGCTTTTGCCAGTATCTTGGCTAGAAGTAGGTCTAAGAATTTTTTAAAAAAATTTACAGGCTTAAAGGCAATTCATATTTACGTACAAAGGCCAACTTTCACCAAAATATTTCAAGCAGAACAATACTTATACCACTTTTAGTGAGACCACCCACTCTTTATACCGTTTTTTGACGATTCAAAAACATAACGCAACAAAAAAGTAACAAACACGCGATTTTATCAAGTCATATCTCAAATAATTGTTATCAAAATTATCTTGATATTGCCAAATAAATCATCATTATAATTATTATTATTTAGAAAGGAAACAAGGTACCAGCGTAGCGGCACGTCCTTGTGATTGTGAAGTCACTTAACAAGATGACGATCAAGATGGTAAATAAGGAATCTATCAGATTACTAATTGTTTATTAAAACAACGAAATAAATTTCCCGGGCAACGCCGGGTAGGCGGGTACCTCACCAAGTTGATAATAAAATGTGTCCAATATAATCTAATTGTTTTTATAGCGCCGCTATTATAATAATATCAAATACAGAAGTCAAGTTGAATGGCAGTAGGAAGTCAAAAGCCACTGCAGAAATCAAGTATAATTTCAATAGATGAGAGAATCGAAGAGATTGCAATGGCAGCGGTGGATAAACAAACCGAAATAGATAACTCTTAAGTACCATTGACCTGGACGACATCAAAGAATTCACCGAGCCGAAATGAATGTTTGCCTACAATGACTCATGCTATGACCATGGATATAAAATGCGTCTTAGGAGCCTGTATACTTCGTGCATTTATATTACGTCAAGCAGCAAACTGCCAAAAGCACCACGGAGCTCAACAGCATTTGAGTCATTCGTCAGTTTGCATACCCTATATAAGCGCGGCCTATTCTCGGTTGGCTTCAACAGGGCAACAGATTTTCATAAGAGCAGCACAAACGGCAGAAACCTGTTTGCCCTCTCCATGGCTTTCGTTTATATTCAAGACTGCTAAATGTCATCGAGGCTTTCGGTCAGTCACGGCCAGTTCAAACGTTGGCAACTTGGCATCATACGTGTACAGTGTACACTGTACAGTGCGTAAAGATCACGAATGTTTGGATAGCGACGCATTGATGTCGTTTCTAAGGCCGACCAAACGCATCAACAACCCCGATTGATCGGCAAACTCGTGAACGCAAACAATAATATCCAGCAATTCAGCGTCCAAAGGATTTTGACCTATAACATTTTTCTTATTTTGACTAAGCCGTCATTTCGACGATGATTGCATGGTGTGGTTTGACCTCGACACGAAGCAATCTTTTGATGCAAAACTGTGTAGTTAGGGGAGATCAGGGTATAATGGGACACTTAAGGCATTTTGAAGTTCTCTGTCTGTCTGTCTGTCTGTCTGTCTGTCTGTCTCTCTCTCTCTTAGCTCCTTAGTTTCTTTGGTTCTTTTCAGAACATTGGTCGACAAAGAAGTTTACATCATACAATAAATAAGAAAACAAGGATTTTGTACTCACATTGTGCAGGCATATAGCCTATAGCGTACAGTATCGACTAGAATAATCTAGGCCTATTTAAGCGTCACCAGCACTGGAGATAATGATTTTTTATCAATGTGTCGAAAATCCCGCTATACCCCACCACCTGAGGTAAAATGGGATATCTATCCCATTATGCCCGATGATATGCAACAACCTATGCTTTCCATGCAAGGACAGACACGTATATTTCGTATTGCTCGTTTTGACGGTTTTTGTAATGTAAGCATATGATTGAGACGTGGGGGTATTTAGAATCTCATAAAATATTACAATAATTATGAGAGATATGAGAGATATGGAAAAAATTGCTGTCGAATCATTGCATGGGGGAAAATGGAATATGTAGCCCATTATACCCCAATTTGTCACAATTGTAAACCCACCAATATGCCTGTCTTCGCCAACTGCTTAAGCATTCTCTGTTGTCCTTGGCTGTGAGTAGGCTCCTTTAGGATGCGCTAAAAAATTCTCGAAATCAATGAATGAATATGATGTTGCAGTGTCTGGTGAAGTCTAATGTAGTGCAGCATAGCCTACTGTAACTGTGGTCACCGGTCATGTACATTGTGCAATGTAATCTTTGAGGTGGAATGCAATCTAATATCATCTGATCTATTCTGCTAGAAAACAAATTTATTTGCTGCCGCAGCTGCAGCTCTAGTGAAAGCAGTCTAGTGTGTACGTTAATGGCTTCCAAGTAAAATCGATTTGTTTTCGGAATAATCCAGTTGAGTCGAAACCATGCAGAAGATTAGACCTATACACTATATTCCACTGAGACGAAAGAATTGTCTATGCTCGGGAAATGCGTTGAGACAAGGATTCCCTTTTATGTAGCAAAAACATTCCGCTGCCACGCCAGCTCCACATGAACACACGGAAAGTAATATATGTATATATAGGCTATATATATATATATATCTGTGATTACTTTCTGTGATATATAGTCTATATATCATATATATTGCTTTCTGTGTGTTCATATAGAGCCAGTTTGTACGATTTCTGTCCCAATCCCGAATGTTTTTAAGTGTTTCAAAGCTTTGGAGTCGAATTCCTGTGTATACCTCTAGCCTACTATCGGGAAATCTTCACATGTATAAACTTGTCGAATCTTTCTAGAGGGTCATGTTGCATCTTTACTTTGTCTGGGGGAAATGCTACGTACATAGCCTACATGTGTGCAATACCTCTACATTTTTTTCTGGAGGATTCTCATTCCTGTGGGGAAATTCCCACCAAAGACGTCTAGATTAAACATGTCTATACCAGCCGCGTGTGTGCATTGTGCAGAGACTAAATTTTGAAGGGGGCGCCAAAATAATGGTTAAAATCAACAACTTTACTTTTTATTTTGCTGCAATTTGAACTAATCTGCGTGTGTTCCATTTAAGGTATGCCATATAAGCCCACTCAATGCAAATTACAAGGATTTCTCGGCTAAAGTCATAGTTAGAAAAGTCGCTTCCTTATGGAATAATCGATCGTTATCAAGTGATGGATAGTTTTCTGGCTTCAGTGACGTAGCCAGGAATTTATGATGGGGGTGGGGGTTATTGCCTGGCCGGATGCCCTTCCTGACACCAACCCAACATTATTACAGTAAAAAGGGAATAAAGCAAGAAAAACAATTGTTACTACAAACAATTGGTTTTTTTCTTATTTAAGTCGACAAATAACCTTTTAAAAAACTTTTTCTAAGCCAATGGGAGTTTAACCCCCTAAACCCCCTTGTCTACGCCACTGTCTGGCTTATTTCCGCGTGTTCTAATAGGGTAAAATACATGTTTTCATAGTTCGTCCCGCGGTCGAAGAATATGGAGGCCTACCCCAAAGCCACTTATCTGGCCCTCTGGCCCTACGACCTTCCGCCCAATCTCTTCTCCCATTCCAGACGTATAATCAAGCCATCCATTCATTCGTCCGGTCGTACCTAATTATCCCCACCTAAGCGCAATCTTATTCCTTGCAGAATGATGATGCTTTGGTGAAAGACTCGGTTTTCTTTTGGTAACTGTCACACACACCTCATCATCACGCTCAATTCAATTACGACTTGGCTGTATGGCGTAATAAGCAGAGGTTACGAGGAGTTCAAGACGGTGGTCAGAGACTCGATATCAGAATCTCTCCAGAGACCAAAACTAGTTTTCTTTCTTTTCACATGTATTCCGCCATGATGGAGTCTATTTATTTTATCATTTTCTTTCATCTCTAGTTTTCAGACTAGCCTATTCCATTTTTCTAGTTTTCTAGGTTTTCCATTCTTCGGCCTGCTTAAAGTTATGGCTTTGTATTCTAATGTTAGGCTATGATCTGTTCTTTACTTGTCTTTGTTTTGCATATAAATTATGTTCCTTCCTTAATTCTTCATTATTTTCTTGTACGTTACGTAGGCCCTTCGAAATATAGATTAATTGCAGATAGATTCAAATAATTTCAAAGACAACAAAACTTAAATGACATAAGCTAACCATCTCTGCTCCACTTGTCAAATTCAGCTTAGTTATTTATTATTTATCATAAGTAGTAAAATGTGAAATAAATAGTACAGGTGGTCGTAGTCCGTAGTCGTATTGGTAATCTCAAATTTTAAAAAACACCATTTTGAAGACGTAACACTACGTTGATTTATTAGACCTGTTGAATAGGCCTACCTATTGACGATCTATTCATGATATTTATTTATACGCGTGATAGAAATGTAAATTAATTTATTATGACGCAAAAACTGGGGGAACTATCATTTGCATTCTTACTGGAGCTAACTCTATGAGACTGGCCAATCTAGAATTGAAGCATTATGATTGATTGCAAATATTGAAGGTTGAGGCAGGAGATGTGCGATAAGAACTTTCTCGAGATCTCTAAAAGTATTTGTACGAAGGGTCTGGTTCTGATTATATCTTGCGATATATCGATATATCTCGAGACATTAAAGAAACGTCCGAAGAAATAAAATGTCAAAGATGTCTTCGGCTAAGTTTTTGCAAATCTGAATCCTAGCTGCTAGCGTTGGTCTTGAATCCTGACGAGTCTCATCAGAGAGAGATACATGTAGAGAGCGAGAGAGAGAGACAGACAAAGACAGACAAACAGAGACAGACAGACACAGAGACAGACAGACAGAGAGAGGCAGAGACAGAGAGAGACAGAGACAGAGAGTGACAGAGACAGACAGAGACAGACAGACAGTGACAGAGACAGAAAGAGAGAGACAGAAATACAGGCAGACAGACAGACAGTGCTGCGAAAGGCGATAGCTGCAAGGTACTGCATGGATCGATGCTGATGTATATCATGGATGGTGCAGCCGGAAAAGATGATGACACGTTTCTTCTGCGTCTCAAATTCTCCATGGAAACAAATGCGTCGGAGAAAGAAAGGCGCCAAAGATCCGTGATAATAGTAATCCCACCTCTAACAGGGTCAGATTAGTATCCAAGGCCAGCGGAATAAAATGATAGATTTGTAGCAAGAATGGACTATTTTTTATTATATTATTTCATCCAATGCCGCGAAATTATAGGACTGTGTCTACATGTAGAATTACCGGTATTGTAGAATCTTATCGGCCGAGCACTGTTATCATGACATCGTGCTTCTTCTTCTTCTTCTTCCTTCCCTTAAGGTTCGGATTAATCCCTCTTTGGCGATGGTCAGACATTCGGATCCTTGTCTTCCACTTCTCTCTGTCTCTAGCGAGTTCTCGTCGGTCGAACATTATCATCATAGTGCATCATACGATAGTGATGATGAAGAAGTTGTGATGATGATTATGAATGATGACGATGATGATAGTAATGATATAAGTTTTTATTATTTTTGCTGTTCTTTTCATAACAATTATGACAATTATTAGGGCCTATTATATAGTAATAATAATGAAACTGGCGAAAAATTAAAAAAAATCATTAATAGGCCTATCATTATTATTGATTTAAGGAGATAAAAGTAACCTTAGAAAATAAAACACTTTAATGGAGAGGTTAACGTTAGCAAGACTGCCACATCTTTCCAGTTTCTGGCAAATGGCCTTTAAACGCTTCAATTAATTTAACCTACTAATAATAATTCTAATTAATTTTTTAATATAATTGTTGCTTTACCAAATAAATAGGCCTAATAGATCTAGTGACCGTGCAACATCTTCTCGTGCACTGTTCCATAGGAAGACAGTAGGTTGGCCAATGGAAATGGTTGCAGCAATTCGACAAATTGTGTAGAAACTGGGTGGCTTCCAACAACGCATAAAAATATAGACATACTCAGTAGCAAAGCCAACACTTCTATGCAGTGGCTAGAATGTTAACAAAATAAATTAATAATGCGAATGCATGTGAATAAGCTGGTTCCTGCGTCTTTGCTTTTGTGGGCGCGGCAAAAGTTTCGACTTTACGATAACGTTAGGGCCTATTCGTAAAGTCGGAACTTTTGCCGCGCCCACAAAAGCTAAGCCGCAGGAACCAGCTTATTCACATGCATTCGCATTATTAATTTATGTTGTTAACATTCCAGCCACAACAGAGTGTCTGTTTCGAACAGGCAGACTTCATATTATACATATCAGAGAATAGCCTAATTTATACTAAATGGATTTGTGCAGTTGTAAGAGCACTCCTGTACAGT
>OX243813.1:48078516-48126016 GCA_945859605.1 Lumbricus rubellus | reverse complement strand
ACATACATACATACATACATACATACATACATACATACATACATACATACATACATACATACATACATACATACATACATACATACATACATACATACATACATACATACATACATACATACATACATACATACATAGCATTACATACATACATACATACATACATAATACATACATACCATTACATACACACATGCAAGCAAACACATTGTATGTGTGTAGCCTATGTGCAACACGACACATGTCCGCAATTATAAGGCTTTCTTTCCCGTCTTCCGCCATGTGTCATTTAAGCTGTTCAATTTATCGATCTAGAAACGTTTTTGACTGTTCGGGCATCAGTTCCGTTTCGTGGTGACGTTTGCGTTCCGTATTAACTTTCCAATCCTTCTTCTTGGTTTCCGTATATCTCTTTGGTCCGTGTTTGTTGCATGCATGCTATCAAGGAGACGAGATGGACAGAATCCGAACATTCTGGTGGCTTCGGGTGGATAGGATGTCGAATCTATAGACAGCTTCAAATGTCAATATTTTCCCTGTCCGCCGTTTGTCGTAGAAAATATTAACGCCCATGTGACTGTGTCTTTCTCTTTGTCTGTACGTGTGTGTCTGTGTGTATGTGCGTGTGCGTGCGTGTATGTGTGCGTGTGCGTGCGTGTGATCGCTTGGATTGTCATAGAACTTCTCCGCAATTGCAGGATTTCATTTGACTGAGAACAGAGCATTGCCTTCGAGCAAATAATATAATTATGTAGAACGGTGAACGAGAATCCTCTTTGCAGCTGTTCTGTACTTGATCAAGGACGTGTGTTGAACCCGCTTCTCTAACGGTGAAGGACACGGCTAGCCCTGCTCCACGAGACGGAGACTGCACTTTCAAATTATTATCCCTAAGGCAGACAACCTCACGTGGAAAACGTCTCTGACAAGAATGCTCTATCCCATTTAAATGTCATCTCAACCAAAGTGCGCTACGATCAAGAACAGTCGGTCATAATATACTTACTTACTTATACACGTCCGTATGTGTGCTTTTGTGTATATAACATGTGCGTCCAAATGTACGTTTGTATCTACATGACATTGTATGTTATGCACCTTTGAGATAAATTTACTGCCAATAATTAAGAGAAGCCTTCTGTTAATGCACTACGTAATTAATTAAATAAATTGTATTTCCGTAAAATTGTTACACAAGTCAGGTTTAGTTGTAGCTATTTGCGCTGTAGCTTTACTTCTGTAAATTAATCGTAATTACTGTTGCCTAAGTTCAGTGTAGGCTACTGTAACTCAGAGCTGCACTCCAGAGTTAGACACACAATACTTTTGTTAGTGGTTGATTTCATTGAATTCGATGATGCGACGATTGCACAGCTAACTGTACAGTCGATGTCGATTCCTTTTTGCATCGGAAATTCAATAGAAGAGCTGCGGCGGTCATTCGCCCAACCACCTCTACCCCTCGAAGGCTACATGGGGGGGAGGCTGAAGACAACCTGAACGCCAGTAACATAATTAGCAAACCCAGCCAACGGGGTCTCCGCACTGATCCTGGAATGGATGGATGGATGATTGATAGTAGCCTAATAATGATGATGATGATGATGATGATGATGATGATGATGATGATGATGATGATGATGATGATGATGATGATGATGATGATGATGATGATGATGATGATGACGACGACGACGACGACGGCGGCGGGGCGGCGGCGGCGGCGGTGGTGGTGATGATGATGATGATGATGATGATGATGATGATGATGATGATGCCGTTACAAGGGTGCCTTACAAAGCAGCCAACATGCGGGATAAGCTCTAGCGAACTCAAAGAACCTACAGAGCTATAGGCAGCATCCGCGAGCAGCCAAATGCGGCGCTCCTCTACCACGGATGGATGGATGGGTGGACGGACGAACGAACGAACGGACGGACGGACGGACGGATGGATGGATGGATGGATGGATGGATGGATGGATGGATGGATGGATGGATGGATGGATGGATGGATGGATGGAGGGTGGGGGTTGATGCAGAGCTTGAGAACCATCGGCAGCATGCAGCATCTTCAGCGTTGGTTTCACTCTTGTCTTCAGTGGTGATGGCAGAGCGATCCATAGCGGACAATAATTTGTAAGAACCGGTCAGATGCTCAGATACAGACCACGATTCTGTTGCGACACAGCGTAGATCCAACTGTATCTAATAGATCACTGAAGTCAAGAGTATTTCTAGTTGACGATTTAAGATTAAAGTTACATTACGGTTAATTAATTAGTATAATACACGGCAGGTAAAGTTAACCGTGAAAAAATACGTTTAGTCTAAGAGCGATGGTGTTTGTGTGAACGCAAGTCGGACACACACGCACGAAAACACACACACGAAAACACACACACGAAGACACACAAACCGATTCAAAGCACTGGGTGAGTAATAATTGTCAACAGATTAGTTTTTATTAGTTTTTATTAGTGAAAAAATTTAAATATTGCTATTGTAGGCTACTATTAATTCTTTTCTCTTTGTTAGGCGACGCGAGCCTACCGCTTGTCGTGTCGACCTATTCTATAGCATAGGCCACACATCAGCGTGATAGTCTTTGCTTTAGCCTACTTTGGGTACATTGATAGTCACTCTCTGCACCTTCTCGCCCTCTTCCGTCTGCTGCCCGTCTCTTTGTAGTCTATACCGGTCGCATACCTCATTTATGCAGCATTGGGATTTCGTTGGAGTGGGTCTTATTCGGTTTTTTAAACGCCATTTATTTATTTTCTGTCTCTTATTATTTTCCTTAATTTTATTTTTTTCCCGGTATTCCTTACGTTTTCAGCCCAATCTCAAGGTTTCAGCTAACTGCATGTCTTTATTTAATTGTTTAACGTCATCATTGAAGAGATACATGTAGTAAGTAAACAAGGGTTTTAATTTTAAAATGCAGTTTAAGATGTAAAAAGTCAAATTATTTTCGATTTCCGTTTTTTGTCGTTTTTTCCGTTTTTTCTCTCGAATAAAACGAAGTTTTTCCGTTTTTTATTTCGTTTCCATCGTTTTTTACATCTATAACGAAGACCATTAGCGACGCCTCCTTCTCTTTTTACAGGCCTGGGACTGGCATTGGCGGGCACTAAGCGGCTGTTGTTCAAAGCCCGGATTTCCGGTGCATGGCGGAGGTCTTCGTAACATGAATCCGCAGGACACTATTTATAAACAGCTTTGCTGTGAGAATAGCTTTACAAGCGATTAGATTATACTTACATGTACACTCAGTTTAATCTTTTCAAGCGGTCACCTCTGAGACTTGAATCACGATTGTGCACTTGTAAGCCACTTCCTGTATACGTTCTGCTCGCTCTCTTTGTTCTGCTGGCCGGTGTCATCTCTTCTTGCCACGATTGCAACCCCATTAACCAAGCATCCGGCTTTCGCTGTTAATTGTGGGTCCTTCACAGGGCTTTTTTAAAGGAATTTTTAGAACTGCACAACTTCCCCAGCCTTGCCAACTGCACAAATCCATTTAGAACTGCACATTTTTGTCAAAATTTCTGAAGATAGACAGGATTTGATTTCGGGGTGTTTCTTCGGCGGGGAATTTCTAACGACTTTTTTTAGTTGTCAAAATTTCTGAAAACACCTTTCTTAGTCGTAAAAATGTCTGAAGACACCTTTTTTAGTTGTGAAAATTTCTAAATACACCTCTTTTAGTTGTCAGCATTTCTGAAGACACCTTATTTTAGTCGTCAAAATTTCTGAAGATACCTTTTTTCAGTTGCTTAGATTACTAAAGACACGTTTTTTAGTTGTCAAGATTTCCGAATACATCTTTTTTAGTTGTCAAAATTTTTTAAGACACTTATTTAGTCGTCGCTATATCTGAAGACACCTTTTTTAGTTCTCAAAATTTCTGAAAACATCTTTTTTAGTTGTCAAAATTTCTGAAGATACCTTTTTTTGTTCTCAAAATTTCTGAAGACAATATTTTGTGTGTCAAAATTTCTAAAGACGCCTTTTTAGTTGTCAAAATTTCTGAATGCACCATTTTAGTCGGTCAAATTTTTTGAAGACACCTGTTTTTAGTTGTCAAAAATTCTAAAGACACCATTTTAGTCGTAAAATTCTTTAGACACCTTATTTTAGTCGTCAAAATTCCTGAAGACATCTTTTTTACTTGCCAGAATTTCTGAAGACACCTTTTTTAGTCTTCCGCGCCCCTAGTGTAGTTTCTACAACGTATAATCCATAATCAACACCGTAGGGTGTAGTCTAGTGAATAGTTACACTTACCACTTGCGACCGACGTTGACGAAATACTAGAAAAGGACAGTAAAGACTGTTACAATTTCTTTGTCGGTGGTCTTACTCCGCTACACATAATTATTGACAAGTCTTTAACAGATAATATTTGTCATATTATGTCATCTGAAACTTTATATTAGTTTTCAAAGTTTATAGCTGCTCACTTCAATCATAAAACTGCAATACGACTACAATAAGCTTCTCTGAATCTTTTATTATTCCAAATCGGAAGACATCGAACTTTTTAAAAAAAATTTTAACTGCACAAAATTGCATTTACAACTGCACAAATCCATTTAGAACTGCACATTTTGTGTAGAACTGCACGTTAAAAAAAGCCCTGGTCCTTCACTGAGAAACGATCCTTGTGCGCTTCGGCGTGAAACTCCGATGCAGTGTCCGCGCTATAATAGTAGGGAGCGCCTATGAGTAGTGAACTTGAAGGGGCGTTGTAGATACCAAAATTGTAATGAGATAAATAAATAGATAAAAGTATAACTAATATTGTGAGTATTGTTGTGGTTGTTATTGCTATTTTTATTGTTATTTTTATTATTAACTTAATAGGCCTATAATATTGCCGTACAGTTTCAATAAATATTCCTGATTTTAAGAGATTTTTTCCGGAGTTAAATAAATGCTTTTGCGAATCCATGGATGGATTTAAATTAATGTTCAATCAAAAATTAAAATTGGATTCAATACCTTTCAAGGCTTTCATTATTGCTGCAGTCACTGTTGGTTTTATTGTTCTTATTTTCTTTATTACTAACAGACTGCTATTGGTGCACTTATTATTACCATTCATTCATTCATTCACTGAGAACATTTATTGACACCATCCTCACATTGCCATCTTCACATTGCCATCCTCACATTGCCATCCTCACATTGCCATCCTCACATTGCCATCCTCACATTGCCACCTCACATTGCCATCCTCACATTGCCATGCTCACTTTGCCATGCTCGCATTGCCGTCGGTCGATTGCCAAGTCATAATCACGTGAATGTCGTTGTCATGATCATGATCATGATCATGACAACGACATTCAAAATTAATGATGATGGTGATGATGCTTCAGGTGATAGTGATCAGAGATAAGCAAGGCGGCTGTGACAATATTTATAAATGCTAAGTGAATGATTGAATGGTTAAATGGATGAATTGTTACAAAAAACGAATAAACGAATTAACGAATTAATGAAGCCCAGACTTGACAGTTTGACGCGGCACTCGTTAGCATCTTCACGACTATAATAATTATTAGGTTCACTTTCACTGTGTTATAATAATAATTGTATATAATTATGTATTATATGAATATATGTATTATATGTATATATTGTGTCGCGGTGGTGTAGTGGTGGCGTCGTTGCCTTTGAGGTTCGAATCCACCTCGCCGCGTAAGGACCTTAGGCAAGTCCTTCACTCACAATAATTATTGCTCAGCGCTTCGGCGTGAAACTTCGATGCAGTGTCCGCTCTGCATTCGGTAGCGCCTCTGAGTAGTGAGAGAGAGAGAAAGAGAGAGCTTGAAGGGGCGCTGTAAGCCTGTAACAAGTGCACACACAAACAAACAAACAAACAAACAAACAAGCAAACAAACAAATGTATATACATGTATATTCATGTACATAATGTATAATTATTATTTGGCTTGCTTCTTGTATTCAAGTATTCAACTAAATCACGTCCCACGACTTCTTTGGTCAAAACACTAAGTCTTGTCGGTTCTCTTCTCACCGTGACACTCTCGTGAGCCTACAACTAACCCAAAGATATCCTGGCAGGAATGCAGAAACACCGGTTATGCCAGATGTCCATTTCCAATCCATCAGAATACTCGAACGCATAGTGAAATGAGATTTGTCACTCCCATGATGCATTGCTCTGGTTGTCGTTGAAAATTAGTTTCCGATTCCCTTCTCTGAATAAGCCGAAGTTGACGGATTGGATTTATAATAGGTATGCACGTGACTAGGCATAGTATGCATTGTGGTCTTGTCTTTTGGCTTTGGATTTGACCGATCGATATTCACTTTGCTTTGCGGGCCAAGCGGCTTCCCTTCTGAAAGTATCCAACACCGCGCACTGCTGGTGCGTTGGACTGTCTGTTTGTATAATCAGCCTGCCTAAACTTGAAATCCCGATGTTTGTGTGTTTGTATGTGCATTTGCTATAGCGCCATTAAAGCTCCCTACTCAGAGGCGCTCCCGACTACGGAGTGAACACTGCATCGGAGCTTCACGCCAAAGCGCTGAGCAATTGCGAGCGAGAATGACTTATACCCAAGGTCCATACGCGGCGACTTGAGGTGGATTCGAACGTGCAACCCTTCGGCTGCAGGGCGACGAGCATAACCACTAAACCACCGCGAGATGCATTTGTTGGAGTTCAGTCCAAGACAGACCCGCAGCTTTCTTCATCTTATATTAAATTAAATGTTTTGTCACCGAAATGCAATTCACAATGCGCAAAGAGATAGATTCCTTAATAGATTCCTTAATAGATTCCTTAATAGATTCCTTAACTCAACATAAAAAATTTCCAATGTGAAGCTGTGGCAAATGTTCCGTTGCTACCACAAGTCTCTTCAGCCAAATACTACCAACCGTTAACATTCCCTCTGCCCATTACCTGAAGGAGTAACGAGTGACCAATGACCATGAGACAACTTGCCACATATTGATTTAACAAGTTTAAACGTATACATTTTTTCCAAGGTAGAAAGAGCAAAAGAAACATGAACTCCGTTTTTGCAAAACGGTCTACGGCGGAAGCAATAATTGCTAGCTGCCTTGAAAGTTGAAACGCAATCTTGACTGTAGTCTAAAATATGAGTGAATATCGTCGTCGTATAATCGAAAAAGAAAAGAGACACCTTAATAATAATTGAACATTGATATGAGAGCAATGAACAAACATCGGAGGACGAAAAAAGATCCCTAGAATGATGAAACCTAATTAACGGCAGAAAAATGGAGAGAGAAATATAAAGATGGATGGATGGACGGACGGACGGACGGACGGACGGACGGACAGACAGACAGAGAGAGATAGAGAGAGACATAGACAATGAAACAGAGACAGAGACAGACAGAGAGAGACAGAGAGAGGCAGAGAGACAGACAGACATACAGAGAAACAGACAGACAGAGACACAGACAGACGAAAGAGAGAGATCGGTTTTCAAAAGAAATTAGGAACGCAAGCAAAAACGATGATTGAAGGTTATGCGAGAATGACTTGAAAGCAATATATTTTTGCACATGTGTAATTGTGTATGCGTGTATATACATGTATGTATGCACGTGTATGTGTGTCTTGATGTTTGTATATTTGTCTAGGTCTACATATGCATTAGCCACGCTTGCATTTACGCCTGCATAGGTATGTATTTACATATTGATGTATGCATAAATGTATGCATGTTTGCACGTACATATGCATGCACTTGTGCGCATGCATGCATAATATTTGTGCATACAGGTATTTATCTGTCTATCTATCCATTAATTATAGTAGGTGTATATGCGTGAATGTACATGAAAGAATGTATGTCTGCATTTCTGCATGTATGATATCACATACATGTATCCATACATGAAGACAGACAGACATACATGCATGATGCATGCATAAAATATACATGCAAGTAAGCATATATTACATGTATATGCACTCATGCATCCATAGGCGTGTATTCATGTATGTAATCAAACGACGTGGTGCCTGTAACAAAGGTCTTGGAAGATGTACAACATTGGAAGCAGCTCAAGGGAAATGCGAAAGCTTTAACAAAGACCCGTTGACAGGAAGAAACCTGACGGAGCGTGGACGCAGGAAGACTGCAGAAGGAAACCAGCAAATGGGTCCAACAAATAGACCAAAAAGAAGAGAAAAAAGGACGATATAAAAAACGTGACCAGAAAACGAAACCAAAAGACGAGACCAAGAGTCGAGACCAAAAGTCGAGACCAAAAGACGAGACCAAAAGACGGGACCAAAAGACGAGACCAAAAGTCGAGACCAAAAAACGAGACCAATAGACGAGACCAAAAGTCGAGACCAAAAAACAAGACCAAAAGACGAGACCAAAAGACGAGGCCAAAAGTCGAGACCAAAAGACGAGACCAAATGACGAGACCAAACGTCGAGACCAAAAGTCGAGACCAAAAGACGAAACCAAAAGACGAGACCAAAAGACGAGACCGACAGACGGGACCAAAAGACGGGACCAAAAGTCGAGACCAGAAGACGAGACCAAAAGTCAAGACCAAAATACGAGACCAAAAGACGAGACCAAAAGTCGAGACCAAAAGACGAGACCAATGAAGTGCATGGGCAAGACGATAGAAAGGTCCAACCATCATGCGGATATCACCGATGTAGGTTTGTTTTTGCGGATATTAGCCGAGATACAGCCGCAGCTGTGGTATTATACAGTGGCAGCAGACTTTTCTCGTCATCTTTATAAGTCTCCTTCAGACAGCATCCAACCCATACATGCATCATCAGCTGTAGCATCCAATTAGCGAAGAGCCACTGATGACGGCTGTAACTGGTAAGCACCAGCAGCGCATTGGACGAGCTGCAGCCATCATGTCCGACCAACTATCTATCAAAGCAGAAGCCAACGAACTGTAATTATTCTGATGGCCGTAGGAAAAAATATATTCAGCACTTCAGCGGCGATGACCACGTGTATACGCGTGGGTGTCGTTAGAGTACAGTAGTATATATATAATCTTCTTCGTCTTCTTCTTTTTCTCTTCTTCCTCCTCCTCCTCCTCTTCCTCCTCTTCCTCATTTTCATCTGACTGTTCTGCATCTTCCACTTCTTGTTTTCTTCGGTTCTTCTTCTTCTGCATGTTCTCTTTCTTCTCTCAATCTCTCTCTCTCTCTCCCTCTCCCCTCTCTCTCTTCCACTATTTTCTTCCTTTCCCCCTTTTTATTTTTTTTCATCTTTTTATTTTGCTACTTCTCCTCCCCGTCACGCCTTTCCTTACTCCTTATCATTCTTCTTCTTCTTATTGTTATTCTTTTTCTTCGCCTTCTTCTTCTTATTCTTTTTCTTCTTCATCTTCGCATTTTTCTCCTTCCACAACTTCTACACCTATACTTCTCCAGTTGTCATTACACGCAGCCAGAGGAAATCAGCGAGAACCAATTGTACGTTCAGCTGACCCAACTTCCTAACACCCTCCCATCGAACAGGTGCACGTGACTTCTCACACAAGCGCGGCCATCTCATAGATGACCAGCCAGCCTCCCCCACTAAATGCATCACTCCATCCATCAACATACCCTGTGTTTCTGCTGCTGCTGCTGCTGCAGTTGGGCATCTCACCTAACGTGTGTGCATCCATCGTCATCATCGACGCCCTCTCTTCCGGTTTCCCATCGCGAGTCAATCCATCTAGGGCATTCTAGGCTAATTGATGGTATATTGTGGCACTAATGGCGGCTCCTATGCCGTAACTCTGTCTCAACTCTTCACGATACTATTGCATCACTGTCTAGCCACAGGCCAAATTTAGGCTACACGACTATCCTTAGCATCCTACAACCAATAAATATGTGCCGCATATTTAGACCCAGTCTCGGATATAGGGCCTAGGCTGTGTCTAAATCCTGACAAGCGCGTTAAAAGCGCAATTAAGACGTTTAATTTGCAAAGTGATGCGGCCAATTAATCCGCCAATTCCGACATAGTTCTGGTCAGAACTATTTGCGACGGGAACGAAATCGACGCCTACGCTGGCTTCGACCGGTCGTGTACCGGTACTAAATATTCAGACCAGTGACTATAATTAGACTTTATTGTTTCGCCGCTGGGCTATAATTCGTATGAAGTTTAATGGCTTCTCTCCTGACCGCGTTTGAACCGGACGCATTATATAAATTGATGCTTCTCTGAAAAGGAATTTTACCCAACGAATAAAATGTGACTATTTAATTAAGTGGCCTGAACTGGTTGTCCAAATCTCGATCTGAAAGATTCCACTCCGAAGTTTCGAACTGAAAGATTTCGTTTTCGAAGTCTCAATCTAAGGGGTCTTACTTTCAAAGTCTCAATCTGAAGGATCTCGCATTCGAAGTTTCGATATGAAAGATTTCGCTTTAGAAGTCTAAATCTGAGGGGTCTAGCCTTCAAAGTCTCAATCTGAAGGAACTTGATTTAAAAGTCTCAATCTGAAGGATCTTGCATTCGAATGTGATTATTTAGATTTCCAACTCTACTGCATTATCTAAATAAGAGGAACGACATGTGAATATGCATGTGGCGCAGATAGCCTAGTCAACCACCAGAGGAAGATTGAAACAGATATATCCAATTACTTAAAACCCAATGAGAAATAGTAGTTTTTGAGCCGGTTTTTAAAGTTAGCGAATGAATTTGAGCTACGAGGCGAAAGCGGAAGTCCATTCTATTCTCTGGGAGCAGTGGCATGGAATGCACGCGAGCCATAGCTGTTCTGCATCGGGGGGAGGGGAATTCGGGTCTAAGCTAAAAGACCCGTAGTTCATGATTGCAGGCAATGGGGAATAGATGGGAACAATGATTGGATAAGCCTGCGACGACAACCAACAGGAAATGTCCTGAAGCATTAGACAGAATAATTTACCACGATGCATTTAGAATTAAATCTGTAATAAAGAAATAATGGTCGATTATACCGAATAGCTATATTACTGCTGCCTTTTAGAGTAACTAACTGAAAGTGGTTGATAGTGGTTGACAATAAAGATATATGGACCTCAGACATTCTATGTTTTTAGAACCTTTTAGCCACAATTACAGAGAATCTCTCTAGCCATAGTTTAAATCATTTGTTATTACAAACCGATGGATAAAAACATGTAGGCTATATGTGTCTGTCTACATGCATATATATATGCATGCATGTATATATACATCTTTGTGTGTATGTAACTATGTATGTATGTATGTATGTATGTATGTATGTATGTATGCGCATGGGAGGGAAAAAGACTACCACTCGCGGCCCTGCACGGGCATATAGAAGGAGAGAGAAGCAGAGGAAGACAACCAAAGACTTGGATGGACAATGTCAGAGAGGATCTGAAGATGATGGATATCGGTATACCAAGAGCAAAGGATCTCATCAGAAATAGACAAGTCTGGAGAAGTCATGTGAAAGCCTCATCGTCGTCGCATGACTGACGGAAGAGAGAAAGAAGAAGAAGAAGTATGTATGTATGTATGTATGTATGTATGTATGTATGTATGTATGTATGTATGTATGTATTATGTATTGTATGCCTCTGCCACTAGTTCCTCGGACGTTCGCATCTAAGACTTGCGTAATAATTGGAGTTATAAAGGAATCGACAACACTATATAATTATTATTATACTAGGGCCTAGGCTATGCATGTATAACTGCAAACTGTCCGCTATTCGTAGATGCAACGTCTAAGTGTGTACAACAACGTAGACATTGGGACAGTGCATCCCAGCGTGTTTAGGGGAGGGTGGGGTGATACGAATCAAGATCGAATCCGGAAACTAACCTGACAACGGCGCATTATCTCATCAAGTTATAACGACGAGCTAAATTGATTTCCAGTCACTGTTACTCCGCTAAACTCTCGTCGCATTAAACTGTTTATATAGCGCCGCATTTCGTTCTACCCGTGAAACGATTTAAATGACGAAGGCTGTCCAAATATGTTTTTAAAGTAATGCGGTCGCAATGTAATTATAGGTTAATAATAATCAATAATGATCTTCGTTTAATTTCAAACTGCCACGATTCAGAGTAGGACGAATGATCAGTAGGCTAAGTCGAATTTAACAGTCGATCAGCGCTTATCAACTGGGCAATTATGAGTAGGCTCAAGGTCCCAACTCAATAGCCATTTCATCGGAGGTTCAAACCCTAACTCTTGCATCCAAGGCAACCTTTTTTGCTGTTTAACGACATTGTGTCATTACAAAGATGATTAGGATCACCCTCCTCCTTTCTCCTGGCTTGGGACTGGTATTGTCAGAGTGCAAACAGTGGCGTAGTTTTCCAAGGCAACCCTTTCCCGATTAGGCCTATACTTTATAAAGTCTAAGGCGAGCGTCTTGTTCATAATTATGACGATCTGGTATTTTACTGTTACTAGGCCGATAAATACTTGGTGGGAGTATTGTTGGTCCGTCTAAATCAGAGGTCAAGCCTTTTTTAGCGGCGGGGCAGGGTGTCGAAGCTCCTGTGCAAAATTGGGTAGTGATCTGAGAGGAAGCTTCGGGCTTGGTCGGCCAATACCCAGAAGTTACATTTGAAATAATATAAGTGTTTCGTAACTTTCATAATTTTGTTAACAGGCATCCAACCGGAAACCATAGATACACTGAGTAAAATTGACGTCAGTAAGAAAAAACCTCCATGTATTTGGCGCTGAGTGTAAAATATAAAAACTTAAACTTTTATTCTCTAATTTCGTAAGCTTTAGGGAAGGTTTCGCGGGCCAGCAAAAATCGTCGGCGGGCCAGAAATGGCCGGCGGGCCAGCTCTTTGACACCCCTGGTCTAAATCAAACGTGTTGTTCATATTATAAGCCCTATGATCTGGTATTTTACTGTTTATAGTGGGAGAGTGAGAGTATTGGTTCGTAGAGAAATGCGTCGACTTCTCTAAGCAATCAAGCGATCATGATTGTCAACAGAGTTCGTTGAGAGTATATTATCGTTCGAGGGCCAAACCAACAGCAGTAGTAGCGCCGCCTGGTGTCACCGTGTGTGTGTCTCTAAGGCTCTAAGTCGTCTGTCACCGGCAAAGGTCTAACGAGTAGCCTAACGGCGACAGCAAGCCGCTGATAATCCGCGTGAAAACCAATAAAATCCGGAGTGCAGATGCTTTAATTTCCGCTTTCACCGTCGGTGAATCGCCGCCATCTCTGCTGCTTCGGTTAACGTACAAAAATGTCACGGTGTATTTTATTTATTGAATAGCGTTCGACTCCCGCGGGATCAGAGTAATTATTCCACGGAGGCAGCTGTAGTCATCTGTCCAGGGGAACGTTGAACGAAGAAATACATCAGCGAACATCCGCTGAAAAACTGACAATCTGCTCCATATATATATGGCATATGTTCCGGAGGATCCTTGCCGTCTGCGTGTACGTTGACCGACATTCCCGCCGCTAGGTGGCGCTACATGAGGATTTTGCGCGTCCTTGCAGACCGGGAGTCTTGATCCAAAATGGACGCCGTCGTCATGAATACGACATCAACAACTGATCTCCTCAGTGAGTTATGTTTCGGCTGCAACCATTCGTCATCGTCGTTTGGGCTCATAACGGAGCACGAGCAGGAGAACCAGGAGGACCAGGATGAGGAGTTGGGGACATCCAGCTACGCGGTCTTCGACACGCTGGACATCTACTTCTACTTCTGCGTCTACAAGATCATAGTTCCCGTTCTCTACGGACTCGTCATGCTGACGGGAATCATCGGTAACTTCCTCGTCATCGCCGTCACTCTCACCCAACGCAAGATGCAGTCGACCGTCAACCTACTGCTGCTGAACCTCGCCGTCAGCGACCTCACCTTTCTCGTCGTCTGCATTCCCTTCAATGCTTACCACTTCTCCGCCGACAACTGGCTGATCGGAGACGGCGCCTGCAAGACGTCACAGTTCGTCCTCTACGTCACCGTTTACGTCAACGTCTACACCCTCGTTTCCATCTCTATTCTTCGCTTCCAGCACATCGTCTGCTCGAGAGGGGGTCAGTCCATCGTCGCGCAGTCCAAGTCCCGCGTGGGGCTGCTCGTCGGCGTCATCTGGGCGGTCATGCTGGCATCCAACGTCCCTATACTGCTGATCTACCGCATCAAACAGTTCCCGTCGATGGAGGTAGGCGATCCGTACCTCTACTGCGGAGTGGGCGAACAGGAGCACGGTCGCCGACTCTTCCTCTCCTTTTTCGTCCTCACCTACATCGTGCCTCTGTCCACCATCTCTACCATGTACCTGCTGATCCTGCGCTACCTGAACGCCAAGAAGGCCTGCTTCCGTGTGGTGTCGCCCGATGCCACCAATAACTCGAGGTGTGCAGAACGTAGGACCTCGTACGCGTCCCGCATTTCCATGGCCATCATCGTCGTCTTCGGACTGTGCTGGCTCCCTCTCCACGTCCATCTCCTCATCTGCTACTTCTGGGTTCAGCCGGTTACGAAGGCCTACGAGGTGTTTCGAGTTCTCTGTCACGTGCTCGCCTACTCCAACTCGTGCATGAACCCTCTCGTCTACCACTACGTCAGCACCGACTTCCGCCAGAGTCTGCGCAACTTCTGCCTGAGCACCGGATGTGGCTGGTGCTTCCGGGGAGGAAGGACGGACCAGTGGCCGGTCGAGACAGCCCTCAGGGAATGGACGCGTCCGGCGGACACGAGGGAAAGAGCGCAGTCGAAGCACGTCAGCAAACAAGTGGTTGGAGATCTGGTGACAAAATGAACACCAAAGATCTTAAAGCAGATTAAGATCTTAATAATATGATAATTATATTTCCCGGGCAACGCCGGGTACCACAGCTAGTATAATATAATTATATATTTTATGATATTCAACACTTCCTAATAAATGCCCAACGTCCTGTTTATCTCGTGACTCTATCCTAGTCGTAATCGAGTCCTAATTTATTAAGAGCTCCCCCTTACGTTAAACGCGGGGCACCAGCTCATTCACGAGCGATGTGTCACAGTGGTTGTAAGTAGATTTCAAAGGACGATCCGAGTCTGATTTCCAGGGAGACCACAGGTTGAGGAGAGGCAATGCCACTCGCATTGGGGGGCGCGGAAGGCTGGCACTGCAATCACCACCGAGTCATGCGATAAATTGACAAGATCGTTTTATTTATCGGGTCCAATAAACGCGGCAATTTATTCAACCTGCCGCTGTGTGGCGCCACTGTTCTACATTGCTACATGTACATTGATCACGCACGACAGCAGCTGCAAAGCAATGTATCGAGAATATCCTATCTTGTGTGGGGCCCCACATTTTAAGGCTGTGGGCTAAAATGGAATCATTTTGGATTCTAAAAAAGTTCGGTAATCTCCCGTTACAGCGTTCAAAATTATTCGCCTAATGTGGCATTTTATATTTTTTTATCAATCCGACTTCTCCTTTCGCAGTAATCATTTTCACTTTTCATCAATCCAACTTCCATTTAGGCAAGACGTCGTTTCATCAAAACCATCTTCTATTAATTTTGAGCATCAATTACTATTCCATCGACTCAACGTATCTCTTTCTTAAATTATTTTCATAAGTCCAACTCCAATTTAAGCAAGAGTCTTTTCATCAATCAGAACTCTATTTAAGCGAAAATTATTGTCATTAATCCGACTTTCATTTCTTTATTTCTTCCAGCTCTTTATTCCGTCAATCCAACTTGTATTCCACCAAACCTCAAAACCCAAGCAATGCCGAATAATTTAGAACGCTAAAGCAATAGATTATGAGATAATAATTTATTGATGTGGGTTTCAATAGGCCTAGCCTATAGAAACACAGTTTATCAACGAAATGCATATATTTTATTGAGCTTGAAATCAAACTACTTCTTACATAAGCTGACAGTTGGAAGTTCAGCAGGGTGAGAATTGCCAGGGGGGTTGGGGGGGGGTTTTCAACCCCCAGTCTTTCTTAGAGCCCCATGTTAGAGTATGTTTTTCATACCCCAATTTCAAGTTTATCATAGGCCAAACACCCCCCCCCCCAGTTATTTTTCCACAATTCTCATACTGAAGTTCAGCTACCAGTTCATTGCTTGTTGGAGACTGGATTATCATGGACAATGAACACTTGCCTACGTCTTGAAAAGACAGATGTGGCCTAGGCTACTACAGAACTGATATCGGACGTTGTATTCGAAGTGCTTCTGAGAGCTGACTATTTTATGGATTATTAAATCTTGAAACATTTTTGTCGTTTAATCTATTGTTAACATGGTATAGGCTAAACTGTCGGTCAGTTTTAGGTCTGTTCTTAGGCCTATAGATATTTTAGTGCAGAGATTTGTTGAAATAAAAGAGTATTGTTTACAGAGTAGGCGTCATTCTTCAGAGGCAAATGTTCCTCTTGGGGCGGTCGTACATGATCTCTCTCTCATAGTGCTACTCTGGCACTTGTCCATGCCTTTGTCACCAGTAGAATTGATCACTGCAGTTCGGTACTCATGGGTCTGCCACTTGGACTAATTGGGCGCCTTGAACGAGTTCTTCGTTCGGCTGCTCGCCTCATTGGCCGCATTCCTAAATATGCCCCCGTCTCTGCTTATATGCGTGATGTTCTTCACTGGCTCCCTGTTTCACAGCGCATCTCCTACCGAGTTGCTGCACTTGTCTGGCGTTGCCTTACTGATTGTGCTCCATCATACCTGTCTATTCTTTGTCGACCTGTCTCTGACCTTGCAGCCCGTCGAGCTCTTCGCTCTATGACAACGGGGGAGCTTTTGGTTCCTCGAGCTCGCACTTCTACAAGACAGCGCCGAGCCTTTTCTTCTGTGGGTCCCGCTATCTGGAATGGCCTCCCACTAAACTTGCGACTTATGCCTAGACTAAATTCACCTGCTTTTTATAAGTCGCTCAAAACCTATTATTTTAGCTGTGGCTGGACTGGGAGCGCCTCTGAGTAGGTTTCTTGAAGAAGCGCTATATAAATTCACGAAATGAATGAATGAATGAATGAATGTAGGTCTACACGCTACCGGTATTAGTTAGGCTGCAGTCTCAGGATCGACCATCCTCGTTTCTGCTTTGAATGAACGAGGCGCCAACAGGTTTTCCACATTAGAAAGCCATTGGGATCTGGTGCTTTTCCACAGCATGACTTCCGCATCGAAGGTGGATTCTAATGCGGTAAAAAAAAGCTATTCAAGTTCTTCACACAGCCATCGCCATTACTCGGAATCCATTCCCCAAATATATGGTTATCATAAATCGTTGTTATAGCCTACTGCTGTTTGTGTGGGCGCGCGCACGTGTTTTTTGCGCGTGTGCGTGCGTGTGTGCGCGCGCGTGTGTGGGCGTGTGTGCGCATGGTATGCGTTGAACAAAAGATTGTTGCTTTATGCTAGAATAATAATATGCAGCTTTAACGCGGAGTCCATTATTATGTGGTGGGGGCAGTTTTTTGAGTGGAAGGACAAGTCGCTTGAGGGCGCTGCTTGGGTGGGTGGGGGGGGGGCGAGGAGTGTGTCGATCGTAAACCATAACACTGGCATTTATATGCCGCCAGTTTGCAGATGAAAAACAACAACGAAGCAAAACCATGCAGACAAAAACTCACTGACCGACGAACAAAATGAAAGTGCAGACGGAAAGACAGAGAGACAGACAAGCAATAAGGCAGACGACATAAGACAGGAAGACAGGCAAGCAGACAGACACGGATACAGATAAGTAAGCAGACAAAGAGATAGACATACAGACTGATACAGTCGCAGGCAGCCACACGCAGACATAAAATTACAGGCAAGTATAGACACGAAAATGAGCAGACGTAGAGCCAATCGCACAGATAAGCACCCAGACAGAAAAGTGGAGATAGGCAGACAGATAGGCCTACGCGAACATAGTGCAATGACAAAGCCTCGGACGATTGCGCTAGGCATGCAATTGTGCGGTAATAATAAGGACTTCACGGAGCTAAATGTATATGGTTCTGTTATCATTGTGACCCATAGGCGTACGAGGCGGGGGTCCAGAGGGCAAATGCCACCCGGGCCCCCACAAATTTTTTCGAGCAAGTCTGTTTTTTGGGCAAGCAGACCCGGGAAACTAGTTAGGCTATAAAAAAGCTAAAAGTTGTAGGCTATTTTTCACGAGATTTCAAACCCCCGATGACTAAAAAAGTCCTCAACGTTTTGTCTGGTAAAAATAGTATTTCCCACCACGAAATTTATTTTTCGGGTAGAAGTAGAATCTTGCCCCCCCCCCACACTGCTGAAATCTCCCATACGCCTATGATGTGACCCTTCCCCAGAGGGATTAATTCTAGCCTAAATGGAAATAAGACAGGCTCTAGAAGACTATGCTGCACATTATCTTATAGGCCTACAATCAGATAGTTATGAGCCAAAGGCCCATACGATGGTAGCCTATACAATCCGAAAGTCAGCAGATCTGATGTAGAAATGTTCTAAAATAAAAATGAAAACATCGAACACCGAAATGTGCGACGCACCAAAAAGCAATCTGGTCATAAACATTAGGCCTAATCGAAGAAAATTTGTTGTTGTTTTTAATTATTAAGTAGGCCTAAGATAAGGTGTTTCTGTAAAACAAGCAAATAAAAACAAGTGGTGTTTTGCGTGTAAAATGATGCAATGATGATTAGACTACTTGTTTTTGTTTCGACAAGTAGGCCATATACTATTGCATATAGGCTTAAATAGGCCTAGACCTCAGTGGCGTAGGCAGAAGCAAATTGTAACCCGGGCAGCCTGCCTGCCCATATATATATATATATATATATATATATATATATATATATATATATATATATATATATATATATATTATACATCCTACATTACTGATAATTTCCATCTGGTAGACGGTTCTCTAGCCAAAGAAAAGACCGCTGATGCCATTAATTGACCAGTTCAAACATTCCACAGAGTCTAAGGGATGACAGACTTTGAAATGAATCAAGCCTGGACTGATAACCCGTTCCTCAAGGTCAGCGACCTCTGGCCCTCTCTTCCTTCTGAACTGGAGAGCATGATTGTGGGAATGCCCTGCGAATAATGGAGCAAGACTAGATATCTTTGTAACCGTATACAGTTTTACAGCCATTAATAATGTCAGGTTCACGAATGGCAGACGGTGAAAGGCAGACGGCATACAGTATGCATAATGAGTACCGAGATGTGTTACTTGTATCTATGACGTACCAGGTAGCCCATGCAGTGGGTCTGATGACGGTAAAAGATTCAATATTAGCCCACAGGCAACTGTGACATCATTATCCCAAAACACAAATTTTAATAGCATCAAAAGCCATCCAAATCAAAATTAAAATTTATCAATTTCTCGATTTCGCGCAGCCCGGGCAGAACTAATCGCCAAACAGGGCATTGCCCGTAATTGCCCGGGCATGGCTACGCCACTGCTAGACCTACGCCCGTTGCAGCGTGTATCATAATAATTGCAGGTAGGCTTACTATAACATGTCGATCGTTTTGATGAATGGTCCTTTAGTAATTCCCCGCGCTCTCTGCAATTGATTGAAGCGGTGATTAGATTGATTGCATTGCATTGTGATTGGAAATTTGTTAATCGCTTTCTTACAGCATGAGCAATTCAGGGGCGCACTGAACGCGCGTGACATACCCGATGGAATAAAAAAGTCGTTAAGCGAGAGATTGCGGAAGACAATGATGGATGGATGATTGATGGAAAAACATTGGTGCAGAGGATGGATGGAATGATGATGGATGAAGGTACGGATGAATAGATGGATACGGATGGATGAATGGATGGATATTGATGGATGGAAGCGTGACTAAATGCGGAGACAGAGGAATTGATGGAGGTTAGGGTAATGGAACAAGTATACTATAGACTAAAGTATAGAGCCTCCCTTTATGGAAGCCCTCAATGTCATGCAAATAACGTATTACTATTAAGCGCTCATTTGTTGTCTTAAGAACACTTTTTCTGTTGGTCTCACGCTCTGGGAGCGCCTCTGATTAGTGTGTACTGCGAGAGGCGCTATATAAATTGATAGATACAATACATCATGACCTACAGATTATATAACTTGCGCTAACATTGCATTAATCCTCCTTTGACTATGGTGCTACCTAGGTTAATGCTCAACAGGTCCTTCCTCTCCCGGCATGTCCACGTCACTCCACGTGGACTAGCCATATTCCCCATAAGCATTGGAAGAAATTTTTCCGATATACAGGGTGCGCCAAAAAAAGACCCCCCTAAAATATTTGCCAATATCTTCACCAAAAGTAAGAATTTCGAAATGACATTTTACAGTCTTAAAGACAATTCATATTTACACCAGATGGCCAGATTTCATTAAAATATTTCAAACACAACAAAAGTTATACCACTTTTAGTGAAGTCACCCACCGTTTTTTGACGATTCAAAAACTCGACGCAACAAAAAGTAACAAAAAATCAACTCAATTATTCTGGCCAATATCTTGGCCAGAAGTAAGAATATCGAAATGAAATTTTACACGCTTAAAGACAATTCATATCCACATATGATGGCCAGACTTCATCAAAATATTTGAAACAGAACAAAAGTTATATCACTTTTAGTGAGGCCACCCCCCCCTTTTTGACGTTTCAAAAACGTCACGCAGCAAAAAGTAGCAAAAACACGGTTTTCTCATCTCAAATAATTGTTATCAGATAGCCTTCATACTGCCAGATGGTCATTATTATTACTATTAAAAAATAAACAGGGTACCAGCGTGGCTGCACGTCACTGAGAAGTCACTTAGGAAGATGACAATAAAATTGGTAAATAAGAAATCTGTCAGATTAGTCAGAGGTCCATCAAGGGGTCCATCAAGAACTTTGCAAAGAGACTCAAAAGAAGTTTTGGAACTGGTGGTGGGCACATTGAACACAAGTTGTGAAGCACTACCAAGTTCATTTGACAGCAGTTATTGAGATTAGATTTAATAAAATCGTGTTTTTGGTACTTTTCGTTGCGTTTCGTTTTTAAATCGTCGATAACGGTGGGTGGCCTCACTAAAAGTGGTATAACTTGTGTTGTGTTTGAAATATTTTGATGACATCTGGCCTTCATATGTAAATATGAATTGCTTTTAAGCGTGCAAAAGTTCATTTCAAAATTCTTACTTCTGTCCAAGATATTCGCAAAAAACCTAATTTTTTGCGTTTCGTTTTTGAATCGTCAAAAAACGGGGGGTTGCCTCACTAAACGAGTAAACGTGTTATAACTTTTGAAGTGTTTGAACTATTTTGATGAAATCAGGCCATCATACAATGTATGTAAATATGAATTGCCTTTAAGACTGTAAAATTTCATTTCAAAATTCTTGCTTCTGGCCAAGATATTGGCAAAAAACCTAGGGGGGTCTTTTTTTGCCCACTCTGTATAAGCTTAGTGTACAGCACTGTACGCGGTGCGCGAATACTAGGCCCTATGGGGGCTTAGAGTACACGAAGCTGTCGCAAGAGGTCTGCGAAGCGCACCGGAGATTTTTCTTTGCAGCGTGGATGGTGTTTCTCGAATCTCGACTGTTAAAGGTATCATAGCCTATAGGCCTATTATGTGCTGAAAATCTATAATCTAATGAAGGCAATTTAGTTAGTCATGATATGACGACAACGCGTGCTGTGCCTGTGTTTTAAAGAAGAACTGACCAACCTGCTCCTTTCGAGTTTAAGCCTTAAGCCAGACCTGTTTAAAAGCCTCATTAGGCCTATTCTGCTCATTCTAGACTTCCTGGAAAGTGTTCGCCACTTGTTTCTAACACTGTCCATAATAGGAAAGAAAGAGACCTGGAAGCCAGCGCAGATGGGTATCACCCACTTGACAGCCGACTGCATTGAGAAGCTGTAGCTCCTTTGTATTCGTGCTAACAATGCATACTGTAGCTCCTTTGTTTTCATGCTAACAATGCATTTTCATCTCCAAGCGCAGCCACACAATAGCCTATTCTCCGGAAATGATACCTCATCTCCGACCAGAGGTCTATTATATTATCTGAATGATACCTTGATGACTACCTTGATTAACTGTTTGCATCCTGCAGCAGAACTGAAATTCTTAAACCGATCTTAAGATCTTCACTATACAAAGATTTTATATTTTTATGAATGCCTGTTCACAATCGTATTCAGAACCAGAGGCGGATCCAGGGGAGGGGCAATCCGGCCATTCAGATATTTGCACAGGACGTGCCCCCAGGTCCCCCATGAGGTTTCAATCTTTCAATCATGCAGCGCGAAAAGGTGAGAGAAAGAAAAAAAAATAGCATACAATACTAAAAAAATAAATCTAAAAAACAGTGGCAACTCCGGTTGTTTGAATGCTAGCTGATGACCTTTTCTTAGAAATTTGATGGAGAAAGACTGAATAAAGTCATCAGATTTTTCGGCGAAAGTCCAAAGAATTATTTTTTACCCAAGACTCACAATTTTTACACCTCCCGCCCTTAGTGTGGTCCAAAAAAATGAAATTCAAGCTAGAATCCAAGACTAAGTCCCAGTTTGTTAGACTTGTTATTAGTATTATTGAGACCAAATTTCAGCCCCAGATTTGGACTAGAAGGCGGTGCTTAATGACACACAAAAATTACCACGTAGTAGTATTAGCTAGAAATCTTGATACCTTTCTTCTTTAGTCAAAAACTCAACATAATTATGTCATGTAGATGAGCTTGAAATAGTTTCTGTTGCTTATTTGTATGTGCACTTGTTATAGCGCCCCTTCAAGCCCCCTACTCAGAGGCGTTCCCGACTGCAGAGCGGGCACTGCATCGGAGTTTCATGCCGAAGCGCTTAGCAATTGCGAGTGAAGGGCTTGCAACTTGAGATGGATTCGAACCTCTGCCTTCAAGGCAATGACGCCACCACTACACCACCGCGCCCCACGTTGTGTTATCATACTTACCAGAATCAACACTACACAGTTAGTAACTGTTGTTAAGCCATTAAGTGACAAGTGTATTTTATGGAAATGAAACTTCTGGTGATTTGATCATGAAGGATTGAGATTTTTGGTGCCAATTTCTGCAGCACTTGTGTAGCCTACTATCCTTCTGTCCTGCGCTTTCATGGAGTACCATTAACAAGGAATGCTTAAGAAGACCAGGATGGAGCGTGCCGAAGTTGAAAGATCTGATTTTGTACCACCAGATTATCCAGTGGTAGCACACTGGATGGGAAATTCCTACCCGAGATCTTCAGAGCAGGAAATGTTAACCGCCTGCCAGTGCTGGTTTCAGGTGATGGTGTGTATAAACTCTTAGGTCCAAATTAGCTTCAGTGGCAGGATGCAATTCAAATCCAAAGCAGTTCGTTATTTTCTGGAGTTATGGAAACTCACTGATAGCCTAATATGCAGGCCCAGAAATTTGATACATCATTATGCCAGCACCGGAATTTTCAATAGAGTGCACGATTTTGCATGAAATCAAGATAGGTCAAGAGTTCCTGTGGCTGACCTTCATGTGATGGAACTGATTTTGGCCATAAGCCTTCTGCAAGTTCCTGTGATTTATCGAATTCACAATATATTCCAATGTTTAAAAGATTTAATGCTGCTTGGTAAGGTGTGACACTTGACAACATCTTAGGACTGGAAGTCACATCCGGTACTGAAGCCCTCCATGCAAGAGTATTCAGTTTTCTCAAGTACTTTGCTGAAATGAAGTCAGTTTTAGATAAATTAACAAGAACTCATTCAGATACCAATGGTTGACATTGGAAGTCAGTCTTCAATAAGAAGCTGGAGTCCAATAATAAAAATGCACATTGGATGGCCAGGTTACTGTATGACATCAAAATATACCTTTTAGTGCTCAACAAAGTCAACATGATGTAATCAATCTAATTAAGAAGAAAAAACTCGGATTCATCAACTGAGGCTATGTAATTTGGTGGCCTTCGTCACACAAGGGCATGGCTAAAAGACTTGCTGCTGTAGCTGCAGGACAAGATCTTTCAATATGGACATATATAGAAAATACGAGTCAGTTGCCCATGCAGGAGATCAGCTTTGCTTCCATGAAGGTCCTAGAAAACCACCAGTAGTACCTTTCAGATGAGGTTGAAGGTCTGTTATGTGGCTATTTGCCCATAACAGACAAGGTTAAATATTCCACAGAATAACTGTGAAGCTTGGGGAAAGGATGGTGAGGCTTAGTGATATGGCGCTGAAAAAGGAGATTGCATGGGTGATTTTGCATCTCAGCAAATGAGGACGCTACCATCACGCCTGAAGATTGGTGATTTCTTTTTACACTTCCACCAGAAAAATAGATCGAGAAAGAGGATTACAAAAAAGGCAGAGACTTAATTCAACAACAGAGTGTTTAACAGCATGTCTTAGAGATGTGAGAAGTTGTTTGAGGAATTCAATTGGCTTATCACTGATGTTGTTGAAAAGCCAAGTGGTCGGGGGAAGTAGGAAAGCTGTCCCCACTCACTCATTAAAGAAATCTGCTGTTGACACAGTGCCTGCTTACAGTGCTTAGACTTCTGCATTATAAAGACTTTATCGGATGTTGAAGTAAGAAAACGAGAACTATCGACATTCATGGACTTAACGATGTTTTTTGATAATTTTTAACATTTCTAATTTTTCAAACCAACTCAAATTTTAGATTTAATACTGGCCAATTGCTTAAGTACCACACATATTGTCATATTACAGCAATATTTCATTTATATTGAAAGAAACTACGATTGTATAGGAATATATGCTCGACACATTATTTTTGTACAATTAACGTCTATACACTGGCCCATGCAAAGTAACACAGTCGCTTAGCACCGCCTTCTAGTTGGAATAGGAAGCTGAAATTTTGTCTCAATGATACCATTGATAGGTCTAACAAACTGAGAGGTAGTCTTGGTTTCTGGCTTGAACTTTATTTTTTGCCATGTATCTGTGAACCACACTACCCGCCCTTCAAAAATGTCTGTATCCGCCCCTGTTCACAACTTATACCGGTAAAATCGTAGGCATGTATGTCTACTGTATAGTTAAAGTGAAAAATACTCGAGAGCGTGCGCTCCTGTTGTCAGACAAAGTTAAAAATTAATTCCGTAGTGGCGTAACTGGCTCGCTTTCAAGGCGCAATTAGCCGTCCTATGACCAAGGTAAGCTGTAAACCTTAACGTTACACATGCCGAGTCGTAACTTTGGTCTAGGAATGGATATATAATTTTTTGGCATCCTTTTCATCGTACACGACTTTAAAAAGTCTAACATAAATAAATATGCAAGTGTGCGCACGTTACCTCGTAAAGCGTCTACTAGTCATCACACAGGTGCTTAGAACGTCACCGTCTTAGTTATAATGATGTGCGTATGGAAAATGTTTATGCAAAGAAACTATTAGCATTTTTTTAATTCGCATGATGGACTGTAGCAGCATGATGATGCGTCTCAAGAAAGCTCACGACCGACAGATCTCCATAGACCGCTAAACGCAACGCATAAAATGGGAACTCTGAGCCCACTAATGTAGTTTAATGCCGCTCGGACGACTAAGCTTGTCAGAAGGATCTTGGAGATAATCTTGCCAACAACGGGAAGCCAGTGCAACGTGTCTCATGTAGGCATATAGTTAGCATAATAGGCTTACGTCTACTTTCAGTCTATTCACACCATGAACAACAACAGCGGCAACAACAATAACATAACAATGATACCGGTAATAATAACGATGATAATAATAATAATAATAAATATAATAATGATGATGATGGTGTTTCCTGGTGTGGTGAGTTTTGAATGCAACGATTTATTGAGCGCACTTTGCTTTTTTAATAAATAATTATGTTGTCATTGCCAATACAACAAGTATAATCAATGTAATCTAATCTAATTATAGCAGGTGACAAGCGCTTCTCACAGCAGAACTATTCAGAAGCACTCACTCTCAGCCTGACAGACCTATGAAAAGAGAAAGGTCTTCAAGCAGCGACAAGATGCATATGAATTTCCAACCAGAATCCTGCACGAATTCCAGAGGAAAGGCTATTCTACATTGAAGGACCCAAAATAGCAAAATCCTGATGCTAGATTATTGGGGTTAATGAGGTTCGTGACCGAGGTGAATATAAATCCAACGCGGTTGGTTTGCAGAACACAATTTTATTGTCGTCAAGTGCATGTTGGTTGGATGGCGTGTTTGAGGTTGAGATACTGATATATTAATCCATATAGTTATACCGCCATACCAGTACCGACCTTCAACGCCCTTTAAATGGTCCATTATCACGAACGATGGATGCCTGTTGTCTAATGCGGTTCAACTTTATTTCCAAGATGAGGGATGCACCATTGTTAAGCAAAACAATAGTTAAAAAACTTGTGAAGTTTGACAATAGTTCATCGGCACAGAAACTACAGATACAATTTGTAGCACAGCAAGTGAGGCATAAGTATCAGGACAGCAGTACCACAAGCTATATAGCCTCTGACATACACACATGAAAAACTAATGGTTTCATATTGGCTTTCATAGTCAGGCAACACAGTCATATACAGCATCTGTAACATGTTAGAAATTTAACAGTTTAGGATTAAAATGACAGGAAAATAACTTGGGGATCATTCAGCTCAGGCATAAACTTGAAAGCTAAGTGACAACCTTTATAGACAATTTGGACGTGTTAGGATGGCCCAGTTTACATGTACATCATAAATAGTCAAAAACTTCCGCAGCTTTAAACTAAGTTTCTCATTCTTAATTTTAATTGGCAGTGAGCCATCTCCTAGGCACAGTCACATGTACGAAGTGCTAACTTAAATTTTCTTAACATTACTGTACATGTATAATTGTAGATATCAAGTCCAGGGTGTCAGTACGTCAGATTACGATCTATCAATAGCAGGACTCACCTAGAGCACTATTCCTCCACCTTCACCACACACAAAAATCCTTAGTTACGCATAAGTTACTGTAGTTCTGCATTTTCTTCATCTGTAGGCTTACTGAAGTCTTGTGCCCTGAATTCACCAACCCAGTGCAAACTACAGTGGGCAGATCTTACATGAAATACCACAATGCTTTCCATAACGTCGTATTCGATCTCTGGCAAATCCAGCAAAAAAAATAGTACAGGCAATCACTGTATGAACCAAACAAACAAAGCAAGCGCTTGAAAACCATTCTTTTCGATCGTTGTTTGTTGTTGTTGTCAGTTCAGGAGCACCTCTGAGGTGTTACCCTTAATGGCGCCATAAAAATTCACAACTACAGCTACTATTTACGATTACTGGTGCATGTTACACTTGTGTAACAAATGCACATAACATAATAGTAATATGTGGCTGTGAGAAAACATGGAGCCGGAGTAGTCAGGGAAGGAACATCAACGTAAGACTCCACCAACCGATAACTAATATTGAACGTTCACAACACAAGTGTGCATCATAATAAAGTTACGCATGTACGTTCATGTCAACACATGCACTATTATCCGCGCCTTCATGCGCTTACCACCCAAACCTGAACAGATATTATATATGGCCCGCCTACGCAAACAGCTGCCTGTAATGAAACAAAGTTCCTGTTGTCACACGAAATGCATGTTAGGCAATGAGAACGTCAATAAATCCAAGTGTAATGTGAAATTCAAACGACGTTCAACGACGTTACAAACTGACGAGAGAACGTCGTCGCAGTCGTGCGTCGAACGCACGTCAAAACCGTTAGCGTTCGTCGATGAGGGGCGTGGAATCTCCGACGGGGGTGACGTACGGGCTCTGTCTGGGCGTCCCTCTCGACCCCCGAGGGGTCATGCGATTCGAGACGGCGGTCTCCTCCAGCGTCTTACTCTGCGCCCACAGCTGGGCCATCTTGCCCCAATCCTGTTGTTGGCCCCCGCTGGTGGCAGCAGGTCTTGGCGTGGCAACAACCGAATGCTGCCCTGGGGTCTGGTTGATGTTGGGGGTTCCGGTGACCCAATGCGGTGGTCTTGGAGATCGGCCGTGCTGCGGTGTGACGGGGTAGTTTGACGTCGATGGCCAGCCCCCGGCTCCCGCATTTGGTGTGACGGGGTAGTGGGGTGTGTGTTGCTGCATCAGCATTGCCGCCCTTGGAGGGGGCATGTGATGCGCCTGACCAGGAGTCAACATCGGAGTTGCAACCGATCCCTAAAAACACAAATAATGCAAATGATACATGACTCTTTATTTCTTTTATTGCAATGTTAACACATTTTCATCAGTTCTTAATTTCAGCTACTTGATGGCAAAGGGCGTAAATAAATATATCCATTTTACTCGGTTGTTTATAAGTCCAGCACTCCTCTAAATGTTAATCCAAGTCTTGCCATAACAATAATAACAATAATACTAATCAAATTAGAATAGTAACAATAGAAATAATAATAACAAAAGCGGCAATTTATATGGCGCTATAACACAACCATGCCATGCAAAATGCACCAAGAACCATATCCCCATTCATACTGGCCCAGTTTTGGTTTTCCTTTGTTTCTTTTTCTTTAAACCTTGCATGAAAAGCAACACATTGAATTTGGTGAGCTGGCTTTGCCATAAGGGACAGTAAAATCTGAATCTGATCCTGTGCCTTCATGTCCAAGGCAATTTAAATAATACAAAGTACACCCAACAAATCATTGCCTTCAAAACCCACCACACCAGCAAACACCATCATATTGTTAGCATATGAGGCATTCTGGTCAGCACACGAATCAGAAACCATTCACCAATATAGAAAAAAGATGCATTGCTATTCACTTGCAATTCCACTGCACTATGCTGACCTGTGGGCTATGGCAACCATGTTCAACATGAGTAACTGTTTATTAGACAAGATCCCGGGGACTCACCTGGTACGGCCTGTAGGAGCCACCGTATGGGGTGTGTCCTCCAGCGACCTGTTGCAGTGTGCTGTAGACACTGTTTGGCAGAACGGCTGCAGCGCGTTGTATGGCTGCGTTGTCTACGTTGTGCAGATTCATGGACGGCGTCGCTGGAATATTGTGTCCGGCAAAGACACCGACGGGGGTCTTCAGGCTATCTGTTGCAATTTAAATCAATTAAACTATGAAGAAAATGTTCAACTACAACTTTCTGTATGACGATGGCAAAATCACATAAAGAATAAAAATCCGACTGTTGTATTAGAAAAAATGCCAGTGGTCACATTTTCACGATAAAAGCAGTTTAAACATGCTCACCGTATGCAGTTTAAATATTTTCACCTCATACAATTTAAACATTTTAACCCTATGGAGTTTAAACAGACCTTGTAAATCGCACCACCTTTAACTCTGGTAGGCTGCTTGGGTTTTTTAAGATAAAACACTCGTGTAAAGTAAAGTTAACATAAGTCAAGTCCAATTAGTATTTCTAAGTTCTGCGTCCCTCGCGGCCAATGTGTTAATTGCTATGGTTGTGACTCTGTACCATGCTTCCCAGGAGGCTCTGCCTATCTTCACTCGCAATCATGTCCCCCTTTTACTATTAACTTCAAATAAATCAATTACCTGGTGCGATATCTCGATAATGTTCCTTAAACCATCGAACCAACGATCCAAGCGAATGAAACATCTGCTTGCGATAGCAGAAACCCTCCGGCTTAATCGAAATGTATTCGTGGTGCGGTGTTTTCCGTGGCAGGTACGACAGACGGAAGATCCCGGGCATCTCCTTGCAAGCAGTCAAGTAGTATGGGATCCTAAAACAAAATACAACATAGACAGCAAATTTAACTAAGCAGCAAAACACGTATAGCCGAGACCACTGGTTCCCGGAGCTGTGAATGCTTTTCGACAGTGACTTTTATTCTCGGCGCTGGTCCTAACCACCTGGAACAGCCTCGCTGTTACACTGCGTTTTCTGACCAAAGGTCACTCCACTCTGCTCCTTAACTCATTCCCGTCGGAATTGTTCCGATACCTATTGGGTTTATCGGGTCACCCGCGACCCGATCCGGCGGGAAAGAGTTAAGAACCTCAAAACTGCTCAGTTAGCCGTGGTCGGGCCGGGAGCGCTTCTGAGTAGCCTACCCTGAAAGGCATTATATAAAATATAATAAATAAATAAATCAAACTAAAAAATTACTGCTTTATACACAATACGCTGGTAATTTAACGGGTGCTCAATAGTCCGAGAGTATAACAGCCTGGACAATCAACTGGGAGATCAGAAGTTCAAACGCTTAAAAGAACAGAAATAGTTTCAAGAGCTATCTGTTCCACTGGTAAACGACACAATTGAACGTACTTGTTTGGGGCAATTTTCTTCTCGCTGATTATCTGAGTCTCGATGAACTTCTCGACCGTCTGCTTGTCACCAGACACATTCTTGTAGTACTTGTAGTTGAGCATGTCCCGCACAAAGGCGGCCATCGGCTGAATGTGTCGGGCGATAATTTCGTCGATATCTTCGAATTCCTACAACCAGAATATTAGACAATGGAAAATCATTGTTTGAGAACAAAAGCAAACGCAATAAACATGACATAAACATGACGAAAAAGACAAAGCACCTCAAAAATAGCAGATCTATGTCATCCATCAATTTTAATAATCTCTTCCAAAAACACATTCACATAGCCAATCAATACAAATTTGCTATTTCATTTATTTCTATTTAAAACGTGATCAAGACTATTAAACTGAGTTTCTATTGAAGCCCTGGCATGACCTAAAATTTACACTTCCAGATAACCAGTTTGCCGAAATCAAACCTACTTCCTGTCCGATCCAGAGTCTCTTTCCCAGACTGAAAGGCTTGCTCTTCCCCTCTTCTCGAATGTCGATGTGCTGGAATATTCCCTCCGTCACCTTCCACGTCACCGTCAGGTTATCAGTGCCCTGGAAATTGAAGAAACACTTTACTCAGCTACGAAATAGCATGAAATACAATTTGAAAGTCTCTTCAAATTTATTTAATAGCATTTTCAACTGTTATATAATAATAATCTAAATTGTTTCTAATGGTACCAGTAATTACATTTATTCCTTAGCAATGTCATGGTATTAAAGTGCAAATCAAAATATCTGCACATCGCTGAGTATAATCATTGGTATCTCTACGGTGCATCAAACAACTAAGAAATACCATTTCAATAATAGTTAAGTCAATTTACTATTACGACCATGTAGCACAATAAGCACATCTGAAGGGGTTATATAAGGGTCACGGATAGGACATAATATAGGTATGGTCCCTGATCCACTAAGAACAGTTACAAAGGGGGTATATGTAATCCAGTTAACCAGAGGGACAATAGGAAGCAAAAGAACATAACTCCAGAATTAACATCCTCGCAAACAAACAGCAGGCATGACTACTATTGACTAGACTGCTCGTTTGCTTGCGAAAACGTTAATGATACTAAATGGGCAATAATAACGCGGTAAACGGGCAATAATAACATGGTAAATTGGCAATAATAACGTGGTAAATGGGCAATAATAACGCGGTAAATGAGCAATAATAACATGGTAAATGGGCAATAATAACGTGGTAAATTGGCAATGAAAATGTGGTAAATTGGCAATAATAACGTGGTAACAATAATGACAACATCATTTACCTTGCTGCTAGGACGAATGACTGCTTCTCCCTGTTCACTGATTTCCAGCATCGCAACACACTTCACGTAGTCGATGTTGTGGAACGAAGGATGGACAATGACTCTGTTTGTGTAGACTGCACAAGAAATAATTATTAATAATGAATTATATATATATATATATATATATATATATTATATATGGTTATATATTTAATTTATGGTTATGGTTATATATAAAGTTATATACATAAATAGTTACATACATTATATATATTGATTTATATACACATACATACAAGTTAACAAATGCTTTAGATAGCAAATATGATGTTTAACAAAAAATAGTAGCCTATGATAAAAAAAATGCTTTATACAGAAGGTTAGCTTATTTGTATGTATGCATAGTGGCGTTCCACAAAATGCCCGAGTTGCAACAAGGGAAGGGGGGTCGAAAATACAATTTTTGCAAACGTAATATATGGATGATCCCTCACTCTGCTTCCTCTGGTGTTTCTGGCGTGCGGTTTCGGCACGTTTGTCCTCATCCTCCGTGTCGTAGTCGTAGAAATGATCTCGCTGCAGACGCCACTTGTGATCGGCGTCCCCCAGATCAGACGTCTTACACGTCAGCTCCACTTGAAACCTTTCGATGTCGATCTTCGTAATACGACCCCTGACTACCATGCCACGCTGGAAAACATCACCAACGAAACATGATAAAAATAATGACAGTATTGATGATTATTGACAAGCTCACTGACAAAACTGCAGTACACAACATTGAAACATGACGGCAAAAATTTCATGATTAAGTTGAATACACGTCTTGGCAGTTTGCCAGGCGCGCACTTCTTTTTTACCGCTGTTCCCTAAAGGGCAGAAGCGCGAGTCGACTTGGGGGGTCGTTGAACTCAAGGTGTTGACGTTAATTTACTGGTTGTATGTATGGCTGAGCTCCCAAATTTCTATGCGACCTCATCCATCTGTCAACCATTGGCCACTTCTCGTCAACCGCTGTGCTTCTCTGATCAGCATGATCTTTGTGCTCCACAAGATAGGACTGCCATGGCTAAAACATGAGCCTTTGCTTTCATTAGCCCTGCACTGTGAAACCAACCTCCTCCTTCGATGTGGTCTTAATCAGTAACTAGTAGCCCAAGTGCCTCTTTTCGCTATCTCAAAACCACTTTTCCCTCTTTTGATCTCACGCACTGAGGCACCTCGAATTAGTACACACTGTGAGAAATGCTATATAAATTTATAGATAAATATAAAACAATTAGAGATAAGTACTCCCGACAGTATTAAAACATAATCCATAATACAATGCGACATATGAAGAGAAGGTTCTGGTGTACTGCTTATCTATATCCTAAGTTCCCCTGAAAGAGATTAATTATTCTGTCGCTTACCCTGACGCGATCTTCCGGATGTGAGACGTGAGAATCGCTGAGGTTCTTTAGTGGAATATAACCAAAGACTCCATTGTCGAGCATTGTCTTTACGCCAACCGCTTGACCTGGACAGCCGCCAGCATCAAAATGATTCCAGACCTGACCACGCAAAACACAGCAGCATTGAATGTCAGACGAGGAGCCTCGAGAGGAGGCCTTAGATATCAATGGAGTGTCACAACGCAAGTCAAAATGTCCACTCTCCTTGCTGTTGAACCTCTTCTTTGAGCTCTCCCTATTCATCCATCATCATCCAATCCAGCATTAGTCGTGGTCTTTGTTTCTGTCATCCATTTCTCTCATTCGATGGTCATTTTTAGAAGTGAGTCTCCTCCCAACATACATGTGTCAAATTCTCTCTCCACCTAGGTATGTCTGCATGTATGTTCCTCTATCCCTCCGTCCATACAACCTGCCCTCTCTCTATCTCTCTGTTCATACAGTCTGTTCTCTCTCTTCTTTCTTTCTCTCTCTACTCTGTCTGTGTTTGTCTCTCTCTGTCTCATTGTGCTTAGCAAAAGTTCTTTCTTTCTTCTTCAGTTCTTGCCATCACTTCTTCATTTGTTTACATTTTGTCATTTCCCCCATTCTGTCCCAAGTCCACATTTTGCATAGAATCACGCGACATCAGTAACTAACTAAATACAGCAGGTACTCCATTCGGTGCCTTCGCTTTGCAAGTCGTTTGAACAGGTCTAATACGAAATATTGTCAGTGTCCCAAAACTTTTGAATAAACAATTAAACATGCCATGTTGGTTAACATGCAACGTAAAAACCTTTTGAATAAACATGGGGTTAACCCTTTAATGCCGAAGGGTATAGGATTTCCCATACCATTTACCATTTACTACCATCTCGGCATAAAAGGGTTAATATGCCACGTAAAAAATCTTACCTCTCCAAGTTCCGGGAAGTCGTTTTTCTGACAGAACGGACATTGCCACAGACCCGTCTCGTCATTTCTCACAGGGTTGGCCATCTCAAGCTGCTCACCCTGTGGTCGACGATAAGCTATTCCCGTCACTGGACAGCTCACCATTCTCCCTATAAAAGCAAGAAACGTTCAATTAAATCATGAAACTCTGCCAACGTTCGCTCTTTGGCAGTGCCAGTCCCAAGCCTGGATAAAGGAGGAGGGTGACGCTAATGATCTATGTAAATCACACAGAGTCGTACTTAAACCACGCCAAATGCAGTTTGGCAAAGCCTTTAAGATAGCACTGCTTAACAAAGCATCATCAAATCATGATAAAAACCAAAGCCAATATCTTTAACTATTTGAACCTGGCCGGCCGGTTTTTCTGACTCGTTATCTATAGCGTTACGAGAGCTCCTGGCTCAAAGGGTTGAAGCAGAGGGAGAAGGTCGACATCATAGAAACGAGAACTTAATGCACAAGACAATTCAAATGAAGTTGGGATTTTTTGAACACGTATGCAGAATGAGCAACAACCAGAAAATTAAAACGCTGGTCTTCGGAATAATGGACGGTACTAACAAAAGACGATGACCTCAGAAAGAATGGGTGGACGATATAACTGAATGGTGTGGAACATTGCTACAAGAACCGACATACACCGCAACGGCGAGGCAACATGGAAAAACGTGGTGAAAACGACACCTGTCACCGATTTTTCAACTCAAGTGCACAAACTTAATTTTTGCTTTGACTGTGATAATGTGTGATATGGTACCCTGTAAATCATTTTATTATTATTAATAATACTATTTCTCAATTTGCATCAGTATATATGATATAATTTAATATGAATTCAACCAAACATAAAAGGAAGAGGTGGCAAAACTGACCGATATAAAAGGTCTGCGGTGTTTCCTTTGTCAGCAGGTTAAAGCGTTCTTCGACCGTATGACTACGATACGGCGTTCTCAGATCCTTGTAGCGATGGCTCAGCTCAGCTCTGATGTCGTACAGAGTAATATGCTTATCACCATAACCCTACAAGAAAAACATAACTTGTTATATCTGTCAAATGCATTCCAAAAAAATTTATATAGCGACCTTTCCCGCCCAAATTTACTACATTCTCAATCATAGACTTTATCAGGGTTGCTGTCAAAGTACGCAACATGGTTGATTTACCATAGTTTTCTTAACTTCTCTTCAAATCCTTAGAACACATCCTTTCTAATATGATAATAATAATAATAATAATAATAATAATTACGACGATTTATATGGCGCAGTAACACAGCCATGCCGTTACAAGGGCGCCTTACAGAAAACCAGCTACACCGGATAAGCCCTAGCGAACAAGTGTGATTTTAGCCTGGCTTTAAAAGAGTCCACTGAGCCTGCTGATCGGATAGCGAGAGGAAGACTGTTCCAGCAACGAGGACCAGCGACCGAGAAGGCACGATCGCCGAAGCACGATCTCATTCTCCGCACACGCAAATCAGACCTCTCGGATGATCTGAGCCGAAGCCCAGCCGCGGAGGAATGAGTCTCTATGCAGCAATCGCGCAGGTACTCGGGCGCAGCTCCGTGAAGCGATTTGAACACGAGCAAACAGACCTTGAATTCGATGCGAGATGGAACAGGCAGCCAGTGGAGGACATCACGGAGGAGCGGCGTGACGTGGTCGTACTTCCTCCTGTTGCAGACTAGCCTCGCCGCGGCATTAAGCACTGACTGGAGTCCGTCCAAAAGGCACGCAGGCGCGCCGGCAAGCAAGCTGTTGCAGCGATCCACCTTGGAAGTGACGAAAGCGGCGACGGCCGCCCTCGCGGCCTCAAAGGGCAAGGACTTGATGCAGCTCCTGATGAGACGGAGCTGCCGGAAGCAACAACCTACTGTCCAGGCGATATGGCGCCTCATGGACAGATCTGACTCCAGCAGGACGCCGAGATCGCGCACGGAAGTCGAAGGCCGTATCAGGGCCCCACAGACACTCAGCGCGCCGGTGTCGAGATAGAGACACCGTCTTCTGGTCGCACACCACAGGAAGTCGGTCTTCTCGGGGTTAAGCCGCAGTCGATTCGACCGCATCCAGTCGGCAATCCGCTCAATGCCAAGCTCCATTCTTCCCCTCTGCTGCTCGACAGTTGATGGATGTCCCCACGTGTAGAGCTGGGAGTCGTCGGCGTAGAAATGAGATGCTAGGCCGAGACTTGTAGCAAGCTCACCCACGTCGGCGGTGTAGAGCAGAAACAGCAGCGGGCCGAGAACAGAGCCCTGAGGGACGCCACAGAAGAGAGAGCGGATGGTTGAGAAGACCCCGTCGAAGAGCACCGTCTGTCGGCGATTGAAGAGATAGGAGCGAAGCCAGTCAAGCGCGGTTGAGCGGATCCCGTACGTCCTGGACAAGCGCTCGACCAGAACATCATGGTCGACCGTATCGAAGGCGGCCGAGAGATCGAGCAGACCAAGCAAAGCGTGGTTGCCCGCATCGATCGCTTCCGTAAGGTCTGTTACAACCTTAAGAAGAGCGGTCTCGGTCGAATGATGTTTCCGGTAGGCCGACTGATGAACTGGAAGAAGGCCAGCCGACGAGAGGAAGTCGGTTAGCTGGATGCTAACGACCCGCTCAAGGAGATAGGCGTGCAGTATATTGAGAAACAAAGAGAGTAAACGAAACAAGAACTTACTTATTGCCTTATCTATCCTACGCAGCATTAAGCGATATAGTATAATTTTTCACTTAAGTGATAAACAAACAGTGAAACTGCACCCCAATTTACAAAACTTGAACAATTCTGATCTGATTAAAATATTCTTTAAATAATTTAAATGACCGATATCAAAATCAATATCGCAGCTTTCAGTAAGATACTATCTACTCCATTTGAATATATATATATCCTGCCTAATATATTATCATAGATAATACTAGCTGTACCCGGCCACGCATTGCTGTGGCTGAAAAGACCGTCCCTGCCTCCCAAACTCCCTTCCTCTGTCCCTCCCTACCTCCATTCCCCTGCCTCCCTCCCCTCCCCCTAGTTATATAGATGATAAGTTTATGGACTCTCAGCAACTCTCCTTTGATAACAGCGAACACTTACAGTTCGATCGAGTTCCTCTGCAAAAGCGTCGAGATCTAAATCCTTCAGCCTCTCAGGACTTTCAAGAATCTCTTCCAGCGCTCCGGATGGATTGGCATCTTCCGCCGTGTCGTCGTACTCCAGTGCATCCACGGCCATCTTGCGAGCCCATTCGTACGTCTCTGGATGAATGCGAGAACTGTCCAACACTTCGACGTACGTTTCAGTCCTGTCAAATGCGAATCAGCATTTTTTAGCCAAATATAATTCTGACTTCTCTATTTAAATTTGAACGCTTATGAAATTGCTACTTGAGGTCAGCACATGCAAAAGATCAACTTATTACAGGCTTGAATATGTCGGCAATAATGCCAATCATTAATTAATCAGTTATGTATTTCACAGATCGGCAATATATATTTGCAAATTTTGTGCAAGTTTAAGAAATAAAAAGTGCACTTTTTACATAAATCAGCATACAAAATGATCTAACAGTGTTTTGTTACTTAGTGTAAAACTTTTTAATCCTAGAAATAACACAATCAACCACAAAAATGCAGTAATGAAGTTCTTATAACGATGAGATTAATATACGAAGCAAAGAAGTAGGATTAGAACTTACATTTCACCCAAAGCCGCTGTGTCGATTTTGATGAACCCTGCGCAATTGATGAAAACTTTTGGTCCCATTCGAACGCTGGACGTCACGAGCTGAGTTCGGTTTTCCAGACGACTGCTATGCTGCTTCAGTTGCTAAAATAAAATAAAAACCAATTCAATATAAAAACATTTTAATAAAAAAACATTTAAATAACAAAAAACATTTAAATAAAAATTACATGAAGATTCACATCTCTTTCAGATATTCAACGTCGAAGAAAAACAAAGACCCATCTTTTTCAACTAAGCACAATTTTTGGGTTAAGTCATTTTATCAAACCACAGGTTAACTAAATTAAATCATTCATCCGAAATTTATATAGTGCCTCTTTAAGAAGCCAACAAGAGGCGCTCCCAGCCTAGCCATGGCTAAACAGAGCAAATAAACGTTTATAATAATAAACTGTCGTAATGATTTATGAAACACCATTGATTGTAATCATAATGTTCCGAATTACTAGTCTCAATATTATGCTGAAGCAAATTCATGTTCAACCTCAAAACATTGGTTTTTCTCCTCATTGATAACAACAATTTTTATATATAACTCCATGCATATTTGAATATCATCTTTTCAAAACCACTGTTTAAATCCTCAAGCAAAACTAAAATTTACTGTTTCACGACGATTCATGCAATTTCATAATTTGAGGTTTTTCTTTCCTATTTCCATTCGAACCTATAAAATAATTCACTTATCTATCTATCTGTTTAAGTCACTGCTTAACATAAATATCCAAACAGCATTAAAGTTAATATTAAAATTATGATATACAATAAATAAAAAAAACAATTATTGCGGATTCCAATAAATTTTGCCACCAACTTATGCGATTATTCCCTACATTTTTACTAGGTTCTTACCACTGATACATATTCATCCTGCTCAAAAAGATTAGAAAAGATTTTTCCGTAGCAATACCTTGAGCAGGTGGAATCCCTTTCTCGGACCAAGTCCACAGACGAATTGAATGACCTGAGCCGTGTGTGGATGAGCCAAACATCGGTTGACGTCAACACCGACTTCGTTGACGCGGTTGACGAACTCCAGGTTCAGAGTTTCGAGCAACTCGTCTTTGTCGATGGCACTCTAACAATCAAAGACAATAGGTGAATAATACAATGCGATTATGGTAAAACAATCGAGGAAAGTCAACAACAGCTTTAGAATACAACCTAATCAATCAAAATGCCACCACTCCTTTTCAGTGTTCGAGTGGGGCGCAGTGGTGTAGTGGGTATGTTAGGTGCCTTGCAACCGAATGGTTGCAGGTTCAAATCCACCTCAAGCCACTGCGTAGGGACCTTGAACAAGTCCTTTACTCTCAATCGCTTGGGCACTTCGGCGTGAAACTCCAATGCAGTGTCCGTGCTGTAGTCGAGAGTGCTTCTGAGTACAGAGATTGAAGGGGCGCTATAGAAATGGAGTAATTTTTAAAAAAAGGTCAATATCTAATTCCATACTCTGACACTCCTGTGTACTCTTGGATCCCCCTTTAAAATATAACAGCCAAGCACAGTAAAGCAAAAAAGAGGGCAGAGTTGAAACACATTAACTAATAGCACATAAATTATTATTTCACCTAGCTGAAGAACTCTGATCCACCCATAAAACTGCTCCACTAACCTGCATTGGATGATACTGAAGACAAAGGATTTCTTCATCCGCATTACAAAGCTGAGAGAATTCGATGAGTGGATCCTGCAGTCTCCTCGCCAACGATACGGCTTGTCGCAACAGCTTCGGATACTCACGCAGATCGGCCTGTCACAGACATTCAAAACACAGAACAGTTATTAGAACTTCGGAATCCGGTCACAAAATGAAATAAAGTAGAATTCTGCATGTGCAATTGCACATTAATATATGCTGTAAACTTCCACGGAGATGAATCAATCAGTCAAATCAAATAGTCAATCAATAAGTGGAAACCATGAGGGGAAAAACCCATGTCCGATTGTCGGTCTCTCTCTATTTGGAACAGTCTTCACTTTGGCCTGCATTCCCATCCACGACTTGTCTAACTCCTTACATAAACGTCTCAAGAATTTCCTTTCGACCGTGCATGGGTTGGGAGCGCCTCTGAATAGTTATCTTGAAGGAGCGCAATATAAATTCCTCATATAAATAACAACACAGAGGACTCTGCTCCCTACGTAGGTAGTAAGCATTTGACAATATCAGAACGCCTACCTCTGACTTCTTGGAGTTGGCGTAGGTGTTGGCCAGTTCGGAGTCAACCAGCTCAACGCTGATTGCCAACGTTCGCTTCTCCGATTCCAGCTCGGCAACAATGGCCTTTATGTCCTCGACGAGATAAAGCGCTTCCCTTGACTCGGCGCCAACAGCGATGACGTGAGGTTTCTTTGTGGCGATGAACTCACGAAGAGCTTGTAATTCTTTCTCCTAGAGTCAATTCAGAAAATTAGATATATTGTTAATTGTTGGCAGTTTTAAAATACTCTTTAAAAATTATAAGAAGAAGAAAAATTATGACAATTTAGATGGCACAGTAACACAGCCAAGGGCACCTTATAAAGCAGCTAAACACTAAAAATGTCTATATAATCTGCAGAAAACAATAAGGCAACGTAACCTTAGCATTAATTAATTATCTCGAAACGTTTTGCAATGCTCCGATATGTTAAAATGAAACAGTAAAAGGATGAAATGGATTGGTCAGAACTAGTGATAATAAATAGAATAGCGACGAAAAATTTAACGCTTTACCCTTTACTTACCGAGGGAATAGGATCTCAAATTGCATTTACTGCACTTTGGTCGTTGAAGGGTTAACTTGAGGGGAAAAGAAAATGCTTAAAATGGTACTTAAGTGAATGATGGTCTACACATGCTTGAACACAACAATGGTATTGAAAAATCCCAAAATTCTGAGCATCTGAAGGAAGAAAAACAAGCTCAACAACTCTTCAACTTACACTCGTCACGTGCAAAAGCATCCTTGGCTTAAATGCGAGCTATTGCTTTCATTGTACTGTGGAACGAGCTTCCCCCTTTGACGCGTTCCTCATTAACTAGTTGGTGAAGCGCCTCTTTTCATTGTCTCAAACCACTTTCTTCTCTCTTGGTCTCACACACTGGGAGCACCTCTGATTGGGTGCACTGTGAGAGGCACCATATAAATTTAAAGATACAATACAATACAACTACAAATCAAAAACAGTCCCAGTGGCGGGGGGCCGGGGGTATTAGGCACACCTGAGCTCATCAAGTCGACATGAACTAGAACAAACAGCTTACTTTCGCTTCTTTTTCATGCCAGACATTGCGCCTCTTCATTATATTCGGCAGTCGCAAGTAGTCCGTAACTTCGCCGTCACCATCAATGACAGCGCCAAAGGAGACTTCATCTCTAGAACATTATTCAAAATTGTCTTTAAACCAAAAGCTTTTTGACAATTCCCTTAGTAGAGCAAAAACCACAAATTTAAACTAAAATACTATTTGGTAGAATTAACATATTTTATTCATGCACTATTTGACACAGTTCTCAAAACTGCCATGATCAATAATTGTATATGCAAATCAAGGCTAATACATGGATGTACAGATATCTATATCACTACACATGCACAAGAGTCTGCAAATTTTTTTAAATTACTATAAGTCTGTGATTTCTTAAGTTTTCAGGTTCCAAAATTCATTTGACTTTACCGCATAGAAAAATTTTACAAATCTAATTGAAATAATCTGCAATAGAAAATTCTGCACATACTGATGAACACTGTAGGCAAGTCCCATGATACGCAGTCCATGAGACGTGTCGTACTCTTCATCATCTTCAACAAGCGGCTGGTCAACTTGGTAAGGAGCCACTTTCAGCCAATTGTACAGCTTACGGCCACTTTGCTAAAAGGCAAAAGATGATCATGTAAAAACACATAATAACTGTGCCACAATATCTGTTTAAATCTATTTTTAAATAGCAGTTCTACCGCTTACATCCACTTTGCTTCAGACAAAAATTTAATTATACAAACGCATGTGCAGGGAAATACAATTGTTTGCTATATTTTTTATATTTTAAATGCAAATATCAGTCATAGGTTGCTCTCCGGAGTGTGTCAACATCAATTCTCTTCAGACCATGTTCTACTATTAGAGCTACTCTTAGTAGTACTCTTATTCTCTTTAGCCGGGGGTTAGGTCGGGAGCGCTTCTGAGTAGGTGGTCTTGAAGAGGCACTATATGAATCTTTGAAATGAATGAATGAGTGAAGTTATTGTATCTCATGTGCATCTGTTTGAACAAACAAACAGAAATGGATGACACACCCTTCTGATGCATTCCTTTGACTCTTCCAGCAACTTAGTCCTCAGCTCCTTCACCAACAGCGGATACAACATGCGATCCAGAGTGATCTCCAGCGCAGCACTTCTCAGTTTATTCCACTCCTGCACGACGATGCTGAACTCATCCTAGATTCCACAACATAGACAAACAAAGTCTCAGAACAATAACAACGTAACGGTAACAAATGAGCCATATATAAAAAACAGCAAATGCGATAATAATAATCTTAGTGTAATTTTTCAAAATGACAGCACAGTATAATCACAATCAATAATGAATGAATGATAACAAGTTATTACACGAGTTGAATCAAATCGTGTAGCCATGCAAGGCGCTATCATGTCCTACTACTCGGTTTAACTATGCTAACTGCCGAATGTAAGATTGAAGGACCCTTTGAGAGGGGAGTGGGAGGCAACCCCGAGTCCATGCACTCTTTGTGCTAGAGTGTTTACCATTGCCCTAACCCCAGGGAGGGAGGGGGCAGCGAACACAAAATACTTCAAATTGCATTCCTGTGTAAAAATCTTCAATTATACAAAATAAGACATAACTGAAGAGAAAAACATTTATGTGCAAAACTAAAAAGGAATGTGCAGTGACATTGCAACATAGCAGAACAGTAGCCATTCCATTTTGTGCAAGTAGTGTCCAGCAAGATCATGTAACTGTAAGGGATCTGATATCGAGTTGGCATTAACTTTGGAGAATGAATACGCTTTCTTGTTCATAATGCAGAACTACTTTTCAGATTTATATCACAGTACACGTGTCACGTACCCTGTGGAAAAGTTGTTCGATCTCTTTGAAGAAAGTTCCAAGTTTCCCGTCACACTTCTGGTCAATGTAAATCTCAAACGACACCAGTTTATCTGCCTCAGCCTGTGAAAAAGCAGTTGTCATTTGTATTTTATCGACTTTAAAATCAAATTGCTTTTCCTCAATTTGTAAAAAAAAAACCACATTTATTGGACACCGTGTAAAGATGATTCAAACCAGACAAAACAATGACTTTCATATCGGCATACTTAACACTATCTAGACTTCGAATTTGAAGTCAAACATCTGGCTTCACCAAAAGCAAAAACACTTTCACAAACACTTTCACTGACAAACACTAGAGCAGTATTTGAACTGAATCAGCACTGGTGTTAGAGAAAACACTAGATAAGAATATAAGAGTTTGACTCCAATACATTCTGTCTTTATGCACAAATACTTCCAATAAAAACAAAGGCTGATTTCAAAATAATCTAAACACATATGTATGACTTAACCAGAAAACCAAAAACCATTGTGGCAGACTTTGAAACACACACCAACGAATTGTCTGATGCTGACAAAGTCACTTGCACGTATTTCTTACCTGAACGATTTTCAAGAATTGGTCGTCCGCTAAATCCCGAATAGGTTTATCCTTGATATATTTAAACGTGTAGCACACATGAGTTTCATCAATTTCCTGCAAAAACAAAATAATTACCATAGAAATGCGGTTCGACAGCCAAGCGTTAGAGAAACCACCTATATCACCCACATGTTTCACCTATCACCCACATGTTTCACCTATCACCCACATGTTTCTGCACTTATCACACACATGTTTCATCTATCACCCACGTTTCACCTATTACCCACATGTTCCACCTATTACCCACATGTTCCACCTATCACCCACATATTTCACCAATCATCCACATATTTCACATATCACCCACACGTGCACAGTCTGAATTCAGGAGTGCCATGGATGTAACTTGACAATCAAATTGTGCAGTCATGCAAAACAAAAAAAACAAATGCTGCATTGAAATAATTCTACTTTAGCCCATTGTCATAACTTCAGTTCTCTTCAATGTAATTCATACAACATAATAAATTCTGCGAATAGTAATGCAAAAAAAAGTTATGCAGAAGAAAAAACCGCAAACCTTCAATCCTTTCTTCGTTGGACGTACGCTGATCTTTGCCCTCTCGTAGAAGATCTGTCGAACGCACTGACGTACGACGGGATCGTGCGACAACTGCATCGCGACAACGTACTTAGCACCGTTCAGAACAGCATCGGTTGTTGAGAATTGGCTGTTGATACAAAACAGCATTTAAGCAGCTCCTATAGTTGCATGTAAAGAAGTAGGCTTACCATACACAATTACATGCAAGGCCACTAACTGTCTGTTAAGAAAACCAGGTGGTTTCCCCAAAAAGTACTGCTAGTCCGGTGTATCTGAAGATATCTGTTTTCATTCATTCATCTTTAACCCTTTAATGCCGGAGGGTATAGGATTTCCCATACCATATACTACCATCTCGGCATTAAAGGGTTAAATAGTGCGCCTTCAAGAAACTACTCAGAGGCGCCGAGCGCTCCCAGCCCAGCCACGGTACGTTTTAAAGAGCCTGTAAAACACTGACGAGTTTCAACTCTAGGTAGCAGGCATATTTCCAATGGAAGACCACTCCAGATAGATAGACCTACAATTGAGAAAGCAAGTTGAGGTTCCAACATGAGGAACAGCTTTTAAAGTGATACTGTTTTGTGGCAGTGGTGCAACGTGTCTATTATTTTGTAACAAGATTTGTGACACTTAGCGACTAACTTGCTTATTAACTAATTTACATATTTACTTTAATATTTCCTCTTTTAATAACATGCATGCAACAGCTGCAACCATATTTATTCAAAAGAATTACTTTTTACTAGAGTATCAATTGAAGCTACTACGGATTATGATAATGCCATCACAGAAGTCTGTACAGTGTACATTGTGAAATTATTGCAAGCCAGACAGTACTGACTTCTTCTTGCAAAATACTAACAAGTAGCTGTTATTTTGATACAGCTCATTCAAGTATTTTTATTCGTTCATTGAAGTATTAACATAGCATCTCATCAAGGAAACTACTCAGATGTGCTCCTGATTCGAGCGCAGCCAAGAAGAACAGTTATAGTCAAAAAAACTTATAATAAAATATAATAAAATACGATAATATTCCAAAACACATAAACGCAAGTGGATCATTTATATTTAGGAGTTTTACATTAACTTCTGAAATTAGCAGAAATTTATTGCCATTCATTGCATTAACAATTTTCCACATTTCAAAAATATTAGAAGAACTATAATTAATACATAAAATAACCTATTTCAGAATTAGATCAATACACACAATTACTTGATAGGAAATTAATATTATTGCCACAGCTAAATTTCACATACCCTTTAAAATATTCTTGGGCCATATCCATAGGTTCCTCAGGATGTTGTTCCACATCGTGTTTCTGGTAGTTATCTCGTAAATTCTCGCCAAACTGCTCCGGAGTCAACCCAAACTTTTTGGCGGCATCAACTAGAAATAAACAGAAAAGTACTGTTTTAAGGCCATGATGAAATGCAACTGAGCAAACCCTTGGCAGAACACAAAATATAGTGCATACCGCAGAAGATGACAGCATGGCACAGTGGAATTCATATTCATATTATATTTATAACTACACCTAAATGCCCATTTGAAGTCAATATGAGAAAGAGACTGCCATCAACATACCAAGTCCTGCTTCAACGCACATCATATAAAGACTCTTTCGTTTGGCATGCTTGAGAACATCTGGTTCATCATCATGTTCTTCCTGTTCTTCGGCGCCTTCCTCCTGCTGCTGCTGTCGCTTCTTCGCCTTCAGAGCCGCCTTCATCTTCGGAATGTCGTTGCCGTAGTAGAGCATGAAATGCTGGTAGACGTCGTGCAGTTCTTCCATGTTCTGGATGGTCTTCACTCTGCACAGCATCATTGAAATAAGACAATCATTAAAGTTATTAAACAAAGTGAGTTCATCATATCATCATTGTCATGATAATTTATCACACACATGTATTAATAATTATTCTTATTAAGAAGTATTAATAGCACCCCTTTAAGATAATCTATTCGGGAGCACTCCCTTTCCAAACATGGCTAAATAAGAGTCTTTAAGGCAACAAAGAATGCAGTTGTGTGACCTCTAGTAGGCAGAGAGCAACAGGAAGTCCATTCAAAAACCTAGCACCAATGAATTACCTTTCCAGGTCTTCCTCAGTCAGAGTTCGAAAATGCGACTCGAGAGGTTTTTCCGGATCGATCTGTTCGAACTGGAAATGCTGCATGCGTTCAAACAGTCGCAGTAGATTCCTCTTTCGGTTCCTCAGCTCCATCCACTGATTACGAAATCAACAAGAAAATGTTATAAGTCTACACATCTCACAACTTCCAGGTCATTTCCCAAAGAGAGAGCAACATCCCATTTGAAATCATTGCCCTCCTCGTAGCATAGAAATGAAAACCAGATAATAATAATAATAATAATAATACACGGTGTACTTTAATGTTGCTACAGAAACTTGGCCTGACCCTGATTTGACTTGAAATTATAATTTCCAATTGCTCATATTGCTACCAGGAAGAATCGAGCCTTCTCTGTGGTTGGCACAGTGGTCTGGAATGGCCTTCCTTTTAAGCTACACCAACACTGAGAACTCTACCAGGATCCTTCCTTACTAAACTTAAAATCTTTTTTGTGCATGCTGGAGTAGGGAGCGCCTCTGAGTAGTTTTTTCTTGAAGGGGCTCTATATAAATTTTCTAATGAATGAACTATCGCAAACCCTGCATAAGCAAGGTCAATCAGATGGAAATTGAACTGAACTAAACAATAACCTTTTCATCCCATCGGTAAACCTCCCACAGATCTTTGATGTTCAGCTCCGGTTCAGTGAACTCCTTTCGGTAGAACGCTATGAAAGGAACCTACAAATAAAAAGACAAACTAAGGTATCACTCTGCGTAATTATATAGCACTACTCTATTCCATCATATTTCACACAAAAAATGCTCAGGAATGTTGGGAAAAGTAGGTGACCTTGCTGTGACAAAACCTCATGAAAAGATAATAATCGTTTCTTTATTGAAACGCCTGCAAGACGCACTGCACTTTACATTTACAAGTTATGCAGTTATCTTAATTAAACTTAACTACCAACTGAGTAGACAGCTTTGCAATTACATGATGCTAATAGCAGCCTACAAATCAAATCCGCCCAACGGGGGCTTGAACTCACTACCTCTCACACTCTACGCCAGCGTGTTATCCATCGCGCTACCGGGCCCCCCACCCCCGATGATTAATGGCATGGCTCCAGAAGACAGCATCATAATGAGTTTTTGGTGTACTTACCAACACATGGCAATCCAACTGAACATAACATGATTAGTTTAACATAAAAGTTGTTACTCAATCTCTTCCAGTATAAACTACATACTCCCATGAATCTACTGGTTCTCCTCTTTAAATTCTTTCACATGCATGTTAACACCATCTTAATTGCCATAGCCAATCCAAGTAAGTAAGAATGTCCTACCAACTTTTCGTACAGAAACAACACAGTACCTGGTAACTGGTAACTCAGTTACTTACTACTGAAACAATCATTAGTAGCATAGAAATTACCCTGTACAATGTGCAAGACAAGAT
>OX243813.1:47974166-48078316 GCA_945859605.1 Lumbricus rubellus | reverse complement strand
CATTCGAACGCTGGACGTCACGAGCTGAGTTCGGTTTTCCAGACGACTGCTATGCTGCTTCAGTTGCTAAAATAAAATAAAAACCAATTCAATATAAAAACATTTTAATAAAAAAACATTTAAATAACAAAAAACATTTAAATAAAAATTACATGAAGATTCACATCTCTTTCAGATATTCAACGTCGAAGAAAAACAAAGACCCATCTTTTTCAACTAAGCACAATTTTTGGGTTAAGTCATTTTATCAAACCACAGGTTAACTAAATTAAATCATTCATCCGAAATTTATATAGTGCCTCTTTAAGAAGCCAACAAGAGGCGCTCCCAGCCTAGCCATGGCTAAACAGAACAAATAAACGTTTATAATAATAAACTGTCGTAATGATTTATGAAACACCATTGATTGTAATCATAATGTTCCGAATTACTAGTCTCAATATTATGCTGAAGCAAATTCATGTTCAACCTCAAAACATTGGTTTTTCTCCTCATTGATAACAACAATTTTTATATATAACTCCATGCATATTTGAATATCATCTTTTCAAAACCACTGTTTAAATCCTCAAGCAAAACTAAAATTTACTGTTTCACGACGATTCATGCAATTTCATAATTTGAGGTTTTTCTTTCCTATTTCCATTCGAACCTATAAAATAATTCACTTATCTATCTATCTGTTTAAGTCACTGCTTAACATAAATATCCAAACAGCATTAAAGTTAATATTAAAATTATGATATACAATAAATAAAAAAAACAATTATTGCGGATTCCAATAAATTTTGCCACCAACTTATGCGATTATTCCCTACATTTTTACTAGGTTCTTACCACTGATACATATTCATCCTGCTCAAAAAGATTAGAAAAGATTTTTCCGTAGCAATACCTTGAGCAGGTGGAATCCCTTTCTCGGACCAAGTCCACAGACGAATTGAATGACCTGAGCCGTGTGTGGATGAGCCAAACATCGGTTGACGTCAACACCGACTTCGTTGACGCGGTTGACGAACTCCAGGTTCAGAGTTTCGAGCAACTCGTCTTTGTCGATGGCACTCTAACAATCAAAGACAATAGGTGAATAATACAATGCGATTATGGTAAAACAATCGAGGAAAGTCAACAACAGCTTTAGAATACAACCTAATCAATCAAAATGCCACCACTCCTTTTCAGTGTTCGAGTGGGGCGCAGTGGTGTAGTGGGTATGTTAGGTGCCTTGCAACCGAATGGTTGCAGGTTCAAATCCACCTCAAGCCACTGCGTAGGGACCTTGAACAAGTCCTTTACTCTCAATCGCTTGGGCACTTCGGCGTGAAACTCCAATGCAGTGTCCGTGCTGTAGTCGAGAGTGCTTCTGAGTACAGAGATTGAAGGGGCGCTATAGAAATGGAGTAATTTTTAAAAAAAGGTCAATATCTAATTCCATACTCTGACACTCCTGTGTACTCTTGGATCCCCCTTTAAAATATAACAGCCAAGCACAGTAAAGCAAAAAAGAGGGCAGAGTTGAAACACATTAACTAATAGCACATAAATTATTATTTCACCTAGCTGAAGAACTCTGATCCACCCATAAAACTGCTCCACTAACCTGCATTGGATGATACTGAAGACAAAGGATTTCTTCATCCGCATTACAAAGCTGAGAGAATTCGATGAGTGGATCCTGCAGTCTCCTCGCCAACGATACGGCTTGTCGCAACAGCTTCGGATACTCACGCAGATCGGCCTGTCACAGACATTCAAAACACAGAACAGTTATTAGAACTTCGGAATCCGGTCACAAAATGAAATAAAGTAGAATTCTGCATGTGCAATTGCACATTAATATATGCTGTAAACTTCCACGGAGATGAATCAATCAGTCAAATCAAATAGTCAATCAATAAGTGGAAACCATGAGGGGAAAAACCCATGTCCGATTGTCGGTCTCTCTCTATTTGGAACAGTCTTCACTTTGGCCTGCATTCCCATCCACGACTTGTCTAACTCCTTACATAAACGTCTCAAGAATTTCCTTTCGACCGTGCATGGGTTGGGAGCGCCTCTGAATAGTTATCTTGAAGGAGCGCAATATAAATTCCTCATATAAATAACAACACAGAGGACTCTGCTCCCTACGTAGGTAGTAAGCATTTGACAATATCAGAACGCCTACCTCTGACTTCTTGGAGTTGGCGTAGGTGTTGGCCAGTTCGGAGTCAACCAGCTCAACGCTGATTGCCAACGTTCGCTTCTCCGATTCCAGCTCGGCAACAATGGCCTTTATGTCCTCGACGAGATAAAGCGCTTCCCTTGACTCGGCGCCAACAGCGATGACGTGAGGTTTCTTTGTGGCGATGAACTCACGAAGAGCTTGTAATTCTTTCTCCTAGAGTCAATTCAGAAAATTAGATATATTGTTAATTGTTGGCAGTTTTAAAATACTCTTTAAAAATTATAAGAAGAAGAAAAATTATGACAATTTAGATGGCACAGTAACACAGCCAAGGGCACCTTATAAAGCAGCTAAACACTAAAAATGTCTATATAATCTGCAGAAAACAATAAGGCAACGTAACCTTAGCATTAATTAATTATCTCGAAACGTTTTGCAATGCTCCGATATGTTAAAATGAAACAGTAAAAGGATGAAATGGATTGGTCAGAACTAGTGATAATAAATAGAATAGCGACGAAAAATTTAACGCTTTACCCTTTACTTACCGAGGGAATAGGATCTCAAATTGCATTTACTGCACTTTGGTCGTTGAAGGGTTAACTTGAGGGGAAAAGAAAATGCTTAAAATGGTACTTAAGTGAATGATGGTCTACACATGCTTGAACACAACAATGGTATTGAAAAATCCCAAAATTCTGAGCATCTGAAGGAAGAAAAACAAGCTCAACAACTCTTCAACTTACACTCGTCACGTGCAAAAGCATCCTTGGCTTAAATGCGAGCTATTGCTTTCATTGTACTGTGGAACGAGCTTCCCCCTTTGACGCGTTCCTCATTAACTAGTTGGTGAAGCGCCTCTTTTCATTGTCTCAAACCACTTTCTTCTCTCTTGGTCTCACACACTGGGAGCACCTCTGATTGGGTGCACTGTGAGAGGCACCATATAAATTTAAAGATACAATACAATACAACTACAAATCAAAAACAGTCCCAGTGGCGGGGGGCCGGGGGTATTAGGCACACCTGAGCTCATCAAGTCGACATGAACTAGAACAAACAGCTTACTTTCGCTTCTTTTTCATGCCAGACATTGCGCCTCTTCATTATATTCGGCAGTCGCAAGTAGTCCGTAACTTCGCCGTCACCATCAATGACAGCGCCAAAGGAGACTTCATCTCTAGAACATTATTCAAAATTGTCTTTAAACCAAAAGCTTTTTGACAATTCCCTTAGTAGAGCAAAAACCACAAATTTAAACTAAAATACTATTTGGTAGAATTAACATATTTTATTCATGCACTATTTGACACAGTTCTCAAAACTGCCATGATCAATAATTGTATATGCAAATCAAGGCTAATACATGGATGTACAGATATCTATATCACTACACATGCACAAGAGTCTGCAAATTTTTTTAAATTACTATAAGTCTGTGATTTCTTAAGTTTTCAGGTTCCAAAATTCATTTGACTTTACCGCATAGAAAAATTTTACAAATCTAATTGAAATAATCTGCAATAGAAAATTCTGCACATACTGATGAACACTGTAGGCAAGTCCCATGATACGCAGTCCATGAGACGTGTCGTACTCTTCATCATCTTCAACAAGCGGCTGGTCAACTTGGTAAGGAGCCACTTTCAGCCAATTGTACAGCTTACGGCCACTTTGCTAAAAGGCAAAAGATGATCATGTAAAAACACATAATAACTGTGCCACAATATCTGTTTAAATCTATTTTTAAATAGCAGTTCTACCGCTTACATCCACTTTGCTTCAGACAAAAATTTAATTATACAAACGCATGTGCAGGGAAATACAATTGTTTGCTATATTTTTTATATTTTAAATGCAAATATCAGTCATAGGTTGCTCTCCGGAGTGTGTCAACATCAATTCTCTTCAGACCATGTTCTACTATTAGAGCTACTCTTAGTAGTACTCTTATTCTCTTTAGCCGGGGGTTAGGTCGGGAGCGCTTCTGAGTAGGTGGTCTTGAAGAGGCACTATATGAATCTTTGAAATGAATGAATGAGTGAAGTTATTGTATCTCATGTGCATCTGTTTGAACAAACAAACAGAAATGGATGACACACCCTTCTGATGCATTCCTTTGACTCTTCCAGCAACTTAGTCCTCAGCTCCTTCACCAACAGCGGATACAACATGCGATCCAGAGTGATCTCCAGCGCAGCACTTCTCAGTTTATTCCACTCCTGCACGACGATGCTGAACTCATCCTAGATTCCACAACATAGACAAACAAAGTCTCAGAACAATAACAACGTAACGGTAACAAATGAGCCATATATAAAAAACAGCAAATGCGATAATAATAATCTTAGTTTAATTTTTCAAAATGACAGCACAGTATAATCACAATCAATAATGAATGAATGATAACAAGTTATTACACGAGTTGAATCAAATCGTGTAGCCATGCAAGGCGCTATCATGTCCTACTACTCGGTTTAACTATGCTAACTGCCGAATGTAAGATTGAAGGACCCTTTGAGAGGGGAGTGGGAGGCAACCCCGAGTCCATGCACTCTTTGTGCTAGAGTGTTTACCATTGCCCTAACCCCAGGGAGGGAGGGGGCAGCGAACACAAAATACTTCAAATTGCATTCCTGTGTAAAAATCTTCAATTATACAAAATAAGACATAACTGAAGAGAAAAACATTTATGTGCAAAACTAAAAAGGAATGTGCAGTGACATTGCAACATAGCAGAACAGTAGCCATTCCATTTTGTGCAAGTAGTGTCCAGCAAGATCATGTAACTGTAAGGGATCTGATATCGAGTTGGCATTAACTTTGGAGAATGAATACGCTTTCTTGTTCATAATGCAGAACTACTTTTCAGATTTATATCACAGTACACGTGTCACGTACCCTGTGGAAAAGTTGTTCGATCTCTTTGAAGAAAGTTCCAAGTTTCCCGTCACACTTCTGGTCAATGTAAATCTCAAACGACACCAGTTTATCTGCCTCAGCCTGTGAAAAAGCAGTTGTCATTTGTATTTTATCGACTTTAAAATCAAATTGCTTTTCCTCAATTTGTAAAAAAAAAACCACATTTATTGGACACCGTGTAAAGATGATTCAAACCAGACAAAACAATGACTTTCATATCGGCATACTTAACACTATCTAGACTTCGAATTTGAAGTCAAACATCTGGCTTCACCAAAAGCAAAAACACTTTCACAAACACTTTCACTGACAAACACTAGAGCAGTATTTGAACTGAATCAGCACTGGTGTTAGAGAAAACACTAGATAAGAATATAAGAGTTTGACTCCAATACATTCTGTCTTTATGCACAAATACTTCCAATAAAAACAAAGGCTGATTTCAAAATAATCTAAACACATATGTATGACTTAACCAGAAAACCAAAAACCATTGTGGCAGACTTTGAAACACACACCAACGAATTGTCTGATGCTGACAAAGTCACTTGCACGTATTTCTTACCTGAACGATTTTCAAGAATTGGTCGTCCGCTAAATCCCGAATAGGTTTATCCTTGATATATTTAAACGTGTAGCACACATGAGTTTCATCAATTTCCTGCAAAAACAAAATAATTACCATAGAAATGCGGTTCGACAGCCAAGCGTTAGAGAAACCACCTATATCACCCACATGTTTCACCTATCACCCACATGTTTCACCTATCACCCACATGTTTCTGCACTTATCACACACATGTTTCATCTATCACCCACGTTTCACCTATTACCCACATGTTCCACCTATTACCCACATGTTCCACCTATCACCCACATATTTCACCAATCATCCACATATTTCACATATCACCCACACGTGCACAGTCTGAATTCAGGAGTGCCATGGATGTAACTTGACAATCAAATTGTGCAGTCATGCAAAACAAAAAAAACAAATGCTGCATTGAAATAATTCTACTTTAGCCCATTGTCATAACTTCAGTTCTCTTCAATGTAATTCATACAACATAATAAATTCTGCGAATAGTAATGCAAAAAAAAGTTATGCAGAAGAAAAAACCGCAAACCTTCAATCCTTTCTTCGTTGGACGTACGCTGATCTTTGCCCTCTCGTAGAAGATCTGTCGAACGCACTGACGTACGACGGGATCGTGCGACAACTGCATCGCGACAACGTACTTAGCACCGTTCAGAACAGCATCGGTTGTTGAGAATTGGCTGTTGATACAAAACAGCATTTAAGCAGCTCCTATAGTTGCATGTAAAGAAGTAGGCTTACCATACACAATTACATGCAAGGCCACTAACTGTCTGTTAAGAAAACCAGGTGGTTTCCCCAAAAAGTACTGCTAGTCCGGTGTATCTGAAGATATCTGTTTTCATTCATTCATCTTTAACCCTTTAATGCCGGAGGGTATAGGATTTCCCATACCATATACTACCATCTCGGCATTAAAGGGTTAAATAGTGCGCCTTCAAGAAACTACTCAGAGGCGCCGAGCGCTCCCAGCCCAGCCACGGTACGTTTTAAAGAGCCTGTAAAACACTGACGAGTTTCAACTCTAGGTAGCAGGCATATTTCCAATGGAAGACCACTCCAGATAGATAGACCTACAATTGAGAAAGCAAGTTGAGGTTCCAACATGAGGAACAGCTTTTAAAGTGATACTGTTTTGTGGCAGTGGTGCAACGTGTCTATTATTTTGTAACAAGATTTGTGACACTTAGCGACTAACTTGCTTATTAACTAATTTACATATTTACTTTAATATTTCCTCTTTTAATAACATGCATGCAACAGCTGCAACCATATTTATTCAAAAGAATTACTTTTTACTAGAGTATCAATTGAAGCTACTACGGATTATGATAATGCCATCACAGAAGTCTGTACAGTGTACATTGTGAAATTATTGCAAGCCAGACAGTACTGACTTCTTCTTGCAAAATACTAACAAGTAGCTGTTATTTTGATACAGCTCATTCAAGTATTTTTATTCGTTCATTGAAGTATTAACATAGCATCTCATCAAGGAAACTACTCAGATGTGCTCCTGATTCGAGCGCAGCCAAGAAGAACAGTTATAGTCAAAAAAACTTATAATAAAATATAATAAAATACGATAATATTCCAAAACACATAAACGCAAGTGGATCATTTATATTTAGGAGTTTTACATTAACTTCTGAAATTAGCAGAAATTTATTGCCATTCATTGCATTAACAATTTTCCACATTTCAAAAATATTAGAAGAACTATAATTAATACATAAAATAACCTATTTCAGAATTAGATCAATACACACAATTACTTGATAGGAAATTAATATTATTGCCACAGCTAAATTTCACATACCCTTTAAAATATTCTTGGGCCATATCCATAGGTTCCTCAGGATGTTGTTCCACATCGTGTTTCTGGTAGTTATCTCGTAAATTCTCGCCAAACTGCTCCGGAGTCAACCCAAACTTTTTGGCGGCATCAACTAGAAATAAACAGAAAAGTACTGTTTTAAGGCCATGATGAAATGCAACTGAGCAAACCCTTGGCAGAACACAAAATATAGTGCATACCGCAGAAGATGACAGCATGGCACAGTGGAATTCATATTCATATTATATTTATAACTACACCTAAATGCCCATTTGAAGTCAATATGAGAAAGAGACTGCCATCAACATACCAAGTCCTGCTTCAACGCACATCATATAAAGACTCTTTCGTTTGGCATGCTTGAGAACATCTGGTTCATCATCATGTTCTTCCTGTTCTTCGGCGCCTTCCTCCTGCTGCTGCTGTCGCTTCTTCGCCTTCAGAGCCGCCTTCATCTTCGGAATGTCGTTGCCGTAGTAGAGCATGAAATGCTGGTAGACGTCGTGCAGTTCTTCCATGTTCTGGATGGTCTTCACTCTGCACAGCATCATTGAAATAAGACAATCATTAAAGTTATTAAACAAAGTGAGTTCATCATATCATCATTGTCATGATAATTTATCACACACATGTATTAATAATTATTCTTATTAAGAAGTATTAATAGCACCCCTTTAAGATAATCTATTCGGGAGCACTCCCTTTCCAAACATGGCTAAATAAGAGTCTTTAAGGCAACAAAGAATGCAGTTGTGTGACCTCTAGTAGGCAGAGAGCAACAGGAAGTCCATTCAAAAACCTAGCACCAATGAATTACCTTTCCAGGTCTTCCTCAGTCAGAGTTCGAAAATGCGACTCGAGAGGTTTTTCCGGATCGATCTGTTCGAACTGGAAATGCTGCATGCGTTCAAACAGTCGCAGTAGATTCCTCTTTCGGTTCCTCAGCTCCATCCACTGATTACGAAATCAACAAGAAAATGTTATAAGTCTACACATCTCACAACTTCCAGGTCATTTCCCAAAGAGAGAGCAACATCCCATTTGAAATCATTGCCCTCCTCGTAGCATAGAAATGAAAACCAGATAATAATAATAATAATAATAATACACGGTGTACTTTAATGTTGCTACAGAAACTTGGCCTGACCCTGATTTGACTTGAAATTATAATTTCCAATTGCTCATATTGCTACCAGGAAGAATCGAGCCTTCTCTGTGGTTGGCACAGTGGTCTGGAATGGCCTTCCTTTTAAGCTACACCAACACTGAGAACTCTACCAGGATCCTTCCTTACTAAACTTAAAATCTTTTTTGTGCATGCTGGAGTAGGGAGCGCCTCTGAGTAGTTTTTTCTTGAAGGGGCTCTATATAAATTTTCTAATGAATGAACTATCGCAAACCCTGCATAAGCAAGGTCAATCAGATGGAAATTGAACTGAACTAAACAATAACCTTTTCATCCCATCGGTAAACCTCCCACAGATCTTTGATGTTCAGCTCCGGTTCAGTGAACTCCTTTCGGTAGAACGCTATGAAAGGAACCTACAAATAAAAAGACAAACTAAGGTATCACTCTGCGTAATTATATAGCACTACTCTATTCCATCATATTTCACACAAAAAATGCTCAGGAATGTTGGGAAAAGTAGGTGACCTTGCTGTGACAAAACCTCATGAAAAGATAATAATCGTTTCTTTATTGAAACGCCTGCAAGACGCACTGCACTTTACATTTACAAGTTATGCAGTTATCTTAATTAAACTTAACTACCAACTGAGTAGACAGCTTTGCAATTACATGATGCTAATAGCAGCCTACAAATCAAATCCGCCCAACGGGGGCTTGAACTCACTACCTCTCACACTCTACGCCAGCGTGTTATCCATCGCGCTACCGGGCCCCCCACCCCCGATGATTAATGGCATGGCTCCAGAAGACAGCATCATAATGAGTTTTTGGTGTACTTACCAACACATGGCAATCCAACTGAACATAACATGATTAGTTTAACATAAAAGTTGTTACTCAATCTCTTCCAGTATAAACTACATACTCCCATGAATCTACTGGTTCTCCTCTTTAAATTCTTTCACATGCATGTTAACACCATCTTAATTGCCATAGCCAATCCAAGTAAGTAAGAATGTCCTACCAACTTTTCGTACAGAAACAACACAGTACCTGGTAACTGGTAACTCAGTTACTTACTACTGAAACAATCATTAGTAGCATAGAAATTACCCTGTACAATGTGCAAGACAAGATTTTAAAGTGCAAATTGTCTTAACTTTTCCCTGTGTGGGCACCCAGAAAATAAGAAAACAATTGGCTGCAAAAGGTAAGAAGAAAGAAAGCTCATTCACCTCAAACTTCTGGTTCCTCATAAGATTGAGAGCTTCCCTGATCTTGTGAATGGTTTCAGTCGGGCGCTTTTGCATGCCTCCCAGCCCCTCGTGTTCGTAGTATTCCTGCCTGAAAGGTCGAACAAGATTACAAACCATATCATAGTCCCACTCCTACAAAAATCTCAAGGTACAACCTGGTACATAGCAATTCAAAGTAATTAGACTGAGCAGAGCAAAATTGGAGAATAATATTCAATAATATATCGAACACAAAAAGACAACTAACTAGAAAGCCATGCAAGGAAGCATGTAGCATTATAAGTTCTAGGCACAAAGAAAGAATTGCGAATAAAAACATTTATTAAATTTTCGTCTGTAAATGTTGAACACCTGATTACTTAAAAATCTCCAGAAATTGAATAAAAATTGATAATTGTATTAAGCAGGACACTGGAATAAAATAACTAATGGATTCATGAAAGGCGTTAAGTATAAAGTCATAGAATTTTTGCCTCTGATTGACTCTTAATTCATATTATTTATGACGTACCGCAGGGCCCAAAAAATACTCACAATGATAATAATAACAATAATGTCTTAATACAACCAAGACAACGATGAGTAGGGTAGTCTCCAGACAAATTACATCAATAGATAGTAATATTCAAGTACATGAAGGATCATGTTTACCTTGGGACAAAACAATAATAATATTATTATTACCATTTATTCATTACAGACAACTAACCATGCAAACGAACTGAATATCACACAAATTACAATTCCATCTTACTTGGAGATTGGCTTCGAATTGAAGCGCTCCTTGAATATCCATCGTGCTTCCTCCTCCAACTCCAGCTCATCCATCGGTGGACAAACTGGAATGTCTCGCAATTGGAAACGCTCCGGCATATCAGCCATGCGAACATCTTGATCGAATTCCGTGAAATGACTGCGTTCCAGTTCGCTCGGCTCATAGACCTAACGTCAAACAAACACCAACTTCGATTAGGTTTGTTAATATCGGGGTTTTTGGTTATCGGATTTAAAAATTCATTTTAAAAACCATTATCGAATTTTTTAATTCGCTTTATTAAATTCCGATTTTCCAGCTGGGAGTAGAAATATAAGAAGTTGGTGGCGAAAAGCATGCTGGACCTATATGGAAGTTGGAAGACAGATATAAAGCTACAATGTATCGTAATCACCCCTATGCTAGTTAATTACAATTTCTTTTCAACTAAACAAAACATAATCCAAAAACAAAAACTCAAGTTTTCTTTTCAATTACAAACAACAAGAAACTTATACTGCTAACATCATAGGTTTCTAAGTCTGTAAAGCCTAAAAACCTACTTGCTTCTACCTCGAGTGTAGAAAAAATTCATAACACTTTGATTTATTAGGCACGCTTTTAAATCAATGACAGTCCAAGGTAAACATTACGCTCTGCATGTTCGGCTTATAGACATAAAATGCAATACAGGATTCATACAAGACCACATCCAGAAATCCAATGAATTGGAGTTTTAAGCTGAAATCTATGTGGGCATACATCAGTCACACCACAGACCTGATAGATGGTTGTCTTCACTTTCTTCTTCTTTGTTGCCTTCACAGGACGTGGTTCACCCGCTTCCTCATCCCCATCCTGATCATACTAAAAACAAAAGATTCGTAAACTTTGTAACGACAATGATGTTCTATTATGCCAATTATTTCATTTTTGCTTAACATTCATACTTGAACTTCAACAATTCATCTCAAAATTTATAAACCACAAACCATGCTACTTGACAGTGACCCCAGTTTGGGGAAGAGAGTTTAGCAGATGTCAAGTGGTTCTAGTGTACAACCTTCAACCCATAAGAAAGAGATTGTTATCCACGAGGAAATTTAAAAACAATACTATTTCACTAACACCCTTTAAGGAGTCCAAATTTTACAAAACCAGTACAATCACATTACATGGTAAGCAGGTATATTGGGCAGTGTGGAACATGAACAAGTTTACCTACCTTGATTTAGTAAAGTTCACAAATGAGGTTGCTAACGCTCAACACTAATTAGACTTCCTCAGTGCTATCCTGAAGTGACTATATCTAGTGTATGTAGCATAACATTAATTCTACATTGATACAATATAAATAACCATTGTTAAAAACCCTAAAACCTTCGGAAGATGGTTGCGCATTTGACACCAGCGTAACAAAAGTTACTAATAACAAGTCACCATGTAAACAAAAACAACAATAAAGAAAAACAATAAAGAGACAACTCAAATCCAACCAATTCCTATCAATTCAGATAAGTAAAGCAAACTACCAAATAAATCTGCACTTTAAAAAAATAGTAATGCAGTAAGTCACTGACGTCTTCATCTTGATCTTCTTCGTCTTCTTCTTCGCCAATCTCACCCAGCAAATCAAAGTCCAGGTCAGTGCCAAAGATTTCTTGGGCTTCCTGTAACGCTCTGAAACGAAAAACAAAAAAACATTACATAAAACCATTTCTTTCAGCAAAAATCTCATTTAGAAATCCTTTCTAAAACAGCAAGTTCTGAAATATCTCAATTACACATCTTTTACAATTTCTTTGTCAATTTAGCCAAATCAAGACTTTTTCTTATGATAAGAAAAATTATAAACCAACAACTTATACAATTCCCTAAAGTATCTACACAAGTGATGGTGCAGTACAAAGTAAATTTAACAAATTAATCAAATATCACAAGAAATCATTACGGAATTCTAAAAAACTTCTATTAATCAGAAGGACATTGGACTTACGCATCATCATAAATTCGTCTCGTTTTCTTCTTAACTGTGATTGGCTGATCATCATCACCAACAATGAAATCATCGACATCTAAAACAATTTTAACATTATCCTATACACACTTAAGTTTCAATGACAAATAAAAGTTGCATTGCAAATGCTAATTATTAATATTTTGCACACTCGAACAACACTCCAAAGTTTAATTGATTAATTTAATGTCACATAATTATGTCACTGCACGGTCGGCCATAGCTTTAGGGTTAAGTCTAAAGACAAGAGTACATTATTGCTGCATCTTGCAGACTTTGATAGATTGCTTTCCTTCATCGCTATTTGTCCAATGTCCAGCCTTGAGGCCTGACGCCATCTACGAGCGCTGTGCAATAGATCAGAACTTTGGAGCGATTGCTGCCTTTTGCACTATGATACATGGTGCTACAGAGGTTTCCCAATCACTACTGTAATCTGCCAGTTGAAAAACCATATCATTAGGCACTTCCATGACATCAGGGCTTTTTTAGCGTGCAGTTGTACACAAAATGTGCAGCTCTAAATGGATTTGTGAAGTTGTAAAAGCACTTCTGTGCAGTTAAAACTAGTAAAAAATAGCTCATTATCCTCTGATTGGGAGTAATTTACCATGGAAGATGGGAAAGGAGAGAAGGGGTTGTGCAGTTCTAGAAATTCCTTAAAAACAACCCTGCATGACATTATCATGAGGAGCTATAATTATAAGTGACATATTCAAAATATTTCATAAACAAATTCAACATTCAATTCAGCATTAAATTTGTCTGCTGCAGAACAGGAACAATTAATATAACCACATACTCTGTATATAGTGTATACTGTATACACACCAGTAAGTCATATCAAGTGAACAAGTAATAACGTCTGCATGCAACGAAATTTTCAAAGATTTACCTGACTCTTCTTCTTCGCCTTCTTCAATTTCTGCGGCGATATCATCATCCAATTCTCGTGAGGATTTTCTCGGTGCTTCCGACATCTGATCTCCATCGTCGAAGAGGACGTGCTCCAATCCTTCCTTCGACTCCTCGTCACGCGCCTCCACTGGTTCGTCGTCATCGGAAACGCTCCGGATCCTACGTCTCTTGTATTTCTGCAAGACAATAACACCATTTCAGCTCATTATTTATTCGTTCATTATGGAGATCTATATAGCACCCCTTCAAGGTTATTATTCATGAGCGCTCCTGACCCAACTTCGATTGAAAAAAACCGGCATCTAACAGACCAAACAGACCGGTGGCAAAACAACCATGAAATCAAGTCTTGTTTAACTTGTTATCAAATGTTCCTACTATTACATGTAACCAAACAGCAGTCTGTCAGTTAAAACTGAATAAATGAATATTATCATCACCGTTACTATTAATTAACAGCGGACCAAACCAAGCTTCTGGTTCCCAACTCATGGACTGTTATTCGAGGGCACTGTTGAATCTTGGTATCTGATCCGATAAACTGGAATGGCCTCCCTGTAATATTACATTAATTGTCCAGAGGTCACTCTGCTCTGCTCCTTAAGAACTATCCTATTTAGCCATGGTTGGGCCGGAAGCATTTCTGAGTAGCCTACCTTGAAGAGGCGATAGATATAAAATATAATAAAGAATAACAATTAATAATAACAAAAAAACATGTTCAACATAAACTTACACGATCAAATTTTGTGCCAAGGTTCTCTTCCAGCAAATCGTAATCCTCGTCGTCCAGATCCTCCTCCAGATCCGACTGTTCCTTCTCGCCTTCTCCGCTGACATTCCCGGCATCGCTGTTCTCATCATCCTCGATCGGATCATCGTTGATCAAATCGTCCAGATTCTGATCCAGTTCCTCCCCATCTACGACAAAAAAATTAAACCGTGGACAACTTAACCAATTTATATCTTAATCTTTTACCCGTTTGCCGAGAGAATATCCGCTGAAAACGGGCTTAAAATTTAAAAATGAACGGGTAAAGGGTTAACTGCTCTTTAGATGGCAAAGTTTCTTGCCTCCTACAGATTGACAGTTTGCATGTTATATCAATATTTACATGACAATACATTTATAACAAATAAATAAGAATTCATAAAGATTTATACATTAATGCAGATAAAAAAGAAGTCAGCCAAAAAGGTCTAAATAGACCTGCTAAATCTCGGCTGACTCATTTACAAGATCATTTCCCTCATGAAGCAAATGAAAAGCATCCAGAAATGCATGTGCAGTGAGACAATGAGTCACCATTAGACAACTAGGAGGTGGTTCACGAAGAGCCATATACTGATATTTAACCCTTTGATGCCGAGAGTGTAGTAAATGGCATAGGAAATCCTATACCCTACGGCATTAAAGGGTTAAACTGATCCATGCAATATCGAAAACACTTGCTTCCATGACCACCATAAACAAACAAAGTCAGATCTGGTTACTGCATGGATCAGTGCCCACCCGATACCTCATACCTGTACGTAAGCAAGCACCTGACTTGGAACCTGTTAGATCAGCATGATACAAAAGTCACAGTCAGCATATTTTCCAATGTATTCATATTGACACAGGCTGACTGCTAATGACGACGAGACTGAATATGTATGCATGTATTTAAAGTGCAAACTTCTCGACTAATTTTGAAAGAAATTCTGCCATGCAAAGTATCACAATTTGTCTTTATTGCTAGATAGTTGCCCATCAGCAGCCATGTTGCAGTCCAGCATTACACATATTAGCAGTAAACAGGACTACACTGTAAATCATCCAGGACCAAATAACCACATCAAAACACAACCAGATCAGTAGACAGTAACAATTCGATCTTCAGTAAGGTTTTCTTCTATAACGCATCACTTATTCAACAAAGACTATCAAAAAAACACTTACAGATAACGGAGCAAAATGCCAACAAAAACAAATGAAGTTTAAATAATAACCTGAAGAAACATTCACCGTGTAATAAAGATAAGTCAATGGAATGAGCTGATTAAAAACCAGAAATACTCAAGTAAAGTGAGCTTCTAGTTCCAATCCAGGTCAAATTCGAGAGGTCAGACAAGAATGACATAGTATGCAAACACTCAGATGGTTAGAGTGCATGGCATTTAGAATTGGAGAAATTATTATGATTAAATAATCATAACAAATTTACATAAATTAATTTCGGCTTGTTTGATCATTTTTACTTATTTCGTGATGTTTATCAGGGACCAGAGTAAACAATATGGTGAACAATAACAACGAGAAATCCTTGAGTGGATAATTAAGCAATTATTTTAGAACTAAAGTAACTGCTGACGGAAACCTTAAAGATGGTGACAAAACTAAATGCACCGTCATTGCAATTTAAACAGACTTTTGCTTACCATGGTTCAAAAACATCGCTGGCGAATCACCTTCAGCACAAACAATTTAAACTTTAACATTCATTCATTCATTCATTCACAACGACAATTTATACAACGCCCCTTCAAGGCGACTACTCAGAAGCGCTCCCAACCACAGTAGAGCTAACAGGGACAGTTTCGAGATGTGCATAGAAGGAATCAAATTGCATCCTGGGAACAAGTGCAGCGACAAAGGAAGTGCGTGTGCATTACAAAATGGAGGCCAACCACCAAGAAAACACAAATCGGTTTGGTGGCTGTGCGGACAAAAGGGACGATGAGCTTAACCTTTAAATCTAAAAATCTGGAACAATTCAAATTAATTGTATAAAGAAAGCAGTAACTGAATCCATGACTTTCACTTTATGTCACAGGTATCAAATTAATTAAATTTAATCAATTAATCAAAGTTAAATGTTAGAGATTAATCGATTAGTTTTTATAAAATCAAAACCAGTCACTAAATTACTAAGTTATCAATTTACACTGCTTCCATTTAATATTAAGGCACGGTGGTGTAATGGTTTCTTGGAGCCGGAGGGTTCTAGGTTCGAATCCACCTCAAGCCACCACATAGAGACCATGAGCAAGTCCTTCTCTCGCAATTGCTCATGCGCTTCAACATGAAACTCCGACGCAGTGTGCGCGCTGCAGTCAGGAGCGCCTCTGAGTGTGGAGCTCGAATTGGTGCTATAGCAAATGCGAGAAATAAATAAGTAAATAAAGAAATATTCAAATCTCCAATATTTCTAGTACTCCACCTTCATCATCATCACTGTCGTGAACAACTCTCTTTCGTTTCTTTCCCTTTTTCTTCTGCTTCACTTCTTCATCGCTATGTTCCAGATTAACACTTTCTTCCCCCGAATCGCTGGCCACTTCGGCTTCGTCCTCGAAGAAATCCATTCCTCAAGCTGCAATAATATCCACCAAGAAAGTATTTCAGTCAAATTCACTTACAATGCGAATAAACAAATACGAATTTTAAATTATAATATTAACTACAAGTCCTTCTTCTTACCACCATACTAAACAAAGTCAGATATGGTTACTACATGGATCAGTGAATCATACACTTCATACCTGCATGTATGCAAGCATCTGACTTGGCAACCTGTTTGATCAGCATGATACAAAAATCACAGTCAGCATATTTTCCCATGTATTCATGTTGACACAGGCTAGTCAGGATATTTTGCCCAGATTATGCATTAATCATTCAATGTTCTGCTACTTGGCACAGCAGCTTTGCATCGTTTGCTACCACACACGTCCTGCGGTGAACATAGGAAGTACCTTAGTGCACTTTATGATCTGCAGTCAAATGATTATGATATTTTCTAGTCGCAGAAATAATAGTTATAGGCCAGAACGCTCTATGCTGTCCCCAAAAGTGCGGCGGCCATATTTGTTCACTCTCTGCATATGGACAAACGAGCGGATGTATTGTAAAATTGTTTTCGGGAACGAAGTGACTAGCGGACCGCCAAGCGGCCGTCGAATCTCAAATACTAGCGGACCGCCAGTCACGTGTAACCTGTCACATGACGAGTCTTGATTCTTGAATATTGTTACAATGGCGGCAGTTACCGATAGTTGGTTTTATGTCGGACAAAAGTTTTCTTGTTTTAATGACTTAGAAAATTACTAGAAACAGAGTAAGCAACCAATTTTTTTCGTGAGTGTTGGTTAGGTTCAGGTTAGGCGTCGTGAGGGTCGGTTAGGGTTAGTTTTAGGGTTTGTTTAGCCATTAGAAACTCTTGTGGATTGGTGTAAATAGAAAGCCTGGCGGCTTGCTAGTATTCCGTATTGGACGGCCGCCAGTCATATGACAGGTTACACGTGACTGGCGGTCCGCTAGTATTTGAGATTCGACGGCCGCTTGGCGGTCCGCTAGTCACAGCCTTTCGGGAAATCAGGAATATGTATATTTTCAAAGTTTTCGGGAATCGGGTTTCGGGTTGACCCTGTTATTACACCTAAAAAATACACAAATATGGCGACCGTAGAACAAGTTCAAACGCTCATTTGAGAGTATGAGAATAGCAACTACGCAAGTAGACACAAAGAAAAGCAATACATCGTAGATTCTTGTAATTCTGACAATTATTATAATACGCACATAAGGATTTCAATATAATGTTATACATACACAGACGCAGGGATGCCCGAGTAGGTGCGTATCCACAAGTTCCCGATCTTCTGCTCAGTTTACGGTCGAACTTCAGTAACGACCAAAACCTTTGACATCGATGGATAAACGGTCAATCCTCGTGGCTTATATAGAAGCAAAAGAACTACGTCTTTTAAAATAAAATTTCCCAACGAGCAACATCTAAATTCACCGGAAATCAAGGTTATAGTAAGCAGAAAGACCACATAACATGAACATAGACCACATATCGGAATGGATTCAAGCAGCTTAACGCCCATTTATTGGCGTAACCTGTATGTGGTGTCAATAAAAAATAATAATAATTGTATTCTTCTGAAAGTTCTCAATACAATGAAAATCTTTCGTTCAGACTATTTAAACTTAAATATTCGCATGCGGAAAGCGTTCATATAAAAGGCTACAGGTACTATACAAAGTATGTAAGCGACTCTTGCCTTTTAGCCGTAAACTTGAGGGCGGTAAAGTAATGGATAGGCTAACTGTGACAACACAAAAAACTTTCTTCCTAAACATATCTTCATTGAAAGTTCATTCCCAACCTAACACTCGATTGTTTAATTAAGCATAAATTTCACCTATATCTACTTAATTAAAGCACCTCATAATATTCAATAGTTATGGTTTTTTGCTGAGTGATTTCGCCAAGCCCTTGCAGGTAGGCCTACTATTATAAATTACTACAATGAGTAGGATTCAAAGCTAAAATTTGTACAAATACTATTTTTGCACAAGTAAGTAGCTTATCTCCAGTGTTATCTTTCAAATTTCAAAATTGCTATTTTGTTCCTTGAACACCTAATAAAACTGCATCATTAGGGACATTGTGCAAGTCCCTCACTCGCAATTGCTTGTACGTTTCAGTGTGAAACTGATGCAGTGTCCGTGCTCTAGTGTGGAGTGCCTCTGAGTAATAAGCTCGGAGTTATAGAAATGGAGAAATAAATAAACAATAAAAATAATACTGTAACACAGTTGCTGTATTTGAACCAGACTATTAAATAAACTAAAAATTACTAACTTATTTACATAAACAACTGTATCGGTTGCCCATATAAAAGTTATCTTCAGTTTCAAAACTGGGCTGTGTATGAAACCCTACATTTCAGTCATCCTAACCTGGTTATCTCAAGTCCCGAGATCATACTACTAGATCAGGTCTCCTGACTATCTCATTCAGTTAACAAGGATGCCTCTCGGTAGGTGTTCCATTTCTACAACTGGACTTAAACTGCAGACACTCGAACTTAGAAACCAGCAAGATCTGAAGACCACAACAAATTTGCAGCTCTTCCAGCAAGTTTGTCCTGCAGATTTTTGATGGCCTTCATATCTCAACTAAAAACCCGCTTTCCCCGTATCGTCTCCATATTGCATTGGATTAACTTAATGGCTGTCAAACCTGATTCACCCTGGAAGTCTGGCCTAGGCCTACACAATTTTTTACTTAAGCAACCAACAACTGATGCATCATGACACTAAAGTTCTTACATTAAGTATCATTTCAGAAGTTTAGACAATCAAACTGCATTTACTGCACAATTTTCTACCAACATTGATTGTGCAACTGTCTCAATAGTGTATTTGTCAGCAATGTTGCTGTAAACTGTTGGATTAAATATCTAGAATGAAAAATACCGATCTCATAAAATCACAAAGCATTTTCACCATAACTTAGCTTGTTGATTCAAGTTTTTAGTTGCTTCTGCTGCATATTTCGGGTATTTTGAATATACCTCTCCACATTTACACCAAATGTTTATACACATACACAACTTACACACACGCATATAATATATACACATATTTATATAATTGCTAGGGTGCAACTAAAAATAAGAGTCACTAATGCACGGTTTTAGCTATACATATACAGGCTACACAACATTCCATAGCCACCATAATATTATAAACAAATGTTTAGCGTGCCATGGTTTAGAATTTAATTATCTTCTGCAGTTTCTTAGGAGCGTTATCTTTCTTTTCTGTTTGCCTTGACGGCTGAATCGTTGGATCTTCGTCTAGACTCCGACATTTATCAGCCGTCTTCAGGCTAATTAGACCAGGACCTAAAATGTAAAAGAAAAATTTCTTAAAAAATAAACATCTGACAAACAACAGTTAACATCAAGACCAAAACACGCTGAAAATAACATAAAAAATAATTATAGGAAATATTTTTCAATTTCAAAATCTTACGCAGCATAGATGGGCAACTAATCCATTAGATTCTAATAGATTTGACAAACAGCCAATTCTAATCATAATTCTCATGGCTTAGCTACTAGACTGCAGACTCCAATTCAATTCAATTAGCAAAAATTTCAGTAATTGTGATTAGCAATATAACTAATCAATGATTGATTAGTTATATTGGTAAATCTTTTTTCTTTAGTCGTGGCTGGGCTGGGAGCGCCTCTGAGTAGTTTATTGAAGAGGCGCTATATAAATTCTAATAATGAATGAATGAATCAATTACACAATAAGCTAACAAAAATCCTAATTTTAATCAATTAGCAATGAGATTTGATGAATCTAATTCTGATCAATTAGCAAGTTAAATAATCATGACCATCTCTGTTATGCAGTGCCTGATTCACCTGAAATTCCTTGCAAATTTTGCAGTCAAAAATTATCTACAATACATGAAGTGATATCTCACTGAATACGTTTAGGCTGATGCATCTCAGAATAGAATAAGGAATACATAAGAAATTCATGGTAATGCCCTTTGTCATAACTGCTAGTCTGAGATAACAAAACTGGACATGGCCATTTTAAGGTCTGTGTAGGAATTAGGCTGTGTATTGAAGTAAATGCTCAATTATGCATGAATGATTTATTGATGTCATGGTCAATCATGATTGACAAACACATTCGGTTTTGATCTTAAATCTCAATTTAATTTTTGCAATGTTGGTCGTTTAAATTTGACATCAATTAAGTAAGCTTACAAATCAATATTTCAGAGTTTTTCAATATCTCATTTTCAGAACTGTGCAGGACCCCCCCCCCCCTCCGAAAGGTTTGTAAGGCCATCTAATGGATAACACACTATTAATTCGGTCATGGATGAGGACAAGAATTCCAAAATTAATTCACTTACAGTAGCACCTTGTAAGAAGACTTAAGCTAGTCCTTAGAATAGCACAGAAACACGGCATTAAAACAAGTTTTTCTGGTCAATATTACTTATAATTTCACCTTTTTAGTAGCATGCGTCTGAATACATATCTTCAATAACCGCCGTCTAAATTCTGACTATGCTACGCAACTACGGATAAAAAGTAAAAACAAATAGAAAGAGTTACTTTTGTTCTTTGCCAAATCCTGACAGTCTTTCTTAAAGTGGTATATAGATCCACAAATCAAGCAACAACCACCTGTAACAACCAATAACAAAATCCGAATGAAGCACGACGTAAAATAAGAATCTTAATAGCAACTTTATCATCAAGTATCTCTACACTTGAACAGCACAAATCACGACCTTTCCAGAGAAGCTTCTTCCATTGGAGCTAGATTAAGGGTTTAATACACGATTACAAAAGTAGGCAACTATCTCTGGGAAAAAACTTTGCCATTATGAAGAGGTGGAAATACATTAAAACGAAATCAAATAACAGAAAAACTGAAGCTGTGACATCGTCACAAGACATGTCAATTACCATATTAACAACAAGTCGAAAAATTCCAGGTAACATACAAACTAAGATGGATGGCACAGTGAATGCTATAAGTTTTTCCCGCAAATCTAGAAATGATTGTGCAACTGTTTCATTAGTGTATGGAAATACAATTGACAAGCAACTGGAAAAACAGTCAAAATTATCGTTTTAAGGTCAAACTTTCATTTTAGTATTGGCCACACATTTGTTGTGCAATATAAATAATGTGTCGGGAAATTGAAACCTCAAATCTTTTTAAACAAGAGTTCAAACCGACTATTGCTGATTAGCTTTCAAGCACTTGGAATGCATCTTTTCTGGCAACTGACTAACCACATCTCAGATTCATATTTCGGTGTGCCGTTCGCAAGTTACAAATTTAATAAATAATAATAATAATTACATATCTTACAACACCAGCCCAATATAGCTGAAAAATTTGAATGCAAACAGATGATAAGATGTTGTCAAAAGGTTAATTTTATCCTCTAAAGCAACTGCAAGCTGATTACCATTCGGATATAATCCATTGCGATTCTCGGGGCAGTCTCGAGAGATGTGACCTTTTTCACCACAAACGAAGCAGTTGGCATATGGAAATTGTCCTGTAAAATAATCATCATTTTCTGTCAGCATAACTGTACAGCTTAAGACCGATAACTGTTAAATTTTTTCACACATTTCAAAACTACCTCGAAACTACATCAGACAAGGCTGAAGTAATTTTAGAAAACTACTAATCATTTTCTAGCATGAGCATGTAACACTGAGCAAATAGTATTTGTTTATTCGGAAAGAATCAATTTCTCTTTAACCATGTTGCACTGGCAGCCAGAGCCCTATGGGGGGTCCAAACAATTTGGCTAAGGGCTCATGAATCTTATTTTCAAGTAATTGCAACTGGCTACAACCATTCTATCAAGAAATAGGTATGTGCAATATTGATCTCAAATTAATCAATGCTACAGAATGCATGTGTTTGTTAGACAAGTCCACAAATCACAGTTTGAAGCCAAAATCAGTCAAATTAAAGAGTCACAAGATGTAGCAAATGTTTATTACTTACGTAATGTAAACATGCAAATAATGAAGTCCTTTTTAAAAGCTTATAATATCAGCTATTTGCTGTCTACCTCACTTACCTGCCACAGCATTTCTTCTAGCATCTGAGTAGCTCTGATGTTAGGAGCACTTTACAAATTTTCAGATTAGATTAGATTGGCAACTGACTCAGTTGATCTTGATACGATCATTATTGTTACATGATAGACAGTAGTTTAATTCAAAAAGAAAAACCAAGTTAATCTCACATGCATGCATACATTGAAATGAGGCAGTTTTACGGCTAAATTTCGAGCTAAGTTGTCACATAAAACTGACCTTTTGCATTTGGAAACTTCTTTGCCCTGCACTGCGTGATCTTGTGTTCGCCGGACCCACAGCGGTAGCAGATGTCCAGGCACTGTTCGTTCTTCTCCACCTCAGGGCAGTTCATCAACAGATGTCCTGGCTTACGACAGCTTAAGCAAACCTAATAATATTAACAAGAATGTTTTCATTCATTTATAATCAAGGCTTCTTTAAATAAAACATGCAAATGATCCCAAAAACTTTGTTATTGCCTAATTTCTCAATCCAGCATGCACTCTATAACTCCATATCAGTATTTTAAGCATTTAAAAACATCAATTAATGTACCCAATCATGTCAAGTCATAAGTTTCCCTATTCCTACTGCTCAGGATTTCTTAACAAAGTCTGACTCAGCTCCTGAATTTAATTTTATTCAGTAACCAAATAACAAATGCAATAATTAATACAAGCAATATGACAGAAAATGAAAGGAGCTGGTTACACAGGGGTCATGGAACCTGTAATCCAGGGTACCAAAGTAGAATAGAGAATAAACCAACAGCGTATATACCGAATCAATGGTAGACAACCAACAAAGTCAAAGCAAGTATACAAAAGCAACTCTTAACTAATAATTACTTAACTGAAGGTTTGGCAGAACAACTGAGCAGAAACCGTACCCCAATTACTCAACTCACAAAGTGTTTTCCAGTAAATAAAGGTGGAATTTGTGTGGAAATAATCTAGCATATGGCTGGCATAGAAAATATGCAGGAAGAGACTCGAGAGAGTCCCAAGTATCTGTACAATTACAGAAATAACAAAGGTAAACATAGATAAACCTCATATTTACCTTTTCCTTCTGTCGCTTTTCAATCCTCTTTAACCGTCGCTGTTCACCCTTACTGACTTTCTTTGCCATCACTTCCAAAGGAACTTCTTCTTCTCCCTCCTCCCCCTGTACTTCCTCAAGTGAACTCTCTGTGCCATGCTTCTCTAAAGCAGTGGCCAGATCTACGTGGACGGACTTCAGCTTTTTATTTCTCTTTAAATCTGCTTCAACATCAGAATTCTTGCGCTTTCGATTCGTTTTGTCTTCCTGAATCGATTTCTCAACGTGTGACGTTTTTAGTTCAACCTCAACGATTTTCTCGCTTTCGTTGGAACTACTTTTACCGGTATCCGCTGATTCGGTTTTCTTGCCCGACACCATTTCTGCCCAATCAGTGGCAGGAAGTGGCTTCTTCTTGTTTGCTGGACCTTTGCGAGCGAATCGAGTCATAGTTTTCCGTCGATTATTGTTTTAAGATCTGAAAATGTAGATCAAAACAGCAAATAATTGCAATAGTCAACCTGTCTACATTATACAGATCTCCTCACTCTGATCCTCAAGGTCTTGCCCCAAACGTTATACTTCGGTCTCACTCAGCTTCCTCCCACCATCCACTTCATTCAACCAACAGTTCCTCGCTCTAGAACTGCTCAGTCTCAAGCATTTGCCTCTATTGGACCTTCTCTTTGCAATGCGACTCCTCCTGCTGTTCGCTTTACACTTCTGCCGTCTCTCTTCTCAAAACCTGGGCCTTGTGAATTGGGAGTACCTCTGAATGGTACACCCTACAACAGGTGCCTTATAATTGATAAAATACAATATTATGTATTAACTCAGGGTTATAGGAGTGCATTAAATAGCCCTATTTTGATTACTTACTTGTAATTATTACATGAATAAAATATTAAACATTGGGCCATTTATCGCCGTAGGCTGTTGGAAACATTGGGCTATTGATCGCCGCACGTGACAGTGCTCTATCCTGCGCTGATCTGTGGCCACCATATTGTTTACTTGCTACCGAGTCATTTTAGAATTTAACCACGTACGGCGCTAATAGCAGCCTACAAAGCACGTCTATCTTACGGGGGCTTCGGAAATCGAACTCGGCAACTCTGTTCTCCATGACAGTGTGTTATACAATGCACCCAATGGTACAAAGGAATAGAGTAAGGTAGTTGCAGTGCAAACCTATCCCCCAGTATAGAATTTAGCCACTGTGTGCTCCATCTGTAAGGAGCATAAACCGATCATGTTTACAGTAGGCATGGGACAATCTTTTGACACTTTACGCTCACGTATAATAAGCCACGGTATTATAGGCAGTCCCTTTTCCTAGCACTACTTTAGCAATAGTTAAGGTGAATGCGAACTACCTTTCGAAGACGTTTCTTGAGATAAAACACCTATAAAAATATTATTTCTAACCACGTGAAGCTTTCCTCGAATTGACATTAGACAAGATGGCCGGAAGTTATGCTGCGCATATTTTTCTGGGTTTAAAACAATTTTAATCTTAAATGAACCAATCATAGGCACTCCTCCGAAGTCCGGTCCCAAATTATTTTGTATGGCTTATCACATAGATATGCTTCTCCAATGCTTAATTACCCATCCTTATATAGAATAACGTCGTTATTGAGTCCATTTTGTTTACCAGTACATTTATAGCCTAAATGGAAGCTGGATTGATGATTTTCACTCATGTATTCCAACATGCACCCATTTCTACTTCAAATCTAAAAATACCTCCATCCAGCTTCTATTTCTCGCCTGTTATCTTAGTCAATCCAGCTTCAATTTCAGATATAAAAATACCTTCATCCAGCTTCCATTACTTATAATCGGGTTTCTCCTCAATCCAGCTTCTATTTCAGATCTAGAAATACCTTCATCCAGCTTTTAATTATCATGCGTTATTTTCGTCAATCCAGCTTCTATTTCACCTGTAAAAGAATCATCATCCAGATTCCACTTCTCTTGCGTTTTTTCATCAATGCAACCTTCATTTCACCTCTAAAAACTGCCGTCCAACTTCCATTTCTGAAGCGCTGGATCAGTGGTCAGTAGACCAGTTGTCGTTAGACGAATCGTGTTCAGCAGTTATCTGCAAATGATGTGCGCCAATTACAATATTTAGTACGGTAGTCGGTGAACAATTTGTGAAGTGACGGTGAGAAAAATGCAGTGAAATAATTTGGGACCGGACTTCGGAGGAGTGCCCAATCATATTCATATATAAAGGAGAATTGCGTCAATCCAGCTTTAATTAACACTTAGATGCGATTGATATTTTATTGTATGATTTATCCTTTAGTTTACAGCGTTTCATGAAATAATTCGTTATAAATAAAGGCTCTACAAAATAAATGTGGAAAGAACTTCCTGTACGAGTACCGTTACGTGTTGCCATAACGATAGTGCTAACAAAATGGCGGAAGAAGTTGATACCGACAAGTATTATTTTGAGCGTATCCTTTTGCTTCTTTTGGTGTTTTAAAATTACTAATTTTTACTCACTTGCTCTTAACATGTTAGCAACATTCAGATTTTGTTGATTCTGGTGTTCTGTCGTAATAATTATTCCTCTCTGAAGCGTTGGTGATTCCGTGGTGTTTTCAGTTGGTGCTCTACTCCCTTCAAGCTTCATCCCTTATTGTTTTACAGTGCGACATAGCACACTGTATTCTTATATTAGTATCTGCCTGGTAAACATTGATTTGATTTTCATTGCTGGACCATTGAATACTGTGAACATATTCTGTACATGCATTCATATTCCTTGATTCATTCTCAGATAGGGAGATTATCACCGACTCTGATTCAGAGTATCAGTATGAAGAGGTTCCTGTGGATCACGATACTCTTCAAACAGGTATTTATATTTAAAGAAAGTTGGTCCTTAGCTGCCACTTTGCTAGCACCAACTTACCCTTCATTTCTAAAGCTGTGCACTCAACACAGAGACAACACAATTCTTCATGCGCAGAACATTCAGTTTTCAATTTGCCTCTCAAATAAATCAATAAGGAATTTAATGAAAACCAGCATGGGAACACTGAAAAAAGGAATATTAAATAGCATTTTATTATTTTAGATTTAGATGAAGATCTCGACACAGCTGTTCGTACGTTAAAGGAAGCAGCACAGGACGCAGAGGCACAGGTACCATAGCACATTTTAACACACTTGTTCTTTTCAGAACAACTTATTCTAGTTATTCAGTCTGAATTTATGCAAGAGCTTTTACTGCATCATTCTAAAATATACAAATAGTCGATCAGTAATATGTGATTAAATTAATACTAACTCTGAATGTTTGCAGTCCCTGCCGCAGGTGATTTTTCTCAGATTCTATTCCTCCTGGCACGTAACATTGATTAAACTAGTGTAAAGAACACTTTTGATTACTGCCTAATGCCTATTTGACTGATACCAGAATTATTTTTTAAGTTGTTGAGATTTTGGCCACACTCGCACACCATTGCATACTCTGCTACAATAAGCTACGACGAGTACGCTATCAGACATGCAGGTGAAGACGAAGGGTGTGAAAGTTAATCGCAAGCATTTCACACTCTCAACTTCCTCTGATCCTTCTCTTCTTTCGGCTGTTCAAAAGTGCTGTGTCTTACTTTGCTAGATGAATAATTGGACTGAGCAATACATGTTGAATTTATTTTAATTTAATTGAATTTAATTTAGTTTGTTAATTTGATTTTCCAGATCAGACATGATGGAGTCGTGAAGTCGAGCGTCATCCAACAACCAGAAGTCGTTGATGACTTCATTCGAAACTTTCTCATTAAGATGGGAATGCATCAGACTCTCGACTCTTTTCAGACTGAATGGTAGGCTCACTCCGACATGGGCTTCTGCGAGTTTAATAATGAGCATTAAAGGGTTAAATTGAAGAATTTTTCCCTGTGTAGTGTTACAATGATATCGTATCATATATGAGAATTTATGTAGCACCTTGTACAATACTGGTACAATTCTGGTGTTGCCTCAGACAACTTGCTAGAGCTCTGTTGCTCTATGGGTAATATGGTATACAAGGCCACCACACCTCCATTCTGCACAAAGGGGATGTTTGTTTTTCCATTTGTACAAACTACAACTGTGTAGATTCGAGCCTTTTCCATGGTGGGCCCAGTGATCTGATCTGGAATGGGCTCCCACAAGGGCTGTGGTTTCTTCCTGGGGCTACTGAAGCATTTTTTTTATTAAACTCAAAACTGTGCTGTTTTGCCATCTTAGTGACAGGAGCACTTCTTGAAGAGCACTATAGAAATTCTTGAATGAATGGAATGAATACTGGCTGTTCAGAGGCACTCTCAGCATGACCCCGAGGGAATGAGAAATTCTTCAAGAGGGATAGATGTGTGCCATTGGGCAGTGACCATGAGAAAGTGTCCGATTTTGGACTGTGGTCTGGGAGGGGCATCCCTTCCCCTTCTGGCATTATGCAACACGTAAATTTTCTTGGTGTGGAAAATGTTAGCATATATGTATTTCATGGTGTTCTAGAGGTTCTATATGATTTGTGAATTGGTTTATTCTGTTTATTTAACTTTAGGTACGAGCTTCAAGAGAAGGGTGTGATTCAGACGGAGAATATTGGTGTTGTTCCGGATATTTATGTGAAGAACCAACTGATGGAAAGAGATATCCAGCAAGCGAGGAAGGAAGCGGACAAATTCAGAACTGCTGCCTTGTAATATTTTTCTCTCTGTTTGAAGAGTTTTCAATGCTGACGCTCAAAGTCTTTAACTGATTTTTAGTTTTTAATGTTTTTTTTTATTTAGAAAGGATTTCATTAGGTATTTGTTATATTAAATTTCAGTGAGAAGTTTTGAGTGTGCATATTAGGAAGTTGTGTAATGTACTCTAGTAACTTTTGTGTAAGTGTAAAATTAGTAAGCACTTTTAAAAGGGGCACAATAAATTATTATGCCTGTACTTATTCACGAATACATATTGTTATATACGAGTTCTTAAGTTCATTTATTAAGATTGATCCTGGTAAGTGCTAGTTCTTGAGCTCAAGCATGCATTACAATAATTATAATGCTGTTCAGTGTACAACAAGGTCCATTTAAATTTTTTAATTCACTTGACCTTTTACCTACCAAATTGTGGTAGGTGGTATAGGACTGGGAGCACCTCTGAGTAGAAATCTTGAAGGGACAAGATCTAAATTCTGATCAATTGATTGATTGATTGATCAATTGATTGATTGATTGATTGATTGATTAATTGATTGATTAATTGATTGATGATTGTGCCCTTCTGAACACACCAGCTGGTTTTACCATGTAGGAAGGCGAAGGATACGTACGTGAAGCTACGCAAGGAGCGCGACTACCATCGCATGCACCACCGACGTGTCGTACAGGAAAAGAATCGTCTCATCATGGATCTGAAGCGAATGAAGGATCATTACGCATCGTATGAGCCGACGCTGAGGCAACTGAAGAGCAAATACGAGGTGGCGATGAAGGAGAAGATGCTGACACGGATGGAGAAAGACCGAGCGGTTGGCCAGGTCCAGGGTCTGAAGAGCACCCTCAAGACCATAGAAGATTCACGCTCGACGGGGGCACTTCTACCAGGTCGGAATTGTTTACGAGATACTTTGAAGGTTCTTTGTTGAGCAAATAGATGACTTGGTGACTAAACCTATGTAGAAACTGATTTTTAAAATAATTGGGAATGTTGTTTTTAAAATTTTGCGTAGTGTGGATCTGTATGTATCGGTATGGGATTATTTAGGAGGGGAATTATGGGTTTAAACCCCGAAATTTGTAATTTTTGAAATTCTTTTATTTTGTGCGTTGTTTTACCATTTCCATTGGAGACTTCCGAAATGGAAAAATCACAATTTTTTAGGGTTATGCCCCGTTCTTTCAGTGACATTGTTGTGACATGCTTAGTTGCTGATCTTGTTCTGCAATTGTGACTCTTCACTTAGCTATAGAGCAGTGTCTTAGAAATTCAGAGTTCACGATTATGAGTGCATCATGCAGTTGTGAGTTCAATCTCATGTGATGACCCTGACTGTCGTGATTGATCTAAATATAATGAATAAACAAATGAATAGAAACAGATCATAATTCACTTCTAAAGACTTTTGTCTTTTGTTCACAGTTTCGTGTCTTGTCTGTCTTTGTTCATGTAGTTTAAATGTGTTGTATGTCTGATACCAAGCAAATGAATGATAAACTGACGGTTGTGCAATATCTAAGATTTCTTTCTGTACATGAATAGTGAATAGCATTTCGAAAATATTGATTCCTTGGGTTTTTTTTTCTTTAAGCAATTGTTTTGGTTGAATTTCAGAATTGAACACGTTTGCACACAGTCGGAATGGACTTGAGCTGAATGGTACTGGACCAACACAGAAGGCTTTGGCAGAGGAGCGTGCTAAGTGGCAGGAAGCAAATGTCCACAATATGACTCAGCCTCGCCATCCAAACGTAAGCAGAGCTCTGCTGTGTTTCACATGCAGTGGTTTTCAAATTCTAACAGTATCAGTAATATAAATCTCAAGTGTAGTTCTATGTTGTATGTTACAGATACTCGACCACTGCCCCTGTTTCTGACTTCCATCCAGTTGATTGACTTATGATTTTTCTTTATCATATGTTATTGAATTGTTATGATTTTTCTGTATATCTTTTTTTGTAACTGGCTGCGGTGTGTCAGCGAGAATCTCAATAAAACGAATATATATAATAATGTTAGTTATTGATGATTAAATTTGGTGTTTGAAAATTTGCCCACTTCCTAAGTGTTGAGGTGATCGATTCAGATCAATGGCATGTGTTTCAGGATTCGAAATTTCCCAAGGACACCGGCATCAACCCGCATCTCGCTCACGTGAAGCAACCGGCCGCTCATCTGGTTCGCTCTGGAGGAATCCGTCTCAGCCAGACGTTTCAGGCTCATTCACATGCTGTCAGCAGGTCAGAAATATTTCTTGAAAACTCATTATTTTCTAAGCATGAACTGCTCTTAGACAGCACCATACTTTCTCAGTTATTGGCCCCATGGGGTATGGGCTTCCACTGCTTAGGGTTTGCTTAAATGCATTTTATCGCAGCCTTAAAACCTTCCTTATCAGCGAAGGTTGGGTCAGGAGCACTCCTGAGTAGTAGCATTGAAGGGGCGTTGTATAAATGTCCATAATGAATGAATGACAACAGGTGATTTATGATTATTTTAGTTTCTCATGCTTTCAACTTCATTGAATTGCATTTTGGTCGTGCTGAATTATCCAGCAGTGCACTTTAGCATCTGTCACGAGTCTTTCCATAAAAGATATAATTTATATGGTAAGTTTTATTTGTGCAATGTGAATTGAAATCTATTCACATGCGCACTTGTGTACTGCCCTTACACTAACACGTTAACACCACCAAACACACACCGACATTTAACCAGCACACACACTGCATCTTCTGTTTTCATCGCTTAGCTTTAGATAGTGTCAGAAGAGACAGTTGAGTGGTTGATTGGTATTTCAGTGTGGCTTTGCATCCACGGAAGCCGGTCCTGGCAACCACCAGTGATGACCACACTTGGAAGGTGTGGAGCATTCCCAATGGAGACGTCATCCTGACCGGTCGAGGTCACACTGACTGGGTGGCAGACTGTGACTTCCATCCATCGTAAGTCAAACTTTTTCTTTTATAAAAACAATAATAATGTTGTGGAGGATGAGGCCTGAATTTCCAGACATTCAACAACATCTCTAGCATGATTTTTATACTCCTGAGTACCTCGCACAGCTTACAAACAAAGCTTAAACAACTCTAATAGCAAGGTACTTGACCATTATCAGGCGTTTCACACACAATTGAACCTAGCCAACTGCTTAATTTGATTGAGAGTGACGACTCTGAGCCACCTTCTTGAAGATACATTTAATAAATCTGAGTTACAATTCATTTAATTTCAGTTTGCTGATCATATGAACAAAAATATTGTTAATCTTTCACCGTTTCAGAGGCACCAAACTTGTGACTGTTGGTGGTGATACAACCGTTAAGATTTGGGATTTTGCAAAAGCAGAATGTGTGCAGACGTTTATGGAACATCAGAAACCAGGTAGGTTGTTCATGAATCAGCAGGCTTTGACATTTAGCCGTAAGTAACAACATACATGTACAATTGTACATGGTCTTTTTTTAAAATAGCGTTTATGAAAAATGACTTTATTTCATTTAGCATTATTTTCAAATCTAAAATGCTGCATTCAATAATAATTTTAGCAACAGTCCTCAGAAGGACTCTGTTTCTTTAGAGGAGATTATAATATTCAGTATGAACTCTTTTACAGGCCTACGGCTTCTAGTTTACGTGCCATTCTTACATGCTTAACTCTATGTAGTGTATGTCTCATGGACATATACAGAGATGCTTTATCTATTAAACCCCATGAAATCAATGCATTGCTGACATTATTAAATGCTAAAATGTGGAAGAATGTGATCATGTTCAGCAGAAAATCCTTGAAACTAAAATAACATAGATGAGATGCTCCATGTACTACAACTTCACATGCCATGCTGGTTAATGCGGCACACAAAAATTGACATTTTCGGCACTAAAATATCGACTTTCCAAGTGTATTCCATTTTTCACATGGCTTGATTTGTAACATGCTACAATTGCTACATCATAGACATAGACCAAGCCTCCAAATGATTTAATATTAACATGTCTACAATTTAATGATTACTTTAGTACCCTTGTACCGTAATGCCCAGAGATTCAATAAATGGTCAATTCTAGTGAAAGTTTAATCATCCATTGTTAAACATCCTATGGCATGTTGTCTGTTTTATGCAACATTAGAAATAAAGGGATGAGTTGAAATCTCAAAGAGATTTAACCCTCTTGCCCCGTATGGGCGCTATAGCGGCTTGGTGGTCTTTGACAAATACCCGTAAGGGCGCTATAGAGTTTTCAACATATAAACCGTATCCCGTAAGGCTATTATAGTGGGTTTTGTATACACACACATACACACATACATACATACAACATACATACAACATACATACAGCATACATACACACATACATACACACATACATACACACATACATACACACATACATACACACATACATACATACACACATACATACACACATACATACACACATACATACACAAATACATACACAAATACATACACATTAGACTGGTCCACGATACAATGGCAAAAAAGTAAGTTTTTAGAATTCTTTCTCCACAAGGCTTATATTTGTCCACTTGGGTTAGATAGTCTTCCTGTAAAATTTCAGCCTGATTGTGCAACGTTTAGAGGTCAACCCATTCTGAACATTTTACTTGAGTGCTGATAATGTCTTTACGTCATGTTAACCATCAATTGTAGACTAATATGGCTTTGTCTACTCTGAGATCAGACCCAGAGTACTGGCTATTGGGAAAACCAGTCACTCGGTTATCTACTGTAAGATTACCACAAGCCTGGATGCACAGCAACTGCTTCAGTTTCATCATTATAACTAAAGGGAGGCCCCATCCGGAAAGTTAAAAAATGGCCTGTGAAGCAGTTGTTTCTATTTGGGTGCTTACCAGAATACCAACACAGCTGGTTGTCCGGTGTGTCAGGAAACTGTCAAAGCTTTATCAGAACTACCTAACTCTGAAGACTCACAGACCATTATAAAGAGCAAGTGACAAGATAAAGAATACATGTTAAAAAGTGACCGTCAAAAATTGTTTGATATTGCCTCAAAGGATATGATGACAGAAATCCAGCAAGGCAGAGAATTCCTTCGAATGCAAAAAGACGTATTTTCCAGTAGCATGAGAGGAGTAGACCTAAAGACAGCAGCAAAAGAGAGCAGAAAAAGGCAACGACAAGAGAATGGTAAAAATTGACATGAAGAACGCAAGACAAAAGGCAGTAATGAAGCAGCTTTGTCATCTAGTCAGGATTCAGAAGAAGAATAAGCTTAGCCTACTGTTCGATTTAATGCAATGATATGAGTATCAGACAACCTAGTCATTGTTCGAGTACATAATGTCTACACTCTACAATGTATAAGCAGCTGCTACTAAAGTCTGCCTCATTATCAAGAAAGATCCAAGAACATCTTCTTTAGTTTAGTTGTTGGTGCTTTGTATCGTGTTGGCCTTCCAGACCGTCATGCTGTGTTTGTAGATGGAGCTACCACACTGGCAATTGGTTATGACATTAATTTCAGAAATCACATATTCTAGAAGTTCATAAAAGAAAGACAAGAAGCAGCTGCAATGAAAGAACAAGAGTGCACATGTACTGGAAGACCTGCTATTACCTCTCTGAGAAATCAAAATGTTGCCCATGCAGCATCGATGGATTAAAGGCAAACATGAACCGCATAGCTATTATTATAGTTCTCACTGGAAATTGCCAGGAAAAACTGTTTGGCAATCCCAAAAATTGTGAGCGACATACAAGGTGACTCTCAGGCCAACACCAATGTTGAAGTAATTGAGAAATGGGATCTCCCCAGACTCAATGTCGCTCAGGTCGTACATTAACCATTGCGGAACAATGTATCTACTTCTGTCCTAATAACATAAAAAGTGTCAAATGGGTTGACCTCTAAATTTCATTTGTTTTCATTGAAATTTTTTGTGATTGTTATAATCATGATAAGGACAAAAACAAGCCTTGTGGAGAACTGAAATCTGCAAGATTATTTTTTTGGACCACTCTAATACACATACATACACATACATACACACATACACACACATAAACACACATACACACACATACACACATACAACATACATACAACATACATACACACATACATACACACATACATACACACATACATACACACATTAGGGTGGTTGCATCTCTAATAGAAAATTTTCAACTTAAGATCTCATATTTCTCCAACCCGCCATTCCGTGCCACTTGGTCTAAAACCTATGTAGCCCAAAAATTATCAGAATTAAAAAATATTTAGTACTTGCGCAACGTCGTTGAAGTTTAGTATTTTACAAATAATTGTCGTAATTTTGAGCATAAGTATTATTTACTTCAAAGTCTTAGAATTATAGTTTTCTGACAGAAATACTTTATGATTTTTACTTAGGCACAGCTGAAAGGTATATTTTACAATGTTTTTGTCATCAGTGATTGCTAATTATCTCTTTTTATGAGCATTTTAGCGGTAATTGACAAGTGAGAGAATTCCTGCGAAAAATGATCTATTCTGTCCAATGTTATGATCTTTTATTAGTTACATTCCAAGTCATCAATGCACTACCGTACATAATACACATAGTCTTACATAGCCTACATTAGGCCTATTATTATATCTTAGACTGTATAGTATCTCATGCATTGTAGAATTATTTATCATGTATTAGGCCCTATAGGCTTACAGTGTTATGATGCAAAGGTTTTATGTAATTGTTTGTGTTCCAAACAACGATATCCTTACTCTCCCTTCCTGTTCGACCTGTTGTATCGGCTTACAGACATGTTTTTATCTTCATTCTTCACCACTTGAATATGGTGTGCTTTTTCATTGGTCAACGTGTTTCCAACAACGACATACATTATCATTATTAACATATACAGCATTATAGGGGCATGATTTAAATGTCTGCATCTAATAGTGAGAAGGCGATGCCGATTACAATAGCGTTAGCGGTAATATCGCATGCTAGAGGACAGAGGAGAGCTTCAAAGGTTCCAAGCTCCCATCTTGAAGAGACGTTCTAGCAGAGAACTGCTCAAAGTACTGCTCCATCATCATAAGCGTGAAAAACTTGGCATCAGGGACAGTATCACTCAGACTACTAAGCAGCTTCTTTGAAAAAGTTCCAACTCAGGAGACTGAGCATATCTGGAAGCTGCAGACCGGCAAGGTTTAAAGAAGCTAACATAGGCTGCAAACCCCTCAATAACAGTAGCCTAAATGGACGACGAGAGCAATTTACTGCTTGAGGATGTTGCTATTTCAAGACAAGTATCCTCTAGGCTACAGCAACGATTATAGTCAACGAGTCGGCTCATCTTATGACGAATATGTGTGGGAGCATCCGGAAATAATAATTAATTAAGCTTATTAGTCTATTTGGGACATGCATCTACATGGCCGCCATTAGTTTCAAACCCCACCAGCATTCAGCAACCACTGATCCTAGGAACGATTTAGTGGACAAAGAAGGTTCTGAGATCCACAAACGTATACAACAACTCTTCTCCCAACCATTCGCAAAAAGGCTAGATCGACATAATTTCGTGATAAATTCAACCCATGACCTGTTCTGCATCTTGAATTAAACTACTAGATGCACTTCTGGAACAGTTAAGCGGTCGGATAAAGCATGAAGACTGCATGAAGAGCTCGACAAGCTGGAGCTCCATAAAGGTTATCAGTGATCTAGCTGAGCGAGGTGTCACCCTTATTCAGCATTTCAATGCTTCAAGTACAAGGAATGAACAACAAAAACAATTTATATAAGAAGTTGTAGAAGAACATCGCAACTCGTTCTCAGCACAAACAAAAGAGAGTGCCGCAGAGTTTTCAAGGTCATGTTGACATTGATTAAATACCTAAGCAGCAATAATAATAATTGCAATCTTGATCACCAAACAGTGTAATCATTGGTAATCATGTATGCAATAATATAGTCACATTGTATTGAATTCTGATTTGAGGATGCATGGTTTATTATGCTTGCAATTCAAGTTTTCGCTTATTTGGTACATGGTGAAACTTTGATGGTGTTGCGCAAGTCCTAAATATTGATATTTTCTCTCACAACTTTTTGTGTGATGTTTCTGGATGGAATGGCACCAAATGGAAACTTGGAGAACAGTAGATTCCAACTTTCATTTCTAACGACCACCCTAACACACATACATACACACATACACACATACATACACACATACATACACACATACACACATACACACATACAACACATACAACATACATACACACATACATACACACATACATACACACATACATACACACATACATACACACATACATACACACATACACACACACATACATACACACCTACATACACACATACATACACACATACATATACACATACATACACACATACATACACACATACATACACACACATACATACATACATACATACATACATACATACATACATACATACATACATACATACATACATACATACATACATACATACATACATACATACATACATACATACATACATACATACATACATACATACAATGTCATACATGCATGCATGCATACATACATACATACATACATACATACATACATACATACATACATACATACATACACACACACATACATACATACATACATACATACATACATACATACATACATACATACATACATACATACATACATACATACATACATACATACATACAATGTCATACATGCATGCATGCATGCATACATACATACATACATACATACATACATACATACATACATACATACATACATACATACATACATACATTTACTTTTTGCTCAGGGCCATCGGGTGGGCGTTCCGCTTGCTGTGGGGCTATAGGGGTGAGAGGGTTAAAATCCTTCAGCTAGTCCATTGAAAAATTCTGGTACGATGGCAGTGGCGTAGCTACCATGTGTGCAATGTGTGCAAAGCACACGGGCCCACGACCTCCAGGGGCCCACAGAGATTGCTAAATATTTTTTTAAATTATTAATCGAACCTAATTAGTAATTCGCATTATTTTGTGACAAATGTAGTTTTTGTGAACACACTTACATTACTTTTTTACTTTAGCGATGCAGTGACGCCTGTCAACCGCCTTGCTGTTGACAGAAAAAATTGTAGGCCCTACTGAACTTCTTTTAACTTGTGCTTTTGTCTCAAGTCACGAAAAAAGGCTAACATAGTTTTAAGTTGAGAACAAGAAACGAATCATACCATGCAGCATAAGATTCTTATTTCGCTTATTCGCTTTTCTATACAAGTGGCATGTATGCCTATGCCATCTATAGGATAGGTGTGATAATCATGTCCGTCTATCTGTCACATTCGCATGTTGTAATTAGCCTAAATGGTGCGCCGTAGAAATCTCATAGGCTACTTGTCACAGTCATGCTCGTATATTCCGGTCATTTACTGGATAATTATGGTAACGGTAGTGACCTGACATCTCCCTCAACCAGGGTGAAAATTATCGGGGTTTGAGGTGGTAGTTAAATCTTCTTGTCACTGTTTCACAACCAAACTCCATGGATCCTCACACTGCTCTCAACTTCTCTCATTTCTCACCCAACAATCGGGGAGACGCAAAATTGAGCCCGTGTAGAGATCATGGTTGTAGGGAATCACGTATATTTACCCCTATTTTGCACTTGCATGGAATATTGCTAAACTTATTTTTAGGTAGGCCTACAACAAAATTCATAATTGTGTCTTTTTGGTGTGCACATTGCAAATCATGGACGGTGGACCTGAATTGATAGATGATTGACAATTTCTGCAGAACAAAATGCTAGAAATAAACTCTATGATGCCATGACATTGTACTAGAAGGTCTACTAGCCTAATAATAAAGTAAATAAGTATAATAATTATGCTAATTAAGTGATAGAGTTCAAATTCGACGAAGCTATAGCACTTTAGTTTATCTGTCTCATTCGTGCTGCATTCATGTTTATTCTGTGAGGTCTAATAGCAAAATAACATTGATTAGTTTTAGTGATCTTGATTGCATGCAGAGTAATAATTGCGGAGAGTTGCATGTTTAACCCCCAGTCTTTCTTTGGACGCCATAGTAAAGTCCTCATTGTACGCCTACACCCAACTCAACATAAGTCAACGTCTAACCCCCGTGTTATTTTTCTACAATTATTCTCATGCTGATTGCATGAACGCAAAATACCGGCTTAACAAGGTCAGTCAGGGGCCCATGCGGAACTTCTGCACACGGGCCCATGAAAAGCTAGCTACGCCACTGTACGATGGTATTGGCGTGCAGTTGTCTCGAATGTCTGTATTGCCTTCCTATAAATTGAACAATGGTTTCCTTTTGTCTGTTAGTCTGGGGATGCAGTTGGCACTCGTGTGGTGACTTTATTGCGTCTTGTTCAATGGACAAAAGCTCGAAAGTCTGGGATCTCAACAGGTAATTAATCGGTCATTCATTCGTTCCAGAAGTTTATATAGCGCCACTTCAAGAAACCTAATCAGAGGTATTTGCTGTTTTATCCACTTTGATTGCCTATCATTGAAGGTCCCTAGACAATAATTGCTTGAGCCCGTACTCTCTGCATTTCAGACTGGTTCTTTTTGTAAACTGCTCATGATTTTCCCCTTTGCCTCGGCTGGGACTCTGGAGTACCTCTGAAAGTTATCGTGAAGGGGGTGTTCTATATATTTCCTTTATGGATAGAATTTAGGTGTTGTTGGCTGTGCATTATGCTACATTTATATAGCACTATGATTTAAATTTTTATTATTGTTTTTTGTGATTACAATGCTCATGCATTGCCATTCTGTTTTTAGCCTTCGTTGTCGTTATACGCTGCGTGGACATACGGACTCCGTCAACAGCATCCAGTTTCTACCATTCTCCAATACACTGGTTACCTGTTCTGCTGACAAGACAATCTCTCTCTGGGACGGTCGCACTGTAATAAAAATCTATTGTTTCATTTGAATAATTAATTTCTTTATTGGTCATATTCTTGTTCTAGCTGTCTCTTGGGTTTTTGTGATATATCTTATCAAGTGTTATATCAGTAGTATAATGAAAAAGTTATATTGTTAATGGTGCTATGTAAAGTGTTATAATGAATGAATGGATATACAAGGTTCATGTCGGGCATGCAGAATGCAAGTTTTCAGTACCAGGAGTGGATCCAAGATTTAGGTTATTCGGGATTAAGCGATATTGTTGACACGCTATAATCTGGCAGAATTCTGGCCTGCACATCACTCAGCTGAGTTTAAGATGAAATGAAAGATGGAAAAATTGGGCTATGAAGCATTTCAGGTTATTGTGGAGTGGTTTTTAAAACAGACAGACTCCCTATCTACACATCTTCTCAATCACTTTGAACTCTTATGATGCCGTATGTATATGGTTGTGTGTTCTCCTTTGTCAGGGACTATGCGCTCAGACGTTCTTTGGTCACAATCACTCCGTCAATCACTGTACTTTCAACATGAGGGTAAGTTACCGTTTAAATCTCTAGACTTCCAAAATGAGGGAACGTTCATACTATCAGTAAGAAACTGAGCCACTTTTGGTGATTCATTGTAGTTTCAACGTGTTGCTAGAATTGTTATAGTACTGATGAAGTGCAGTATTTTAGATGTGAGACTGATGTTAATTATTTTCAGAAACAGCATTCTTGTAAAATGGTGGCCATTTATGTTGTTAACTGTGGCAAAAGGGCACCAGCTTATTCATGAGCGCTGTCTCTGAGCCAAAAGAGTTGTTCGTAAGAGTAGTCCAAAGGAGGTCCGAGACTGATTGCCAGAGGATCAAAGAGGTGATTTGTGATGTGATATAATGTTAATGCAATGTGTGATGTTAAGTCCCTTTTTCATTCTAATCTACTTCAGTATTAAAAGTCTAGTCAGTCATTGTATGCTTATATTTTTAGCTCTTTTTTCCTGATATTCGTATGTAGGCAAAACATTGATAACTATGTTTGGTGTTATATAGATTTCCATTCCTGTTTCCTGGCTGCTACTCACATGATTGTATTTGGTGTTTAACGCTGTCCAGGGTGATACAATAGCTTCTTGTGATTCATTTGGAATCGTTAAACTGTGGGACATAAGGACTGTCGCGCCAATGACGAGCGCCAACTGTGGACCTCATCCAGCCAACATGATCGCATTCGATCCATCAGGTTTGAGATTAACATAAATTACATAATTATCTCCTTTATAATTATGTAATATCTTTATAGACTTATGCTTCGTTCTTTCCTCCCTAAGAGTTGCTACTTGCCAATATGCTGTAGGCATTGTGAACCTGACAAAAGATACAAAAAGCAGTCTACTGTTGAAAATTGGTCCAGCACAAATAGAAATGCTTGCAATTTGTTACTTCTGCATGAAATTTACTGTATAACATATGGACAATCCTATGTAAGAGACTAGTGGCATTATTATATGTTACGTGCAAGAAGTGAGCAATACCACTTTCCAATGTACGGGACAGCTATTCTGCTATTTAGTCGTTCTCCTGTGGGATGCCTGTAGTGTCAATAATATAATCTAGTGTTTCATCTGAAAAAATTATTTTTATGTTCGTATTCTTGTCTGGTCATGAAATGAATTTTTAGATCAGGTCATGTGATAGTAATGCAAATTAACAAAATTAAAGCTAACCATTGTTGTAACATACCCTCATATGTCAAGGCTGAGAAAAATTAATAAGTCAGTGATATACTTCATGCCCATAGCTGTGTCTGCAACTAGTTCTACTTCGTATTTTGGTTTAGGACCAACTAACCTCCTGACTTAATTTAAGGCGTTAACTTTTTGAGCTTGCATATACATGAACTTTAATGTCTGCTTTTGTGTTTAGGTTCAGTCTTAGCAATTGCCAGCAATGACAGCATGATACGAATGTATGAAGTAGCCACAGCAAAGGTAGATTGTCATTGAAATCTCTCTGAATTAAATTTGTTTTTGTGCAAAACACAAACTGGAGTGTAGAGATATTAATCTTTTAACACTTTAACGATGAACTTGTATGCTGTGTACTAAAAATGACTGGGAAACATTGCAGCTCTTCTTAAAGTGTTTTGCAATGTAGTTAAGTTTCACAACCCCAGTGACTTATTTGAACACCCTCAGTTTTATTTGAGCATTGTGAATTTGGTTTCCATTTTCGGAAAATCTGTAGGACTTTTTGTTCTCTGAGAACATTGATGAGATCAATAGACAATTGAAATCCTGTCTGACTAGAATCTTGGCTGAAATTCTCTATTTGATTATTTTCTGCAAAGAACCAAGGAATGCTATAATTGCCAAAAACACACTTGTTCAATGATCATACATACCTGTTCTGATTAAGAACTATCTCAGTTTCCATGGCTCACCTTCCAAATACCGGGTATTTGAAATACTTGTGATATGATCTTTGACGGTATGCCAGTGCTCAGTTAAATGTCATGTCAAGCTGTTTTTAGTTGCCACCTTATTTCACATGTTTTCTTATCAGAACTGTAGGAGCTGATAAATCTCCTAAGTTTCAATTTGAGAGAGTTACATTACCTCAGCTTATCCTGCGAATGCTTTGCAATAACTACACTGCAGCTGTTTAGAAAATTCTTTAAGGTGTTTAAGATTCTAGCAGATACTGGTTTTTCTGTTTTTTAGATGTCGTCTTTGACTGGTCACGAAGATGCTGTGCAGTGTCTGGTGTTTGACCACGCTGGGGAGTTCTTAGTGTCTGGTGGCAGTGACCTTACTGTCAGGATTTGGTCATGAATCGACAGAAGACAAAACAAAGCCTGATGTGATCAATTAAACAACACCTTGTGTCAATCTATTGTACTTGGACTTCATTGTCTAACAATGTAGTGCTATTTATATAGGCTGGACTGCTCTCTTTGAAACTTTGATGATAAATTTGTTTTAAATTAAACTGAACTTTGTACTCTCCTAGTTTCTTGTTGCATTGCTACAGAGTTGTATGGAATATATTTTAAACTTGATATTGTACATGTATAAGTGCAGTTGAAACCTATCTTCTCTAAAATTAGAAAAGTCATTCGCTCTGGACCCAAAGATTGTTTGCAATGTGCCACTGACTTCCCCAACAGTCAGTAATATTCCAGAGGTTATAATACAAAGAATTTTCAATTTCAGGAATGACAATATAAACTGCATCAAACAAGGACAATCAGTAGGGAATGACACAACAGCGATTGTGTTTTTCGAACACATTTTCAGATTTCTCTGAAAAGGCATCCATTGGGGAAGTTAGACTGTTAGAGACCTCAAAGGAATTTTTATCCTCCAAAACTAGGTTTAAACAGAAGTTACAGAACTATATTCAGCGAGTTGTTACGCAACTTCCTATGAGGTGAGAAGTGACTTCTAGAGCGTAATAACCTGATATATCTGCAATGAACCAATTTTGATCTGTCTGCAATATCTGCCATAACTGATATATCATGTATGGCATCAGTGCCTTGAACTGCCTCCTTGGTAGTAGCCTCCTGGTAAAACCTAAAGACGCTTCCTTACAGTCCTTGCACCCACGACCGCATAATTCCCAGGCATGCCGTCCAGAAAATCATTCATTGAATAGGCCGTACTATGGAAATATATTATTTAATGCACATGGCGTGCCAAAGTGCAGATAGACAATAATTATTGGTCTAATAAGCCTAAATAAGGAATATAATTTTTCAATAATTTCCTTGACAGTCCACGTCCAGTTTTAATATGTTTCTTGACAATCTGCAGCCAGTTACAGCGTTCAATTATGCAGTTGAAGCAATTCAAAAGAACACAGAATACACAAATCTTAGCTACTACCAGAACACAGCCTGCGCTAGTAGAAGCCAGCAGAGCATGTCTATCTTACTTACTTACTTGCTTAAGAAGCCAGCTAAAGAGATTAGATACCAGAGATATTGTAGCATACTGTCGCAGTACAGGTATAAATAAATGTTATGTGTACTGTGATACTGTCTTTGAGAAAACAAATAAAATGACTGAGTTGCCAAATTATTACAAAAACGCCTCTTGATATTATTGTATACTGATTGGAAAGCAATGCAAAAGCGCATCTTCTAAATCATTCCGTATGCGCATAAAAACGTATCCCGATGTTCGCTTATCGCGAGCACTTTATAGAATTCGAAACAAGAGCTGTAGTTTATCGATGTCTTCGAAACTAAAACGACGATTTAATTAATTGTAGCTTTTTGAGTTTTTATAAACGTTGGACACTCAACAGTTATGGCGAATTTAACAGCAAAAAGGATGCAGGAGATGGAGGATGAGATGAATAGGTGAGTTATGATAAATTTCGGTTTTTTACATTTTCATGCTGCGAGGATCTAATTTCACATACAAGCATGAAGCTTTTCACATAGATTCAGTTTGTGGTTTAGCTTAAGGAAATGCTGAACACCTAGCTTGGTCTGACATGATTTTAGATATACGGTGAGTGAAACATAGAACTTTGTCTACATGTTCTGTGTGCTAAGGATTGACTCAGTGGTTTGTGTATGGACAGTTATAATATGCAAAGTCCAAACTGCTATTAACCAGTCTTCAACTTATTAGACACTATTTCAAAAGATGCATACTAACTTTCTGATTTTATTTGTATTTGTCTTCAATTAGGTTTGAGGAAGAGATCTTGTCGACCAAGGCAGCAGAGGCTGAAGCTGCTGCTGCTGCTGCCGCTAATGGGGCTCGAAATAGCGCGAAGAAGATGATTATTGGCGCTGGCACTTTCAGCCAGGTACAGCAGCAGATTTCGAGCAAAGAACCGAATTCTCCAGCGATTCCACGACCCAGACCGCCAGAGGAGAAACCTCCTCCTCGTGCTGACCTGCCTGTTGCAGGTAATGGACACATTATACAATTATTATGCAATATGCATATCAGTGTATGAATTAATTAAATATGGTTTGCCTCATTATGGTGCTGCTCTGTTAAAAGCATGGGAACTTTATTCTTTGAAAGGTAGCATTTACACAAGGCTCTTGTAGATTTATATAACTCGTTGTACCGACCATTGAGAAACATGCCATTCAATGGACCAACTTGTCACATGTTGAGAATGTGCAATATCGTATAATTAAGGTATTATCTTCTTCTTCGTCTTTGGTTCTCTGCCGTCAGGCAGGCTCATATGTCCAATGACGCCACAGTGCCACACATATCTGTTCTGTGCATCCATCTTTAGCCCTCTGTAACCGTCAGGGTAAGGTAATATATGCAATTATAATTAAATTTGTGATTTGTGCATGGTCACACCGACACTGTAAAATCATCAACAATGCTATTGTAGTATAAATATTTTAATAAGTTCTGTGCATTATGATATCATTTCAAATGTTACAATTCTTTTACAGGCCCTGCTCTGCCGCCACCTCCTCCACCTCCGCTAGATTCCAAAAGCTCATCGGTCACCAATACATCGTCCAATTCAACGATGTTCAACCTGCGACCACCTCCGCCCCCTCCAGCGTTCGTACCTCACCAGCTCCAGCTGCGGCCAATGATGCCGCCACGTCCGCCACCATTTCCCCCAAGATCCATGCCGCCCGGTCCGCCTGGAATGCACGGAGGAAACATGCCTCGTCATCCGGGAATGATGCCGCCTCCACCACCGCATCCGAACCTGCTCCAGCGGCCTCCGATGCCCCCGGGCGGCTTCATGCCCCAAATGATGCAGATGAACATGAACAACATGAACATGGGGAACAACATGAACATGGGGAACAACATGAACATGGGGAACAACATGAACATGGGTAACAACAACAACGGTCCCCCGTTCAACTTCAACCACAACATGATGATGCAGCAGCATTCGAATTCAAACGCTCCGCCCCACACCGTCGCTTCCTCCACGCAGAGTAACAACGCCGTCGTGGAAAAACCCAGAGTCGTCTACGCCGCCGCTCCGGTGAAAAGGGTAATCACGGAAAACACGAGTAAACCAGAGACCGCCGCGACTCCGACGGTCGTGGATAAACCGTCGGCGCCAAAGAAACCTCGCTGCCTGGAGCCGGCGGTGATAAAGAAACAGGTTCTGCCTGGAATAGAACTCAACGTACCAGTGGAAGAGATCGAGGCAGAAAAGAAGCTCCACTACCAGGTGCCCGTCGTTGCTCCACCTGCTGCGCCAGTCGAAGTGGAGCACGGTGGCGGTGAATCGTCGTCGCAGGAGGCGTCGAAGAAAAAGGAGAAGAAGAAGAAGTTTGTGCGCATGGCCGCAGGAACGGTTTGGGAAGACCAGACGCTGTCCGAGTGGGACCAAGGTGCGTCAACGCGTTTTGTTTTCACTGTAGACGTTAAACTTGGAGCAGTTAACAGTCTTTTCCCTCGCCATCCGATCTTCCCACCAGCGTGAACTTGGCTCATTTGAGGCACACAAATATTTGCTCTAGCCTCTGGGAAATAGTCCAGAATGCTAACTGGCGGCTAACTACCTACATAACTTATGAAAATGTGTTAACAATAATTCTCATTAGGCTTGCCAGTTTATGGCTGAAGTCAGGTACGTTCAAGTATTATTGTGGTTGAGTTGATTTTTAATTTTAATTTTTAAATTGCATTTTAATTGCTTTTCAGACGACTTCCGTCTGTTCTGCGGTGACCTTGGAAACGAAGTCATGGACGAGACTTTAGCGAGAGCGTTCAGCAAATATCCGTCGTTTGTCAAAGCGAAGGTTGTTCGAGACAAGCGTACGAATAAAACGAAAGGATTTGGTTTCGTCAGCTTCAAAGATCCTAACGACTTCATGAAGGCAATGCGTGAAATGAATGGCAAGTTGTTCAGTTTTGTATTTAATGAATGGTGATATGTAAACCAACCATGTTTTTAGGGAGACTGAATTTTAAAGTCTGCTTATTAATATAACTCCGCTTTGCCTTAATACTGCACTGCAGGTGCTGATATCTGCAGAGTGATGGAGAGAGAGAGAGAGTTCTGACAAGTGTGGGCTTGGAGAATCAAAGACAGAGCATAGTTGGTCTTTTATTTAGGTGCACCATTGTTCATTCCTTGTACATTTTACACCTAGTATGATGCCATTCTTGATTGCTTGTGCATTTTACCCCGGTGCTAAAAAATTACTAATACTGTAACTTTTGTACTTGCATTGGTTGTTTAAAAAAATAGGAAGGAAAAGGCTTAGTTAAAAAAAATCTTTTGTGCAATGTAATGCACCATTTAATATCAATTCCTAATAAATAGCAATGCTTTCTGCAAACTTGTCTTTGTCCAATGCTTATTTCTATTTCCTCTTGCTACTTGCTGATGTTATGCTGCTGTTATCGTTTACAGGAAAGTACGTCGGCAATCGGCCGATTAAACTGCGAAAAAGTACGTGGCGAGATCGACAGATAGACGTCGTTAAAAAGAAGGAAAAGGAAAAGAAGAAGCTGGGATTTAGGTGATGAAGTTGTTGATCGAATTACGTACTCTTTGTGCACTGCTTGGCCGATCAGTTGTACGTTTGAACTTGATTCGAACAGTCTGTGGATACTGCAACTGACGTGATCTTTTGAATGGATGAACAGTTACTGAACTACGTCGGTTTTTTTATCTGTTTGCGCTAAATTGCTACGGAAAGTCTGGAAAATTGCATCATATTTACATAGAACTAGCCTGAGTTTCATTTGATTTCATTTGTATTCAGCGAAACAAAAGATAAGGAGAGTATCCATCAGATCTGTCGTAAGTTTGCTCTTATTATGTTTTGGTTCATGGTACAGAAATTGAAAGGAAAGCAAAATGAAGATGTGAATTATGGTTTTTAAAAATTCTTTTTGCTTAAAACTTTGCTTAAAGCCTTGTGTGGACTGTGGAGGTACTTGCATACTCTAACCCTGATGTAAATTCAGTTCTAATTTAATACTGGATGTTAACACAAAATATAATAAATTATAATAATAGTTCTTTGCTAAGGTACTTATTGAATTCTTGGCACAGAATTGTTTGTAACATGGTCAATCAATCAATTTTCGTTTAATCAACACTTCAGGCTGGCAGAACGCAGCATGTTACATATAATTAATTTTACAGAGGTTTTATGTACAAGTTCAGTTTATATAAGCAACATAAATAAATATTTTGCTTGAATTAATATTAATTTATCTATGTTTGTTGTAGGGTTTGCTGGGTTAAAAAAATGTTTTTGAATAGTACTCTAGAGATAAGTTGCAATTATCTTTTTCCGGAAATGAGAAGCCATGAGCCCAAGGACGCAGCTCATGACCACAATAGGATGCCATGTTGTAAGCAATATGCACATGCAAGATCCTGAAAAGGTGTCTTTCTCACTATAGGCAAATGAAGCCCTTTGTGTGTACTACTGTAGGCCTGTATGTAAGTAAGTATGCATGTATGTAAGTATATATGTAAGTATGCATGTAAGTGTGTATGTGAGTATGCAATTATGCATGCATACATACTTACTTACCTACATACCCACCCACAGAATGATGTCCAATAAAGTGCAATTTATGTATTTATCAGCCCAAGGGTCCATAAAAAAGAAATTTTTGTTTCCCACTACTGATCAAGTCCCCATGGCTGGGCTAGGATGCTAAATCGAGGAGATGCCACATAAATTTCATTGCCAACTTATGTAGCTACACAGAGGAAGTTGCCTCTTGCTTATATATACTTGCCAATGACCAGGATTTCAGGAATTTTACAATGGTACGTCATGCTTGAATCGTGGAGGTCTACCGGCAGTTGCAGCCTCGTGAATTTAAGTCACTGACAATACGTTGCCCTATCAAAGCATTCATTTCGCTTGCTACACACGGTCAGCACAGTGGACACACACTCAGTAACATACTCTTCAACACTTTAATAACAAGCTGCATTGCAAATAATTTTTTTAAATAAGCAACATGTAACAACTAGTACATCTATAAAAAGCTACATTCACTCGCATCATTTACTTGGCCAAGCTACGTAGACAAGATCATTTTCCGTATTCCAGTTAATTTATGCTTTTATATTAAGAAGCCGAACCATTTCGAGTCAATAGCTACATTTATTAATCTTAGGAAACAACAATTTCAAACTGAATATTAATTTGTATGCAAATTATTAACCATGTTTCCAAGTATAGTCCAGTCAACGGTATATCAAACGATAACCAAGAAATCACGAAAGCTTCTCTACGACTATAGACATCTAGTCTTCAAATGTTTCGTCCTCAGTTTGGTGGATGGCCTCAGTCCTTACAGATGTTTTCACCAGTAGGCGATCGAAGCCAATAAGGCTGAGATGGTTATGGCCGCTGTGAAAACGGTGATTCCAGTCTTGTACTGGGTCTTCAGCTCATAGCCGTGTCCAGCATCCCAGGTCTTTAACGCAAACATAACAAAATGTTCAATGATACAAACAAACGCCTGGCACTTTTCCCAAACCACTTGATCACAAAGTCCCTGTAACACGTATGTGACCCATCTGACCAAAACCAGGCTTATGACATTGCAACGCACGCTTCTGGATGTAATGGCCAAAAAGGTAATAGAAATTAAATGTTTGGGGTTTGACAGAAAATGATATACATGTTTTAAACACATTAAAGCAGCAATTTGTGGAAAAAATTAATTTCTTATGATATTTTAGATGATTTTAAAACGCTGTTGTCTTAATAATTCAATGGAATGTCTAATTGTCTATACATGTACAAGGTAGCAATTTATGGGAGCTTGCACGCTAACTAGTTACAGTGCTAAACTTGTAATGAAGTGAGCATGGGTTTGATCCCTACCCAAGATAGTTACTGCATAAGAACATTGTGCAAGTCCTTGACTCATAAAATAGTCAACACCATCAACATAAAATCATTAGACAGTAGACTCTGATGCTTAATAAATGCACTTTTTCTAATTAATAATAATTAATTGTGACATTCATTGCTGAATAATGTCACAAGCTGATTCCATTATATAAAAATTTACCACAAACTTGTACACTTTTAAAATAAAGTTCAATTACAAATTTATACTGACCAGATGGCGAATGCCGTTGATGTAATGGTAGACCAGCGGAAAAGCGACGATGGTCTTAGCCGGGAACATCAGTACTGGAGAGATTCCTAAGTTCTTGATGTAGTCCACGTAGCATGGAAAATCTCCAGGGGCCAAGAAAACACTAATGGAGAAGGTATAGAAAGCTATAAAAAAAACACACACAGCAAATGACTCCTGCTATTGACCAAATGAAACATTTTTAACCTTGCAAAACTCATCCAGCTTCTTAACACTGATATATAACTTTCTTACAACAGAATGCTTGTGAATGTGCACACAATCATGAATGAACGAAAATGACTTGGTTTTCACAAGCTGGAAGATCAAACAGAAATTTAGCACAAGCCCTCCCAGAAAAGAATTTTAACTTTATATCATATATCATGTACACAAGCAATCATATTTTGATGCTCCTCCCCTGTTACACCTCGTAAATTTTGTGGACGCTGCCCCCACGCATACGTACAAGCTCCCCCTTTAGAGAAGTTAATTAGCTAAATTCATCTACAAGACATTTATTTTACCATAGGCTACTATGTATCTTTGTTAAACATATTTGCTATAGCTAACAATTCTAACTGTAATGGTTTACTTTTCAGATATAACAGAAGTTAATGATAATCTAATAAAATGCCATCAGTACAGAGTTAATTGATTATAGGCTAATGCAGACATCACAATTAGACATTTATGTGGTGTATGTACACATCTCATTGAGGCCTCCTTTGCCATACACAGTACACCCATACGCAAAATCTAATCACCCTGCATCACTGCGTATGCAATAATATGGAAAGACATCTGTCCACTCTCCTGTACAGTGTACATACATGACTCTAGAATTAACAGTTATCTATTATTGATCAAAAATACTGTAGAAATAACTTGGCCAGACTTACCCACTCCCATAGCTATCCCAGTCATACGGTGACACAGTGATGTCAACATTGGCAAGTGAGGCCTATTTAAAAGAAATTAAGCAAATTTCCATAGAAAGGCAAAGTATATCATATTAATTATATATCATACATATTCAATGAAACATTCCCAAGGTATCCAACAAGCTATAGTTTGAAGATAACTTCAAAAGACTAAATGAAAGAAACCTGATTTGAACTGCCCCATAATTAATATGTTCAAACAATGATGACAGCCCAATATCATGAACTGTATGCAGTGCCAAAAACATTTATGTATGATTTGCGCTCACACAGCTCAGTATGGAATAAAAGCGTAACTAGTATCTGTCTACAACTACGTTTATCATTATTTACTTATTAAAGTAAAATTTTGACCCTGGCCAAAACTTGGCCTTCAGTGGTCCTGCACTTTGGAATCGGCTGTTCTCTCTACACTGACATGTTTTTCGTTATCAACTGGAACCCAATGCACATCTTTCTGCTGCCTCAAAACTACTTTCTTTTCTCTGGGTCTATCGCACTGGCAGCACTTCCTACACAGAGTCCCAGACTTGTCTTCCATTGAAATACACCGTTATTAAATGGGACAGGCCAAATTCTGTGCACACAAGCGAATTATATATTTATTCATTGAGCATTCACTTATGTAGTATCAACTACATTGCACAAGGCCACAACAGTGAAAATGCCCACTTACGCTTACGATGTCCTATACAACATGATCCACACTATAAAACTACCGAAAGAAGAGTCAGTTTCAAACGATCTTACCTGTAGACCCACCAAGGTGAGTTTGGTCTTTTCAACGTCAGATTCTTGTCCCAGAAACGCTTCATCTCCTCGTGGGCGGACATTCCCATAGGAGCCGTGCTGTAAACGACGTAGCAGAACAAAAAACATACCAGACTTTACGTTCATCAGATGAAAACAGCAAATCAAAAGCCATGGCAAGGTTTTTTCGTGTGCAATTACACACAAAATGTGTGCCTGTAGTTCTAAATGGATTTGTGCAGTTGTAGAAACACTTCTGTGCAGTTAAAAAATAGTAGAAAAAGGTCATTGTCATCTATTCGGAGTTATTTACTATGGTGGATGTAGGAAAAGAAAGTGGTTGTGCAGTTCTAAAAATTCTTTTTAAAAAGCCCTGACCAATGGTAAAATGCTGAGAAAGGAAATCTTTCAGTCAAGCTAAAAGCATGTAGTAACATGCAGCATTTGTGATATGAACAGCAACTACTAGTTCCACGGGCTCACTTAGCTGCTAGGCAACGCTGAGCTTTCTTGGTTGTAGAGCATTTTGATTAGCCTCCAACCTCCATTCAAAGCTGCGTTTATTACATCTGACCAATCAAACTTTGTTTCATAAATCGCTCGTCTTTTTCATGTTGCCGTGGCTGGGCTGGGAGTGCTCCTAAATAGATTTCATGAAGGGGTGCTATATATAACTCCATAGAGTGAATGAATGAATGAATGACAGCCACTTTGTAATGCAGAGCTCAATCACCAATAAAACCACAGGTATCGCAGCTCTGAAACAAAGCACTTGTCGCCATTTTACTATTGTTTATAATTATCAAGCCTGTTTGTCAAAAGTCAACGAGCAGTCGAACATCCTATGCTCTTATCACTAGAAAAGACAACACTTTGGGCAACAGATTGCAATTTTGACAGTGACAGAACTTGTCAAACTATGATAAGTAGCTGTTGATATATAATGTACTAAGAGATTTAGGCAATTTGTGTACGGGAAGGGGTCTCGGTTAAATGTACGTACGCAAAATAAATGTCTAATCATGACGTCCACATAGGCCTATTCATAACTCTGTATTATCCTATAGTCGTACGATGGCATTTTTTATTACATTAAAATTATATTTTGCTCAGATCTAAACAGTAAACCATAACAGTTAAAACAAATTTTAGCTAGCAAACAACGATTTTTAACAAAAATAAATACTGGTAGTAGCCTACAGAAAAATACATGTCTGATAGATGAATTTAGCTTATTAATACCTTTGCAAGGAGAGGGGCTAGAGAAGCTCATCTGTACGTATGCACAGAGGAGGGGTAAAAAAATGTACGTGGAAGGGGGGGTCGTAAAAAGTTTTTTGCATACGTAATATGGATGGCCAATAAAGTATGATGGATGCTTTTCCAAAGCCCTATCTCCTTCCACAATCAACCCACACAAAAGAATGTTCGACATGTTCCCTATAGATCTTCAACCGTATCAACCATAACTGTCTGATATATTCTGCAAAAATTGAACATGGACAATGCCACCGTGACAACAATTTATTAGTCTACATGCTATGTACACAACAATAAGTCACCAGATCCAAATAATTAACCCCCAAATGCAAAGAAACATGCAGTAATCAATGACCTTATAAACAATGAACAAAAAACATAAACATCTTACCATCGTGTCAAAATAATGGACTGATGCGCAACCAGCAGAGGACGTGCAGCAAACCTGAAATACAAGATTACTCCTTTGGTATAACTGCAGTGGTTGGATATAAATCCTTTTTCACTTTTCTGAATATAAAAAACAGCCTAAAAGAGATGTTGCTTCAAAGTAATGGCATAGTTATAGTAAGCGGGTCCCTATATTAATGAATGACTGCACTAACCCTATCCCTAACCGAACCTCACGATGCCTAACCCGAACCTAACCGAACCTCATGATGCCTAACCTGACCCTAACCGACCCTCACGATGCCTAACCTGACCCTAACCAACACATAGGGACCCGCTTACTATAACTAAGCCAAAGTAATCACAATAGCATTCTAGATTTTTAAAATAAAACATCAGAAAGCCAATAATTAAATTGCATCATTAGATTGCCTTTCATTGCCACACTAACCCTATACCTAATCCTAACCGACCCTCACGACGCCTAACCTGATCCTAACCGACCCTCACGACGCCTAAGCTGACCCTAACCGACCCTCACGACCCCAAAACCTGAACCTAACCGACACGTCGGTCTCGGATACTATAATTATGCCCACATGTATATTTACATTAAAAATCGTCTTTACAAATTTTCTTATTATATCAGTTGTGCATAATTATTCTATTCCCGGAAATTACTGCCTCTCCATCGGCTTGGTTTTTGGACGCCAGCGTCAATAGATGATTACACATGCATCGCACTTCCACGATGATACTGCAAACCAGAATCAACAAACGTGTCAGCTTACTTTTCGTACATCACACAGTAACATTTTCAGCATCTTTCAAAGTACCCTTAAAGCAAACTTATAAAAGGTAAATACCTCAACGTTGACACAGCCATTTTCTCCGAATGACCTCCACCCTGAACGTCCGAGGGCGACAACAATACTTTGCTCTGATTGGTCAAGAAATGTTGAATGTTTCGCAAGGATTGTTTCGGATGGTGCGCTATATGTTTGGTAAGTAAGTAAATGGTAGATATTTACGCATGAACGGCAACAAAAGGTAGCTGGAACATAATTATAACTATATAGTCCGCATTTAATTTTAGCGCCAACCATAGGCGCAACCACCCTATGGGGCCCACGGGACGCGTCCCCCAACTTTTGAGTGGTCCCCTAACTTTATTATTATGGTCCCCCAACTTTTAGGACGTGATTCATTATGGTCCCGCTAACTTTTAGGACGTGATTGCACCTATGGCGCCAACGAAGGCTCACTTCTTTAGGAACACTTACCCCGACTCATATGATCTTCCACCTTCAAATCTTTTTTAAATGCACCCACCTTGACAGCCTACTCGGCCACCTCTGATCCTCGATCGATCCGCAGGTAACCGCAGTAGGCCTAGCCTATACGACCTCATTGCTCCTTCGGGATGCTCTTTAATTTGGACAAACCTTCTGACTGGAAGCATCTCTCATGAACAAGCTGATGCCCTACGCTTGACTGTTGAGTGGTGCTACAAAAAGTTGGGGACTAAGCTAGCTACAATAACGCAATATAGTTAGCCATGTAGGCCTAGGCTATAGGCCTACTCAATTGTAGGCTAACTATAAAATATATAGGCCTAGCAGAGGTCTAGCCTATAGGCTATTATTATATAGAGACCTAATTAACTAGGCCTAATTGCAATTTTGGTAACTAATGCAGCATCCATATTTAGCGTAGGCTAGGCTACTTTTAAAAAGTAGGCCTAATTGGGCTAGTAGCTAGCCTAACAGCTAGTAGCCTAGGCTATAGCTGATTGCTTTAATAAAGCAGGCCTAATGGTAGGCCTAACTAAATAAAAGTAGTTTCTTCGCGAGTTCGCGTTAGGCTTAGCTATAGGCCTACTTTAAAATATAGATTAGCTATAGGCTAAGTGCGACGTGACGATACGAATTTCAATCCTGTTTGATTTGAATGCTAGCCTATATGTAATTCGAACGATTGACCGTTTCCCGTGACTTCATTTGGGAGCTTAAGGTGACTTTCAGAGCACCTCCACAAAATCGTGAGTGCTGAGGCTGGATGCCCAAGAGCTCACTGTTTTTGATGAGCTGGTCATAAATTTTGTGGCCGTGCAATGTCTGCCTAAAATGCCATCGAAAATGCTGTAATCATTACGAAACCATACAGGCCATTCAATTGCAAATGACGGTTTAGTAGCCTAAAGCAGTTAGAGTGATATCTGAATAAGAACGTGTCCTGAATTTAGTTTAGGCCTAGGCCTACCTACCGATCGTCGATCGAATGTTGCTATAGCTGAACATTCACGTGTACACAATCTGACCGAAGGCTGTCGATGCGTGGATTCCGTTGGATGATTCTATATAATTATGTGTGTCGTGTGGGTGACGTCCCTCCGTGAATCACCCCCTCCTTAGTTTTTATCAGACACGACTATACAATATATATGTACTTGAAGAGATTGTCGTTTTTAATTTTAATGATGAATAATAACAAGTTGGTCTAAGTCTAAGAAGTCTGGATGTTCGATTCCGGTTGCTGTATGTCTCATGTGGCTGAAACCACGTGGCAGCCCGTCTCCCTGGAATAATAGCGCACTAGTCACTCCAGACGTCTCCACGCAGTTCAGCCCTCCAAAATCCCCCCGACAGTTCTCTTTAAGGTCCGCTTCGTGAGTCCCACCGTCCATCCGTCGTCGGTCCACCCTAGCGCCGATTGGTCGAAGGGTGCCGCTACCCTCCGACGCCCGGCCAATCGTCTGCGTCGTGGGCCCTCCTAGACCCGCCCGTCGAAGGCACTGTCTTTGCAAGCAGGGTACCGCTGGATAGGAGGTCTGGTTTATGGCGGTAGGTGTTAAGTGCCCCAGGGGATTCCTCTCCTGGGTCGATGGGCCGAGTGGAGGGCGACGATGGGCGTCAGATGACAAAGGCCGGCTCCTCCATTAGTTCGGGCGTAACGAGATCTTAATGGGCTCCGGTCGGATCGTTGACTCGTAGGTTTAACGCCCCTCGCCGGGCTTCAATCGCCGGTTCGTTGATTTTATTAGACGCACGAACGAGGGCGCCCCGCTTTGAAGTCCGACCGTCGCTGGCTGAGCCGAGATCTTATCGGCATGTCGCTGCCATCTTCCCCAACGGTTTGTCGCCCCTCCACCGGCTGCACTCCCGCCGCTTCTATAGCGCCACTTCTCTAGCGCCGTTGTCCAGACAGCCGTGTTCAGAGGTGAATCGTCGCGAATCACGTTCGGGAGGGCTCCACCGTGACATCCCTCCCACCCGAGATGATTCCGACGATCGTGACGGTCTCCAGGCGTTGTCGGTCCTTGCTTTCCTTTCCCATAGTCGGATGATAGTTCCTCAGGAAACACACACAAAAAAAACAGCTTTAGTCATATGTACATATTTACAGACGGCCGGGTCAGATCCCGCCGGTGCCCGGTCTCACTGTCTCCGTCAAATCCTAGACAGGAAGTCGGCGGCTACATTCTTTGGACCTGGACGATATTTAAAGCAAATGTTAAATTCTTGTAGCGCCAGCGCCCAGCGGGCGAGCTTTGCGCTCTTTGGAGCAGATTCAGTTAAGAAAGACAAAGGATTATGATCAGAAAAGATGGTTATCCTAGATAGGAAGACCCAGGGACGAAAGCGTTTAAGCGCCCAGATGACAGCATACGCCTCCCTTTCAATTGTTGACCACCGCGTCTGAACATCTGTTAGCTTCGCGCTTGCAAAAGATATGGGGCGTTCATGCCCCTCTTCAGACCATTGAAAAAGACAACAACCTACAGCGGATCCACTGGCGTCCACGGATAAGCCAAACTCTCTTGAGAAATCAATTACATGTAACTTGACAGCATTACTTAAATCGCTTTTGAGCTTATCGAGTGCCCTCTGGTGCTCAAGACTGCAGGGCACTTTCGTTGGAATATGCTTTTGCGTCAAGTCGGTTATCACTCGAGCAGTCTCAGCTATAAAGACGGTATAAAGTTTCGAAAATAGCTGAAAAAGCCAATGAGTCGTCTCACATCCTTCTTCGTAGTGGGTGGCTGGATTTTATCTAATCCCGCAATCTTCTCCGGATCGGGTTCGATTATCCCGGATCCAATCACGTGACCGACAAAAGTCGCATGACTCTGCCCAAAACTACATTTCCTTAAGCTAAGAGTCAAACCAGACACTTTAATAGTCTTTAGAAACGTTTCCAGGTGGATAAGATGGTCTTCCCAAGACATTGAAAACACCGCCATGTCGTCTACGAAGGGCTCGGTGAAGTCACGGATGGGGTGAAAAATGTTGGATACACAACGTATGAAACTGTTAGAGGCGGATTTGAGGCCAAATGGCATACGAGTGAATTCAAAGAGGCCTTCATCGCACACAAAAGCAGTAAGGTGTCGCGAAGATTCCTTCACCGGAAGTTGCCAATAGCCGCTCTTCGCGTCAAAGCAACTAATGAACCGCGCCTTCCCAACCTTCTGAAGAACATCCCCCACGTTCGGGGTCGGGTAGCAGTCACCTGCTGAGTGCATTTTAACATGTCTGTAGTCTATGGCTAGTCTTACGCCCTTCCGTCCGTCTGGTCCCTTGAGTACGCAGATGATCGGACTGGCCATTTCACTGGTCGAAGGAACAATAATACCCAAGTCCTGCATCTCTTGTATCTGTCGGGCCACTTCCGGTTTGAGCAGTTCCGGAATCCGATACGCTCGCAAGCGTTTGGGTTTGAAGCCAGGTAAGATTTTAATTTCATGCTCCACAAGCGGACAGAAACCTGGTTTCTCTGAAAATACCTCGGGGTACTGGTCTAGAAGTGATAGCAGTTGTTGTTTTTCTGAGTCGGACAGATGGGCAATTTTAACAGGATCAATCAGCGTACTTGGCCGAGGGTGGGTGTCCTTGTACTCTTCAACGACTTCCACGGACCCGAAATCCTCGTCCCGATCGAACACGACTGAACAATTATCTACAATTGCCTCTTCGATCCGTTCATTGTACTTCCGGATCTTGTTGGCATGCACATGTCTATGGGTGCCCTCTATATCGATGATGTAAGAATAGGGTGACTTGACTCTAACTACCGTTCCTGGACCCCTCCAGCGATTATAGAACTTGGCCCCATGACTATCAGGCGCAAGGAGAATGACCTTATCCCTCACCTGATATCGTCTATCCATACTTCGCATATTGTAATGGACAGTATATCTCTTCTGCTCGACTTCAGAGTGATAATCAGCATAGGACTTAGCTAGTTCTAGGTTGTCCCTTAAGTCCCTCAAATACGCTTCTGGTGTCTTACCGAGGCTGAACGGAAGTTCACGTTCGCCCGCCCATGATTCCTTTAGAATAGATAAGGGTCCCCTGGGGACAGTGCCGTACACCAACATGTATGGGTTGATATGAGTGGTTGCAGAAGGGCGTTCACGGAGGCTCCACAGCACAAATGGTAGGAGACGATGCCAACCCCTTGGGTCGTCTTGAGCTAATTTGTAAACCATACTCTTTAGACTTTGGTTGCATCTCTCCACTAAACCATTGGCCTCCGGATGACCTGGTGTACTGAAACGAGGACAACACCCTAAACGTTTTAACATTTCCTGTGTTAGTTGACTTTTGAAACTTGTGCCACAATCTGAGCTAATCACCTTGGGCACTGAAAATGTCATAAAAACCTGTAATAAGGCGTCACATACAGCCATAGCACTCATAGATCGTAACGGATAGGCCATCGGCCAGCAAGAGAACCGATCGACTATAACCAGAGCATAGTTGAATTCAGGTTTCGAGATGGTTGGATCACTTTCAGCGATGATTGGGCCTATACAATCGATGGACAAGTGTGTAAACGGAAGTTCCTCGTCCCTTGGAATAGGAGTGATGGGAACACTATGAGCCGTCTTCACAGGCGCTCTAAGCTGACAAACAGGACAGGAAGAACAATAACTCTTGATTTTATCATCCATGTGGGGAACCAAAAGCTGAGCCGAAGTCGGTCACGTGTGGATTTGAAACCCATGTGACCAGCAAAAGAAGCATCATGAGCCATCACTAGCACGGTATTGATTCTGGATTCCGGTAAGCACAGCTGCTTGACCTTATGCCCCACAATGCTCTCGCCATGGTATAAGAGTGACCCCTCCAAAAGAAAATTATTTCGGTTCTGTTGGGCCAACTTGAGATAGGGGGCCAGCGATGGACATTGATTTTGTTCAACCAACAGCCTACTCGCATCGGCTATTCGTTCACTAGGCCTATCGGGTTCAGCAGGGATATCTGGGTCAAAGAACTCGGACCGACTCACCAGTCCTTCATTTAATTGACTTCCTATCCCTTTACACAAAACCTTCTCCGCCTCGTCCTCCGCTGGGATAAGGACCGAATCTGTTTTGCTGGCTTCTGGATCGGTCGAGATCTGAGCAATCTCAGCAATACTTACGGCCAGCACGTCATACACCGCTGTCTCCTCCAGGAGCGTTTCTACCGTGGGTGTTATTATCATGGCCTCATGAAGGTTAGGGACCACCGCTAACCATACTAGTACTGGCGGGGCGATGTTAGTTAGGCCCTCAGCGTTCTCCATGACTGGTTTAACGGGTAAGCGAATTACATCAGTAATTTCGGACTGCCCATTAAGACCTGAGAGTTTAACTCTCTTGTGTACCGGTGGGTTTAGGTGCTTCACCAGCGATTGCCGTATGCAACAGATTTCGGACCCCCCCCGTCAATAAGTGCTCTTTGATTATCTAACTGTTCAATTTGAACGTCCATATAATTATGATCTTACATGGAACTGGTCAGCATCAATAAAGGATTTGTGTGCCTTAGTAGCGTCGACATTACATCTAATCTTCTTCGACGCAAAATCACCTTTGACCTTATCGGCCTCACACAAATTTACGTGTGCCGTCTTTTGATTGCCTTGTGAGTTCTTAGTTTTACCACATTGAAAAGCTCGGTGGCTGTCAGAGCCGCACTGAAAACATAAACCCTTGCGCAATGCCTCTTCCTTCGATATCTTATCGTCCTTACTTGACGTACTCACAACCTCTACTTTCTAGGTTGCTAGATTTTCATTTTGGTGGGTCGGGTGCGTTGTTCGGCTATTCGGAGCATGCGCAGAGCTGCTTGAGTTTGTAGAATTAGCCGAGTTACTCGAGCCATTCCAGCGGATAGGTTCGCCACTCCAATGATGGTATGCCATATAGTGGTCTATTGTGGCTGCTAATTCCTCTACCCGTAGCCATTCATTTTTCTCTTGCGCTAGTATGAAATCCAAACATGCACGGGGCAATAATTCCTTGAGACGGTCGGCGCACAAAAGACTTACAAGATCTTCAACAGAATTACCGACTCGCCGACTGCGAAGGTAGTAAAACAAAGCATTCTGGATCCTAGAAGCGAGAGCAGTATAAGTTTCATCAGAAGATTTTCTAGCTGAGAGAAAGCGGTCCCTAAGTTGGATTGGACTAATTCTGAATTCTCGAAGCAAGAACTCCTTAAGTTTCTGATAGTCGCAAAGTTGGTCTTGAGTCAGCCGGGTGGTCAGTGCTTTAGTCCGATCGTTAAGGTTAGCCAACAATAAGTGGGCCTTGACATCGTCGTCTACGGCAAATTGATTGAATAGCCGCTCGATATGGTAAAAATAGCAGGGCATTTCTGCCCCATCGTGTGGAAATTTGCCTATGACCTGCTTAACAGCATCGCTAAAGTGTTTTATCCTACCGGCTAACGACTGCTTGCGACAATTGTCTAGGTCGCTTCGCTTTTGTCTCTCGCGGTCAATTGCCAACTGCTCCTCACGCAGTTTCAACTCTCTACGTCTATCTTCTCTCTCTTCATCCTCCTTCTTCTCTCTACGTCTTCGCTCTTCTCCTTCCTCATCCTCCTTCATCTCTCTCCGTCTTCGATCTTCTCTCTCTTCATCATATCGCCGCATTTCAAAGGCCAGACGTTAGGGCTGCCAACCGTCCCGGATTCGCCGGGACAGTCCCGGAATCGACCCTTGCGTCCCGGGTCCCGGATTGATCTCAAATTGTCCCGGAATTTGGTCTAGAGCTCCACTTAGCACAATATTGTTGTTCTTATTAATTTTTGCAAAAACTCAACCATTTGTACGGTGATTTTTGCGTTATGCTCTCTATCAGACCTTTACATTACATTGTTTGCTGAACATCGGGCATTGAAGTCTTCAAAACTGTACAAACCACTAGCTGACACGTGAATTTTGGTTTAGCGTGTTGTGTCCTTATTTATGCCTAATGCTTTTTGCGAGAGAGCGTTCATCATTATGAACGATCTGATTGTCTAACAACCGCAATTATCTACAGTACCGAGAGTTAAACGACCTTTTTGCAGCAGAACTGTTGTTTCATATAAATTTTAGCATGACATGTACTTATTTCTAAAACTTTGTGCCCAGTGTTCTGGGGCTGCTTAAAGCACAGAAGTAGGCCATATAAATTATTAAGATAAATTCTGCTCTCCGGTCGCGGGCCTATGAGCCTACGATATGCTACATATGAACTTCCCTCAATTTGGGCTCACGAGTCTTACTCTGATAGGCCACAGGCGACTGGAGTTTGAAATGATGCCTTCCTATAGTTGATTCTTGTCTTAAATTTAGGCTACTTGTCTTTTGACGATTTATCTGAAATTATTAAGGATATTTTTTAGCATGTAGATCCTATATTGGACTGACACAATTTTTTTGCATTATAATTATATGCATGCGCTTCTGTGGATTGTGTAAATTGGTAGCCTAATGGCACATTAGTGGCTGAAGGCGTCCCGGAATGGCAAAATCAAAAGTTGGCAGCCCTACCAGACGTTGACGTTCCAGATCCAAACTTGGATCCGTACTAGTCTGCCTAAGAGCGATAGGACTGTCGTATTCGGGAGGGGTTTCATGGCCCGCGGACACACACTCCGCCCATCTCTCCATCAAATCCAGGCGTACCATAGCCTCTATTGCTGACAAAGCTACTCCAGCTTCCCGCAAACATCTTTCTAGCCTATCGCTAGACATCTTTTTAATACCCGCCTGCTGCTCGGGCGTTAACCGATCCATCACAAACAGAGAGAGTGGACAGTCCCCGCGTTCAGAAAGAGGAAAACAAAACAAAGCACAAAACAATCAGAAATGTTTCCGCCTATTCCTGCCTTCGGACTTGCAAACTTACTCTCCAAGAATACCAGACACCAGTAAAGATCCTACCTGCCTTTGTCTGCAGACTGCACGTGGCGTTGTCTCCTGGTTCTGGTCCTGGATCGTTCGGATCGATTGTAGTTCCGCGATTCCTCCGCTCCGGTTTTCTTCTGGACTTCGGTTGACCGTTTGATCGACGAGTTGGATTGCAGCTCAGCCGATTCCGTCTTGTTCATGAAGCGTAGCGTCCGCGAACTTGTACGCTTGACACTTCCGAATTTCTTTTCACTGTTTCTTACGAGCCGTAGGCCGTCTTTCCAGATTCCAATTCGCACAAGCACAATCTCATCAATGTACTCAGAAAAATCCTGTCGACTGCGCCAGAAATGTCGTGTGGGTGACGTCCCTCCGTGAATCACCCCCTCCTTAGTTTTTATCAGACACGACTATACAATATATATGTACTTGAAGAGATTGTCGTTTTTAATTTTAATGATGAATAATAACAAGTTGGTCTAAGTCTAAGAAGTCTGGATGTTCGATTCCGGTTGCTGTATGTCTCATGTGGCTGAAACCACGTGGCAGCCCGTCTCCCTGGAATAATAGCGCACTAGTCACTCCAGACGTCTCCACGCAGTTCAGCCCTCCAAAATCCCCCCGACAGTTCTCTTTAAGGTCCGCTTCGTGAGTCCCACCGTCCATCCGTCGTCGGTCCACCCTAGCGCCGATTGGTCGAAGGGTGCCGCTACCCTCCGACGCCCGGCCAATCGTCTGCGTCGTGGGCCCTCCTAGACCCGCCCGTCGAAGGCACTGTCTTTGCAAGCAGGGTACCGCTGGATAGGAGGTCTGGTTTATGGCGGTAGGTGTTAAGTGCCCCAGGGGATTCCTCCCCAGGGTCGATGGGCCGAGTGGAGGGCGACGATGGGCGTCAGATGACAAAGACCGGCTCCTCCATTAGTTCGGGCGTAACGAGATCTTAATGGGCTCCGGTCGGATCGTTGACTCGTAGGTTTAACGCCCCTCGCCGGGCTTCAATCGCCGGTTCGTTGATTTTATTAGACGCACGAACGAGGGCGCCCCGCTTTGAAGTCCGACCGTCGCTGGCTGAGCCGAGATCTTATCGGCATGTCGCTGCCATCTTCCCCAACGGTTTGTCGCCCCTCCACCGGCTGCACTCTCGCCGCTTCTATAGCGCCACTTCTCTAGCGCCGTTGTCCAGACAGCCGTGTTCAGAGGTGAATCGTCGCGAATCACGTTCGGGAGGGCTCCACCGTGACAATGTGTCTGCGAGGGATCGCCACTGATGACTGTTTCCGGCACACTGTGACTTATTTTGCTAATTATTGTTGAAATTTTCTTGTTGTTAAACTTGTAATGACACTTAGGCTAACATCACTTCGGGCCGTCTTCGTCTAGTTAACGCAGAGAGCGCTTCTGAATAGGTTTCTTGAAGAGGCGCTATAAAAATGCTCGGAATGAATAGGGCCTAGCATAGGCTAACTTGTGCCTAGGTCCACATATACATGTAGGCCTATTTTGACTCTTAGCTGTTAAGCCGATTTCCATAAATTTGCAATTAGGCTACCATCATGATGTGCTGAATCGAATTGCCTATATAGCCTATAGGCTACTTTAGAAAAAATACAAATTCGAAGGAGGTTTTGAGGCGCGTTGTATGTAGACCTATATATATATGGCATACAGCAGGGCTTTTTAAAGCGCGGAGTTGAACACAAGATGTGTAGTTGTAGCCTACGCCTAAATGAATCTGTGCAGTTGTAGAAGCACCAGGGCCGGATTAAAGCATGTTCAACATGTTCGGCCGAACAGGGGCCCCCACACTTTAGGGGCCCCCACACATGCGGAAAAGAAATTTTTCCAGGAAACATTTTTAGATTTTGAGCAAATTTCGACCAAACGACTAAAAAAAGGTCATCAGAATTTTCGGCTGAAGATCCGCAAAACATTTCCCGAACAGGGCCCCCACATTTCTTAATCCGGCCCTGAGAAGCACCTTTGTGCAGTTAAGAATAGCGAGAAAGGTCATTGTCATCCGTTTGGGAGTAAGCTTAGTCTGTAGAACCTATAGGCCTAATTTGCACTGTAGAGGACGCGAAAGAAAAGAAAGGGGTTGCATGTGCAGTTTTAAAAATTACTTTTAAAAGTCCTGCGCTATGATGTCACTTTCTGCTGATCGATCTCGCCTGTGAATTTCCGCGTGTTACTTTGGTGTTTTGTAATAATTATTATTTGGGTAAATTGTGAATCGATTTATGAGAGAAATTCAGATATAGGCTACACACACACACACACACACACACACACACACACACACACACACACACACACACACACACACACACACACACACACACACACACACACACACACACACACACACACACACACACACACACACACACACACACACACACACACACACACACACACACACACACACACACACACAACGGCTATATATATATATATATATATATATATATATATATATATATATATATAGCCTAGCTATTTGGACTTCTATAATAAATCAGCCATAGTTTTACATGCAACGAGCGTCTCTCACTCGATCTGTCTCGCTCTCTGTCTGTCTCTGTCTGTCTGTCTCTATCTGTCTCTGTATCTGTCTGTCTGTCTGTCTCTATACGCGGTGTATATATATATATATATATATATATATATATATATATATATATATATATACACACATATATAATTATATGTGTGCGTGCGTGTGGTGTGTGTGTGCGTGTGTATGTTCGCGTTTAATTGAGAGTTTATTAACGGCTATAAAAATTATATCGCTTCTGGATAAGAACATTCCCTACAGTTAGGCCTACCAGTTCTTTTATATAAATACCGAATCTTTCTATTCCGCCTCTTTTGAGTCTGGGGTCTCTATATAAATTTGCAATTAGTGCCAATTACCATAACGATGTGCTGAATCAGGCACTTTGAAAAAACCCGACGAATTCGAAGGAAGTTTTGGCGCGCGTTGTGTGTAGACCTAGGCCTATAAGCTCCGATGTTGACCGCCAGATAATTATAGCCTACAAGGAGAAAGATTATGATTCCCACTACGCCCAGAGAGAGACGATTAGCCTACAACAATTCATTCATGGCTAGTATGATATAATTATTAGCCTATTATCTATCTTGATCGTGAGTTTAACATGGATGTCAACTTCAGGCAATTAGCTTTTGATAGGACCCACTTGAAAAGCAGCACTCAAAAGCACGCATGGGCCTATGCACGAACAGACAGAACGAACTTTATTTATCAAGCTTATAGTGTGCCGTTTAGACTGCAGGCCTACTCTGCAAAAACGTTGTAAACTGACGTAAGAATTCAATTCTGATTAGTTTATAATTAACTAATCACCCATCACTGAATTGTCATGTAGCTGTAAAAAATTAATGGTCTTTTAATTGGTCTAGGCTATCTAAAATTAATTGAAATACGAAACATACCCTATAGGGGGCTGATGATGCTATAGCCTACTATTGCTATAGCTTAAATTTTTAATTAGCTAATTAGTTATGGAGCCTAATAGGCTTAAAGAAATTTTGGTAACCAAAATTTATACTAATTCAAATTATAAAGAAAGGAATCTAATTCTAATTAAAATGTAGGCTAACATTATAGGCTACGTGACCCCGCCTGTTTACTTTTAATACGGTCTTAATAGTAACTGCCTGCATGTTTAATACAGGGAGAACTCGTCGTCAAGACAAGCCTACAAAGCGTGTCTCTCATAATATATATATATATATATAAATAGGTGGCGCTAATAGCAGCTTCTTTCTTCTTACTGTGACTGGCTATAGAAATATATAGTCAATGTGCGGAATGGTTCTTAAAATATATACTTCATGTCTGAACGCCGCTTGCGATGGAAAAAGACACTGCGTGTAAGCAAAATACACTGTGAGTCTGTGTATTTTTCGCCCCTCGATAGTAAATGTATACCGAACCGAGTATACTTTGCCAAGTTCGACATTTACAACAGCAAGAAGAGATTGTGACATACCATTACTCTACCTATGACAAAAGTAGTTCACGTTTGAACTTCAACAAAGTTTAACATAACATAACACGTAGGAAACAACGTAGGAAACAAAGTTAGGCCTAGCCTAAGACTTCGCTCTAAGTATAGCCTAATGTTTCTATCAGTGCAGTGAACAGTGTACATGGTTCAAGCATACCAGTTGTAGACAAATGCATGCCAATCACTTTCCTTCATTTCCTGATTTATTCAGAAAATATGCATAGCTCAAAAAGTAATCGGAAAATGTAGGCTAGGCTACATATTTCTTCACCAGCCTCTTTGACACCAACTGCAATTAAGGACAGCGCACAAAAGAATGACAGGCACGATAAAATTCATGGCGACGTTCTGATTTATTATTAGGGCTATTATGCTAGGCCTACTGTAAACTATTTGTTTTCAATTATAATGGGATATTGCTGTTTCGTGACGGAAATACTGTCGGATTTCAGTGGAAATTAAATCTGCGCATTTGAATAGGCCCTCAATAAATTATTCACAATCACAAAATTGTCGTTCATTCGTGCATTAAATCTTATTCTGATAGGTCTAATGTTGCTCTTTGTTATAACAGATCAATAGCAAATTCTGGTTCTAAGCACACGTGCTTTTGTTTGATTTGTAGCTATGACTTTTGTTATTGCCAGTAATAAATTTTATCAATGGTCATTAATTTAATGGCAGAAATGTTTCATGAAATTGATTTTCTCATAAGAAGCACGTATTCCATAAATTGAATAAAAGGCCCCATTTGCAACCGGTAGTTCGTGAGATACTTTGCAATTTTGGTGAAAGTTTGGTGAAAACGATCTGAAGCGATTCCTTCAATCGATTCTTCGTAGACAACATTCGAGAAATTGGAAGGTGAAGTGTTTTATTCTTACTTACAATGTAGTTTAATTTCTCTTTCATAAAATTAATTTAATTCTTGCTAGCAGCAGATTTGCAGATTTTCGGGTTGTCGCTTGCCAACATATTCATGATCAAAAGTACCGGTAGCCATCAAGGAGATGGTCATCCAATACACAATTATAAGGACAACATGAAATCTTATCTGCTGTTTTATCGCTTTATACGGATTCTATTTCTCTTACAAAATTAACAGAACCAATGTTTCTTTGAAGCTATTCTAACGCTCGACACTTGCAAAATACGAGAGAAATTGAAATGAAATTAGATCCGAATTCATTTGACCGAGAATTATAAAATCTCATGACTTTTCCATGGGCGCCCGCATAAATTTTTGCAGGGGGGGGGCAAATTTTTCGATGATCGTGGTTAAATGTTTTAGTAGCAAGAGCTTTAAAAATGCAGAGCTTGAAATTAAGAATACGTGTATTTTTCAATTAGGTTTCTAAATGCAAATTTTTTAGTCTCATTTTGTGTATCAGCTTTAATATAATTATGAATAGTTTCTTTATTGCGAAGAAATTTGTTCGAAATCAAAGTAGGCCTAGATGTTAAAAGTGAGTTCCTGAAGCAGCGCTGTATAATATCATAAGTCCATTGAAATAAATGAATATCAATGAACAAAAATAGATGTCAGTTTTGAAGGTGCAAGCTAGTCTTCCTCTAGAGTGATTCCCAACCTGTGTGCCGCGGCACACTAGTGTGCCGCGAGAACTTTGCAGGTGTGCCGCGGGAAAATTCTAAGATGTTATTAATTAATAATGATTCCAAGCAAAACATGCGAAAACATCATTACTGCAGAATCAAAACTAAAGTCAGTTTGTCTTAATCTCTCACACTGTAGCAGGTTACGATCTCCAAAGGAAAGCTTGATTGTTTTCCCACAGTCATTCAATCTCAGTTAAAAAAGAAAGTTGCACCTAAAATACTAAACACATTGATAGACCTACAACCAGCACACTAGTACACTACAGCATTATTTCCCTTCACTTGCAATCGACAATTTTGACTGGGTAACATGGGCGGAGTTGCGGAGTTTGGCTTCGGTTTTTTTAGGGGAGGGGCTAAAAACCTGGGCTCTGTTAGGGTGCGAAGACTCAAATTTTTTCCTTGACCCAAAAGTTCATGTTTTTAGGAGTATGATTGTCGTCTCTGGAGCCTCATTTCAATTTGATTTGCTGACCGACTAGACTCACTAGAGTATTATTTAGAGTTTTAGACAAAAAGAACATTAAAATTAGAATATTAATAAATAGTAGTGACAAATAGTTTTAAAAAATTGATAATTATAATTAAGTGTGCCGCGAAATTTTTTGTTCTTTCTTAGTGTGCCGCAAGTCAAAAAAGGTTGGGAATCAGTCTAGAATCTAGATAGGCCTACTTCTATCCAAATTATTGTGAGAATATTATAAGGTACTTGTCGGTTAATTCACCGCCATACACAGAAACCCAATAGGCTATACGAAATTTTACATGTAGAAATTAATTCACCGCCACACGCAGTCTATTGCCTTTTTTTTCGCAATTTCCAGTTCACACTCGCAAAAACGAATGCTCGTCATTTCTTTGGACCAGCAATATACGAACAGGATGATTAATTTTGTCGGCAAGTTAGGCGTGATCCTTGTAGCCACGTGCCTTGTCGCAGAGGGATGTTTTGCCTATATCTGCGCTTAAGCAGTGGCGCAACTAGGGGAGGGGGGTGCTGGCGGTGCTTGAGCACCCCCAAGGCTAAAATATGACCCAGGAAATTTTTACAAATCCAAGTTTTTTTGTTGGAGGTGTGGGGGAGGGAGGGGGTAAGGGGTATTTCGCTGTCTAAGTCTTTCAGACTACACAATCAAGCAAGTTCTTTCTTTCTTCTGTATTATAATCTTAGTCAAATTCATAGTTTATAAAGCACTAGATTTCAGTATTTAGCTGGTCTACCTGAGTTTGTCTTGTGTCTCGAGAATTTGCCTAGTGATGAATTAAAAGCGTTATGCGTATGCCTTTACATTACAGTGTCTCACCAATTTATTTATAGGCTGATATAGTATAGTATAGTAGTATAGTATATGAGCATTTATAAAACGCCTCTTACAGACTAGCTATTCAGAGGCGCTCTCAGCGTGACAGCTCCGAGGAAATAAAAAAGACTTCAAGTAGCGAAGGGCTGAAGATGACACCCCCAATAAGATCTTACTACGGATAGTGGGAGGGAGGTCATTCCACAAAGAAGGGCCTACAACGGCAAAGGCACGGTGTTGGGCCATGGCAGTCCTTGTCCTTGGAACCAATAGATCAAGTCGATCAGCAGACCGGAGAGGCCGCGAAGAGACTGCAGGGAGGGGTTTATGCATCAAGTCACAAAGATATTTGGGAGCGTGTCCAGTTTGAGCTTTCGAAACTAAGAGCAGTACCTTGAATTGGATACGAGAGGCAACGGGAAGCCAATGAAGAACACGAGTCATGTAGGTAGAAATGTGGGAGTAGCGAGGTAGAAATATGTTACGACTTAATTGATAGTACCGTGTGTGCTATTTTTATTAAGGCCAATAGCTAAGAAATGTTTTCCTTTAAATTAGTATTATAATAATAATTAATTTTTCAGCTTTGTTTGATCTAGACATTTCCAGCGAGAAAGCGCCCAGAAATGAAAATTTCCCGCAGAAAATTTGACAAAATGATAGTTTTTAGTTGCTGTTTGTTATATTGTATTTAAAAAACTGCCATATTATTGTAAAGACCCGGCCTTCGAGCTGTCTTACTTAGCGACCCAACACGCGTGTAACTAAGCGCTGAAAGTTAGCGGGGACGTACGGATTCGCGTAGCGACCGATACGTAGCACGCACGATTATATTCAGTTTCTTTTTTTTCTTTTCTGGTTCGAGGTTTAGGCTGACATTTTTCGTCACGTGGCGAATTGCTTTAGAATTAAGGCTATTCCGAGTGGTTATTGTTTGTCTTTAATAATATCTGTACGTCGCGAGTGACGAGGATAAGTTGCGTGTTTGTTGGCATCTGTTGTGGAGAAGTTTCAAGCCAAAAATGGCAACAAACAACTTAAGTCCCTCCCATGACACAATGTACAGTTATGATCCTTCGTATGGTAACGGTAATGATTACGCCCGTGAGACGGAAGAGGGAACAGTAACGCACGGTGAGATAGACCCCGGGAATATGTCAGCCTATAACGAACAGGACGAAAGCAGAGAGCGTGCGAGCCCAGCTCGACCCCTATCGGCGAGCGCTTCCAGACCGGAAGCCGTCGACATAATGTCCCCCGAACCACTCGCGCGGCATCCTGGCACGACACCGGCGAACACTTCAATACCCGCTCTCTTTCGAAATAACCGTCCGCGTACCAGTGTACTCTTCCCACAATACACTCCCTCACTGGTGGATCGTGGAAGCAGAAACTTACAAAGTGATACCGGAAGTGTGGGGTTGGCTTACTCTTTGAGAAACGATAACACGACCAGTGAAGAGAGTATGTATCAGCAAAGAAAAAGCAGACGCTTGGGATGCCTTTTAGATGAAAGGAAAGCAGAGAATGAAGGGAGGACATATCGACAAGAGTACGTTACGGAAGTGGAAGAAGCTAATGAGGGAAATGACAATAATCCTTCACGAGTAAAGAAAAGCATGACGACGACCGAGACTGGACAATTGCAAGAAATGTTAGCACCACTACAAGAACTGTGTAGGCATCTGAGCGAGATTTGTGTGAAAAGTGGAAAAATTACAAGCAATAGTCCTGGGCTGCGGGTGGAAGTAGGACAAACGCAAAGTTGTCCCGTTAAGTTCAGTCAGTTAGAACCGCATTCGGTGATTTTAGTCGAGCCCGATGGATTGAGACAGAAGCCGACCATCGAGGGGAAATCACGTAAGATGGAAGAAACGAGATCGAGATCAGGTGGAGACAGACACAAACAGTGGCTGAAACTGGAGAAATTTGACGGTCGAACGCCTCTGGAAGCGTTTCTCGTGAAATTTGAGATCTGCTCAAGACACAACGAATGGGACGAAACCGAGAAGTTGAACCAATTGATGTGTGCCTTGGTAGGAACCGCAGCGCATCTTTTATGGGAATTCAACGCTTCCGGTCTGTCATCGTCGAGCGACCTTGTAGCACGACTTAGGAGTAGATATGGATGTTCTGATCAAACAACATTATATCGTACTCAGCTTCGTACTCGAATACAGAGAGAAGGAGAGACCTTGCAAGAATTAGCGCAAGACATACGGCGACTAATGGTGTTGGCCTATGCTGGCCCATCTACGGAAATGAGTGAGATGGTAGCCATTGATGCTTTCATTGACGCGATAGATGACTCCGAGTTGGCTCTGCGTGTGCGAGACAGGGAACCAACGAACCTTGAGCTAGCGTGCCGATATGCTATCAGACTCGAAGCTAATAAATCCACTCGGCGTAGGACTGGTGATCATGAGCAGAGATCGGGACGAGTCAACGCGATCGAAACAGACGACAGATCTAGTGAGGAAATACTTCGTAGACTGTCGGAGCAAATGGCCAACATGGAACAGCGTCAGTTGCAGATGGAGCAATGGTGGAAGACACCAACGTGGCAAGCTTCCAATGCGACAGAAAGAAATTATGAGGAGCCAAGAGACATGCCGATGGAAAATCGACAGAGATCGGAGAGAAGGGCAAGAAATAATGTAGCGACCCACGATCGGAGGAATCGACGAGGTGATGGGCGGTGCTTTCTCTGCCTTCAGCCAGGTCATTTCCGGAAGGACTGTCCAGAAGCGATGAGACACGAGCAAGGTCAAGAAGAAGGAGAAGGGATAGCTAACACACGTTACATCCAAGGAAGTACTAACGCGTACTTACAACTGCGAATAAATGGGCGGAAGATCCTAGCTCTGGTTGACACAGGGAGCGAGATGTCGCTAATGCCAGCTTCAGCAGTACGCCTTCAAGACATGCGAGAATCACGACAGCTCCTGAAAGCGGCTAACGGTACATCCATTCGAGTGCTGGGCGAGATCACGGTGCAAGGCGAAATCTCAGGGCAGATCTTCCAGATTCCTTGCCTAGTCACAGAGCATCTGAATGAAATGATTCTGGGACTCAGCTGGCTGGAACAACAGAACGCTAGTTGGAATTTCCGTGGACGCTCAATTCAACTGCAGGGACGTGATCACCCACTGCATCGTGTAGCAGGAACCGCGCGATGTCGGAGAATCGCGTTGGCAAGGAACGTCCAGGTGCCTCCTATGAGTGAAATGGACGTGCAAGTCTTCGCTGTCCTTCCCACTGTGAAAACTGATCCTCGACTCTGGGCTGTACCATCGGAAGTGCTAGAACCTGACGTTCTAGTAGCCAGTACAGTGCGACCTGATCGAACCACAGACGTCGACGCGTCTGATGGCCCAGACATCCTGCTGTCTCCCCCACGGTCGAACGTGTCTGACGACGTTCTACCAGCGACTGAAGAACGGCCGAAAGCGATTGTGCTGGACAACCGCCAGGCAATTTCCACGGACGACTCGGTTGCGGACGCCCTGAAGAAAGACGACGTACCACGCGAACTTCTTCGCTGTACTGAACGTTCGAGATATCGTCGCGAGAAACCCCCTTTCTCCTGTTGGACGGAGGAGTTCTCTATCCGAAACCAAGAGGCTGGGACCGTCGCGAAAGTACTTTGCGACCAGTTCTTTCCACGCCGTGGTTGTCCGCGTCGAATCCTGTCCGACCAAGGCCCGTTCTGCGAATCGCACCTCTTACCTGGGGTGATGGCTGCGTATCGTGCCACCAAACATTCGAGTACGGGATTCAGTCCAAACCTGTTGTTCATGGGACGAGAAGTTATCGCACCCATCGATCTGGTTCTCAGCGATGGCTCGGCGATCGAACTTTGCGACCGAACAGTGGATGAATTTGTGGATCAACGACTGCAGCGGATGCAGGACACCTATCGGTTGGTGCGAACTCACTTTCAGCAGATCGCGCAGCATCGGACTGCCCGCTACAACCTTCGAGTGCGACCCGCAGCATTCGAACCCGGCCAATGGGTATGGTACTACTGTCCCCGTCGACACACTGGTATCAAGACCAAGTGGGCCAAGTTCTACGAAGGACCGTACAAAGTTATGGACCGCGTCGGGCCTGTACTCTACCGAATACAGAAGTCGGCCCGTGCGCAACCGAAGTTGGTCTACGTGGACAAGCTGAAGAACTTCGGAGGAGACTGTCCGAAAGACTGGGATAGGCCGATATCGAACGATGTTACGGACCGAGATGAGCCCTTGGGACTAAACGAACTTGTCCAAGACGAGGAACTGAACTCTACCCCCAGACCGACCCGTCCCCATGTTTTACCTGTTCGGTTTCGTTTGTAAACCCCGCCCTGACAGTTATTCACCGTTGTGAAAACGTGTTGGTGAGGTTAAACACCTAGATAAGTGTTGGTGTTGTCCGAACCGAATTAGTTGATTAAGAGCCATTCGCAGAGGAACCGGACGACTTCGGGTCGTGTACTAGTTAATCATGTTACTGGCTAAGGATGATTATACCGTTTCGTGTTCTGTTTGGTTTTGGTGTGCTGTTGGAACGTTGTGATGCAAGCAGTTATGACTTTGGGCGCATATGTATTGACAGTAGGTGACCCTGCAGTCCAAATTTCATTTGCCGGGCTTTTTGTTTTGACATATGCCCGAGGTATGGAAATTTGTAGAAGGGGTAGACCGTTGTTTGAATGGTCCAGTTACCGTTTGGGTCTTCCCGTGGTTTCACCACTTGAGTAGGTGGGGGAGAGTGTAAAGACCCGGCCTTCGAGCTGTCTTACTTAGCGACACAACACGCGTGTAACTAAGCGCTGAAAGTTAGCGGGGACGTACGGATTCGCGTAGCGACCGATACGTAGCACGCACGATTATATTCAGTTTCTTTTTTTTCTTTTCTGGTTCGAGGTTTAGGCTGACATTTTTCGTCACGTGGCGAATTGCTTTAGAATTAAGGCTATTCCGAGTGGTTATTGTTTGTCTTTAATAATATCTGTACGTCGCGAGTGACGAGGATAAGTTGCGTGTTTGTTGGCATCTGTTGTGGAGAAGTTTCAAGCCAAAAATGGCAACAAACAACTTAAGTCCCTCCCATGACACAATGTACAGTTATGATCCTTCGTATGGTAACGGTAATGATTACGCCCGTGAGACGGAAGAGGGAACAGTAACGCACGGTGAGATAGACCCCGGGAATATGTCAGCCTATAACGAACAGGACGAAAGCAGAGAGCGTGCGAGCCCAGCTCGACCCCTATCGGCGAGCGCTTCCAGATCGGAAGCCGTCGACATAATGTCCCCCGAACCACTCGCGCGGCATCCTGGCACGACACCGGCGAACACTTCAATACCCGCTCTCTTTCGAAATAACCGTCCGCGTACCAGTGTACTCTTCCCACAATACACTCCCTCACTGGTGGATCGTGGAAGCAGAAACTTACATTATACCATGATCTTATTTCCTACTATATAAATATAATTTTATTATTTGGTATTATAATATAATTATGTCTATCATATGATAATATAATGTGCAAAACTTACTGTCATAGGCGGATATTTAATGCGATAGGGGAGACGTAAGTAGGCTAAATGTGAGGCTCAGGCAACACTCTGAAGTCTTAGCCTAAACCCCCGAAATTTGTGGTGTAAGAGTCAGGAGACTGAGTTGCTTTTATCCCCTATTATGTCATAAATATGTCATAAATATTATTGTAAATTTCTGCAGTGTTATCCACTGTTTATCCTTTATGAACAATTTTGCTAAGACAACAGCCTAAAATGCTATCATTACGGTGTGTGTAAATTAAAAAATTCTTAAACGATGGAAAGAGACATGTATTGAAATCTTATACCACGTCTCTGAGCACTAAAATCATGAGTTATTTTGTTTAAAAAAAATGACAGCTTAAAAGTCAGGGTCCACTGTGCAATGTGTGCATTTCCAATTTTTAAGCAGGCCTCGGCCTAATTGTGAGGCAACACTCAGAAATTTTAAACTAAAATCTATGGCTATCAGCATTGAATATGTGCAATTTTTTTTATTAAGATGACAGCTTAAATGCCTGCCATTACAGTATGGAAATAAAAAAATTAAACAATGGGGGGGCATTGAAGTCTTACACCATGTCTTTCAGCAATGAAATCATGATAAATTTGGTTAAAATGACAGCCTAAAACGATACAACTGCAGTGTGGAAATAAAAATACTATGTTGGGGAGGAAGTATATCCCCCTGGCGTAACTGCAGTAAGCTTATTCATAGTTATAGGCCATGGCACGAATGTGCTTATGAAGTTATGATACGATCTGCGATATGTTTCAAACGTATTTGTGCGCTCCATAATGTCACAAGCGCCGATCGACGTTTGGACGCGCCTTTGGACGCCAAGTCTTAATGTACTACAATTTGAAAAAATCAAAAAGGTTATTTTTCATGGTATCCGGTCAAAACCGCGCACACAAAACCGCGCACACAAAACCGCGCACACAAAACCGCGATTCACAAAACCGCGCACGCTCATTACCGCGCACGATCATTACCTCGCACGATCATAACCGCATTCATGTATTTCAACATTCATCCAGCTTTCATGTCAGATCTAAAAATACCTTCATCCAACTTCTATATCGCGATCGCTATTTTTGTCAATCCAGCTTCTATTTTAGGTTTTTAAACATATGAAAATACCTTCATCCAGCTTCAATTTCTCATGTGTTACTTTCGTCAATCCAGCTTCTATTTCATATATAAAAATACCTTCATCCAGCTTCCATTTCTCATGCTTAATTTTCGTCAATCCAGCTTCTATTTCATATCTAAGAATACCTTCACCCAGCTTCCATTTCTTATGCGTTATTTTCATCAATCCAGCTTCTATTTCACCTGTAAAAGAATCTTCATCCAGCTTCCATTTTTCATGCATTAATTTCGTCAATCCAGCTTTTATTTTATATCTAAAAATATTTTCATCCAGCTACCATTTCTCATGCGTTATTTTCATCAATCCAGCCTCAATTTCACCTCTAATATAATTTATTCCAGCTTCCATTTCTCAAGCTCTGGATCAGTTGTCTGTAGACCAATTGTCGTTAGACCAGTTGCCTGTAGACAAGTTGTCGTTTGACGAGTTGTCTGTAGACACCGCTTAAATAGAAGTTGGATGAAGGTATGTTTAGATCTGACATAAAATCCATGGAAACTGGATGCATGTTGAAATACTTGAATGCGGTTATGATCGTGCGCGGTAATGATCGTGCGCGGTAATGAGCGTGCGCGGTTTTGTAAATCGCGGTTTTGTGTGCGCGGTGTTGTGTGCGCGGTTTTGTGTGCGCGGTTTTGACAGTAAACCATTTTTCATGCTACTATAGTGCTACTACCATACCATAGTCCATACCAACTTCTATAGTTTCAGAAGCCAGTTTTATTCGTCCATGCAGCTTCTATAGTTGCACAAGAAACTGTTTCATCAATCCCACTCCGGGAACTCCCTATATTATTCCATTGCCTCTTTTAGAAGTGTTCTTTCTGCACGGATGTAGGCTATTGCATTCAACAGCGTTAGCCAAAGAAATGTCGTCGTTCACCCAAACGTCCGGTTTCGGATGCTGGAAAACGGAAGGACGTGAACGTCACCCACTTGCATGCCTAAGTTGTCTGCGTAGGCCTACTTAGGTCTAAAAGGTCTACAACACAGTACACTGTATGCTACGATAGGCCTACTCGCCTCTGAAGACAGAGAACGATGAAGATGGGTAGCAGTGGACTTAGGGTTGAGGAGATGATGAAACAATTAACCAGTAAAATATTGGTTTTCTTCAAGCATATAGAGGGTCGTCCGTTGTTTCGGTTAACTCTTTTTTTCAGCATTGAAAAATGAATAACCTCTAAGATAATCGCTTGTAGGTCGGTCTTTGACCCATCCCTATCGATATGTACATGTAGGCCTATATAATGATATCATATCGTGCCTGTGCAAGTGTTCCTATTATAATCTATATCTATAAGGAAGGATGTGTGTTTATTTATATATTTATTTATTTATTTATATATATGTTTGTCCAGAATACACGCCCACAGTTTCGCAGCTATTGATCTGAAACTTTGCACCTAGACAGGGATCCACCAGACTTAAAAAGTGCAGGGGTTGGCGAATTTCTAACACCATGGGGGGCCAGGCTGGGGGGTATTTAGGGGGAGGCGAAATTTTTTTTGGCAGCTATTGATTTAAAATTTTGCATTTAGACAGAGGACCGTCAGGTACCCCCAGTAAACGAGTTTGCGAATCCCTACCACCATGGGGAGAATGGGTGGGGGCAAAAAACTCCATTTTCCCTATTTTTATACCATCGCCATAGTTTCACAGCTATTCACCTGAAAAGTTGCAGCTAGATAGGGTGCCACCGGGACCACCTCGCCCCCAACCAACACCCACGTCGCCCCACAGGGGCCGGGTGGGGCGGGGCGTTGTTTAGGGGGCGAACATTTTTTTTTGGGGGGGCAACTTTTCTTGCAGCTATTGATGTCAAATTTTGCATTTAGACAGAGGACCGTCAGGTCCACCCAGTGGAGGAGGTGGCGAATCTTTACCACCAGGGGGAGAATGGGGGAGGGGCGAAAACTCCATTTTCCATATTTTTTACCATCGCCATAGTTTCACAGCTATTCACCTGAAAAGTTGCAGCTAGATAGAGTGCCACCGGGACCACCTCGCCACCAGCCAATACACCCCTCGCCCCACAGGGGCCTGCTGGGGCAGGGCGTTGTTTAGGAAGGGCCAAAAAATGGGGGGCAATTTTTTTTGGCAGTTTTCCAGCTATTGATCTGAAACTTTGCATCTAGAGAGAGGACCGTCAGGTCCAGCCAGTGGAGGGGATGGTGAATCTCTTCCACCAGGGGTCCACGGTGGGGTGCGAAAACCCAAACTTTTGCTATTTCCATTCCATCGCCATAGTTTCACAGCTATTCACTGGAAAAGTTGCAGCTATATAGGGTGCCACCGGGGCTACCTCGCCCCAAACCAACACACACCTCGCCCGGCATGGGCCTGGTGGGGACAGGGAGGGTGCTGTACGGGGTAGAAAAAATTTTTGGGGCCAAATTTTTTTGCAGCTTTGCAGCTATTGATATGAAATTTGCATGTAGACAGAAGATCGTCAAGTCCAGCCAGTGGAGGGGCCATGGTGGGGGCCCGAAAACCCAAACTTTTGCTATTTCCATTCCGTCACCATAGCTTCACGGCTATTTACATAAAATCCTGGGCATCGCCGGGTACCCCAGCTAGTATTATTATAATAGACTACATCCTTCCGCTTTACCTCTCAGCTATGAAACTCTGGCAATCCATTACGCATAAATACATTGCGGTCCGTAATGCCACAGACACTAATGTGTCACTGAAGGTTAATAGCAACGAATGTCTGATGGTCGACTTCTGTGTAAACTTTATGAGTGTCGTTATTACCACAAGTATTGTATTTTATCGTATTGCATTGTATAAAACATTTATAAAGCGCCTCTACTAGGGTGAACCGTTCAAGTAGCCAACGGCATCTACCATGCTGCACCAGGTTATAAATTGTCGCTAAAAGAAAGACTTTTAGCACATGTAGGCTATGCTCTTAGTCATGAAGAAAATGTTTGATTATGCAGAAAATGTCTGATTAGACCACATTAATATTGCTGGGCACACGCACTGTATACGATTGACTTACATCATTGAACCTCTGATTATCTGATATGTTCTTAATCGCAATCGTAACCTCTGGTGGGTTCTCTTCAACTGCATCCTCCTCAAAACCTAAGCGTGGGAACAGGATTAGTCATTCAGATACAGTGACAATATTAGTAATGATGATGATGATGACGATAATGATGAATTGATGATGATGACGACAACGACGATGATGATGACGACGCGACGACGATGATGATGATGATGACGATGACGACGATGATGATGATGATGACGAGATATTGATGAAGATATGATGATGACGACGACGACGACGACGATGATGATGATGGAATATCGACAGGTAATAAATATCTTCTCTCTTTCGCTAGGGTTAGGCTCTTGCAGTCTTTCCACGAGACTGACCTTCGAGCATAGGCGTAGGAGACGGGGTCCAGAGGGGCAAATGCCCCCAAATTTCGGGCAAGTCTGGTTTTTGCGCAAGCAGACCAGGAAAAATTTTTAAAAACTATCTAAAATTTTCGGAAGATTTTGACCGGACGACTAAAAAAAGGTCGTCAGAATTTTCTGACAAAAGAAGTAACGGAAATTTGCTGTCAATTTCGACCGGACGACGAAAAAGGTCATCAGATTTTTCGGGCAAAAGTTAACTTTGCCCCCCCCCCCACTCCTGAAATGTCTCCTACGCCTATGCCTTCGAGTCTTCGACTTCTGTTTTTTTAACTCTTGTTCATGTAGGCTACTCGCAACTTAGCTGACTTCGCATGCCTTCTCAAAGCGTTAGCTTCGCGCCAGCTCCTGAGATGTGCACAGAGTTCTTGCTCGTCTGCAAGTAGCTGCGACCGTTCACTTCGAGAGATGATGGTCCAGTCCTGAGGGCTGGACGGAAACAACCGATAAGAGACCCTATGACTGATCTTTTGACCGTAATGGGTAATGAAGACTAAATCAACCTTATGGGTATCGAACCTACGTCCTTGTGATCTTCATGCAACCATATCCATGCCCATGTTCAGTTATAGTGTGGCAGATAATACTTAGGCGGAATCTGTTATAACTCCAGGTTCCAACTACATGTATAGCCTATACCTAATATTATATGTCAAGCATGCAGTGGTTTGGACGAACACAGTACACGTGTGGTGGAATTGGAATTTGGAGCTGTGAAAAGGTAAGAAAAGTAGAGGAATTATGATGCGTGCATGCCTCCTAATTCAGAGCTTAGCCTATAATTAACACACTGCAGAGGAGTAGGCCTAGAGCAGATCGATGAACACAGGCCTGTTATATCGAGTGTATAACTGTATACCATTAACCCCTGGAGTAACCCCCGGACAAATCTCCCAGACAAAACCTTCGGAAAGCCCCTCCTATTTAGTCTAGGACAAAAACGATCAAAACCCCAGTTTCTGAGCAAACAGCCTATTTATGTAGTAGGGGCGCTTTATAAATCTCCAAAGTGAATGATTATGGGTATCAAACCTACGTGCTTGTGATCTTCATGTTGAGTCCTGGGTATGACGTTAAACTACATCCGGCTATGGGCTAGTCTAAAACAATCCCCCTGCTCCAGGGTCATGGAGTGAAGACGGATGACTGAGGTAGTCAACGCCGGGATGATCAGCCTGCCTCGATTTGATCTATATATATACTCGCGTTGGAGTGGCGAATCAACCGATCGAGGAACATTCAGCCTATGAAAATGATGAGAGGGAATTTGTTGCCGCATCATGCAACGCCCCATGCAGGAGGGCATGCTCCATGATGATGATAGTGAATGATTGAATGAATAGCAGGAGTTAGTATACCTAATAGACAGTTGCCGTAAGCTAAGTCATGGGCATGCACTCTGACCATTCGCTGCAGGTCGTATCTGATCCTACGAGACATCACTTCTTAAAGGTGTACACACTTTAAGTCGAGGTCATCACGGTATTCGTCACGCTTTGGATAGACTGTCAACAGACACGATGAGTCGAGGGCCAAAGGGAAGTTTTATCTGGGAACCCATGTGACGTAACTGGGACGCTTCATTTCGTCAGAAAAGATTTCGTAACACCGTTGATCACTGTCACCTGATTAGTGACGATGATTATGATGACATCCAGTCAAAGATTACAGTGTGTTTACACGATGCTCATGACGCTGCAGATCGCGGACCTGGGATTGCAGATAACCTAAGGCTTCTTCTTCTGCAGTGTGATGACATCAGGAAATGGACAAAAACACAAATGAAGAGGAGGAGGAGTGGGAAGCCTAATCTGCATGTCGTCAGCAGATCGAGTTCAAAGAGCCTAAACATAGATCTATAAATTATATATAGATCTATATATTATAGGCCTATATAGATCTATATATTAAACATATATTAAGCATAGATCTATATATTAAACATAGATCTATATATTAAACATAGATCTATAAATTATATATAGATCTACTTCAAAGAAACGTCATCGGCAGATTAACACTTCACTGTAGGTCTACTCTAACAGGAGCCACTAAGTCTCGATTTCAATGGGACGACAGGAGCCTTATACATCTGCTTCATGCATGTGCCGAAAAATGGAATAACTAACATAAATATATGTTTAACTAAGGGCAGGTGCGCAACTCGTGCTGGAGTCTTGCGTTGTATATAATATTGTATACACATATATATATACACTGTGTCCCAATAAATCGGGCACCCTTTTTATAATGTGAATAAAACAGGCAAATCTTAATCGATTTTCAAAATTTCAAAACTGTTTTTGTCCTGAGATAATTACCTTACACTGATTCAAATATGAAGTTTCTGGCATGAATATTGACGTCACAATTACGTCATTTGCATCAGAGAATTCATATGTTAATATACCGAACACAACTTTTTCGGTACTTAACATTTGAATTCTCTGATGCAAATGACGCAATTGTGGCGTCAATATTCATGCCAGAAACTTCATATTTGAATCAGTGTAAGGTAATTATCTCAGGATAAAAACAGTTTTGAAATTTTGAAAATCGATTAAGATTAGCCTGTTTTATTCACATTATAAAAAGGGTGCCCGATTTATTGGGACACAGTGTATATATATATATGTGTGTGTGTGTGTCTGTGTGCGTGTGTGTGTATGGCATATTATTGTATGTATATTTTATATATACGTTTTGTATATTATATAGGCCTACATATGAATGACATATATAATAGTATATATTTTATATATATGTTTTATATATTATATATATTTTATATATATATATGTGTGTGTATGACATATATAATTGTATGTATATTTTATATATAATTATATGGTTTATATTATATATATATTATATATTATATATTATATATGAATGACATATATAATAGTATGTATATTTTATATATTTATATATTCTATGTGTTTAAGTATATATTATATTATATACTATTGTTGCCTTGCTGATGGTGCACAGTGGATCAGTAGGCCTAGATGCGTAGCATGCAGTCAAGTGGTCAAAGCATGATATAATTATATCCTTGGTACAGACCGGATGTGCGTGTGTATTGAGAAGCGTTTGCATATACTTGTGCTGGAGTGCTGCTGGTGGTCGCTCATATCAAACGCACACAGCGCTAATTAATTCATTGCTTTATTGCTGTTTCTATGTTCCACTGTGTTTCGGAACATGTCATTCAGGGAATGCAGTAGGACATACCCTCATATATACGCTCAGATACCCGCGGATCATTCACGAATTCCTCTGCAACAGCAGCGAATAGCTGCAGCCCATTGTAACGGGATCTTGGAACTTCCTGATGCGCCAGATTAATTAAAGTCATCATGAGTTGGTAAAAGTAGGCTTATGCCGCTTTTCCTTAAAGGATGTTGCATTAATTGTTGCTGTTATGGAGAGATGCCTGTTGTAAAAAGAAAGATAGGATCTTCATTCCATCAGTTGGTGGGGTTCAGGGACCAAACGGACCATGGCCCACAAGGTCTCATCATTGCATGATATGCTTGGGGCTTTTCCTCGCAAAATTCGGAAAGTGTTTTTTAAAACTTCAATGCCGCTTTGTTCACGTTTTCCTTACGATGCACCGCGCTTTCAGCAATTATAGCTACTGTCAGTAATGTAAAGTATAGGCTAATATGATGCAAATCTTCTAAATCTCACAGCACGTCCTGCAGACAAGAGACCAGCTTAAACGGATTCGGGGCCATGCAGGTCAGAATCCAGGTGTTGCGATGGAAATAGCTGATTATAATAATTAGCCTATTATGGTCATGTGGTGACGCAGGAGTGCAATAGAATCAGGAGAGGACATGTATACGACTTGATGGAGTTCGGCGTTTGATAGTCGGGGAAAGCTACGGGAGATAGTTTGGACAAAAGAATGAGAGAAGCATGGATTTTTTAAACAATTTGTTAGAACAGCACAACCAACACTTGTTCATTCAGGTGGATGATGCACACGCCGTTCTTGCGATCAAGTTCAGAAAAAAATTGTCCAAAAGGAGTCCATGTTGGCGGGCTAGTATACAAGCAGGGTTGTATTCGTTTTTATACGCGGGTATGCGACGTTTACTCACCTCATCTTAGTATACGGGGGAAATGACCTACAGACAGGCCTATATACATTGTAGGCAATTTGTAGCGTGAATTCTCCTCTAACTTTGCCAGTAAGCTTACACCCTGTTATAGCAAGGCGTAGGAGGAAGGAGTTCATGAGATCTGAAGTGGAAAAGTTGTAGGGATAGGTTAGTTTGCTCAGGGAATTGCTGAGGGAAATATTTCGAGGAATCCAGTGTTTTAAGAGTTTAGGCATAGTATATAATTAGACGTGGGCGTTTGTTCATGCTGATGTCTTGGCGGTGGACGGTGGTTGTAACTAATTTATTCGTAGATGATTTAGTGCATCTGGAAAGGAGTGAGTGAAAAAATATACGAACAGTCCTAAACTGTCAGCGTAGACAATCATATATAGGGTGATGGTACTGCAGACGGAAAGTATGACGGAGTTTGTTTAGTGGGAGACCGAGTGTTATTATCTCAATGACTTCATCATTTCCAGCTGCCATAAATTGTTACTATAACTTTATTATTTATTACCATGGTTATTATGACCAGCTTTATTCCAGACGTTTGGCTGCTCATAATTATATACACGACAGATAATAAATCAGGGAATTTATAAGCCCTCATCACCCCGAGGTCTTACTATATCTTGCCTCGCTGTCATTAAGTGTGACGGTCGTAAATAACAATCAGTAGGTAGGCCATTTGACAAAGTTTTCATCTGCACGTTATATATAATACAGGCCTATAAAACTGTCCATTCATTCATTTCAGACATTGAAATAGAAATAAGCTTAGACATTGAAATTAACTGCACAAAAATTGAACTATAGAGCAAACAGAAATTCGCTTAGCCTAGAGATCGCACTTTTCTGCGGGACTGCACACCAAAAAATCCCCAGTGCTAATTAGGCCTAACTTGCGACTGTGATGGCGGCGCCGATTAATGCGAGGATTGTGACAAGCGGTTTTGATGAATTGGCAGAAAAACTACAAGAATCACACGAGTCGAACACCCAACTTGTCACCATGATTCACTGGTGTTTGCACGTGTCATATCTTTCTGTTTGCATGCGTGCGCGATTCCGATTGCGTTACCGCGAGCTTTGAATTAACAGTTGTAGGACGTCGATTAGTTCGTTATATAAAAATAACATAAAGTTAACTTTTGCTGCTATCATCCCACTTAGTGGCTTAATGGGTGAATGCACGTTCTGAGAAAATCGCGAACTAACCTGTCTACTTGTTAAAATAGCAGTCAATCATTTCTGACATCGCCGCCGGAAATACACACTCCGCTGCTGATTAATACACTCACTCAATGTCTACAGTATTTGATAAGCCATCTCGTCGACATTTTGTCGTCGTCCCATGCAAGGCGTCTTTAATTGGGGCTGGTGAGCGGGGGGGGGGGGAGTGGGTGGAGGTGAGCCTCTGCGACCGTCTATAAAGTTGACGTTTGTCCCTCTACGGGTTGCCAGTTGGGGAAGATCACTGCCTTATTCGGACGGATAGCCAAGTTGGATTGGAAGCGCTGCTGAACCGATCGAGCTACTACTTAACTTAACCGCCTCTTTACTTTGTAGCTTCAACAATCTTTGGACGCGAACAGCAAACTTAAGAGTAGGTATGTGCACGAATACAAAGCAATTAGTAATAATAGTAGCTGCTATTTCTGTCTTATTGAAACACATCGATAGCTAGATACCTAGGCCTATGTAGCTCGATATTATCCACTGTATACACAATTACACATACTTCAGGAAGTTCAGGTCTACAGTACAGTGCAGCGTATATTACGTGAATGGTCTAATCGTGACAATAGTAGCCTATATAGGCCCCCCAGAAATTTGCGCCAAGAAACTGAAAAAATTGCGCACCAAAAGCGATAAATTTGCGCCAATTTTGCGCAAGTTAAAAAATGATAATTTTCGTTAGTTTTTCATTGAATCAGTGTACCAAAGTATCTATCGAACAGTATTTTTTCATTTAGTGTAAAGTTTTGGCGTTCTAGAAATTAGAAAATCAACCAAAAAATGCAGTTATAAAGTTTCTATAGCCTAACCATGAGATTAATGTATTCAGACGATTGCAAAGAATTTTAATCTTGCAAAATTTACGCCCACCGAAATCTACGCTCATTACAAATAGGCCTACAACTTCAAGATGGTATTAATTATATATCATATGCCTATAATTTTATTATAATGAATCACCAATTTACAAAACGTGTCGAATAGTAGCCTTCCGTCTTCGTGTGCACGCCTGACGCATAGATATACATGTAGATTAAATGCGTTCGTTCTGTCATAAGCTGAGACAGCACGCGACGCTGCCGTGTGATCGCTTTGAGAAACTTCGTCTAACATATTTTATTGTGTGGCCGTGAAGTTCTGGAATTTTTATACTTTAAGTTTTGTGCATTAGCCTACTACTAAAAATAACGATCTTTAACTAAAAATTCCGATATAATTTCGTCCCATTCGGCGGCCGCCATTTTGATTATCGCTCATCGTTTTCGTTGCTATGTTGAACGGCCGCGCGCTAAAGTGATTTTTAAGTCAATCAAAGCCCAAATTAGATAAATAATCAAGATTTTGTCAAAAATTGCGCCAAAATCGCGCGGATTGGCAATTTTTGCGCTGTTGCGCGAAACCTGGAAATTTGCAGAAAAGTTGCGTTGCGCAAGATCGCGAATTTCTGGGGGCCCTACCTATACGTCGTGACAGACATTATGTTTATTTAGTCAATGAACGTGGAGTATTATAGGCGTAAGTCGACGGTGTTCAAATTAAAGTTTTCGTATGTAGCCTACTCTCCATGCTTCTATAGTTCGTTGTGGACTAAATAAGTGCCGGTATGGGGGAAACACCTTAAATGTTATTATATGCAGCGGTTAGCAAACTTGCATGCTATTATATTGCATTGTTTTATCAGCTATTATAATTTGTGCAAAACATGCCACTTTGACTAGGAAGGATTTAATCAGTGCTAAAAGTGTAAAAAAAAGTGCCTGGACGGCAGTGGACGCCCTTACTATAAGATGCATGTTTGGTTGGATGGATGGATGCATGGATGAATGGATGGATGGATGGATGGATGAATGAATGGATACTAAGATGCATGTCTGGTTGGATGGATGGATGGATGAATGGATGGATGGATGGATGAATGGATGGATACTAAGATGCATGTCTGGTTGGATGATTGGATGGATGGATGGATGAATGGATGAATGGATGGACGGATGGATGGATGGATGGATGGATGGATGGATAGACAGGTGGATACTAAGATGCATGTTTGGTTGGATGGCTGGATGGATGGGTGGATGGACGGATGGATGGATGAATGGATGGACGGATGGACGAGTGAATGGATGGATGGATGGATGGATGGATAGACAGGTGGATACTAAGATGCATGTCTGGCTGGATGATTGGATGGATGGATGGATGGATGGATGAATGGATGAATGGATGAATGGATGGACGGATGGATGGATGGATGGATGGATAGACAGGTGGATACTAAGATGCATGTTTGGTTGGATGGCTGGATGGATGGGTGGATGGACGGATGGATGGATGAATGGATGGACGGATGGACGAATGAATGGATGGACGGATGTATGGATGGATGGACAGGTGGATAATAAGATGCATGTCTGGCTGGATGATTGGATGGATGGATGGATGAATGGATGAATGGAGGTTTCGTCTATTTTATCAATCAAAATTTATATAGCGTCCCTTCAAGATCGCTGCTCATAGGCGTTCCCGATCCAGGCCTGGTCGAAAAGAAAAAGTCTTGATACGACATTTATAAAGAGCCAGCAGAGTAAAGCTGTCTATAGTCTACAGGCTATAAATCAAGCAATCTATCAATGAATTACTTTTATTCTCCCGGTTGTCAAGCTGACAGATAGCAATTTGTTAGAAGTGTCAGTCGGAAGTCAGGTATCAAAATTGCTTCAGGTGACATGCAGTTAGTTACTCAACAGGTTGAGAGTAGACCTATAGATCTATAGACAAATGACCAATTTAAGTTGAAGTTGAGGTATTACGAGTAATGAAGCTTAATCTCGACCTTGTCTGTCGTCTTCAAGGTCTAACCTAGGCCTACAGAGATTCATGCTTGTATGTTTGCAAAAATTTTGCATTCGTCTGTATGTTTGTAAGTTCCTTATACTTACGCAGGTATGTTTGCATGTAATAATTATGCAGGCAAGCGTGCAATGCTCGTGCATGCATGAGTGTGCTCTTGTATTGTTTATTAGCTCATGAGTATTAGGCCTATATCACTATCAGCTTAGTATCAGGTCACGCCATTGTTGATGGAGGTGCTTACAACGCGAAAGATGTGAAACGCAGTTATTACCGTAGGCCTACTCCACCTTACATGTAAGTCCTTAACCCACTTTGCGTTACTTTGTTTTACATAACAATACATTAGCCTACACGGTCTTATCTTACTTACCTAGCTTATTTCAATCTGTGTCTGCCTAGTCTAAGACAGAGCACAACTATAAATTTTAGTCTTGCCATATCTTCCTCATCTTCCCATATCTTTCCCCTATCTTTCAGCCTTCCCTTATAAGACCTTCTCTGCCTTCCATTACCTTTTAACATTCTCTTACCTAAGTTACCTTCGTAACCGACCATTGCCTTAATGATGACACTTCCTCTTTGTCTTGCAGTATGGAACTGAAGAATTATCTCATCTCATTGTGTGTCGTCGTACAGCTGCCGTTATTCTTGACAGCTCCAACTTCTGATGGCAGCAGGTCTTCAGTCAAATCGAGTAAGTAGACGGCTATTCAACGGTTGACTGAGTTGCCGATACAGTGGGTTCAGGGTTCGAACTTATGAGTACGTAGTAGGCTATAATAGGCCTACACGTGACAATGTAAACTGTCGTCGTACAGCTGCCATTATTGTTGACAACTTCAACTACTGATGGCAGGTCTTCTATTTCTCCGCTACATTTCTTCTTTTAACTTGTCTAAAATTATTTGAAATGCGAAACATATGCGAGGTATTATTTTTTTTTCTGCCCCGAGGTATTATGATCCCTCAAGGACTTACACCCTAATGCTAAAATAAAAACATCTGGAACGGCGCCTAGTCGCCGTTGAAATCCAGTGATTTTATTATTATTATTTTTTTGGACTATTTTTAATTATTATTATTAGCCTATTATCATTATTATTATAATACAACAATCTTTATTAATAAACAAAGGTGTGCCAAACAATAACCGGAGATATTACTAATGTCGTTCTGGAACGGCTCACTCGTTAGTGTCTGGTTGGGCAAAAGTGCCACGGAAAGAAATGGCATTTAAGCGTTGGATGGTGGCAGAAAGGCGTTGAAAAAGGTAAGATGTCTCTCTAATATCTCCAGAGATTAGTGTTAGACGTTTTCCAAGGTCCTTAATGAAATCAAGTCCATTGTTGTTAATTGGGCCCAGAGTCTCCAGGGCCACGGGAACAAAGTGGTGGTTGGTCAACAGGTGGTCGTACTTGACAGTTTTTCTCGTGTCCGCCAATTCAGCTGCAGCCCCCGCCGTTGCAGCCGAGGCATGTAGGTAGGAAGGAGCAACCGTGTCTATGACGGTGGCATCCCACACGAGGCTGCGTCCTCCTCGCCACGGAATCAAAGTCATCCCGTCGGGTCTTTTTCCGTCTGTGCGTGAGAGACCGGGTGGTTCCTTGATGTTCGGCATTCCAGCTTGTGTAAGACTTCTGCTTATGATGTCGTTTAGAGTCGCGTGTCTGGCTATTCGGCCCGGACCTAGGCTACATGATAGACCATGCGAACCCTCTGCAGTGACATTCATCCCACAAGGGCACGTGTGGGGCTCACAGGTCATCGTTCCCAATCTCAAACCCACTGCCACTCTGATTGTCTCATCATCCATTCGTAACCCACATGATGAGATCGGGAGTGCGAATAGCCAGTCTCCAGCGTGAGGCGCCGCTGTTGCTTTCAGCCTTGCTTGATGGTATTCGTCGTTGCAGCCTTCTGTCAGTGAGTCCTTCATCTTCTCTATAAGTGGTCCGTCCCAACAAGCTTGTTTATATGCTGCCTGGTTGTCTGGTCGTATTGTTTGACTTTCTTCCAACCATAGTTGCAGCATATATTCCTCCTATTATTATTATTATTATTATTATTATTATTATTATTATTATTATTATTATTATTATTATTATTATTATTATTATTATTTAGCATTTGCAGACGCGTACGATGATGATGATGATGATGATGATGATGATGATGATGATGATGATGATGATGATGATGATGATGATGACGATGACGACGGCGACGATGATGATGATACCAAACTTGTTTGATAATCCGTATATAATTTATCAACATTCGTTCTTGTGCATTGTAACTGAACAGCAGAGGGTGGTTCGGAATCGCTGCACGGTATCATCATCGAATTGGAAAACGTTCTTTACAAGTTAAAAGACTATTCGAGAAGACAGGAAGAACTAGACAACATCAAAGGTAAAGCCATCCTTCAAGTTGCCTTATATTCAAACAATTATTTATTTATTTACTTATTCATTTTTTTAATAGGAACACTTATTATAGCACCCTTTCAAGACTATCTACTCAGAAGTGCTCCCGACCCAAACTCGGCTAAATATGACAGTTTTAAGGCTAGAGTGGAACACGGTAGAGAGATCCCTGCCGAAGTGCCACATGAAGGCCATTCCAGGTGGCAGGGCCAGCGACCGAGTTGCAGGTGCTAACTAGAAAGTAACTCTGATGGTAAGACAGGCTGTAGGAAACATCATAGACCTACCTTATATTTTAACATCGTTAGCGTCAGTTAAAACTCTGTACTTCGCAACTGTCTGATATATCTGACGGTAATACTTAGATCTGACTTAAGCCTACCAATCACTCAGCAATCTACCCAGCTTGGTCAATCTATCAGGGTGATAATTGCCGGGGCTGGGTGGGGTCGACCTCCAATTGTATTTCTTAGGATTTCACAGTGATGTCTTCTTATTTGCACATCCCATGCAACTCCATAATCAAATTAATCATAGCATAACTTTCTCTATAATTCTCATAGGCCTACTGCTATCCATCCACCAATTCATTCACCCAATAGCCTATATAAATTATTTAAATAAGAATGATGACCCGGTTTCATATGCCTCTCGTGTCTACTATAATGTGCTGCCTATTTCAGCATTTAGGCTACCCCTCTACGTGCCTGTTAATTCCTTCGATCATTAGGAAACTATCCAAGCGTCTACTTAACTTCTGCAAAACAGGAACCGCAATCAGCATGTATACCAACCCTGCCGTCGCTGCCGACATCCCAAATTCTCTGCCTCAAACATGTAGGAGGCAGGCCTATATTTGCTTAATTAGGCCTCAAGTGTCGACAAAGTTAGGTCTACTTATGATACATCGTTAATGACATGTGATCATAATTTATAACTTGTCGGCTGGTAATCGGCCGCGCCATTTTTGAAGACTTCAACGAAACATTGCGTTGACTGTAAGCACACATAGCCTTGAATTAGAAGCAATTTCCACAGTTGAAGGCAGAGACAGGCACAGAGACATCCACACATATCCACAGAGAGGCAGACGTGTGCCATTGTGAAACGTGTTATAAACCAGGTCAGAGGAAGAGCGTGAAAGTTCAGACGAAGAAGATACATCAAAAGACATCGAGAGACATCAAGAGATCATCCGGAGCTAACACGATTTATAATTAATTTATGTATACCATAATGGTTGCCTAAACGACGTACACATAGAAGTGCGCGCGCACACACATACACATAGTTACACGCATACATACATCCATTCATGCATACATACGTACACAGTTACATGCATTCATGCATACATACATACATACACTCATACACACATGCACATTTACATACATACATACATACATACATACATACATACATACATACATACATACATACATACATACATACATACATACATACATACATACATACATACATACATACATACATACATACATACATACATACATACATACATACATACATACATACATACATACATACATACACACATACACACAAACACACATACATACATATAATACACACATACACACATACATACATACACACATACATACATACATACATACATACATACATACATACATACATACATACATACATACATACATACATACATACATACATACATACATACATACACATACATACATACAATACAATACAAACATGCATTGTACATACACAGACTTAAACTTCTCCACTGCTCGCACTTTGGCAGTGCCAGTCACAAGCCTAGATAAAAGAGGAGGACAGCGATTACACTGAAACTATACTATTACCACAAACATGGACATGTTGGACAGATTTGAACTTTAGCCTCCCGTTGTTGATAGGTGATGCGAGCCAAGACGTTGTGAGAGGCAAATCCACAGACGCCGAACAAGAACTTCCTCCATCAAAAAAAAGTCTCCCGATCTCCTCCTCCTCCTCTTCCTCATCCTCATCTTCACAAGAAGGTGAAACAATGAAAACAATTCTTCTAGCCATCAATGACTACGTTACGTCAATTTTTATTATTACAGGCAGTACGAGAATTGTAGAAAACTAATTGAGGAGGGTCAGACCGTCAGACGTCCACTAACAATAGACTACTTTTCTTTTTCAGAAGTTTCTTTGAAGGACGCCATTGAATATCTCGTAGCTTTGGCGAAGCAAAAGAAGGCAGAGAAACGAGATCACGGTGAGTGTATAATCATTTATGACATCATTGGTTGACAATCTAAGCACCTTGCTCATGATTCTAGTCCACCACCATGCGTTATTTTAACATGTCTGATCCCCTATGATTGACTACTTAAAGTCGACTGCTTTAACCTTGTAGGCATAACAATCGACAAGAAAAGTAGGCTAAATCATGGAAAGATGCATGCCTGATTTAAGTTTACGCAAATTCGTGTAATTTATAGACCTTATAATACTAAATCTTATTTGGATAATAGGAATGAGAACTACCGGTAGCTATTCTATTTATTGTTACTATTTTTTGCCCTGAGGTAGGCCTACTTTGTTATTATCGGTATCGCCATCATCATCGTCGTCATAATCATCATCGTCATAATCATCATCATCGTCATCATTTTGGTATTGTTCATTATTTTCCATTACTATCATCAGCATCAGCAGCAGCCATAGGCGCTGAGTTGAGGCAAAGAGTTGGGGGTGCCCAAAGTCGTGTGGGAAAAATCCGCGCGTCAGCGCGGGAAAACTTTTTGGGGTCTTTTTGGCTAGGAAAGGTAATGAAATTACTCCCTCTGACAGTAGAACTTGCAATCAAGCACAACAAAGAAAGAACTCTAGAGAATTAGGATGATCATAATTTAGTCATAATATATCCATACGTTTAATAGGTCAACAAACTCAAATTTAGCACGAGTGTGTGGACGAAGGAAAGACGTGAGATTTTTTGACGGCCGAAAAGTTTTTGACGACGTCCATGACTCCAAAAATTCAGACCTTAACGGGATCACTGTCTACGATGATTGGCGTCTTGCTACAACGCCATCGATATAAATTATATTTAGAACATCGATCGGACACGCAATGACCTATTACAAAGTGATAGCAGAAACGTTTATTTATATAGTACAAGATTAACAAAGAGATCATATTGATAAAAATAAGTAAGCAATGATTTTAGGCAAAAGAAGTGAGCATCAACAAAATAAAAATAATCTCTCGAAAAGTGCTTGCTGACTTATTTCAGGTGGTGCCCAGGGCTATGCGGGCCTCGCATGGCCAATTTCTGGTGGTGCTGAGCACCCCCGGGCCTCGCAGAGTCGGCGCCCATGGCAGCAGCATCACCATCATCACTATTTTCCTCTTCATTATCGTCATGAACAGCAGCATCCCCACCACCACCACCACCATCATCATCATCATCATCATCATCATCATCATCATCATCATCATCATCATCATCATCATCATCATCATCATCATCATCATCATCATCATCATCGTCGTCGTCGTCGTCGTCGTCGTCGTCATCATCGTCATCAGTGGCAGCAAAGCATGTCGAACTTCCATCGTGCAAGTCGATATCCAGACGATCAGTTTCAGCCTGTATTGCAGTGTATTCATTTAACCAATCCTGTTTCACGTGTCGCTTTAACAGCACATAATAATTATTCTGTTGAAATTAACTGCAGCTAATCTGTCAACATTTGATCTCATGTCTAATACAATTAAACTGATCTTTCTCTTTTGTAGACATTCCATTTCCGTTGGCACCGAAAGAAGGCTCTAACTAAGCCATCCGCCAGTCGTGTAAAATAATTGTCAAGGTAATATCTGATGCACTTAATGAGTCTTGACTTATCTTGTAAGTCTTACTTCCTTGCTTAGCCTATTGCAGATAAGCGACGTAGGCCTCTATAAATAGATTTGACACTGCGCTAAATGCTTAGAACAAAACCTTACCTTTACCTATAAGCAGTTATGGTACGTATACCCTGCCTGTATATCAAGCTACTTGCGTACTTGCTTCTTTCTTAAATATTTATCTACGAGGTTGTGTACCTAATTACATACTTGCCTTTCTACCTGCGTATAAGGCTACCTACGTAGGCCTAGGGCTGTGTGTCTTCTTAACAGTGTCATTTAAACAGCAACTTTCAGAAAAAATGGTATAACCTAAAGACACAGGCCCACGTGTTCTCATATCGGTTTTAATCTCTTTTAGATCACGTTTATAGGCATAATTATACATGTATAATTTTTTATAGGCCTATATTATTGCACAACAATACCGGTATTTTTATTTTGTTACAAGAACGTTGGCGGCATTCGTTGGCCAGTGTTTCCGACAAAAAGTGTTCGCAGTTTTCGCCATGACTTCTTCAAGGATGTAGATGTTCACATTGATCAGACTGAAACGAACTTACTCTATAGTTTGCGTCGTCGTCGGCTATGCATGATATACATCAGGGGTTCTCAACCTTTTCCGCGCGTGACACACCTAAACTTGCAACCAAATTTGGCGACACACCACGCAGCCGTCACTAGACCTATGTCAATTTTGTCAATATCTTTAAAATTAAAATAGACCTGTGTTAAAGTTAAAATTGCTGACTTTTTAAAATTCTTAACATTTCTAATGAATAAAATTGTTGACACTGAATGCTTTTTAATTTCTAATGATTCTAAAATTTTAAATTCCAACTAGCTAAATCTACGATTCTGCGTCATTTTAAGACTACGTTAATTGCTTAGACCAGGGAGAGGTACAATGGACGCAGTGCTCATAATGAGGCAGGTGCAGGAAAAGGTATTAGAAGGAAACAACAAAATATACTGGACCTTTGTGGACATGGAAAAAGCTTTCGACAGAGTGCCAAGAGATGTAGTTTACTGGAGCTTAAGGAAGAAAGGAGTCCCGGAGGTGTTGGTGTGCCTGGTAAGGTCGATGTATGAAGGGGCAAGAACAACGGTAAGAAGCAGTGTGGGAAATACAGGAAAATTTGAGATACGAATAGGTGTGCACCAGGGATCATGTCTGAGTCCCCTACTATTCATTATTGTGATGGATGCTGTGTCGGAGCATGTAAGGAGAGAAGTTCCATGGGATATGCTGTATGCGGATGATCTTGTGCTGGCGGCCGATGCAGAGGAGAAGATGCAGACACATTTTACGGAGTGGCAGATGGCAGTGGAGAGCAAGGGCCTCAAGGTAAACATAAACAAAACAGAGACCATGGTATGCTCTAAAAAGGGGGAAACCGTGGAGATAAAGAGCACTACAGAAGAACCACTGAAGCAGGTGGAAACGTTTAAATACCTGGGATCGACGATGAATGCGCAAGGAGGATGTGAAAAGGACGTCAGGAACAGAATCAAAGTAGCGTGGCAGAAGTGGAGAGAATTATCAAAAGTGCTGTGCGACGTCAAAATGCCAATCCACCTTAAGGGAAAAATCTACAAAACAATGATAAGGCCGGTAATGCTATATGGAGCAGAGGCCTGAGCGTTGACGAAAAGGGAAGAAGGTCTGCTGGAAAGAACAGAGATGAGAATGCTGCGATGGATACTTGGGATATCACTGAAAGACAAGAAGCGAAGTGACGACATCAGAAAGAAGCTTGGTGTGGCGTGCATCACTGACAAGGCACCAGTGTGAGAATTGTCGAAAAAAGACTGGGGGGGGGGGGGGTCAGACTTTGAGCCATGTAAAGTTGACTTTTTAGCCGCAATTTGAGGGCTAGTAATTTTAACAGTTTTACGTCAACGAAATTTGACAGCAGCAGAATTCAACGTACGCTATAGCAGCCTATAGATTTATAAGACAAACTTGAATTAAAAAAATAGGAGCTTTGTAGAGGAGATTTAAAGATGCAACGAACCGCTTAATGATGACATCACCAAATTTATCATTATGATAATAGTCACAATAAAGTGAATAATCCATAGGTTCATGAACCGTTCATCAAATAAGACAATGGAAGAAAAAATGACAGAATTAACAGAGCTATAGCAAGCGCATACTTTGAACAGCAGCTGCAGCTTCTGTCAAAAGAAGCAGAGATAATTCTCGAGACAATCGAATTCCGTTTCATCATCACCACCACCACCATGCACCATCATAGTCAACATCATCATCACCTACATCATCATTATCATCATCATCATCGTCGTCGTCGTCATCCTCATCCGCATCATCATCAGCAGCATCCGCATCATCATCATCATAATCATCCCTAAGACAAGACCTGCATTCTGCAGAGAAACTTGGATGCAAAATCATGCAAACCAGAGGTAATGCTCAAGATATCATCAATCATCATCATCATCATCATCATCATCATCATCATCATCATCATCATCATCATCATCATCATCATCATCATCATCATCATCATCATCATCATCATCATCATCATCATCATCATCAATGTCCATGGGTTCATCGCCCATAGGTGCTCAAGATAGACAACAAATAATGGACGGTAATAAGATTATTGAGACAAACAAATAGCATGAAAGCCATTTTTATATAATAATTGATTGTCTGCATCACATAGGCCTACCTTCATGTAGGCTAGCCTACATTATCACATTGATCCAGCAGACTAGATGTTTTGGCTTTGCTCATCTCCATCACAAATTTATGTATCGGATCCGTTTTGAGAAATCAAACTGCATGAGGAAGTCTCATCTTTTAACCACCTCGACCATTTACAGTTAGACATAATTTTAGCAATAATTATTATGGTAAACGCCAACATATTCAGAGTGTCGCCTTTAGTAGGATTATACACAGGGTACGCCAAAAAAAAAGACCCCCCCTAAGATTTTTGCCAATATCTTGACCAAAAGTAAGAATTTTGAGATGAAATTTTACTGTCTTAAACACAATTCATATTTACACATGATGGCCAGATTTCATCAAAATATTTCAAACAGAACAAAAGTTATGCCACTTTTAGTGAGGCCACCCACCGGTTTTTGACGATTCAAAAACGCGACGCAACAAAAAGTAATAAAAATTCAATCTAAAAATTCAGGCCAGTATCTTGGCCAAAAGTAAGAATATCGAAATGAAATTTTACAGGCTTAAAGACAATTCATATCTGTATATGACGGTCAGATTTCATCAAAATATTTCCAAAACAACAAAAGTTATACCACTTTTAGTGAGGCCACCCCCCAATTTTTGACAATTCAAAGACGTAACGCAGCAAAAACACGATTTTGTTAAGTCTCATCTCAAATAATTATTATCAAATAGCCTTGATATTGACAGATGATCATTATTATTACTATTTAAAAAAGAAACAGGGTACCAGCGTAGCTGCACGTCACTGAGAAGTCACTTAGCAAGATGACAATCAAATTCTTAAAATAAGAAATAATAATGAATCTGTCAGATAATCAACACATCCATCAAGAACTCTTCATAGAGACTCAAAATAAGTTTTGGCACGGGTGGTGGGCACATTGAACACAAGTTGGGAAACACTACCAAGTTCATTTGACAACAGTTATTTGTGATGAGACTTAAAATCGTGTTTTTGTCACTTTTTGTTGCGTTTCGTTTTTGAAACGTCAAAAAACGGTGGGTGGTCTCACTAAAAGTGGCATAACTTTTGTGCAGTATTAAATATTGTGATGAAATTCGGCCACTATGTGTAGATATGAATTGTCTATAAGACTGTAAAATTTCATTTCGATTTTTTAAATTTTGGCCAAGATATTCGCAAAAAACCTTAAAAAATTGCGTTTCGTTTTTGAAACGTCAAAAAACGGGGGGTCACCTCCCTAAAATTGGCATAACTTTTGTTCTGTTTGAAATATTTTGATGAAATCTGGCCATCATATGTAAATATGAATTGTCTATAAGCATGTAAAATTTCATTCGAAAATTCTTAATTTTGGCCAAGATAGTGGCAAAAAACCTAGGGGGGGTCTTTTTTTTGGCGCACCCTGTATATTATATGCCTACAGTCCCTACACCCGGGGGTCGATGTAAACTCATCTAGTCTCTTAGTCTACTCCCACTCTGACAGACAATGTGACATATTATGTTATATCGACTTCAGTCTTCAGTCTTCTGCTGTTGAGCAGGTTTGTGACATGGACGACCTCGTGATCCCCTCCGACCTCCGCCATCCCGCTCTATCCTGCGCCTTCCTCTTGGTGGTACCATATACATGTTATATACATAATATATATATATATATATATATATATTACAGCTGTCTTATGATGATACACTGAACATCACATTCATCCTCACTTTCCTCAGATCACCTCTACTGCGGGTCTACAACATTGGAGAGCAGGAAAAATATATCTGTCATTGACCAATTTAGTTGTGTTGTGGTTTTCAGTGAAGCGCAGGCCCGAAGAGCAAGGTTCACCAGCATCGATGATTGACTCAATTTCACCCTAGCGACCCTACCATGCTGACCCTTTCCTGCGATCAGAGCCAGCTTTGGTTGGCTTGAGAAACATTAACCCTATTTTTATAGCATTAGCGGCTTAGCTTAATGTTTCCACAAAGTTGGGTGACCACGCCTCGATCTACCCCCGCTTCCACAGCTATCAGCGATACTATATAACTCCTCTTCCCTCTTCAGGATCGACCCCCCCTGATGGCAGATGAGTCACTTTATCTGCAGCGAATGCGTGCCTCATGCCTAATGTGAGGTTTCAGTTCTACGAAAAATGGGTGGGAAGTTCATAGGTCCTGACAAGTGATAAGTTGTAGGCATATACAAGCATGGGCCTGTAGGGAGCGACAAAGGTTCACCCTTCTTCTCCCCTCGTCCACTCTCCATTGATCATCCTCTGAACCCTAGATTACCATAGGCTACACTGTGGAAATTTCTTATCTTTGTAGTGAATAAGTTCAATGATGCTATGTTACAGTGACGCGACTAACAGCTGGGGGGTTGGAAACGACCCCCTGGGGTGTGCACTAGAGACTGAACTGGGGGGTCCTAAGAGAGACTGGGGGGTTGAACCCCCCCAACCCCCGGCAATTCTCACCCTGCAAGGCACGAGAAACCAGACTGAGGTGGTATGGACACGTAATGAGAAAAGAGGAGGATAGCTGTGTCAAAAGAATCATGCAAGAGGAAGTATAGGCCTATGGTCGACGCAGTCGGGAACGACAGAAGAAAATATGGGAGGACGTGATACAACAGGACCTGAAGCTGCTCAAAATGAAGAAAGAAGACACTGCATGGAAACAGAGACAAGTGGAGGAGAAGGATCCGAATGGCTGACCCCTCGCCAGAGGGAATAATTCTAGCCTAAAGGAAAAGAAGAAGTTAATTGCTTAAATTGGCCTAACAGTAACGAGATTTTTCCTCCTGGATTGTTTTGGGATAGTAAGACGTTCCAGGATCGACAGGTTTTGTGAGTGCAGGGGTCTCATGACACTTTAAGCTTGAGGCCTTACCCATTAACGTGAATAATTAATGAACATGATAGGATATATCTATACAGGCCTATTTTAGGTTAAAAAAGAGCATAAAAACTACATGTATCATTAATTATCTACATAATATCCATTTATGTAGGGATTATGCCCTACAAGGCAGACATTGTGATCGCTCCAGATTGCGATTAAATGAAATAGATATAGGGTACTACGAATTCTCACAGCCTACGCCTGCTAAACTGCTAAAGTCAGTGTAGGCCTAATGCAAGAACGACGGTTGTATGCTGTGAGAATTCGCGACACACCAATTCCTCGCGACACACCAGCGACACACCATTTTTACGCGACACACCTCCGGTCACCAGTGTGTCGCGACACACCGGTTGAGAACCTCTGATATACATCATGAGTGTTGCTTTTTATCACAGCCGAATTGAATGTAGAATACTTTCAAAGCAATGAACTGTTGTTAACTGATCGTCCGCTAGCTTTTTCACTGCCTCCAATATGTGTTTTTCGAGATGAATAGAATAGTCATGCAGCTGAATAGATTTGTTCAACAAACAATGGATATGTCTGTCTTTGTTTACTGTTATAACCAGTTAGGGGCATAGCCTGTATATTTGTATAATTAGCTATATAATTAAGCACATACAGAATATAGGCCTAAATACATATACAGAGTATATATAATTATACGCAGTATATATACTGAGTATTTATATACAGAGCATATATATATACAGAATATATATATTCATTCATTCATTCATTCGGACATTTATATAGCGCTCCTTCAAGTAATTAACTACTCAGAGGCGCTCCCGACTCCAGCGCGCCCAAAAAGAACAGTTTTAAGTTTAGTAAGGAACAATCCTGGTAGAGTCCCAGGGTGTAGGCGTAGCTCAAAAGGAAGGCTATTCCAGACCACCGGACCAACCACAGAAAAGGCTCGATTCTTCATGGTAGCAGTACGAGCAAAAGGAACCAAGAGGACTCCCTTATCAGAGTATACAGAGTATATTATAGGTTACAGTGTATACATATAATATATCCATCCCACAAACCCACCAACCACCGGCCAGGAGTTTGTTTGAGAGGAGGGCGCTTAACTCGCGGGGACGTAACTAGCGTTGGGCTTGGGGGGGCCTTAAGCCTCCCCAAACGAAGCTGAAGCCCCCCCAAATAAATCAAGCCGTTGTATACGCTTACGGCTAAATATGCTCCCTCATGCTCAAGGCTTAAGCCCCCAAACGAAAAATCTTAGTTACGTCCCTGATTAAATCTCGAGCAAGCCGACAAAAACCGAATCAGCTGACTAAGGAATTTGGAGAAGCATCGTGAGCTCTCATAGCGGGGTCATTGCCATGGCGGCCAATAGCCAATACATTTACGAACTACAGCACAGTCAGTGCTTACTATAGTATAAAAAGAAGAAGTGCCTGGACGTCCCTCACCTGTTCAGGTGTGCTGGCCAAATAAGCGGCATGACGGCATAGATATCTGGAAAAAGTGCCTGGACGTCGTCCATGACCGTGTGCAGATAAGCTATCCCATTCCATAACCTCAATTGTAGGCTTCAATAAGGTCTCCACTAGTTTCCTCGATTTCTCCAACCTTAATAATTGTTTGTTTATCTCTTTTCAACCTTTCTTTCGTGTTTCAAATGCTTGTAAATCCATATCGTTAAAGGATCGACGTAAATCCTTAACCCTCCCCCTTACATCGTGTCTTACAATTAGTAAATACATTATAATTATTACATAAGTTAATCATTTCGATTTTTTCGAACCATCCAAAATTAAGGCTGTATTAATTTTAGGAGTGTTTTGGGCTTTCGGACACATCCAAACGAATTATAATGTAAATATGAAATAATGTATTTACTAGGCCTAACTACTGTTTCTACTGGTGTATATAGGCTACTGTTTCTCTATTGAAGAGTCATTGACACGAACGCAACAAGGTATAGGCCTATAAAGTTGCAGCTTAGAGTTAGGATAGGCCTAATGAAAAACAGTCATCAACAAAGAAGCTGAGGAGTGAATGAAGGAATTAAATTATTATGTAAATACACATTCCTTCGACCATCTGTCATGAATTAGGCTACTTTCATAACCCTGACACGACCTGCTTAGATTGTATGGCTGGCGCCGTCACTGGGTAAGCTAAGCTGCTAAGCTACAAGACATCAATAGGGGCCGCGGATAAAGAAATGTTTGAAGGGGCCAAAATTTTCGGTGATCTTTTCCTGAAAAAATCTGATGACCTTTTTTAAGTCGTCCGGCCGAAATGTGTGAAAAATATACCATTTTCCCTGCCAAAAAATCTGATGACCTTTTTTTAGTCGTCTGGTCGTAATCTCTTCGGAATATAGCCTACTATGACCTCTCTAGTCGTGCATTGATTTAAATGTTCTTGAAACCAAATGGGGGGACGTCCCATGCAGTTTTTAAATGGGGGCCATGGCCGGATTGGCCCCCCTGGATCCGCCTCTGGACACCAGCATAATAGTTTGCCTTTTTATTGTCTTATAAATAAGGCGCCTGTTTGAAAGTGCGTCCGTTTGGTTGGCGCACTCTCAAACAAGAGCCTTAATTTATAAGCGGCGCCCGTTTGGCAGTCACCCTGTCGAAGTCGCCCGTTAATAGTAGGCCTAAATCCTAATTTTGCCACTATAGCCCTGCTCCATATAAATTATAGCCTGGCTAACAGTCTCTTATTGTGGGCGCGGAGGGTAAGTTCGTCGTCTTGCAGCCGAAGGGTTAATTGCAGGTTCGAATCCACCTTAAGTCCAGTGGTGTAGTCCTAAAAAATGAAGTGCATGGGGGGGGGGGGGAACGCTTCATATTAGGCTTACAAATTTTTCTCAATTATTAATTTATTGTTATTACAGTACTAAAAAAGTGGGAAATGGCGTTCCCACGCGCCCCCCCCCCCCCACTAGGCTACAACACTGCTTAAGTCGCCGCGTAGGGACCCTGGGCAAGTCCTTCGCTCGTAATTGCTCAGCGCTTCGGCGTGAAATTCCGATGCAATGTCCGCTACGTTCCTCTGTAGTCGGGAGCGCCTCTGACTCTCTGAGTAGCGAGCTGAAGCGGCGCTATAGCCTAACAAGTGCACGTTTGTTTGTTTGTATGTGCACTTGTTATAGCGTCCCTTTAAGCCCTGGCTACTCAGAAGCGCTCCCGAATGCAGAGCGGACACTGCATCGGAGTTTCACGCCGAAGCGCTGAGCAATTGTGAGTGAAGGACTTGCCCAAGGTCCTTACGCGGTGAGGTGGATTCGAACCTCGAACCTTCCGGCTCCAAGGCAACGACGCCACCACTACACCACCGCGCCCCACGTATACAAAGACAGAGCAACAACATCATAAAATCACACAGTAGCAGCAGTCGATCAGTACAATAAAACTCATAATTGCTAAGCGCTTCGGCGTGAAACTCCGATGCAGTGTTCGCTCTGCATTCGGGAGCGCCTCTGAGTAGTGAGAGCTTGAAGGGGCGCTATAACAAGTGCACATACACACAAACATAAAAAATTCAAATGATTGATGCAGAAGTCAAAAAGATCAGGCCAAAGGGGCATAATAATTATTATGGATCCGCTGAAATTATTATTTTTTTATTATCACGAATCCATTTTAACATAGAGATGTACGCTATATATATAAAATATATAGGCTAGAGAGAGTATGGCCTATCTCCTCTGCATGGAAATGTTAAGTCACCAACAACCTTATATATATTAACGGTAATCACGCCAGTGACGTCACTCTGTGCAAACGACCAATCACAGGCGATTTCGTATCGGCCCTGCAATCAGATTTGAATTCTCTAATATACGTCACTACGATTTAAACGACGGCTGGTGTGAGAAATCGCTTGTGATTGGTCGGCACTATTATTAGACAGCGACACCAATATGGCGGCGTGATGTTTCCTCTAGCGTTATATTATTATAATACATCTCTATGCATTTTACTAACCAGCACACAGGTGGCGCGTCACTTCGACTTCAAACAGGATGTACAATTGTTTATGTGACTTTCTACTTGTCGATTTTTATCGAGTCTTTTCTCGTGCTGATCACGAACACTTCCTTTCCCAAAAGAGAAGTCAATAACGTGAGTACGGTGTTAGATTTTGTCTTATTTGAATCCGAATAATCTGTCAACTTTACGCCACAATTTAATGCCAGACACTAGCCATTTGCATCCTTGTACTTTCCTTTATCCGAAAATACCAAAAATTTCAGACATTTTTATATTTAAGTTGTATTTTAGTGGTTGCAATTTACTTAGCAGTTCACGACTCATGCCTAAAATTCACATTTCATAATTATAAAAATGATACGATAAAAAACATCTGCTTTTTATGTGTAACAATTGCATATTGTCGTGTCGACTATTTCTTTACCATCTGATTTTCAAGAATTACGCGAAGGTCCTGGGTTGTGTAGGACATTTTACATGTTTATTTATAGTGTACTAATGGTCAATGACTAATATTATAATGCAGCACGTCCAACAACTACATGACGATTTAGTAAATCCTAGACATCTAAAATTGAAATTTGTTATTTAA
>OX243813.1:47673973-47973966 GCA_945859605.1 Lumbricus rubellus | reverse complement strand
ATGCTGAAACGCTATTATGAGCGTCAACCAGAGACAGAGAACAGACCGAGCGAGGAAACCGTGAACGACGAAATGCAAGCTGTAGGAGCGGCTGTCGTCGTCGAAGAATTGTCGGATGCAGAGATGAATGTGACAGGTGAAGGAAATCTGCCACTCTTTAACAATCTGCAGAAAGAGACCTACAAAGATGTGGAGATAGGCCATGATCTGTCAGAGGATCAGAAGAAGGAGGTCGAAAACCTCTTGGAGAATTCCAAGACATCTTCAGTGACTGTGCTAAGAAGAATCAAGCTAGTCGGTCATCGGATTCAGCCTGCGTTAAATGTCGCAGGCTGAAGAGACCATATCCTGTGCCATAGGCTATGAGACAGGATCTAGACAAGGAAATCGATGACTAGGTTAGGAGTGATTCCACAGCAGAATGTGAGTGAGTAAGTAGGATGGATCATCAGTCTTTGATCTATCATCAAGGAGCTAACCAGTAAATGGGAGTTTAATATTTACTGGGTATTTAATTTTGCAGCCGTATTCCTTATACTATACGCTCAACTAAAGGGTTTGAAAATGTGGGGGGCCGATTTTTTAAGCCGCCATCTGTAGGCCTAAATAGGAACTAGGATAAGTAAACCTAGATATTAACAGGGCAATCGTTTTAGTTTTAGTTGTAAAGAAAAGCTAAGTTAGTTTTCTCTTACGTGGGGGGCCATCGACAATTCTTCTTTGTCTGGGGGGAGGGCACGACCATCGATTAGGGCTTTATAGGCGTAGCCTATTAACGATACTGTTTTTGCTATATATGTAACTATGTCTTTTAGTTTAATTTCAGTTGTCTTTTTATCTGAATAATTTTCTAAACGAGTTCATGCTTTGTTTTCTAGTATTTCGATGACAATATTCTAGACACCCTTTCCTTAATAGGCTAGGGCTAACTCGCCATTTAAGATAACTCATGACAATGTGGTCTATTAGCCCTAGCCTATTAAGGAAAGGGTGTCTAGAATATTGTCATCGAAATACTAGAAAAACAAAGCATGAACTCGTTTAGAAAATTATTGAGATAAAAAGACAACTGAAATTAAACTAAAAGACATAGTTACATATATAGCAAAAACAGTATCGTTAATAGGCTACGCCTATAAAGCCCTAATCGATGGTCGTGCCCTCCCCCAGACCCCCCAACAAAACTTCGCCCCCACTCACGTTTCTCGTTCGCATGGAGACAGTTTCTGCAGTTGTGAAGAAGTCCTGTTACGCAGCGAAGGGCTTCCGGTCGGCACTGGCCTAGTTGGTTCTGAAGTCGTCCGTTGGTCCGTTCTCGAACCCAGCGTCGAGAGTTCCCGTCCTGCTGGCGTTCCACTACGACCGCTGGTCGCGTCTTGTAGAGGAGTGCCCGTTTCTTCCGGCACCGCCCACCTCGGTCGTAGAAGTGGCGGAGAAGATTCCGCTCTCACAGACACCGCCCACGTCTAGCATAGACGTGGTCACGGGGTAGAGAAGTTGCGACGAAGTGGCGGAAAGCGACGGAAAAAATGGCGGGAAAGCGTCCGCTCCTTCTAGACCGTCCTCGTCTGGTAGTAGCACCGTTGTGCTCGGACTTCGCCTGGTAGCACCGTTGTGCCCCGTATTCACCTTCTTGCACCGTTGTGCGTTGTCCTACGCTCGAACGTCCTTCAGCAAAGTTCAGCGTGCATGCCCACTTCGCATCTCCGACCGACGACTGATGACTGACGACTCACTTCCGACGACTGACCGCCGACTGACTCTCCTCCGACCACTGACCCCCAGACAGTCGGTTCTCTTGCCTATATAGGCCTATCTGCCTTCCAGACAGATGACCCTTAACCCCGACACACCTTTTGGACCCAACGACCATCGACGACCATCGATATATTATATAAGCTAGATTATTATAGGTATATCTAAATACTATTGTCAAACTGTCATTTAAGCACATAATACTATTATATACGACATAACACAATATAGGTATGGCCCCACACTTAAGAGAAAACTAACTTAGCTTTTCTTTACAACTAAAACTAAAACGATTGCCCTGTTAATATCTAGGTTTACTTATCCTAGTTCCTATTTAGGCCTACAGATGGCGGCTTAAAAAATCGGCCCCCACATTTTCAAACCCTTTAGTTGAGCGTATAGTAAAGGAATACGGCTGCAAAATTAAAACCCAGTAAATATTAAACTCCCATTTACTGGATTAGCTCCTTGATGATAGATGAAAGACTGATGATCCATCCTACTTACTCACTCACATTCTGCTGTGGAATCACTCCTAACCTAGTCATCGATTTCCTTGTCTAGATCCTGTCTCATAGCCTATGGCACAGGATATGGTCTCTTCAGCCCTGCGACATTTAACGCAGGCTGAATCCGATGACCGACTAGCTTGATTCTTCTTAGCACATCACTGAAGATGTCTTGGAATTCTTCCAAGAGGTTTTCGACCTCCTTCTTCTGATCCTCTGACAGATCATGGCCTATCTCCACATCTTTGTAGGTCTCTTTCTGCAGATTGTTAAAGAGTGGCAGATTTCCTTCACCTGTCACATTCATCTCTGCATCCGACAATTCTTCGACGACGACAGCCGCTCCTACAGCTTGCATTTCGTCGTTCACGGTTTCCTCGCTCGGTCTGTTCTCTGTCTCTGGTTGACGCTCATAATAGCGTTTCAGCATGTTCACATGGAACGTCTTTGCTCGGTGAGGAAACTGGATTACATAATCAGCTTCTCCGAATCGTTTCAGTACTGGAAATGGACCTTTCCATTGCATTTGCAGTTTGTTGCTCTCTGTAGGCAACAGTAGCAGTACTTTATCGCCTGGATCAAACTTTCGAGGCTTGGCATGCTTGTCAAAATTACGTTTATATTTATCAGCGGCTCTCTGCAGATTTTCTTGCGCTAAATGACAAGTCTCTTGAAGACGATTCCTAAGATCGACAACATATTCATAAGTCGTCTTCTCCTCTGGTTCAGCAATGTCTTTAGTCCACAGTTCTTTCAAGATCGCCATGGATCCTCGCACAGGTCTTCCGTAAATCATCTCAAATGGACTGAATCCCGTACTTTCATTACTGACCTCACGATATGCGAACATCAAAGGATCTAAGTATCGATCCCAATCTCTCACTTTCTCTGCACACATTTTCCGAAGCATTTGTTTGATGACTCCGTTATATCTTTCAACCAATCCACAGTTTTGACTGTGATATGGAGTGCTGAATAATTGTTTTATCGACAGAAGTCGACCTACTTCCTTCATCATTGCTCCTGTGAACTGTGATCCATTATCCGAGAGCAGTTCCAATGGCGCCCCCATCCTTGAAAAGATGCTAAGCAATGCTTCTGCAACAGAACAGGTGTCAATTTGCTTAAGCGCGATACACTCAGGATAGCGGCTTGCACAATCCACCAATGTTAGAATGTACCGGTGTCCTCGCTCTGAGCATGGAAGTGGTCCAATCAGGTCGACCACGCATCTCTTAAAGACCGTGTCAATTATCGGCATCTTGATCAAAGGCACTTTCTGAACTCGCCCCTTCGGCAAGGTTCTTTGACAAATATCGCAGGATCGACAGTATCTTCCGATATCACTGTAGCATCCTGGCCAAAAGAATTGAGATAGAATTCTCTCTTGAGTTTTGTGAATGCCCAAGTGTCCTCCAAGAATTGAGCTATGGGCTACTTCCATTACTCGTGTTCTCAACCTGGATGGAATTACCAGCTGTTTCACTTCATCGCCGAAGTTATGATGTGGTGATCGAAACTTGCGATACAGCAGTCCTCGTTCCACATCAAAGCGTACGATGCGATCGTCATCGTTCGTTCCAGTCGCTTCTTTCTGTGTAGAATACTCCCAGTATTTCTTCAATGAACTGTCCTCAGCTTGTTCCTTCTTCAACGTTTCCAATGTGACTTCATTCTGAAATTCTGGGACTCGTAACTGCTTTGGCAATGCTCTCGCTTTCTCTTTCATATGTCGGGTTTCCACAGCTGATGTCACATTCAACTGCTCTTCAGTACACCCCGCATCTTTCTCTGCGTCAATCAACAAGTCTTGTTCATGTACCTCAGTACTCTTGTCGAAGGATCTGGGCCGTAGTTCTGCTCCAGATATATTTCCAATTACAAGATCGTATAATGTTTCCTTCATGCAGAGCGCTTTCACTTTCCCTGTGAAGTAGTCCGTTCTGACTTCAATGATAGCGGTTGGCACTTTCCTCGTAGTTTTGTCAATCAGAATGCACAACTCATGTTTCCCAGTCATCTGATTCTTTTTCACCAGCCTCCTGGCTACAACCACTGACGAACATCCGGTGTCTCGAAGCACTTCGACCTGTTGATCTCCTACATAACCAATCGTTGTCTTCATATCAGTTCCGTATTTACCCGGTCTACAGGCTTCAGCTATGACGTGCGCTTTGCAACCACATCTTAGTTCGACATCTTCACCATCGGACAGATTTTTCAACGCCTGACCAGCATTTTCGTCACTCCCTTCCTTGACCAGCGTTCCTTCTGGATCGGTTGAAGTTGCGGTCGTTTGGTGCGTTTTCTTATCACCTGCGGAAGATGCTGATTTATCTTTCTTGTTCTCAGTTTTTTTCTTCTGGTTCTGCCGTGCATTTCTAGGCTTCCAGGAAGTCTGCATTCCTGCTGCTTTATGTGACGTATTCATTCTAAACCGACATGAATTATAGGAGTGCCCGTATCGGTTACAAAAAAAACAAGGCCTATCAGTAGCCCCGTTACGTTTTTGGTCTTTCTTTCCAGCCCTCTCATTTTCCTTAGCGAAGTCTGGCTTGAGAAATTTTCCCTCTGTTCTTACTTCTTTCTCTCCATAGTCCGACTGGTATGGCTGTTTTGACTTTCCTTCGTGTGCCTCTATGTAAGTCTCCGCTAATTTAGCCAGCTCCTGAAGATCTTTTGGCGCCCTTTCTCTCAAGAACAGCGACAATTCTCTGCTCACTACAGAGAGATACTGCTCCTTTACCAGCAAACTCTTCAGTCCATCAAAGTCTTGAGTGACTTTGGCGAGCTCAATCCATCTCATCAAGTAGCTTTCTAACCTGGTGATGAATTGTTGAGGCGCTTCTCCCGTCTCCGGTCTACAGTTATTAAACCGCTTGTGAAATCCTTCTTCCGTCATCTGATATCTTTTCAGAAGAGCATCTTTCAATGCGTCGTAATCGTCGTATTGTTCAGGCGGCATACGCGCAAACACATCTAAAGCGCGTCCCTTCAAAAGTGCGGCCAAATAAACTGCCCACTCCTGCCTTTTCCATTTTCGAATAGACGCATATTTCTCAAATCTTCTCAGATAAGCGTCCATATTATCTTTGCCATCCTCAAATGGAGGTAGCTTTGGTCCTTTCCTCGCATTGACTGTAAAATCCGAGGTCCGCTCCTCTTCCTCCTCCTCTTCACCATCCTCTTCAGATGCTGCGTTTTCACTAACACTTCTGATACTAGCCTGCCGTACAGTCTTTCCTTCGAGTTTAGCTTTCTCCAAAGCCATGGATTGTTCATGCTGCTCCTTTTGCATTTCCAATGCTTGCTCGTGCGCCTCCTGTTTCATCTTTCTTTCAAGTTCCAATTTTCTCATGGCAGATTCATCGGCTTCTGCTTTTACTTGTCTCTCCAAATCTAACTTCCTCATTACATTGGCTTCGGCCTCGGCCGTGGCCTGTCTCTCCAAATCTAACTTCCTCATTACATTGGCTTCGGCCTCGGCCGTGGCCTGTCTCTCCAAATCTAACTTCTTCATGGCGTTTTCTTCGGCTACAGCTTTAGCCTGTTGCTCCATCTCAAACTTCTTGAGTGCGTTTTGTTCTGCTTCCACTTTAGCCTGACGCTCCAATTCAAACTTGCGCATCTCTCTGTCAGCTGCTCTCTCTTCTCGCTCCAGAATCCGTTTCTGTCGCGCTTCTTCATCAGCTCTGTGCTTTTCCACAAACTCAAGAAGCTCAGGCCCCTTCAAGCCACTCCTTTCGGCAAGTGCTATCAATTGCTCCATGTTGCAATATAATTAGCCGGCTGGGCTAAACTGAAACAGAATATCCCCTAAGCGACAAATGCTAGTCTAATCAGTCTATATAATTACCTTAGACCTCACTATAGGCGACACTATAGAAGAAGTATGTTTACCTAAGTCTACAACAGATCTTTAAACAATCCCTCTGGCCTATTTATGCAGCGTGAAACACCTACGCTATCCTAGCATAAATTATCTTTAGCAATGCTTCAATGCGTTTAGCTAAATCGTTTAATCAGTGTCTAAATCCCCGTATAATTCTATCGAGTCAAATATAGCCTATGTTCCTAATACAACGACCATATCCTAAACAAACTCAACCATCCCACCGCTGCCACCACATTGTCATGAGTTATCTTAAATGGCGAGTTAGCCCTAGCCTATTAAGGAAAGGGTGTCTAGAATATTGTCATCGAAATACTAGAAAAACAAAGCATGAACTCGTTTAGAAAATTATTGAGATAAAAAGACAACTGAAATTAAACTAAAAGACATAGTTACATATATAGCAAAAACAGTATCGTTAATAGGCTACGCCTATAAAGCCCTAATCGATGGTCGTGCCCTCCCCCAGACCCCCCAACAAAACTTCGCCCCCACTCACGTTTCCGTTCGCATGGAGACAGTTTCTGCAGTTGTGAAGAAGTCCTGTTACGCAGCGAAGGGCTTCGGTCGGCTCACTGGCCTGGTTGGTTCTGAAGTCGTCCGTTGGTCCGTTCTCGAACCCAGCGTCGAGAGTTCCCGTCCTGCTGGCGTTCCAGCTACGACCGCTGGTCGCGTCTTGTAGAGGAGTGCCCGTTTCTTCCGGCACCGCCCACCTCGGTCGTAGAAGTGGCGGAGAAGATTCCGCTCTCACAGACACCGCCCACGTCTAGCATAGACGTGGTCACGGGGTAGAGAAGTTGCGACGAAGTGGCGGAAAGCGACGGAAAAAATGGCGGGAAAGCGTCCGCTCCTTCTAGACCGTCCTCGTCTGGTAGTAGCACCGTTGTGCTCGGACTTCGCCTGGTAGCACCGTTGTGCCCCGTATTCACCTTCTTGCACCGTTGTGCGTTGTCCTACGCTCGAACGTCCTTCAGCAAAGTTCAGCGTGCATGCCCACTTCGCATCTCCGACCGACGACTGATGACTGACGACTCACTTCCGACGACTGACCGCCGACTGACTCTCCTCCGACGACTGACCCCCAGACAGTCCGTTCTCTTGCCTATATAGGCCTATCTGCCTTCCAGACAGATGACCCTTAACCCCGACACACCTTTTGGACCCAACGACCATCGACGACCATCGATATATTATATAAGCTAGATTATTATAGGTATATCTATATACTATTGTCAAACTGTCATTTAAGCACATAATACTATTATATACGACATAACACAATATAGGTATATAATGCATAGGTCTACAACAATGGGCCCAATACTATTTACAAGGGCAACTCGTGACAATAATTATTGATAGGCTGTCTGTGTTCTCGAGTTGCTTTGTTTGGGATTTGCAGAAGCATCGTGAGCTCTCATAGTCATTGGCGGCCAATAGCCAATAGCCAATACATTACGAACTGCAGCACAGGCTTGTGCTTAAAGTGTAAACAGAGAAGTGCCTGGACGTCCTTCATCTGTTCAGGTGTGCTGGCCAAATAAGTGGCAGACCGGCATAGAGATCTGGAAAAAGTGCCTGGACGTCGTCCATGACCGTGTACAGTTAGGCTATATCCCATTCCATAGCCTCAATATTATTGTAGGCTTCAATAACTGACAATAAGGTCTCCTTTGTTTCCTCGATTTGTCCAGTCTTGCTTGTCCATCTCTTTTCAACCTTTCTTCGTGTTTCAAATGCTTGTAAACCCATATCGTTAAACGATCGACGTAAACCCTTAATCCCCTTAATCCAGCGGCGCCGCCAGGATTTTTTTTCTGTACGCACACTTGCACAAAATAATATGAAACGAATAGCGATCGATACGAGCTTATATATATATATATATATATATATATATACATGTATATATGTATGCATAGGCGCCGAGTTGACCCGAAAAGTGGGGGTGCCCAAAAGAATGTAAAAATATGCGCGCGTGAGCGCGCGAAAATTTTTGGACCCTTTTTTATATTAGACTTATTGAAATCACCACTGTTCACATAGGCGGAGACTTGGTCCTGGTTTTAAGGGACGAACTCGCGGCCAAAGTATGATCGCCGAGAAACACAGCGCCGAGCAGGGAAGGGGTTTGGGAACGGGATGTGCTCCTCCCCATTTTCGATGTTTTTTTGTCACACTGCGATGGTAGAACCTTAGGCTGTCATTTTGACGTCATGACATTCTTGTAAAAAAATTCCTGTGATCTCATTGCATAACGACATGATTTAAAACTTCAATAAAATAATATTCTTCCCAATATAATTTTTTTGGATCATTCTTTGTGTTTGATGTAGCCTAGTTTTTTTGGAATCCACAAATAAGAAAAGCACAATCTTCGTTTTCATGGGTGTCTTGGAGCACTCTCCCTCAATTAGGTCAACATACTCAAATTTTGCACAAGAAATCAAACAATTGGCCACTGTTTAGTGAGCCAATATTAACACTGTGGAATAGTTTTTCAAATAGTATTTCAAGTAGCTTTTAAAGACAAAACAATATCCCGCTTTTATGATGCTGGGAGGTGACTCTCGAGCACTGAAGAACACTATTGAGCATGTATAGGCCTACACTATAGGCCTAAAGAAACAATGTAATTCAAATCGTCGCCTTCTTCCGTAATAAAAATGACGGAAGCGGATCGAATAAGCAGGATATCGGGGTTTCCTCGTATTCGCTGATCGACCTTCAGGCTACCATATGGGATAAAACTGGAGAAATTGTAATTAGGTAGGCCTAAACTAACTGAGATTTAAAAAGTATACTAAAGATGGAATGATTTTTATAGTCTAGATAAGCAATCCCAACAGAGAAAAAATATCTTAAAAGCACATCTTGCCGGCTTATTTCAGGTGGTGCCCATGCATAGGAGGGCCTCGCATGGCCAATTTCTGCGTATGCGGACGTTTCGTCAACGGACGATTCGTCCACGGACGATTCGTCACAAGGAATAAATTGAATAAATCCAGCTTCCGTTTCAAATAGTCGTTCCAACTTCTATTTGAGCAAGAACTATGCTTCGCAGATCCAACTTCCATTTTGGAAAGAATTTGTTTCATCATTCCAGCTTCTATTTAAGCAAAAACTACGTTTTTTCATCAAATTTCCGCTAAAAACTATATTTTTTCACCAAAAAACTTCTCTTTAAGCTATGAAATCTTTCCATCAATCCCACTTCCATTTCAGGAAAGCATATTTTCATTAACCCCGCTTTCACGTTACAAGAATGCTTTTCATCAATCTATTTTTACTCAACCACCGCTGGACGAATCGTCCGTAGACGAATCGTCCTTGGACGAAACGTCCGCGAACCAATTTCTGGTGGTGCTGAGCACTCACGGGACTCGCAGAGTCGGAGCCCATGTTATAATGTATGTATATACCGTATATGCCTACTGGCGATTATGAGGTATCACCAGATAATAGATTCAATAGAATTTCATCGCTAAAAATATTTCACGCTTTAATTCTTTAATTTACAATTTGTTATTTTTTTTAGCCTTTCCGCGCTGTACGCACTTGCGTAAGTGCGTACGCCTAACGGCGCCCCTGCCTTAATCCTTCCCCTTATGTCGTGTCTTAGGCCTACAATTAGTAAATACATTATTTAATTATTACATTATTTAATTTCGATTTTGTGATTCATCCAAAACCAAGGCTGTATTAATTTTAGGAGTGTTTTGAGTTTTCGGACACATCAAAACGAAATTATGTAAAAACGAAATAATGCATTTACTAACACTAGCCTACTATTACTTCTACCAAAGATATTATAGTCTACGACTAAAAGTTCTTTGTTTCTATTAGGTATACTATTCCTCTATTGAAGACTCATTGACACAATGTCATGTCAAACGCAACAATGTATAGGCCTATAAAGTTGCAGTTTAGAGTGAGGACAGGCCTAGCCTAATGAAAAACAATCATCAAAAAAGAAGCTGAGGAGTGAATGAAGGAATAAAATTAATTATGTAAATACACATTTCTTCAACTATCTGTCATGAATTACTCAAATAACCCTGACACGACCTGCTTAGATTGGCCGGCGCCGCCACTGGGTAAGCTAAGCCACAAGACATCAACAGAGGCGGATACAGAAAGTTTTGAAGGGGCCAACATTTTCGGTGATCTTTCCCTGAAAAATCTGATGACCTTTTTTTAGTCGTCCGGCCCAAATGTGTGAAAAATAGACCATTTTCCCTGCCGAAAAATTCTGATGACTTTTTAAGTCGTCCAGCCGAAATGTGTTAAAAATAGACCATTTTCCCTGCCTAAAAAATCTGATGACCTTTTAAAAGTCATCTTGTCGTAATCTCTTCGGAATAGGCTATACTATGACCTTTCTATTATAGTCGTGCATTGATGTAAAGGTTCTTGAAACCAAATGAGGGCCACGACGCCACGTCCCATGCAATTCTTAAATGGGGGCCATGTATGTATGTGCACTTGTTATAGCGCCCCTTCAAGCTCTCTCTACTCAGAGGCGCTCCCGATGCAGAGCGGACACTGCATCGGAGTTTCACGCCGAAGCGCTGAGCAACTGTATATAGTGAAGGACTTGCCCAAGGTCCTTACGCGGGGAGGTGGATTCGAACCTCGGACCTTCCGGCTCCAGGGCAACGACGCCACCACTAGACCACCGCGCCCCACATGGCCGGATTGTCCCTCTGGATCCGCCCCTGGCCATCAGCATAAAAAAATAGTTTGCCTATCTGAAAGTGCGTAGGCTACGTTTGATTGGCGCACTCTGAAACAAGCGTCTTTATAAACGGCGCCCGTTTGATAGTCACTCCTATTCGAAGTTGCCCTTTGATAGCAAATCCTAGTTTTGCGACTGAAGCCCTGCTCCATATATAGCCAAACCGTATCTTTTTGTGGGGCACGGTGGGTAAGTTCGTCACCTTGCAGCCGAAGGGTTGCAGGTTCGAATCCACCTCAAGTCGCCGCGTATACGCGTAGGGACATTCACTCGTAATTGCTCAGCGCTTCGGCGTGAAACTCCGATGCAATGTCCGCTCTGTTCCTGTGTAGTCGGGAGCGCCCAGTGCCGGCGCTAGCACCCCCACGCCCCCCATTTGGGGGGCCTCGAGTTTGAAGGGGCCCCAAGGGGGCCCCCAAATTTAGCTGGTCATTATGTCTATTTGTGACTGTATATTTCTTAAACCGGCGCATTTATTTGAGGGTCGAGATCCGGTCTAGTGCATGCCTCAACTAGCCTAACCATATGGCACTGCCATAGCAGACGTAATGCAAACATCATACCGGCCATACTGATTTTGGGCGTAAGTAAAGCCATTTAAACTAACTCAGGCAGTTTCGTCCACTTTCTCAAACACAACATTTATAAATTGTAACTTATTGTACATGTAATTGCTAATTGGATGAGACTCCAAAATAAAACCTGCGTGAGGCCCAAACATTAAACCCTGTGTAGGGTTCCAGATGTCCATGGTAGGCCTACGTGTGTGATCTCAAGTTTGCAAGGGGCCTTCAAATGTAGCTGGTAATTATACCCTTCATGACGGTTCATTCCTGAAACCATGCACCGAATTATGTTTTAGCGCAAAGCATAGCCTACAAAATAATATTACGCATTCAAAGGAGAGACTTGGGGTGTGTGTGGACAGGGGCATGACCCCAAAAATTGTGGCTGAGACGGAGTCCTTGTATCCCCAATATTTCAGAAATATTTCATAAGTAGGCCTATCATCCACCGTCCATCAATAATAATAATTTTTTTAAGATGACAGCCAGTGGTGCAACTAGGGGGGTGCTGGGGGGTGCTTGAGCACCCCCCCAGGCTAAAAAGGTGACTCATGCAATTTTTCCAAATCCGATGAGTTTTTTGGTACGTGGGGGGGGGGGGGGTTAGGTAGTTCCTTTGGCACTCGCTACTTCGCACCATTGGCGCTTACAATAATAATTCTGAGCACCCCCAGAAAATTTTTCTGGTTGCGCCCCTGATGACAGCCTATAAATGTTACCAATAAAGTTGGCAAATCAGACAAACTTAAACAATGGAGAGGGACAATCTGAAGTCCTAAACCACGACTAACAGCATTAAAAATGAGCAATTTTGTAAATATGACAGCTTAAAATTCTACAATTACAGCGTGGAAATTCCAAACAATTTAACAATTGGGAGAGGGCATTTATTGAAGTCTTACACTACATGTATGTCTTTCAGCACTTATATTAGGCTATGAGAAATTTTGCTGAGATGACAGCTCAAGGTATGGGGGCCCCCAAATTTTATTTGGGGGGGGGCCTCCGGTATCCTAGCGCCGGCACTGGCCGAGCGCCTCTGACTCTCTGAGTAGCGAGCTGAAGCGGCGCTATAACAAGTGCACACACAAAGACAAAGCAACAACAGGATAAAATCACACAATAGCAGCAGTCAGTAGGGCCTACAATAAAAAAATGATTGATGCAGAAGTCAAAAGATCAATCCAAAAGGTCATAATCATGGATCCGCTGAACGGACCAGGCTGTATTGACGCTTACAGTCAATAGAGAAAAATATTATGACTCATGGGCGTCCGCAGAAATTTTTCTAGGGGGGGCGCAAATTTTTTAATAATTGTCACAAGGTCTAAATTGAATGAGTGACAGTTTGAATTTCCATATTACCACGAGAGAATCATATAGCCTAATTATAGCCTACGTTATGCGCCCAGAGAAAGATATAATTCAACTTGTAGAACGAATCGATAATCACATTGAAAATCGCGTTACAATCACAACCAAATAATCTAAATTTATGTGCAACTATGCGAAAAATCCAGGGGGCGCACCTGCGCCCCCTTGCGCCCCGCTGCGGACGCCCATGTTATGACTGTGGCACTAACATCAACCTTTTTCATCAAGGATCCAGTTTACTAACCAGCACACAGGTGGCGCGTCACATCGACTTCAAACAATTTTGTATGTGACTTTCCTCTCGTCGATTTTTATTGAGTCTTTTCTCGTGCTGATCACGAACACTTCCTTTCTCAAAGAGAAGTCAATAACGTGAGTACAGTGTTAGATTTTGTTTTATTTTAATCCGAATAATCTGTCAACTTTACGCCACAATTTAATGCCAGACACTATCCATTTGCATCTTTGTACTCTGCTTTAACCGTAAATACCAACATTTTTGGACAATTTTATATTTAAGTTATATTTGAATGGTTAGAATTTACTTAGCAGTTCGCGACTCATGCCTAAAATTTACATTTCAGATAAAAATGCTACGATTAAAAATCAGCTTTTTTTGTGTAACAATTGCATATTGTCGTGTCGACTATTTCTTTACCATCTGAATTTCAAGAATTACGCGAAGGTCTTGGGTTGTCTAGGACATTTTACAATTTACAGGTTTATTTCTAGTGTACTAATGGTCAAGGAGTATTATAGTGCAGCACGTCCAACAACAGTTACTACATGACGATTTAGTAAATCCTAGTGATAAAAAAAATAAACATCAAAAAATCAAAATCAAAAAATAAACATCAAAAAGACAAAAGTTATGAAGATCAGTAAGGAAAAGGAAACAACTATTTGTATAAAAATAAATGGAGAAGAAATAGAACAGGTGAAGGAATTCTGCTATCTGGGAAGCTTAATATCAAGCGATGCCAAATGTCATAGAGAGATAAGAAGGAGAATAGCAATGGGTAAAGAGGCATTCTTAAAAAGGAAAGAACTGCTAAGAGGAGGGCTAAATAGAAATCTGAAGAAAAGAATGGTCAAAACATTGATATGGAGTGTGACGTTATATGGCGCAGAGACATGGACAATGAGAAAAGAAGATGTGCAGAGGCTGGAAGCTTTTGAAATGTGGGTATGGAGAAAGATGGAGAAAATCAGTTGGACAAAGCACGTTTCAAATGAAGAAGTACTAATGATGGTAGAAGAGAAAAGATCTCTGCTGGACACAATAAAGATAAAACAAAAGAATTGGGTGGGACATTTGCTAAGAGGTGACTCACTGCAGAAAGAAATAATTGAAGGAAGATTGGAGGGAAAGAGGTGCAGAGGAAGGCCTAGACAAAAACTGCTGGACGGGATGATGGAAGCTGGATACAGAGAACTGAAGGACATGGCACAACAGCGGGAAAAGTGGAAACATTGGACGTTTGGACCTGCCAATTGGCAGAGAACGTAAAGAAGAAGAGTGATCTAAAATTGAAATTATTTAATTAATTTGACATGATTGTGACATCTTTCGGATTTACCTGAATTGGAAGTACAGGTGTTGCTATTTTGCATTGTTTATCTTATCGTATCTTTGTCCTCAAGTCTGCATTTCTGAAGTTAGTTTCCGACATTTTGGTAAATTTTATGCGTTTTGGGCTGTGTTTAGATACCCAGCGTGTAAACAACGTTGTCATGACAAACCACGTGGCCAATAAATGTTCAGGAATATGTCAATTTCTCCTGTGTTATATGTCGCCAAGTCTGGACGGCAGTCTCTTTTGACCTGGAAATTGGATTAGAGTAGGATCGGTGTTTGGTAAAGTTCCACTTTGGAACAGTTCTTAGCACTTTTTGAAATGACCCAGTCTTGCTGTTGCCCTACATGCTGTCCAAACTTACATTAAATTTTTTTCTTTGTGACCATAAATTATTTGAGCATCTACTACCAAGTGCAGCATTTGCCGTGGTTTGGGTTTGGCTTGATATGTTCGTGTTTGTCTTTTGCAGCACAAATGGCGGACGCTGCACCAGCCGGTGGTCGAGGAGGATTTCGTGGTGGCTTCGGCTCTGGCGAGCGAGGCCGGGGACGTGGAAGAGGAAGGGGACGTGGTAGAGGAAGAGGCCGTGGTCCGAGAGGTGGCAAGGAAGGAGACAAGGAATGGGTACCAGTGACCAAACTGGGTCGTCTCGTGAAAGACCAGAAAATCAAGACAATTGAGGAAATCTACTTGTTTTCCCTGCCCATCAAGGTAACTTCATTGACCACTGGTGACTACTATTAGTTTGCTAACTGGTGTCATTTTTCTTTGTATTGACATTTAGTGCTCATATAGACTTGCGCTGAGTATATATCTTGAGGAGGTGCCATAAAGATTCTCAGAATGAATGAATAGCATAGGAGGTTGGTACAAGTTTCAATTATCAAGTTAAAACTGCCGGGTTCTTTAATTTTAAGAAAATTTAGAGCAGGTTCTTCTTGGTTTTCAATGCTTTTATTCACATTTTTTGTATAGTTTTTATTATTACTGTATCATTTAGCAAATTCTGAGCTCTTGTTTTTGTTATCAGGAGGCTGAGATCATTGATTACTTCCTGGGTACAACCCTGAAGGATGAAGTGTTGAAGATCATGCCAGTCCAGAAGCAGACTCGTGCTGGACAAAGAACTAGGTTCAAGGTGAGCTTAAAACAAGCATTTATATTCATTACACTTAAAATTACCCTTTTTGGCTTGTTAGTGTAATTACAGTGTAGCAAGCTACTTATGTGATGCATTGCAATGCCAATTATTGTCATGAGAGATAGTGTACTGGGAAATAAATTTGCAAGTGTTTTTTAAATGAACACTTCCTTGCGGAAGTTTATAAGGCTGTTCCATGCATGTGTATTACAATCTCATTGAGTATTTATAGAATACCACCAAAAATTCTCATTAGTCGTTTCATAGATTTTTATAGTGCCCTTGCAGACCACCTACTCAGAAGCGCTCTTGACCCAACCCCAGCTAAAGATGTATCCTGTCTTGAGAATAGACGATCTTGAGGACTCTTAGCATTGAATGTAGTTCAGCTGCATCTCTTCAAGGACTGTGGTCAAATTTTTAATTTGTCGACCCAATCGTTTTTGTCCCAGTCCTTAAACATGGTCTTGTTCTGCGTGTTGCGTTTAGGCTTTTGTGGCCATTGGAGACTTCAACGGCCACGTTGGTCTTGGTGTGAAATGTTCCAAGGAAGTGGCCACCGCCATCCGTGGAGCGATCACTCTGGCCAAGCTGTCCATCGTTCCGGTGAGGCGAGGCTACTGGGGTAACAAGATCGGAAAGCCGCACACTGTGCCGTGCAAGGTGACTGGACGATGTGGCAGCGTACTTGTGCGTCTGATTCCTGCTCCCAGAGGAACTGGAATCGTTAGTGCACCTGTTCCCAAGAAGCTGCTGCATATGGCTGGAATTGATGACTGCTACACTTCGGCCAGTGGACAGACGGCTACCCTTGGTAACTTTGGTAAGTATTTGAATCTCTTCATCTTGCCAATGTAAACTGATTTATTTTGAAGGGTAATACTCTTTTGTAGTGCTTCTAGTTTTTAATACTTTGAGAGTCACTAGTTGAAAACAGCACATGTAAAAGTCGTGCAGTGCTCAGTATGTTATGATTGTGTTTTTAAAAAAGGTATTTTGGTAGTAGGCCCTTGTTTGTAAAGGTGTATATGAGAGTCAAGTATTTTTCATACACAAATTCACATGTGTTACGTTGTAGAAACGTTGAAAATTGAATCTCAAGCGTTGTGTTGCTTGTTGTTCACAAATAATGTCATACTGGTATTTTTATACTAAAATCGCTAATCTCAATTTTTGAAAGAGTAGAAAATCATACAGCCTAAAAAATTAATATATAGCTCAAGCAAGGTAAAAGAATAATATGAACTGGCATAAACTGATTTCAATATTCTGAAGTTTTGTTGTTCAGCAGAGGAATCCGTTTTTGTGAATATAATTTTGGCATGTTGAATATATTTTCAAATTTTTGAGGAAACGAGTATGTGTTTTTACAGCTATGGCCACTTACCATGCGATTGCCAACACCTACTGCTACCTGACTCCAGATCTATGGAAGGAGACGGTGTTTGTCAAGTCGCCTTACCAGGAGCACACCGATTATCTGATGAAGTACCCGCTGCGTGCCCGTGCTGAGCAGCGCTTCGAGCAGAAGGCATTCTAATGAAACTCTCTGTGACTTATCTCTTGAACTAGATATCAGATTTACGAGAACTGTCCATCTGGATGAGAAATACATTTAGTTTTGGTTTCCAAACCAAACAGTTGTCAAGAGATGAATAAAACACAATCAATGTATTGAATTTAATGTTTTTGATTTGAAGTAGGGGCATTTGCCCAAATACTGGCCTTGGCATGTCCTGTCCTCATTTCCCAACTGTCTTTTAAACAGCCTAAAGGTGCTTAATTATCATATGCATACATGGTATTACATGATTCACATACTTTCAATGTCACCGGCATTTTCCGTCTATAGCTGGTGCGTGGCAATAGTTTCCGGCTATTGCCACATACGTAGTGGACAATGATGTGCAAAGGTGCAGTAGCAAAATGGGGGCAGTGTCTTGGTGGACCCCTCCTTGGTTTGAACAAATCAGGTACATCTTTGCTCAAAATATTGTAAACTTCCCTAGTACATATGCAAAGTCACTCAGAAGCATAAGGTTTAAGATGCATTGAACTTGCCACCAAAACAGTACAAGTTACATTTATTCCTTTCAAATTAGAACGAGTGTGTTATTGTTTGGTATGTTTTATGTCGAGGTTTGAGTAAACTCGGCAAAGCATCTCGAGAACACAGGTTTCGATGAAATCCACTTGATGAGCGGGGCAGTAGTCATCACTGCTGGACCTAGACAAAAGAAACGACAAATTTTGATTAATAATCTTGGAAAACAATTTCCATTGTTTAACAACAATATGTTTAATTTCTCATCACTACACATGGCTGAATCAAATAAGTCATGTGGGGGTCAGGGTCCAGGTCACAACCCCCTTTCTCCCTTCCCATGATACTCCATGGTAAATTATTCCCAATCAGATGACAATAAACACTTCAAACTATTTTTAACTGTACAAAAATGCTTTTACAACAGTACAAATTCATTTGGAACGCTTCTTTTTGTATAGAACTGCACAATAAAAAGCCGTGGTCACAGTAGACCAAACAGTCGAGGAATTGTCTCCAGGATAATAATTATGGAATAGAATGTTTCAGTACAAATTTATATTTTGAAAACAAATAATTGTACAAGTAAGTCTTGGTACTAGTGCCAAAAACTGATCCAGATAAACAAACACGAAGTAAAGTCTTGCTACCTAAAAGCTATAAAAATGTCCGAACTACAATTATAGAATAATGTATTCATTCATTACAGAGATTTATATACGTCTCTTCAAAGTTGCTACTTGGGAGTACTCCCAGCCTCGGCTAAAAAGAACCGCTTCAAGGCTACGACAAAGCACATCTGAATAAACGTAAGCATCACATGGAAAGACAATGGGAGCTCATTCAATACCATGGGGTCAACAACAGAGAAAGCGTGGTGCTGTCTAGGAGCAGTTCATGTCCGAAGAATTGGCTCACCCCGTGTGGTGAGCACAACGTCCCTGCACAGCCAGCGTAGAACGAGAGCTCTTGCAAATACGCAGGAGTGGCACCACCACACCAAAGCAGAGACATCATATGTAATTAATTCTGGGACAGAGACCAGTGCAGGGCGTCCCGCATGTAATCAGTGACATGATTGGGGTACGAGATCACACGACCAATAAGGTGCAGGACCCACTCAAAGCACCTCAACCACCCAGCCATGGAGACAGGAGCAATTCAAGGTGGATGACAACCAAAGAATGCATAAGAGTAGCGGCAACAATGTATAGTATGCATTGTATCTATAAATTTATAAAGCGCCTCTCACAGTGCACACCAATCATAGGCGCTCCCAGTACGTTAGACCAAGAGAGAAAAAAGTCTTGAGACACCGAAAAGAGGCATTTGGCCCACCAGTTAATATGGAGGAACGCGTTCAAGGAGGAAGCTGGTTCCACAATGCCAGGCCAATGAGAGCAAAGGCACGCATTTTAGCCAAGGCAGTCCTAGCCACATTATCCGTAACCGTCTATGCCAGCAAACACAACTTAAAGTAATGTAAATACCTGGCAATGGTGATAACTGCTGGTTTTGGGAGGTCGTGCAACATTGCTTCGACTCCATCAATCATATTGCGGATTTCTTTCTGCTCCGAAATATGATGAGGTAATTCGCAGTCGTCGATTCCCGTTCCAATTTCGTGAAGCCATTCGAAATCAACGTCTTCAGCTGACGATGACGCTTGAGGGTGGTTCATCTTGAGATCAGCCACTAATTCCTTCAGCCACCGGTCCCTGCGTGACCAAACACAGGGTGAGAATTGCCGGGGGTTGGGGGTTTCAACCCCCCAGTCTTTCTTAGAGCCCCATGTTAAAGTCTGTTTTTCACACCCCGATTCCAAGTGGATAATGGTCCTACTCCCCCAGTTATTTTTCCACAATTCTTACACTGACCAAACAACTAACTCTATAGAAGTGTTGCTCCAAACTAGTATCGCATCTGTTAATCATAAACAGTGGCGGTGCTAAAGCAGGACGAATGCCTTGGTAGAAAAAGCCTTTGCCCGGCCAGGATTTTTGCCCTGCCCTGTATTTATTTTGAGCATAGAACGTTCCTCTGCACTAGTCCATCGTATGACTGCCCTGGCTATGCCCTAGTTTTAAAGAATGTCTGGTGCCGCCACTGATAATAAACCATTGTGGGGCGTGGTGGCGTCGTTGCCTTGGAGCCAGAAGGTTCGAATCCACCTCGCCGCATAGGGACCTTGGGCAAGTCCTTCACTCACAATTGCTCAGCGCTTCGGCGTGAAACTCCGATGCAATGTCCACTCTGCATTCGAGAGCGCCTCTGAGTAGAAAGAGCTTGAAGGGGTGCTATAACAAGTGCACATACACTGTGTCCCAATAAATCGGGCACCCTTTTTATAATGTGAAAAAAATAAGTAAATCTTAATCGATTTTCAAAATTTCAAAACTGTTTTTATCCTGAGATAATTATCTTACACTGATTCAAATATGAAGTTTCTGGCATGAATATTGACGTCACAATCACGTCATTTGCATCAGAGATTCCACATGTTAAGTACCAAACACAATTTTTTCCAGCGCGATGCTCCCGACGAACCGGTCAAATCAATTTTTCTTGGAAGCTTATTTAGACCGCTCACTGTCCATCCCTTGTCCGAAAATTTCGAATAAACTTTTTTGCGCCGTAATGTTTATTTTTCCGTAAGAATTTTATTACAATTTTGTCTTCTTGGCTGAACGCCATTCTCTAACGATTTCTGTTGACATTTGGTTTCGATATGTAAATTAACGACGCCCCGATTTATGACGTAATGTTTTAGTGAGGGCCGTTCATAAATTACCAATTTGTAGATAATTATCTGAGGATAAAAACAGTTTTGAAATTTTTAAAATCGATTAAGATTTGCCAATTTTATTCACATTATAAAAAGGGTGCCCGATTTATTGGGACACAGTGTACAAACAATATTAAAAACAGTGATTAAAGTCATGTACTTTTCACAAGGCAACACTAACCAAATAGCCAGCTGCTTTATGCATAAAGAACACAAGGGCTAGCCACGTGTGAATAGTCTGCAAAACACAACACATTTTGTACCCCTCTTTCTAATGTCTGCATTTGGGTGACCAGTGACCACTCTTCCTCTTCTTTAACCCTTTACCCGTTTGCCCCGAGAATATCCACTGAAAATGCGGGATTAACGGCAAAATGAACTGGTAAAGGGTTAAGTTTAATCTTGTCTGTGTTTGCACATTCAATATGCTACAACTTGTAGCATACAAACTCAAGATTCTGCAAAAATGTTTACAATCTGCAGCATTTCATTAAAGAAAAAATTAATTGCTTTGAAGTATGAGAAACTAGTGAATAACCTTTGTGAGTCTCCCAGTTTTAGCGTTTCCTTGTTCTGTGCTGCTTTCATGACTGTCTCGAGGTAGGATATCTGTTCTTGTCGCATAGCCACACAAGCAGAAATACTCTGGAAGAAAACACACATTGAATATTCAAACAATGCATAGGCATGTAGGTAATCAAACCACTAGGCCAACAAAATAATGTAAATTGGTGTGGAGGGTATTAGGGTCACAGTTACTTTTTAATCAGGTCCAGCAAACACACAGGCACACATTAAAAAAAGAAGATAGACTCCGAATTAAAAACTGTTTATACTGCACCTATAGTTAACAATGCGATGTTTATGTGTAAACAAGTAACTGTGTAGTAAATACTACAACAATTACAGAGTTTAGAATATAAAACACTAAAATGCACAAGAATTTTAGTGCTTCAAGGAGTCACCATTCTCCAAAACAGTTTCTGTCAACACCCATATAAAATCATCACTTTTTGTTATATCTGCTGTGGTTTATCTCCAACTCGGAATGATCTTACTCTCTCCCCAAGGGTTTAACTAATGACTCAGTTTTCTTCACCAGCCTCTCCTTTTTTAAAGGCATTTATTTTCTCGAGGAGTCTCCATGCTGAGAGCACTTCTGAACCGTCACAAAATGCACTAAATAAATCTATCAGATATGATATGATCACACAATCAGCAATGGTTCATACCTCATCTGAACCGTCAGTTGGTGGTGTGTACCCGTAGAGCGCTCTGAAGAGATTCTGCTGATTGGGAGTGAGCATCCCCTTCAAAGGATCCATCGTCGAAAAGAAATCCAAATCAATATCCAATATGAAGCGATCCGATCGACTCTGCAAGATTTCGTCAATCTCCTTCGAAATTGACTTCTGGCATGATCCTGTTTCAATTGTCTTTGAATAATTGTCTCTATTAATTGAGTTCCGACTTGAATCACTATTTTTATCAGCAGAGCCAACCAAGTCTTGCGAACATTTTCCATCTAGATTACTTGCGCAGCTGGACTTGCCACCAATTTCATGTTTTTGATGAGGTTCGATTTCTAACTTAGATGAGGCATCGCGTGTATCTGGGACTACAATTTTTGTAGCTGCTTGCTGATGGAATTCAGAATCTGGGCAACTGGCAAGGGAAGATGAAGGAAGCGAATCTCCACTCTCCTTTGTAGTAACTTTGTCGAACATTGGAAGCACGTACAGGTTTAGTGGTTTGCAGTCAACCATTTCGTGTTCTGGTGCAAATGAAAGTTCACTCAGAAAGTAGTTGCTCTCAGAGCTCACCCTAGATATGGAAAAATGAAACCACACCATCTTTGAATGAAAAACTGCAATATAAATTCAGAATAAATTTTTAAACAGATTTTTCAATAAATCATTTATTTACTATCAATTAGCAGCTATAAAGCCCCTTTCATGATGTCTATTCTGATAATGGTCTTCATTCAAAATTATTCACTGGAAAAATATGATCTAACCAGCTTCTGTGAACAACTGAGGCAATTTGCTCCAACTACTAAAATTAAAATTTATCTAATTTTAAAATCTAATCCAAGTTTCAGCAACTCTTTTCCTCTGATTCTTTGGTAACTGGACTACAACCTCCTTCAGACAACTCTTTTGGACAACCCTTCTGACATAGCACTCATGAATACGCTGGTGCAATGCCTTTGGCTTGCAAGTGATGCTATAGAAATTTGGGGATAATGATCTCCTAGACTCTAAATGAAAAGACAAATGGCAGTGTACTGAGTGTACGAAGAGTCATTGCCTGCACTCCGTTTGTTGCTCTCTCAATCTCATACAATGTCTATGCATATAAACCTTATGAATACTCTACTAACCTACTCACCAGTGTTAGTGTGCTGCAATTCTTCCTCTACAAATGAAAAATAAATTCAAAATGCCTTCTACAACTTATAAACTAAAAGTCATACAATAATCATAACATTTCAACTATGCTCATTTCATAGTCGTCCATGAAACCACTTTTCATAGTGCAACACCGCATCATAAAACAAAAAATCTACCCAACAGCACGAAATTAGTTTTACAACTACAAAGACCATTTTGGTGAATCTGAGAATTATATACCGAATCTCTCCTGAACTGATGTGATGTCCAACACTGAAGCTGCTAAAGCGCTCGAAACTCTCCTTTGTCCACGGTGGCCTAATCCAAACAACAGTGTCAACGTGACCAGCAAAGACAGTAGGCACAATCCAGTTTTCAATGCTGACGATGCTGCAAAGACAAAAATGCAAGTAGAACTTAATGCTGAAGATACTGAAATGATAACGATGAAGAAATTGCAGATCTGCTAATATTACAGAGATACAGAAAAGTTTTCAATGCTTATGATGCAGTGATAGTAAAAAGGGTGTTGATATGCAGATTTAAATCGTCTAGGAATGGATATGAAGTAGCTGATCATTACTACCGCACAAGCATACAAGGTATACCAGTCCTGTACTACTGTGGCATTTAGCAGAAATGAAAACAGCAACCAATAATAGCGATTCAACACAAAAACCACACATTACACAGGAACACAAAACTACACAGGAATGTTTTTACTGATGCTAATAACTGAAAAGCAATATAAAATCATGCTGGAATTTTTTTTAAATATGGCATACAAGTTTGAAAAAAATATTTGCTTTAGATAATTCATAGTTCATTGTCAATGGGGTCAATAGATGACAAGAGAAATGATTGGTAACAGGTTCTTATAAGCCATATCCAAGTATATAAACTTATAAAGGAATAAAAACCTCATGCCGATAGCTGCTATATGTGTTTGACTTCTGTGACTCTCACTTTGCATTGGCTAAGGCTTGTAACGAGCAGCATTCTTAACTCTTTACCAACCAAAGCGTAATAAATGGAATGGGAAATCTTATACCTTGGTCGATAAATGTTTAACTCGAAAATCAGATGCAGTATATTAAACCTGAAAAGTGATTCCTTATCAAAGACATCATCAATCCTAAGGTTCTTTGGAATGGACAGATCTGAATGTGAATCGAAGTGTAGTAAGAAACAGCCGGTCATTGGCAGACGTTTCCTCCCTATCTCTCGATAGATTCCATGCAACACCTAACGCCAACAAAAATCCACAGATTTAGACATAAGCAAAAGTCTAATCATTAAAGCTACTAGTCACTGTGCTTCACCAACTTGTTCAGCAATATTAGGTGTTATGTACAGAGATTAAACTGTCAGAGGGTAAAAGTCCAATTCAAACTCGGAAGTGGGAAACGCCCGGGTGGGTAACTGTCTGGGGGGGGCGATGTTTTATATGGATATGTCCAGGGAGGGAGAATGTCCGTTCCATACTAAATCTCACCCGATCAATTTATTGAAAATGAGAAAGCTCGAGGACACACGGTCGATATAAGAACCTGTAAACAATAATTAACCCTAAGCATTCTCACATACCAAATGTAAACATGGCGAATGTTCGTCTAAAAGTTCTCATTTAAAATGATGGCAATCAAACTTTTCAAGTTGCCACAACTACTTAATAACTAACTACACAGTTTAATCTCATGTTCCGTACTTCGTTATGATCTTCAACCACATAAACGCTGATTTTATCCTTTTGGTGAAATTTACTACTTTTCTCTAACAATGCCATTTTGTTTTTACCACCACCAGACCCGAAGAGCATGGGATAAAAATATGCTAGACTGGCGCAATCAAGAATAGATGTTCGAACTTAATAATAATAACTTAATTTCAATAACTTAACAAATCAAAATTACAACAGAGTAAAAATAATTAATTACAATTACCGTGATTACATTAATTTTGCAACGTGCCAAAGTAATTTATGTCGCTGGCAACTCGCTTCGTCTGTCTCTATAGATCTTGACCTGTGCTTATCGACTTTATTTTGATTGAACATCTGTGAATAAACTGGCTCCCGCGACTTAGCTTTTGTGGGCGCTGTAGAAGTTGGGAGTTTTAACAATTGCAACTGCCTTGTTGATATCATAAGCTGCTGTCAAAGTATTTTTGGACACATCCTTCTAATTTTGAATTATAATCTAAAGTTGCATTCACAATTGAATAAATGGACAGCTCTCTAGGAATAGGCAATTATTGGTGAATTTAAAAGAAGTTCTAAGCGTTGTGTTCACGTTCTTTGTATAGCGCTACATTAATTTTTCTACCGCACTGTGAGAAATCTGTATTTGAAAACATAATATTATACCTCAGTGTTATTGCCAACATGGCGGCGGCGACGATGGTAAAGTTAGAACCTCCTGGTGAAGATGACGATTCCTGGCTTTATGGGGCCTCGGGTGGGTATTTCAATTTAAAAGTGTTTATATGCCATACACAGGCCTTTCGAACAATTTAACTCCTGAATGTGTCTATGATACAAATGTATCGGAAACCAGTTCTAAGACCTATGGCGGTTGTAGTAAAAGCCGGACGAGGTCGGTCGTGTGCTTTTTGAACCGTTGAAACTAGGTCGCAATCTTTCATATTCTCTAAAAAAATTCTATAATGTCAACATTTTTGTGGATTCTATTGTCGTGCAGCGACACAACTTTGTGCAACCTGATTTCAAAATATGTAAACAAAACGTGTGGAACATGTGGAAACATACCAAATACAAAGACATCCAATTCTGTGTTGCTTGTTTGCTTATTGTTTGTGCACTAAGCATTTTAACTGTGCTTTATGGACAGTCGTAATGCTAACCATCAAGAAACTGCCTCCTGTGTATTGCATACTTGTAAACAATATGGCCAATCCAGACTGATAGAAATTGGACTTCTGTAAGCTTTCGGTAAACTACTTAACTGACATTGTGCAAAAACTGTCTGAAAAATTTGCATTTGGTAGGTTCCACATATTGCACACATTTTGTTTATATAGTTTGATGTCGGTTAGATGTTTAAACTAGTTGATTTGTTAGTTGTACTATTGCATGTAGGACTTGCATCTAGGTATAAGAAAGTGCTATCCAGGGTTTATTTACCATTTCATGACTACCAGGGTTATGGATTTTTTCTTACCATAGCTTCTATCATACCTGTTGCAGTGCTGCTGCACATGACATTAATCAAGTGCTAGGCTGTTATGTATTTACATATAAAATCTTTAATCAGAATCATGAATTATTTATATAGCACCATTTCAGATAAACTTCTTGGAGGCGCTTCCGACCTGACAGCAGCAAACCACAATCAAAGAGAAGTAATATTCAAGAGATGTTCAGAAACTATTGGGTTACTACTGTCCCATAATGCACTGAAGAAATAATTAAGTGGATTATAACAAACTATTGTGTATATACATTTTTGAAGCTGTATTAGGGATCCTTTTATCCTGAATCATTTTCAGTGTCTTTGTGTTAAGATGACATCATTGTAGCTACAATTTTTAAAAGTTTGTTTTCTTCTTTGATTAAAAAATGACAGATGGCAATGCACAGAAACCCGCAGATCCAAAACCAGCCGCTCCAAGGTATAGCATCATTTGTTAAGGTTATGTGTAGTTAAATGATGGACCTGTTAGAAAAGCTAAGGAGGGATATTTATTATTTATGTTTCATTACAAAAACTCTTCATTCTAAAGCTGAGCTTGCTGATTTGTAGTAACTAATCTTCTACTTTGGAGCCATTTTTCTGTTTCTTCTTAATTTAATTCTGTGTGTTTGTTTGTTTTCCATCTCCTGGAGCAATCTTCCACTGAAAACTTATCTTTAAATATAGAAACAGCTGAAGAAATATTTTCAGCTTATCTTCATACTTTCTATATAGTGGCACCTCTTTAGGTCTGCTAATATTTGCTTCTGCGCCCGTTAAAGTTCTGTTTATGCATGGATGCATACAAATCAATTCAGGTTAATGTCTCATTGATTCAAATTTCTGTGTTACCATGAGTTTATTAAATATATAAATAATAGTAATAACTGTAGCTAAGTGGCTGAGCCACTTTTTATGAGTTTGAATTAATTGTGTTATTTTAAAATTATTTGTTGAACTGTGATGCAAATTCTGTAAGAGAAAGTTGATCTAAATGTTAGCTACTGAAGTTCTCAACGATCTGCTTTGTTTTTGCGTAGCACTGAAGCGACTGTGGAGAGCCGCTTGTCTGCTGAGGCTGCTGTGTTTGAGCCAAGAAGAAAGTCCGATGCTTCTGAGCCACCAACACCAACGGCTGAGGTCATTTACATTTGTCTATATTTATTGACCCAACAGCTTAGGTCATTTATTTTTGTCTCTATTTATTTACCCAACAGCTTAGGTCATTTATTTTTGTCTCTATTTATTTACACAACGGCTGAGGTCATTTATTTTTGTCTCTATTCGTTGACATTACAAACGATTGTAAATGTTGTATCTGCTGATTAAAATAGGTACTGTAGAATTTCTCACAATGGCTGTAAACTTACCTTTAGAAGTAATCCAGCAATTTTTAACCAGCATTCTAAACAGGCCATCATTTTATTTGCACATTTCGTTAATTTTTCTCCTACCCCAACACCTACTGGCAACCAGCTGGCACTGCTCAATTGATCCTGCTGCTTAAAATAAGTTTGTGTGGTTTTCTTCTGGCAATTTATCCAAGCTGCAGAGTAATGTTGCACTGTTAATAGATACTGAATACAATGCAGAATATTATCAGACAGTTTGGGCTAACAGACCGTATTTGTAGAGGTATATAACTGGGAGTGCCTCTGAATGGACTTCTTGAAGGGGCACTATGTATTAATTAAACAGGTTGACATCTGCAATGTCATAATCTGCTCTATGTTTAGAGATGTGACATTAAAAAATTGAATTGTAAATCTCTCTGGTGTTTTGTAGACGCCTGAAGTAGCGGCCAGCCAAGCGAATGTTGACGATCGAGCGGATACGGAGAATGCCGACGAAGATGACTCGGAAGATGATGATGTTCAAGTCACCATCGGCGACATCAAGTCACAACCATTCGAGTAGGAGCACTTAACCATAGAGTTACTCAAAGAAACACACATCCAAAGACACAGACATCCAAACATGCAGACAAACCCAGGCAGACATTTTGACATGCAGAAACTTTTGCATACACGTAAAAACGATTGCAGTTGCAATTTATTAGTAAACTTGTATTGTGTGACTTTAATAAATTTTATGTGCACTTCTGTGCTTAAATTAAGCAGATTAAATGTGGGAATGATGTGTGATGCTGAAGATGAAAAGGGACCACAATGCTGGATTTATTTACTGAGCTACAGATCTTTGAACATGGTCGCTAATAAGAATATCGAAATTGGGTTTTCACTGGCATTCTCTATAGGACACCTTGGTCTAACTTTTGAACCAATGAAAACTGTTTATCTTAAAGGATTTTTGAGAAATCCTATAATTCCTGAATTTGTTTAGAAAAATCTGTTTCAGTTAATTTACCGTTAGTCCTGTGAGACTTTTTTAATTGAGCTACACTGTATGCTCTATTGCATAAAGAAAGTAATGAATTTTAGCATGTTGGAGTTAATTGTTTTTGTGGCGTCGGATGTTCAAAATGTTGGTTTTGTTTTCCAGCTCTTCGGTACCGAAATTCAAAACACCTTATCAGCAGCAGCATTCTCAGGGCAAGTATTTCATATATATTTTTTATGTGAAAAAGCAATTTATGTTTTACACAAATACCAATAAAATTATAGATTGTCACATTGCATGCAGCCAGTCCTGTTTTTATAACTAAAGTACTGTTGATTAGGATAGAGTTTTTGATATTCTGAGAATGTAATATGTGAGGAAGAAAAAGAGCAATCCCCTAACCCTTTGACGACCAGAGCTACTTATGTATTCAATGCATTTCAGATTTTCAGTTCACGCTGGTCATTAAAGGGTTAAACTTGCCATGTAGTGCAGCCATTGGTATAAAGTGTTAGTGTTTCATTTTCTTAGTTTTCAACGTATGGGAGTGGCGGCTTAGTCTCATCTTCTCATGAACTGTAAACTCCGCCTCAGTCAGTGTACTCGTTGCTACTGAGTTAGTTGGAGTATGCACTTGATGTAGAAATCTTGAAAGAAATTTCTGCCCTAGTAAGGATTTGAACCTCTGGCCTTTCAGTTTTCATTCCAGCATGCTAAACACTTGTTTATAGTGCACCTAAAGTGACCAATGAAATAACACAATGGCTAATGGGGCTGGCATTGGACTTCAAACTCATGTGATGTGGCCCGCTGTGAGTAATTTTCTGTTTAGTGACTAGTAGTGTGTCTACTTGGTTGACAATGCATGGTAATGTCAACTAATACATAATAACTACCTGGTTGCTGTTTATATTTTTGGTGGTTAAGTCTTTGGCTAGCTTAGGTCCTATGCAATTGAAAGAGGTTCTGCCCAGCATTTCAATAGTCTTTTGCTACCCAAAGCTCTATGGAATTATATTCTTTTTGCAAGTTGTAGTCTTGAATAGAGTATATTATAAGACCTTTAAATTTTGGTTTCTAGGATCGATGACGGCTAGCAAGCCTCCAGCCAAAGGCATTGACCTGGATGCTGTTGGCACAGTTAGCGGGGTTCCAGTTTACGAGTTCGACATGGAAAGCATCAAGATGGAAGATAAGCCGTGGAGAAAGCCAGGTTTGTGTTTAAAATGAAAAGATTTAGTTAGAATTTTTTATCAAATATTACCTATATGAATTCACTTTGAAATTTTCTTTGTTTTTTGGGATACTGTTTTTGCTGTGCCTATTCTGTTGTTGTTTTGGCAATAGGTTTCAATAAAAAGATTGATTGATTGATTAAAATAGTATGAAGTGTGTCAAAAGCACCGGTGGTAGCCATTTTGATTCTTCCTTGCAAAGTCTGTAACTTGACCCTTTGATCACTGCAAAATTTTGATGTTGTGATTATATGACATAAGGTTGCATCTAGATACATCTATAGGCGGAGATTATGGTCAGCTGCATTGTATCAGTGTTGTTGTCAGGTGACATCTTATGCTGCAGTAGTACTAACCCTTGTATTGCCTATATTATATTGTCTCTGCGATCGTGGCAAAGGCGTACTTCAGCCCCACTGTTTTTAATTAGTGAATGATGTCACTTGTCTTCATTTTCGTTTTTTAAACTCTTCATACTGGCGACTGAATAAGTAGTTAATTGAACCAATTTTACATTCGTTTGTTTAGGAGCCGACATAACCGATTACTTCAATTACGGGTTTAACGAAGACACCTGGACAAAGTACTGCGAGAAACAACGACGACTTCGTATAGAAAATAATTCACACAAATCAGGCAATCTTATTTTTGTAAGTGCCGTTAATTTGCAGTGCTCTGTCTGATGTGCTTTGTAATATGACATCTGCAACAGATCCATTTTGGGGGTGTTCTCATCGATTGGTCCAATGCTTTGGAATTCACTTTCTGGTTCGGTGCATTCTTCCAGTCCATGATATACCTGTTTCAAGGTGCTAACACGCCATTGATTTTTCTTGCGTTTGATATTTTTTGATCGATTCTATCACTTTATGATAATAGATTTTCGTCGAGCATTGATACATGCTTAACACATTGTAATAACAATGCTATGGATGCTATTGGATTCTAAGCACTTTTTGCCATGATTATTGTCATCTATTGCTTTGTATAGCTACAGTTGCTGTTTGCAGCTGTCTGTCCAATCATTTATTTCAAAATTTATATAGCACCTCTTCAAGAAGTCCACTCTGAGGCACTCCCAGTCCACATGGTGACACAAATAAATCTGTAAAACGCTGATGAGTCATTCCTAGGTGACAGTCATTTATCTAACAGGAGATCATTCCGCTGGATTCGAGAATGCCTCCTGAGTAGTTTTTCTGGAAGGGACGCTAGGTAAATTTCTGAATGAATGAATGAATTCCAGACCAAAAGACCTACAGCTGAGAAAAGTGAGACACCTATGAGTATAATTTATGACTTTGAGTTTCATGTAGATGTGTATGAACCCACTGAGTCACAGCGTTTAGGTTGTCTGACCACTGTGTTTAAAATATGTATTTCTGAAGAATACAAGAAGTTTGCATTGTTCTTTGTGGTTGGGCTTTGTCTGTTAGATATGCATTTTGGTTGTGCATTTCTTTGTAGGTACACGGTTCAACGTCGCATAGGCCGGAGCCAGCAAAGTCTGTAGATTCTGTCAATTCAGGTAGCCATCTCCATTTCTAATTAGTGTTAAATATGTAATAAAGTAGTGTTATTATTGATGCAGTGGCCATAAAATACCACGTTGCAGTGTTGTCTAGCTGTAGGCCATAGTGTCCGATTTGTTTCCCATCTATGTTAGTGAGTGTGGGCTACTGTTTCACGAGGTTACTTATAAGAGTGTTTTGGACATGGTTTAGTATTGGCAGACCATTGTGAAATGACTCTCTGCGTATAATTACAATACACAATTTATGGCCAAATGCACTCAATCTGTAATATTTATCAACTCTCCACTCAGCTGATTTCTATGTAAGGACTTTCAGAGCAAGTACTTCATCCACCATTGCACAGTTTTGGTGTTTTGGCCTTTGTATGTGGCGTGACATCAACAGTTGCACCATGCTATTGTATTGCATTGTATTATATTTGACCTTTGGATGTGACATAGCAACTTATTGTTGTTCTGTTTTCCAGGTGAAATGAACTCGTATTCCGCTTCCAATGCCATTCGGAAGATGAACAATCACCATCATCAGCAGCAGCAGCAGCAACCGATGATGCACAAGATCTCGAGCACAATCGATGTCATCGGAAGCACGACTCGTGACTCGAGACGACCACAGCCGCAGGACTTTGTCGATCCATCTGGCGGTCAGCCAGAATAGTAAGTATGCAGTTCTTTTGTTGTTTGCGCTTTGTTGGGCACTGGCAGATTGCTGCTGTTGGCCATTGGCAGGGATTGTTGCCTCCTGGGAATGGAACTGACAAACAATTCTTTTTAAACTCTTTGTATTCCTTTAACAAATGCTTAAAAACTCACTATGGCTCATCGTTGGCTTCTTCCGGCATTCAAAAATCAACTTCATTTCACCTGACGTCTAGCCAGCTGTACTTCTTTTGAAATTGCATTTTTATTGGACTTTGCAATGTCGCATGCTTAAGAACAGTTTCATAATAACATCTCTGTAGGATTAGTAAATTTGTTTACTTTAGACTGTATGATTTCAAGGCCTTATATAGGTTATGAAAAAGTTTCTGAACAATGAAAATGACATGACAATGAGAACAATGAAAATGAAATGACAATGATCTGTTTCGCTTGCAGTCAGCAGATTTCCTCCGTGACGACGATGATGCCGATGTCCATGTCCGTTCCTCCTCCAATGCTGAGCATGCCTCCGCCAGACTTCGGAATGCCTCCACCACCTGGATCTTTACCGCCTGGAGCAATGGCACCTCCGCCACATATGGGACCTCCTCCACCAGGTACCATTACCACTTTTTGTGGCTGCTTCAGTTGGTGCAATTTACAAACCAGGTCTACGAGTGCAATTTTGCTAACACATTGCCGCAGGCTCATACCAGAGTATATGCAGAATTTGTGTTCGTTTGCCTCCGTTTTGCTTAGCCTTGTGATGACTTCTATTTTTTTAGCAGTTATATGATATGCTTGTGTATTTTTTTTAACCCTTCAGGTCTTATCGCTCCTCCTCCGATCCTCGTTGGACCTCCACCCGGTTTTCCTCCACCAATGGGAGGACCGAATTTTGACCGTGAGTAGTTAACGCATTACTTCGTTCGATTGTCCGTTTGTTAGATTTGCTGAACCGTTTACTTCGTTCAATTGTTCGTTTGTTAGATTTGCTGAACCGTGTTCTTCTTGTTTGATTATTTTTGTTTTGTTTGATAATTTTCTCCTCGATTTTCTGTGATCAAATTTATCAATTCAATTGATGTTTAATTTTTCCTTCACTAAGGATGAACTGCTTATACATGCAATGCGTTCTTTATCGTCAGCTTTTTTCCGAGGTGGCCCGGGTGGTCCTCCACCTCCTCACGATAGGCGTCCTCCACCTGGATTTCCAGATCGCCCTCCGCCGTTTGGTTTTGACGGACCCTACGGACCGCCGCCATTTGGAGCTCCTCCTGGAGCACCTCCATCGTGGGACAACAGGTAAAGCGTTAATTTTGTCTAACCCGATTAATTCATTCCGAGAATTTATATAGCTCCGGCTCAACTTAAAGTATTTTTTAAGAGTTGGAATAAGTGATGCAAATTGTTTATTTTGTGTATTGTGTAGGCCGGTGGATAATTACAACATGGACAGAGGTGACAGAGGTGGTGGAGTGGGAGGTGGACCAGGCGGCGGACCAGGAGCTCCAAACTCCGGTGACCGAGCGCCACCCAACTGGGATTTTCGAGGCGTTAGTCCAGCAAGATCGGATACGGATTTCAGCAGGTTATTCTTTGTTACATACTAACACCGAGTTTATATATTCAATCTATGAATGTGAATACTGGGGTAATGTAATGTGAGGTATGCTGTATTCATAACAAATTTATCTGTTTGGGTACAGACTAAAACTTGCAATTTGCTTCATCGTTTGGCTGAGCTAAAATATCTATGTAACTTTAGATAGCCTTATCGAAAATAATTGTCGTATCTTGCTCTTGCACAAATATCGTCCTTACAGCAAGAAAAAACTCTGTGTTGTACTTCTGTAGTAAAGTATTTTGTATCTGGTGATTTTTTAAACTGTGTTGGTTATTATGGGCTGTTTTGCTTCAGGATTTAGGTTATTTTTGGTATAGTGCGAAGAGAATGATAGGAATCCAGCTCTGATTGTTTTCTGAAGTATATGGGTCGATACTATAGTCCAGTGACGTAGAGCTTTGGGTTTGAATCATAATGAATTATGTCTGTAGAAATAAGTGATAACTGCAAGAAAGTCAAAGATTGAAAGGAGGTGCTATATAAATACAAGTGATAAGTTACAATACTATATTACACTTGTGGACTTTCACTGTTGCCCAAAATTCTGTTTCTTTGATCTGATGTGTTCTCTAAACAATATTACGGTCTACTTCAGAGCAAGGCTTTGAGAGTTCTGGTTGGAGAAATAATAAAATATTCATGCCAGATTTTTGTGTAGGAACGGTTAATGATATAAGATAAATTTCCGGCTTCTTTTGCAGTCTTCGGAAATAATTGTGATTACATTGCAAGGAATAATCAACCAAGTTAAAAAAAATTCCAGTGGTATTCTAGCACTAACTTTCAAAGAATCCTATCAATGGATTCAAGAGTTTTGCAACTGGAGTTTTCTTTGTCTTAGTGTTTTGCATTGACTTGTATTAGACCTAATCCTATTCCAAAAAGATTTTGTTTTTTGGCTTCATTGGTTTTCAGTTTGCGTCTGTTTAGTGTTGGTATTGATAGTGATGGTGGTCAAATTGATCCTAAAGACCCGTTCTTTTTTATCCGCACCTGGAATTGTAGTGCCTCTCAGTAGGTATTTGAAGGGGTACTACTTCAAGTTTATATTGATTGACATTTCAAGCATTTTTCAAGTCAGATATTTTTAAAGAATGTCACTTAAAATTCGTGGCTACCATGGTTGTAAGGTTTGCGTGATTTGTCCAACGGCCACATTTTTCAGTGACCCACTGAATCTCCTCTTTTTGTAAAAACATTTACAACAGCTCTGCAGGAGATGACCATGAAAGACGTGCCTCACCGTCCCGCAAGCACAGAGGAAGGGAAGCGTTTGAGCACCAGGAGAGGTGAGCCACTGCCAGAAATTTCATTTGGTGATGGATTTACTGGTGGATTGGCAAGACGAGCATGCTCTCAGTTGTTGTTGTTGTCGGAATGGCCTACGACTTCTGGTTTTTTTTCCTGTTCTTTCTGTTGCATGACCTTCTATTTTGAATATATGTGCAAAATTGTGCATACATGGCATAGAGCTGTTTTTGCTCTGATGACAAACAGTGCACTGCTTAGTAAATGTGTTATCAGGAAAATGAAGGCATATGGATTGGAATTGTGTTACCATGTCAGATAACAGATACCGGTACTGGTTATAATGCAGCCATAGCAGAGTAGAGACTCAGCATCTAGCAATAACGACTGTTAGTGGTTGTGTAAACAATCTAGGCCAATGTTTCCAAAATGATCTTTTTTGGTAAGAGACTTGATTGTGACTGCAAGGACATTAAAAGTTTGTGTATTGGTGCTCTGTTGTGGGGTAATATTTCTGATAATCATATTTCATTTAAAATGTGTGAAGTGGCCTCATTTCCTTCGCTACATGCCCTGGCTAAATATGGAATATCCCCAAATCGATAAATTATTAGGGTATACCTCTCATTACAACATTTGGTGTTTGCCTGTCTGCAAGCAAACAATGCGAATGAGAACAATATAAAAATTCTCTAATCTTGTGTAGCTCTGTTGCCTGAGCCAAAAAATGAATCAGCCTTACATGTAGTACTGTTCCCTGGAACATTTAATCTTTCGATGATCTGTGATTGATCACAAGGACAGATTTAGTACGCATGTCATGTTTGTTGTCATTTTATTTCTCACATTTGCTATAACACCCTTTCAAGCTCTCTACTCAGAGACACTCCCAGCTACAGCACGGACACTGCATCAGATTTTCACACTGATATGCAAGAGCAATTGTGAATGAAGGACTTGCTCAAGGTACCTACGCGGCAGCTTGAGGTGGATTCTAACCTGGAACCCTCCAGCTCCAAGGCACCGAACCCACCACTACACCACCGTGCCCCACCTCATCACCTTTGACCACATAGACTGTTGTTTTGCAAGGGCTTGAAGCATTGCTGGATTTTAAATATAACAAGAGACCACTGACCAGTGACTGTGTGTTGTATGTACATGTATGCATGGATGTATGCATGTTTTGGAGTTTTACCAACCGTTTTGACCCTCGTGTTCAGTGTGCCTTAACTCAGAGTCAGGCATTTGCTGTGATAGGTACCTACACATGGAATGGCCTTCCCTGTCTTCTGAAGGCTAAGCTCTTTTCCCGCATTCTCTCGCTTGCTCTGGAGGTTTATTTTCCCCCGGTGTGTCTGTGCTTAAGGTGCCTCTGAATAGTCTATGCTGCGAGGGGCAATCTCTAAAATTTTTATATTATGTGTGTGTCTCTTGTATCTATGCACTTACTATTGCACCTTTTAAGTAACTCAGAAAAATCATACCTTAATCATAAAGAACAGAATGTCAATGAACAAACGAACAGCTTGTTCATGCGAGTTGTCAGCCAACTTAAATAATTATTATTTTTGAATTTGATAGAAGTACTACTACAACAGGTTATGGGTTTGTGCTTGCTGAAAACTGGAAATATAACGAATCAGTTGCGTAACAGGAAAGCGCAACTGAAACAATAACACTGAAATAAATTATAACCAAAAACTGTTCAGCGTTTGAAAGATGATAAACGAAAGTTTCGTCTTGAAATTTCTGAGAAAAAATATTTCTGTTGATTTCTTGCAGAGAGTCACGCCAGCGCGATAGATCTCGGTCCCGTGATCGAAGTCGTTTGAGGGACAGCGATCGGGATCGTGGTAAGGACATCGATCGCGATCGAAGCAGGGACAGCAGAGATCGAGGCCGTGAGTCGGAGCGAGACCGAGGCCGTGAATCGACCCGTGCGAGGGACAGCGAGCGAGAGCGTGAGAGAAGCCGGGAGCGTGACCGCCATCGAACGAGAGGAAGCAGCCGAGAGCGAGATCGTAAGGAGAGCTACGAACGAGACCGGAGACATCATAGAGAAAAGGAAGATAGACATCACTCGAGAAGGTAGAAACCTTTCTAAAAGATGAACTGTCTGCTGTTTTTGTGACTGCTATTAGTTGAAATAATCCAATCATGAAATTCATGTAATGGCAGATGTGCTTCTCAGAGTTCCCAGTTTCTGTGTTTATTGTATCGTCCTTTGAAAAAAATGTGAACGTGTTAGGTGCGTGCAGGCTGACACGGGATTGCTTCAGATGCGGAGATGTGAAGCGATAATTGGAAATCTTATTGTTGGTTTCGAAAACAATTATCAGTTTTTACTGCTTGCAAAACGTTAATCGAATTTATCTTTAAAATCATTAGAAAAAATTGTAGAGCTGATTCATGCATTTGATCAAATGACTAAATTACAGAGGACCATGATTTCATGCATTGAAAGGACATAACATAAATGCGATAACAACTTCATGATAATAAAATGAAAGTTTTACATAATGACTTAATGACACCAAACAATATAATGGCACGATAATTTAATGAGTTTTACATAATGACTTAATGACACCACATAACATAATGACAGTTGACGTGTGCATTAAGTTCAACGTACATTGATAATTGACAGGAGAGACGAGGATGAAGATCGCCATCGCAGTAAACACAAGAAGGAGAAGAAAGTGAAGCAGGAACCGATGGACGATGACGACGATGACGCACCTGGCACACCTACGCAGTCGGACGAAAACACAAAGGCATGAACTGTTTGTTTGAGGCTTTCCAGATGACCATCCGTCTGCTGACCACCGTCGTGGCCACCGTACAAATTCGTACGTTAAATGAAAATTTGGAAATGTCCACAAACTGAAGGATATATGTGACTGAAGGATAGAAGCTGTGAGCGTTCGTGCATCAGAAAGTAACGACTGTGCGTCGAGTTTGACGTTTGTTGTGATCAGAAAATGTTCCGTTGGACCGAAAATTCGAAAAGTCTGAGGCGTGTGGATGCTGTGAGACGTACAGTTAGTATTAACCCTTTTGTTACGGGAACAGACCCGCATACTGGCTTAATAACCCGTCGCCGCGACGTGTTCCGTAGTGAAAGGGTTAAACATACGTGAGGAGGAGTTTTAAGTTTTACAGTCACGGCAGTATTTAAAGCAAATGAACAGAAATGGACAGAAAATGTTGCAATTTGGACTGATGACGATGTGAATGAAACTTGATTAGAAGCGACGTATTTAGTTATCTTGATTTCTGTAAGTTTCACAGCCCTTATGAGGTACCAAAAATTGTTGTTGTTTGATGTTTGACCCATATGCAGTATGGCATATCAATTGCTCGAACCATTACATATATGTATCAACAGAACATACTGTTTATACATATGGTAATGAAAAGAACCTACTCTGTAAAGTGTAAACTTATATCGTACTGATTCACAAGTTGCAGGGTTGCCTCTCGGCAAAAGCATATTCTGAAGTTACAATACTTTGGTTACAGTTTTACTTTAGCTCCTACCAAACTTTGGTAGGAGCTAAAGTAAAACTTTTAAGTCAAAGTTCAATGAACAGTGGCTTGATATAGGCCTATTGGGGCTTTGAAATAAGTGGGATATTCATGTCATGCTATAAATATCTGACTCCGCATGAACTGAAGTTGTAAACTTTTAATACATACACTGCAAATGCATTTTTGATGCTCTAAAATACAATAGTTGAAATGTTTGTATAACTGTAAATTGTAAAACTAACTCGACTATGACACATTCCTGACGGTTGTTGGAAATTTTGCAGAAAATATCTGGTGGATGAAATGCAGATTAGAATTCTGATGGATTACCGGATTTGTCTGACCCCCTCAGTATCAGCAATGCATGGTCTCCTCTAAGGGTGCTATAACTAGTGCTCATACATACATACATACATACATACATACATACATACATAAAAAGCAGCAAACACATGGGATAAGCCATTGAGAACTTATTATAGTGCCATAGCACCTCACTCATATGCTGTCAACTTGCATCATCATACTGAGATAGAGCATTAAAAAGGTTTCTAAACCAATTTTGTGGACTGTGGTGTGCCCAGTTGAGGGTTAGGAGGCTCTGGAACTGCTATGGCTCAGTCTCGATTATTTGTCTCATTTGGTCTTCATCTTTGGAAAGCGTTTTCTCCTGTGCATTCTACAATTCAGTCGGACAGTGTCTTTTCCTTCTCTCAAAACCAGCTTCTTTTCGCAGTGCCTTGCACACTGGGAGCACTTCTGAACAGTTCACCCTACTAGACGTGCTTTATAAATGCATAAATAGAATACAACATTGCAATCCTGCATTCAATATTGGCCAATTTGGCTGCAGTCATGAGTCATTATCGTTGAAGGCGCTCTTGTTTTCTCCGGTTATGGCGGTTAAGATCGCTACCTTTCAACGAAATGATGAATCCATTTCCTGTGTAATCCGTCTCCTTCCTACTTCTAATTCTAGCCGAGAGCGATCTTGTGATCCCTTCGCCATACTACGTGTGATGTACTTCCGCCATTTCTCGTCGCAATCGCAAGCCTCCAGGCTTTTTATATCGACCGTTTTGTCAGGATTTTTCTATAAAAAAGTTAATTGAAAATTTGAGATGGTGAGAATATCTGCACTTCCTTTGTTCGGCAATGGCACAACTAGTTGAAGCGGGGGGCTGAGTAGCTGTAATGTAATTTAGTTGAGGATGACGATTGTAGGCCTACAATTTTAAGCATGTTAAAATTGTAATGCTCCGGGTGAGGATCGAACTCACAACCTCCGCATCTCTCACACGCCTTGTCCACTTGCGTGAACCTACTGCTTATAAGTACGGCGCGCTAACCGATTGCGCCACCGGAGCATCTGGTGAAAATGCGATTGCGTTTTTATAAAACTCGCAGCAGCTGGATTTCTACCGATCGGGAAATCGATATCATATTTCGTTTACTTTATGTAGAATTGATGAAACTGTGGCGCGATATAAAATTTCCTGCATCGCGCCATCTACTGAACACAAACATAACGCAGGCCCATCTCTCGCCGTCTTTAGCGAACACTTTTATCAAAATGCTTATTAATTTGGTACATTTCCAGGATATCCGAAGATAGACTAAAGCAGGGGTTCTCAAACTGTGGTACGCGTACCCCTAGGGGTACGCCAGGCGCCGGTAAGGGGTACGCGAAAAATTTCCAGAAAAATTAATTTTTCTTTGAGTTTATGGACTTTGTGTCCATTTTTTCTTGATTAGAAATGATTTTTAACGGTGCTTCATGTAACAGCATTGTCATTTCTTTCTTTCACAACATGTGATTAGACTCACAGTCTCACATACTAAGCTTATATTATAATAGTGCACGCAACATGTTTATGTTTAGGCCTGTCCCTATAAATTTGAAACAAAAAATAATGTATAAATGGTTGAAAGAACCAAAGCCAGAAATTCTCAGCAAATGATAGAGCTCAAAAAGGATAGCTGAATTGTTCCAAGGATTAATTTCTGGTCGAGCTTTAGATTTTGTGATTCCTTTCAGGACGTCATATAATTATATAGGCCTACCTGTTTGAAACTAGTTTTTAAACTATTCTTGCTATCAAAAAAAAATATGGGATAAATTTTATTTTGAAATTGACAAATATTAAACCAGGTAATTTTTTTATTTTAAATCTGTACTAGTCAAAACAAGCACACATCAATACAACGCTATATATTAGCTCTTTCTTAGGGATTACAGGCCAATTTCCCATTTTTGTTGATACGATTGCATGATTAAAACTTTGCATGTTTTCAATTTTGCTCCATGTAGGCTCTACGACTCTAATAGGCCACAACATACAATGATTAAAAGAACTTTTGGTTGTCACTGCAATGGAGACAAAGTAATGGCATTTTGTTTCTGATCTGACTTTGCTGGGGGTACGCCACCATTCGATCTTTTTACTTGGGGGTACAATAAAAATAAAGTTTGAGAACCCCTGGACTAAAGCATCCAAACATTCAGATTTAAAAACCTACTTTTTTGGAAACTTGTTGCCAGATTCTTAGCACATCAACTTTAAAGAAAATCGAGAGACTTACTTTACTTGGTATGGTGAGTATTTTATTGCATTCATTCGATCGAGTTTTAGACGAAATTATGACGCGCAGTCAATCAACAGACAATAATATTATAAATCATGTTTCGGTTTTAAATAAATTTTCTACCTCGAAATGCTTAACGCATTTCAACGTGCGCTGCTTACTTATTAGCACAAGGATGGCACTCGCCAATCTATGGCTCTGGCACGCGCACACCGCGCTGACGTCACGTGTCTTTTAATAGCTTAGATCTATGGTCAGTGCGATGCTCGTTTGCAGACAGTTATTCTATTCACGCCATGTATCCGACAAAAGGGTGTGCGTGAAGTTTTATGGTGCAAAAGTTTACAAATATCATGAAATATGGCTGACAACACTGCGAACGTCAAGACGGTCGAGGTTACTAAGAGGCCTGGCCAGGGCCTAGGACTGTATCTTCGTGAAGGCGACGGTTTTGACCGGGTGGACGGTGTTTTCCTTTCGCGTCTGTTGCCCGGTAGCGTTACGGAGCAGAGCGGTCTGCTTCAAGTTGGCGACGAAATACTGACCGTTAATTCGATGGACGTGGCAAAAAGGCGACTTGAAGATGTCGTAATTGCGATGTCTATTCCGAAGAAGTTAGTTCTCACAGTTCGGACGCCACACGGCACGAGGAGACCGGTGTCGGAGACGTGTCTAGCGGTTTGCACGGAAACGAAACCGAATCCAGTTGTGATCATTAAGCGTGGCAGTAGCGTGTACAACGACCGACCTAGGTCCTACTGTGACGGTGTGGTGTCCAGCAGGATGCCCCGATCTCCGGAGAGACTTAGGGTTGTGGCGGATAGTCGGCTTCTGTATCCGAGATCTGTGTCCGTCGATTTTCGGAGACTTGACGAAAGATCGGCAAGGGAAGAAGATAACTTCGATCATCTCAATGCGATAATAGCCGGCGACGATTCGGGCGATAGTGGTCTGTCGAGCGATAATTCCGGATTGTCCCGTCTAACGGTCGAACCAGTGAGTGAAATGCTTCAACGGCAGACGAGCTGTGCCAGTTCTTCACCGCTGAATACAACCAGCAACCTGCTCATTCTGAAAAGAACCGAGGGCTTGCCACACGTCTGGCAACAGCAGCAGCAAAAACCTTCGCACCCAAGGTCAGCGTGGCGAAAAAGTACCGGTTGGTATGGCACCGAGTCAGAAACGGATTTAGTCTATCAGAGAGGTTCACCAAGGTTGCTCGTCAACTCGCGAACACCCACCCCATCTTTCTGTGACCATTTGGATGGGGTTCCCCTTCGAAAAGCGAGCGTCCCATCATATCAGTCCGGCTGCTCTTGCAGTCAGAGTGGCAAACGTGGCTATCAGGATGGCAATTATTTTACAGTTCGGCGTCGTATACAAAGCGAGGCGGAACTCACGGACAGAAACCGAGGTAGCTGGTACTCGGACTGTGATCTTCTGGCAACGACTAGAACTCATGACACTTCCCAACAGGATCGCATGCCATCTGGAAGTTACAAACGATCCGAAGGCGATTTGGCTTTGTGGCTGAGTAAGTTGGACAGGGTTTCGATTCAACCTCGAAGCAGTGGGAAGCCCAGTGACGATATTCCAGGTAGGCCTATACACAAATTCTAATATTTAATTCCTTGTTTGGTCATTGATATTTCTTTTAGGGTGAACAAGTAGGTCTATCAGTGTAATTTATATGTTATTTATTGCAGTGCTTCACCATTTTGCAATATTTTTCATGTGCTCCAATTTTTCAAACTGATACGCATGAAGCTAATAGGCCTACCTTAATGATAGCATATTTTACTCACCTTGATGGTGTCGTATATTTGTATTGTATAGATCTATGAATTTATATAGCGTCTCTTGAAGTTATTGTAGAATTTTTATTTAGTTTTTATACAGAGAAATGATTTGAATTAAATATCTTAGAACTTTGTATGTGCTGTCAATATTGGAAAAAAAAATTGTATAGTCCGTTGATCCATTCAGTGAATGAAAGAGTCTGCCATTTGAACGGCTATATAATTAAGAAACCAAATTATATATTCATTCATTCATTCAATCAATCATTCATTCATTCAATCAATTTATGGATTTATATAGCACCCTTCAAGAAACCTACTCAGAGGCGCTCCCAGCCCAGCCACGAATTATATATTATTCTATCGATGCTATCATATCGATAGATTTATGTGGCGCCTCTCTTGCAGAATGATTATTCAGGGGCGCTTTCAGCATGGAACCCCAGGGAAATAAGAGTGAAGAACTGATGATGAGGGAAAAAATCATTTATTTGTTTGGCCCTTAGTGAGGGAGGGAGACCATTCTAAATCATGGAGGGACCAACAACAGCCAATGCCTGATGTTGGATCAGAGCAATCCTAGTCCTGGGAAGTTGGAACAAAAAGATCAAGATGATCATCAGATGATCAGAGCACAATGAGTGAGAAGCAGATGCAGACGACTGCTTCTGCTTATAATTATGCTTCTTTGGTCATAATAACGTCATACTCTATAATCATTTAAATTAGGGCAAGCAGTGCATGCCTCTGAGTAGAATTCCTGAAGCGGTGCTTTGTGAATTGCGCATTAAATGAATAAATAAAATAAATAAACATGTAGTCTGAGAAGTGATTGGGACATTTCCCATCTGAGTGTAAGAGAGAAGAGAAAGAGGGTCTTGTATTGGATGCTTGTATAGTGCTAATGTTATGTCCCTGTAACGCAGTGTACATAGAAATCTCGTAATTCGTAAATGCTACAGGCATGTTTATAAACTCTGTATGGGTAAATCTCATCATTACTACAGATTTTAATATGCTGCGTAGGTGTAAATCTTGCAAATGCTACAGATATCTTTATAAGCTGGGCATGTAGAGCTATAGGAACTTCTCTGAGGTGTTGTTCACCTCTTTAAGTTTAAAGATTTCTACCAACTTAACAGTCACTTGATTGCAACAATCCAAGACCACGTCAGTGTTACAGGATCTTCCCAATGACAGTGTATTCACTGCTACTGAATTGGCTATATGCATGATTGATGCAGCACAAACAAAATGCTTGAAATGAATTCTCTGGTACGAATGTAAAGCTTTGGCCTCTCAACTGTCAGTCCAGCTTGCAAACCATGATTAGACTATCATGCATGTGCAAAAATTAAATAGTCAGATTCTACTTTAAATCAGAGTACAAGAAAAAGATGTATGGCTGAAGAACAGATGTAGAACTGTAGTGTTTTTATTCTGATTTTAGAGAACTGTGAGTTAAACGGTTCCTACGAGAACCAGATATGTGATAAAATGAAGCGCGTATCGATGGTAGAAACGTCTGGCCGGCCAGCTGCGTATTCACGATTCGGTTCACAAGCTCAGAGTTGCATCATCGGACACGAAGAGATGACGCCTGGTCATAAACTCTGCCAACGGTGTCACACCGGAAATCTTCAGGTGCCGGACGAGGAGTCAGGGTCGGGGAGCAATTCCAGCGAGTCTTTAGCCGCGTTCGTTAGCTGCTCCGCTCCAAAACCGAACACCGCAACAATCTTAAGACGCCCACCGTACTGCAGGTCGAACCAGGAGCTTGTTGAGAAACGGCGTCGCTCCCTCAGCTACGATCCGATGGACTTCGATTCCCACGACCAACGCAAACCTCTCCAGATTCGAAAGGAAGCGTTCAGAGTCTACCAGCAGTCACCGGTCAGACGGAAACAGTGCTGCGACGACCGTGGAACCGACGGGGTTCTATTCGTGCACGTGTTCTGCGGCAACGGGCTCGTGTCGTCCCGCGGTGGCAGACGCGACATGTGCTGCATCACGGAAGTCGACATGACATCTCGAGCGCAGACCTCGGTTTGCGCGGGGACTGTGAACTTTGACTGGGACGAGGAGTTTGCGATCGTCTTGCAGGATGTGCGGGTGGTTTCGTTCGTACTGGTGTCCTGGTCGGAGCGGGTCTGCCAACCGTGTTTCCATGTGTCGATCGAGTTGAGGCAACTCATCCAGATGGAGAGGCATCAGCGTCTCTGTTTGAGGCTCGAACCATCTGGAGAGCTTTACGTTGAGTTCGTCTACACGAGTCCCCAGAATGCGTTTCCACGGATCCCATCGGTGCATGTCAACGCAGTGTTCGGGGCGGACCTCGGGGCTCTTGCGAAGGTCAACGGGGTTCCTCTGCTGGTGCTGCGGTGTGTGGAGGAGGTGGAGCGGCGTGGACTGGAGCAGACTGGTATTTATCGTCGTTCCGGATCTAGACGACACGTGAGGATGGTCAGACAGGATCTGGAAAGGAATACGGAGATGGCTGATTTGTCTGAGAGATTTGTTGGAGATATCAACATCATCACAAGTGAGTTTACCTACATATTGTAATATGCTTATTTTATTATAGCCTTTGGTTCAGTAATTGTTGGTGTTTGTGTGTGATATTTGTTTAATGTTTCTGCATTTCCTAGTACAGTAGACCTGCTCAATACCCCTTGAGACTTGATTCTGTAAAGTGGGGGTCTGAATGCGGTTTTTGCGTGGCGCTGAGAAATTTGGAATTTTGTATAAATTACATAATTTACTTATTTTTTATTATTACACCTCTGAACCTTAAAGTAAGACCCTGAATAAACGTTGAAATCATCTTTTCCCGTGGTATAATATGTGCTGCTGTATTTGGAAAAGGTGCTCTATAAATAGTTGTCTTCATCGCATCACCTGTACATTTATTTTTTGTGGTGGAGGCGCTAGATCGTCGTGTAATGTACGTATGCCCTGCAAGGGCAGTAATTTTGTTCTCGATTTCTGCTCCACCTAGCCAACACAGATATAATGAGTACACTGACCACACACTGTTAGTGGGAGGATGAGACGGTGAGGGAGAGGACTGGTCAAGCACTCTCATGTGCCGATGCTAAGGAAATGAAGTCGTTAACACTTCATACCCATGGCTGCCTTTCAGCCAGGCTAGCTTAGAGGCTTCCCCTCTCTATTTTGTGGGTGCATTTAATTAGTCAATGCCGTAAGTATAATTGTACAGAGTACCAATATGAAAATAATTTTTGATTAATGGTTAACTGTAGCTTACGGTGAAGCTTATGCAATGTTGCACATATTTTATTTTGCTATGTAACGGTGATTCAATTTCTTTAAGGAATGACAATTCTATTTTTGTACCCTATTATCTATATGTATACACAGGTTGCAATCTCGATGATCGGGGAAGAATTTGAGTTTGCCGTGGGGCAAGATGTGCGGAAATTGTAGCTTTAAAACAGACGATGTGCCTCGGGCTTTCTTTTTTTTTATCTCCATCTGTTTCCTGGCATCCTCCATCTCTTCCACTTGCAGTCTTCCAGAGCAGCAGCAGCAGCAGCCATCCCTCTGCGCCGCATCATCCACATGAACACTCTGGTTAACTGTTCCCTCGACCAAATTCCCCCACAATTTCCGGTCGACGAATATGCAATTTCTTGTGCTCATCTTTCCCGGAACACGCGGATCGTCCGCCGTCGTTGTCGTCGTCCTCCCTTCCATCTGATTCGCCGGCCACCCGCCTCCCGCCCGACCGCCGATCCACTTTCCACCCGTCGCCCATGATTTCTCCGGAGATCGTCACCGCGGCTCCGAATAAACAGCGCCCGACCGATTTGGTCTGGCACCACTTTCGCTATTTGCGCAGCGGCGGCCGAGTCGGAGTAGTCCGAGTCGGCGACTAAAGTTAGATTACTGGAGATGAGTTCATCGGGAAAACAAATTCCATTCAGTGCTGCCCCGTTGTTCGTCCCCCCCTCTCCCCAACTACGCCCCCCCGGTTTCGTCCTGCGCTGGTAATGGTCTTCGGTCTTGTGTCCAGCCGCATCAATCAGTTTTTGTGTGTTATTCTGCCCCACTGTGTCTCGCCTCTATCGATCCCCGTCTCTCTATGGCTTGATGGTGGTTGGCCCTGCTTCGTAATGGTCGCTCATGCTGGGAGGTTTGGTAACGTTATTGTCTGTGTCATTGTGAGCTCGAAAACTTCTAAGTACTTCTAAATTTCTAATTGCTATTTGAAAGCTAAGAGAAGGGCATTTGCCTATTCACAAGGGCTTCATTTAGGGTCAAAGGGTTGTTCAGAGGTGCAGCTTGAAGAATTAACAGCTTGATTGGCATGCTGGGAGGCCAGATAGTGATAATGGTGATTAATGATTATTGGTGTACAGTAACGAAAACACATCTGATTCTCCATGTAATATGCCTCATTATTGTATGTCTATATTTATGTATGTGTGTATGTATATACAGTTATACACATGTATGCATCATAATGCATGCATGAATGAATGTGTGCATATAAAATTATATAGCCTACAAATATAAATACATACACATATCATGTATGTTAGGTACCTCACTGAAGAAAAATTGTCAAAGTATTGTCAGGATTTTTTAATTATAAATTGAATGCATATTTGGAATGTGGCCTGGTAATAACCGAGCCTTGTTTTAATGTGATACTCAATGTGGTTTTGTGATCAAGTTTGTGTCCACCACTATAATAATAGGATTGGTTTAATATGTGGCCCTGTAAGTACAATGTGACCAGTTTTTCCAAGAGTATGGCAAAGTTTGATGACATTGAAATTGGATGTTAGAATTGTTAATTTGAGGTGTGAGTGCTAATGCTCTGTTTCATTATGCCGATATCTTTGGCATTTTTAGTGCCTGGCGTATTATTCTTGAGTAGTGAGTGATGTGTTAAAAATATGGGCTGGTAGTTAGGTAAATTTACTCATCTGAGTTCTGACAATACAGTATCAACATTACCCGGTCCTGGCCTACGTGTGACGTGCATTGTGCAACCAGGGCAAATAATTGCTTCACGTGAAGTAGGAACGACCTATGACAGATGAAGCACAAGGACCATTATCCAGGCAATCCAAAAAATATTGGATTTGGATGGGATTTTTTCTGACCAACAGGATGCGCAAGTCTGCAATGCTAGACGTTCCTGCAGAAATGCAGCTGCAGCCTTCAGTGAAAAAAAATAATGAGATTGCTGTATCATTATTAGCGGACAGGTTGGGTCTTGAACTAGCTATTTTTGGCCTGCCCACATTGACGGAGTATGACTTGTATGCAAGAAATGCTGCACTGGCTTCCTGTTGCGGAGCACTTTGCATCGGATCATTATGCTGACGCATGCCTCAATTGTCGGTGCTGCCCTGGCATACATCAAGGAGCTCTGTGTCACGTTCTCGAGTCTGCTGGGTGAGCGAGTGTTGCGCCGTGTCGCCTGTGGAGATATGCAGGTGCTGCACTGCTTCGGCGACATCAGTTCGAACCCACTATGCCTTCTTGTGTGTTGAACCGTACTTCTGGAACAGTCTCCCAGCGTGCTTATGTACTGTTGCTATTTACCTTGTGCAGCATACAGTTGCAAATGGTCTGAAGGCTTGTTTGTGCAGTAATAATAATAATGATACTACATGTACTTATACTAATAATTAATAAAATTAATATTAATAATCATATCTGACTGACAGACAGACCACAGTATGATATAATGGAACAGTAATAATAATAATGATAGTAATGATAAATAATAATAATAATAATAATAATAATAATAATAATAATAATAATAATAATATTGCTGCGTTAACTAATGTCATTTTAAGCAACAGCAACAACAATAATAATAGTTTTAATAATAATTCTTGAAATAATAATAGTCCCTAAGTCCCTGGGGGAATGAAGTACCTCAGGGCAAAAAAATAAAAAATAAATGAAATAATAATAATAATAATTCTAAGCAGCAGATCCAGCTATTGTATTCCTAAATTTCTTTAGAGTTCATTTTGGTCATGGAGAACTTGGCATATTTTAAGACGCAAACGCTGTTGGCCAGTATAACATTTTCGAAGAAGTGCGGCATAAATCGGATGTGTATGATATGTTATGACAGATCCAATCACAGCCTTGTATGTCATCAGAAAGGGATTCTCTGTGATCCGCTTTGGATGAATGGACATTGAAAAGATCCAGAGGAGATTGGCTGACTGATTTCTATTACAAAGGAGACAATGACTGATCCTCTTCCTTTGTCTTTGTCTGGTCTCTGTTTTTCTTCCTTCTTAGAATTTTATCTGTGTTGCTGCATGTTACTTCATCCATTTTTTGCTCTCGTCGTTGTAACTTCCCAGCATAAACTTTACTAAACTCTGTTGTTTCAGTTCGAGTTAATTTTGATGTTCTGCATGCTCAACTCCAGCATATTTTTATCCAATCTTTGTCTTTGTTTTATCCTTATTAGAATTTTATCTGTCTGCTGCATGGTATTTCATCCATTTTTAAACTCGTTGTCACTTCCCAACGTAAACTTTACTAGATGTCTTTTAAATCGGTTTTTTTCCAGTTCGCGTTAAATTTTGCTATCTTTGCACGCTGAGCTCCAGCTTCTTCTTATCCAGTCAATCATCTTTTTAGTTTTCTTCCTCATCTTTGCTATGGTTTTGCTCACTCTACGCACTTGTTTAGTTCTGCCGCCTGTTCTCCCTACACGATTTTATCCGAAGGCTTTACGCTATCACTGACGGCAGTCGAGGGAAAAGAAAATGTGGCTGCGATGAATGAAGCTGGGAATTGGATCTACCATCTAAATTGTACATCTGGAAGCGGGACGCCGGTTCTTTTCCGCTGGGAACATTATCACATCGGCACATAACTTTTTTCCACAACTGCACGGACAGGAACGGCCTGCAGTTGCAAGTTTTTGTCTGAAGTCAAAAGAACGTTGTAAATTTGGTTTGACTTCTTTGGCTTTCTTTTCCTGAATGACTTTTGCGATCATTCACGATTTCGGACGGTACTTTCGCAGATGGTTTCAAGTGTTTGCCGGGATATCTCTCTCAAACGTTCCAATTGTCTTTGTAGTTGAGCATTTCCTCTGTGCTGGAGCCCATCAAACAGAGCTCTTAATTTTTTATTAGCTATTTGTTATTCTTATTATTCGTCTGCAAATCTCTTTATAGGTTCTGCTGCTTGAGATTTCTTGAACGGATTTCAAAAGACTTTAATGTGGTCTTCTGTTTCAAATGAAATCAATTATCTAACTTCCATGTCTTTCTTGTTCCAGTTTTGTCATTGGATATTCTAGGAACAGTATTGACTATTTTTTCCAGTCTGATGGAGCAACTCCCTTGGGAACTCCCCCTGCCCCTTGGTCCCTTTTCATCCTTTACCCTACAGCATCTTCAGAATCTCAGCCTGGTTTCTTCCAGTCTTGTACATAATAAAAGCAGTACAATACAATAAAATGCAAGTACACACTTTCGGTGGCAGTGAAAATTCTTAGTAAAGGGCGACGCTATGTTCTTGAGTATATTGGTGCTTTATGATTACAAAGGATATTACAACATTGTCCCTACAATTAGACATCTCAGAAGGCTTGAATGGCACTCTCCGTGCTATAGACAAGCCAAGTACTCTAGCCAAGTGGCTAACATACTCCACTAGCAATAGTGCATTTATGAACCTCATATCCATAAACGAAATTGTGTTGTATCACATTAGCCAATGGTGCTGTCATAAAGTTAATATTCTTCAACCACCGATTTTGTTTCCGTACTTGAAAATCTTCTGCATCAATAGTATCATATGAGACAATGATTCTACTCGTACTCTTCCAACACAGAAAGCTGAGAGGCTGTTTTCAAATGGCATTATAAAATTTTATGTTTTAAACAAACTTTAAAAATGAACTCTAAGGTATTTTTGTCAAGTATAATAAATAAATAGGTCGCAAAGGTTTGTCAGTCACTCATTCAATTGAGTAAAGCGGGGAGGAGACCCGACCGACGACTCCAATTGGAGCGTAGACTCGGAACCGACCTGGGCTGGCGAACCAAAGTCCACCGTGCCCACCTTCTCGTGGTGCGACCTGTTAGTAACCTTTCCGTATGGAAGGGTGAACGAACGGGCACGGATGGCAAACGGGGGGAAGGCAATGGCAAACCACCCCTTATCTTCTGCCAAGAAAATAGTCATGGTGTATCTAAAGAGTGAATAAAAGTCTGGCATGAGACTGGAGGAACTAAGAGAGGCGACTAGGGAGAGGATCAACTGGAGAAGATGCACCAGGGCTTTCGCCAGAGCTCCAGTAGCTGACGGCACCAGGTGACCAGGTGATAATAAATTTAATTCGGACAAAGCAAGTTTATAAGTCAAAAATGTCCCAAAATTTGTCCAGGATCGAGTGAATATTGTTCGCAGAAATCTGGAAAGTTTTCTTCATCAGAAATAAAAAACTTTCCTCATGCATATATCATAGTTATAGAAGAACTCTTCCTTCCTTTATGATGTAAACGGCCTCATTTACGGATGAGGATTATTCCTCTAGTTGGAACTGTCTGCCACTGCTTTCCCATTCAAGTTAATGGTGGGTCTTTACTATGTGGCTTTGGTCATTTTGATAATATTGCTGTGACACCCATCGCCATCAGCAGGAGTTCTGTTGAATGGTATATCTTGGTTAGTGCTAGACCAGAGGAGATGAGCCATTACTCTGCTTAGTGATGTGGAACCCCAGGAAGACAACAGAGAGGGAGCACACAAACGACAGACAGACAGACAAACAGACAGACAGATGGTTATTCTGGCTGGCTGGCTGTCTGGCTGGCTCGCTGGCTGATTGACTGACTGACTGACTGACTGACTGACTGACTGACTGACTGACTGACTGACTGACTGACTGACTGACTGACTGACTGACTGACTGACTGACTGACTGACTGACTGACTGACTGACTGACTGACTGATACACTCACACTTCAATGGAACGACAGAGTTACAATCAGACAGAAAGACAGTGACATACAGAGACATTGAAGTAGAATTTCAGAGGCAGAAAGACTGAGGGATGAAGAGACAAACAGACAGACAGAGAGACAGATAGACAGACAGCAGACAGAAACACAGAGAAAGACAGACACAGAGAAAGACAGAGAGACAGAGAGAGAGAGACACACAGAGGGACAAAGGGGTTCATGTCTGGGCATCTCTGTTCCAGATCTATAACTGATATTCCAGCATTGTCCATGGATGAATGCGTTTCCTTCAGTTATAATCTCTTTTCTTCCACTCCATTATTCATATTAATGATACATAAGACTTGACTGAGTTGCAGCACTTCTCCGTAATAAAAAAGGCAATGCGGTAGAAAAATTCGAGCCGATCATAATCCACGTAGCTTCAGATGGGATTATGAATCTAATTTATTGGGACGACAACAAGGACGATATAAGCCTATAAACCATCATTCATTTCGATAGTCAACATTGGTGAAGCTCAGATGAGTGCTTTACTTCCTAACAGGTTTTGTCCTATGGACCATATCTGTTTAATTTAAAAGCCCAGTGTTGAAGTGCAGTATTTGTTCATGCATACCAGTCACTGTGGAGCCAAAGAATAAGGAACATAATTATGCATCCAGTCCACACATGATTTTATAAATTTTCATGTCCTGCTTGTCCAAACCCAAACCAAATTTTTTTTGGCAAGTTTACGCTGAGTCTCAGCAGACATCTCTACATTGAATTAATTTGTTAAAATATTCAAAACCAGCTCAGCACACTTCTCTACCAAGTGTCCAAGTCACATGTATTTTGTGCAGTGCTAACCCTCATGTTACCACTTTTGGAAATTAGTGACCAGCTTTGGGCCAATTATAATGGGCCAAACAGATATAATTATATTATATGAGTGTTTGAGAAAATTTTGAGATTACAAGGCTAAAGCTTTTTGTGTTCATCATCTCACATTTTTACATGGTTCTTGCATGCATCTATCCTTGTTGGTTAAGATTGCAGATGCGGAAGAATTCTTTAAATAAATTTCTTCCCTGGAAGGGGGGGGGGGGTTGAACCCCAGCCTCGTGGTTGACAGTTTGGCATTTCTTACCACTAGAACCCGCCACAGAAACCATTCTTTAAAGCCGCTTGACAGCCACGATGCCGCATTTCTTGGGCCAACTCTGCCCCTCACAGTTCCAACCATGTTGCACGGTATGAACCTGTTCTGTGTTCCAGTAACAGCACACACGAGCAGTATATATGGGTATACACACTCACACAAACACACATACACACACACACAAACACACACACACATACACACACACACACACACACACACGAGATTTCATGTAACGAATGTGCATCACATCAGTCTTTGGATTTGCGGAGGTAACGAGGATCCGGGTGCATCTTGGTTGCGGGTAGATTACATGGCTTATACGGCTGGAGCCATTGTGGTTTGCAAGATCATAATTTATCAACTCGCTATCCATGTAGGCAAATAGTCCATATCCAGACTACGATGGTGACAGAGCCAGACAGACGCGAACAGCATTAGCCAGACTTTTCCCAAAGTCCCTCTGGATACAGTTATACCAACTATTCGGCAGACTTTATGGGTGTTTAGGTGCATTCCATGTGGGTTTTAGTTAAATCTCTTGAATAATAGTGCATATGCATACATATTTATATGATACATGTATATTATATATAATATATATTTTCGTATATTTATATATTTACATGCACACATAGAGTATTTGTATTGTGCTTTGTCTACAAGTTCATTCGCATTAGGCATAGGCTAGTTGTAAAAAAGGTTTTTTCCGTTTTTATTCTCTCCCAAAAATCGTCGTTTTTTTCGTTTTTTATTTTTCCCATCGTTTTTTATCGTTTTTTTATTTTTTCTTTGTCTTTATTTATACATTTACTTTCTATTATTATTTTCCTTAATTTTAATTTTTTCTGATATTTCTTATGTTTTCCGCCAACTCTCAAGGATCCAGCTAACTAAAGTCATTATTTCATCGTTTAACATCATCATTTAAGAGATAGCCTACGTGTAGTAGGTTCCTAATCAAGATTTTCATGGTTAAAATGCGGTTTTAGATGTAGCAAAGTCAAATTATTTTCCGTTTCCGTTTTTTATCGTTTTGTTGTCGTTTTTATTTTTTTGAAAAAACGTCGTTTTTTACCGTTTTTTATTTATTTTTTCATCGTTTTTTACATCTATGGCATTAGGGCCTATACTGTCACAAGTATGCCATTTCTAGATCAGAGCAGTGACGGGAAATGTTAATGTGAAATACTTATCAGCAAACTGAATGGAGAAAATTTGAACCTTCAACTGCAAGTAGGAGCAAATCTAGCATTGCATTGAGAAGTTCTGAACCATTTTTCTCTTCTCATCTTCTGTCCATTTTATGCCGTTGAAAATTCTGACAGAACACCTGTGGATGTAACATAACATAACAAGGAGCATAAGAAGGGTTGTAAGTGGTTCAGAAGACGTTTAGTCTGTGTTAGAGCCACTGAAAATTCACCTGGAACGCTTAGTTTTTCTAGGGAGCAACAGTTTCCCCCCCCTCCACAACCCCTGCTTGTCTTTCAATGAATTGATCGATAGATATCCGTCAGCACATCTGCCCATGATATGAATTATTATGCTGGCCTTCTCCCTGGTTGTTATGAGGTATATTAAAGCAAGAAATTAATTACTTCTCTGCAAGATACATGTACCAATTGTACATATATATAGATACATATATGTATGTGCAATTGTACATATATATAGATACATATATGTATGTACATATATATATGTACTTACTACATATATATATATATATATATATATATATATATATGTACTTACTGACTTCCCGGACTCGAGGTACTTACTGACTGGCGGCAAGAAGTCTGTCTCTGTCTGTGGCTTTGAGGAGTCGATCGGGAGATGTACTAATGAGTTCCGCAGAGCCAGATTTTGTCATTGATCGATTTTAGAGGAGGCTCTTTTTGCCACGAGTGACGGATGGCAGTTTATCGCATTAGCATAAAAATGATTTTGCGTAATGAAGGGAGGAGCGTATGGTGGGGGGAGCGGGTTGGGGGAGAGGGATCCTGCAGAGCCGATCTCAGTTCAGACTTCTTTAGACCTGGATGATTGGTTTTGTTAAAGTGGCTTTGTGGTGATTTACGCACTAAGGTCAGATTCGCCTGGCCTATTTTTCGTAGAGACGCTACAACTTCTAGTCCACGTTTTTATACGTGCGCATTTTACGGCATTATGGTTTCATCATCTTCGTCATTGTCATCATCATCGTCATCTTCATCATCATCATCAATATCATTATCGTTGTCACACTGGCTCAACATAATCACCGCCATCATCATTGTCATCTCCACTGATCATCATCATTGATTCATTGTAATCATCCACCTCCCAATGTTGCAACACTTTCACTCTGGCAAACCCATCTATGTGCATTGCGCTTTTCTATGTCTTTGCCAGCTATTGTTATACCTGCTGTGGCATTTTGTAAAATTATAATTATGAACTTGAACTTTAAACTTATTTATTAAACTAATTTTCTTCCAATAGGATTGATGGCTTGATTTACAGTAAGTAGGCCTGCCTAGATTAGCCTAGGGCAGCATGGGCGTCCGCAGAAATCTTTGCAGAAGGGGGAAAAACTCGGTGGCCATGGTTAAAGTTCTTTGTAGCAAGAGGTTGCAAATGCAAAGTGCTCAGGAAATTAAGAACATAGGCTACATTGGTATTTTTCGTAGAGATTTCTTGATGTAAATTTATCAGTTTCACTTTCTTAAATTTTTTATTATGAATATAGTTTCTTTAGTGCAAATAAATTTATTAACAAACAAAAACTAGCAGTTAAAAATAGGCCTATCGGTTTCAACTTCCCAGGGGGGGCAACTGCCCCCTCTTGCCCCTATGTGCGGGTGCCCATGTAGGGCAGTGCTTAAAGTGTGGGAAAATAAGTGCCTTGACGCCCTTTACTTTTCCAAAAGAAGTGCCTGGACGCCCCTTACATTTCCGGGCTGTGCTGGCCAATAAGTGGCAGGATTTTTAAATAAGCGCATGGACGCCGTCCATGACCCTCTAGGGCCTCTAGGCAGTGTTATTTAAGTTTCAATTTACTTTTCAGTTCCAGTTTTAGTTTTAGTTTTGTTTTAACTTTTCAGTTTAGTTTTAGTTTAAGTTTTCAAATCTTTTCAGTTTTAGTTTTAGTTTCAGTTTTCAGACCTTTTCAGTTTTAATCAAGTTTCTGTAAACCTTCAACAGAAGGAATTGAATTTTTTATTAATGACATTTTTCATTTTTATTAGCAAGAGCAATAGATTAAGCTAAATTCATGTTGTCATGTGATACATGAGCTGCAGTTTGAAGCACTCCACTTTTTATTTCGAAATAAAGTAACATTTGTCCGATTTAATTCCAGAGCACGGTATTGAATTTTATGAAGAAAGAATTGTAAATGTAACTTACCCAAACTGGATTTAAAAACACTAAACTATATAAAGTTATGTGCAGTAATCTGGCACAATGGGATGGATAAAAAATCTGTTGAACAGTGAACACAGATTCAACATTATAGGCTACGTACCTTATACAGACTGCTATGTTGAGACTTGAACTTCCTGTCACAATAATTTTGCTGTCCGTCAGCAACACCTCTACTTTTAAAGTAAGTGTTGGCCCTGTTGGGAGCATGTGTATGAGAATGGCCTATCTTCTGTGATGATATAATCTGCCCTTCCAATACACAAGCACAGGCCAGTAAGTGTCAAACCAGTCTGCCATTATGCTGTAGTCCGAAAGTGTGTGATCTCGGATCCATTAATGGAGATGTAATAAAACTCAGCGCCCTGTTCCAAGATCAGTGAAGTTTCAATTAGGTCTACCACCACCACCACCAGCCACAAATAGGCTTGAAATGGCCAATAGACACGTCTATTTCCATCTTCATTTGTCCTATCCATAAACATCTAGATAGATAGCATGCCTAATCTAGCCTACGTGCATGTCATATTCTAAGTTTGAAGTTTGACTCAAACGTCAAACTTATTTCAAACACATTTATATGCGGGTCATTCTTGCATAATGAGAGGTAACGGCATCATGCTGCTCCATATTGGTTGGCAGACAATGTTTGTTGACATTGGAATCATGTACACTCTTACATGTGATCTGTAGGCCGCCTTTGTGTCATGTATCTATACAGGCTCAAGTTCAAATATTCATACCCTTCCCCTACACGGACCATGCCTCAAATACACCTGTAACTAACTTCGCTCGCCCAGTGGTCAGCGGTGCCAAGCCATCCGTAACAATAACTAATCAATGTCAGCCTTGTCAGGCTGTTTAACTGACGCATTGTAATCGAATTAATTATACACACCACTATCTTGTCATGGCCACACACAATCTTTATGGTTGACCGCATTTTACAATAGGCTGACCTCTAAAGAGAAAGCAGATAGAGAAATGGTTAGACCGGATGTCTGCTTGAGACATATTGCTCTCATACATGTAGGCTACGCCGCTAACTGTTGCAGACATTTCGCCATTTGTTTTGTGCGCCACACAGATAAATTAATTCAGTTTTCAACTTTCAAGTTTAGTTTTAGTTTAAGTTTTAAACTTACGGTATCAGTTTAGTTTTAGTTTCAGTTTTCAGAACTTTTCAGTTTTAGTTTTAGTTTCAGTAAACTCAAATGGAACTTTTGAGTTAACTCAGATTCAGTTTCAGTTTTAGTTAACTTGAATAACATTGCCTCTAGGCACACTTTAGGCCCTGGCTTAGGCCTGACATAGATTAGCTGAGACCTGCCATAGAATAGCTGGAGCCTGATATAGATTAGCTTAGGCCCGACCTAGAATAGCTAAGACATGACCTAGAATAGCTTAGACCTGACCTAGATTAGCTTAGACCTCACCTAGTTTAGTTTAGACCTTTTAATGCTTACATCTTATGCATCATTATGTTTCTGTTGTAGGTGTTTTGAAAGAGTTCCTGAGTGAACTGCCGCAGCCGCTGTGCACTGGCGCCCTCTACGACATGTTCTTTGACGCTCTTGTCATCCAGGTGCCACAGGATGCGGAAGGAAATGCTCAGCTCATGCTCAGCATCCTCGACTGTCTGCCGAAACCCTACCTGGTATTTAGCGACTTTTTCTTTTGTATCAAAATAGTGATGCTGTTGATGATGGTGATGTTATGTTATTGTGTTATGATCAAGATCATGGTGGTGATTGTGATGATAATCATGGTGATGATGATGATGGTGGTGGTGGTCATGGTAGAGATAATTAGTTTGATCATGATCATTGTCATGAAGTGACTTTGATGGGACAACGATGATGATGATGATGATGATGATGATGGTGGTGGTGGTGGGGGTGGGGGTGGGGGTGGTGGTGGTGGTGGTGGTGATGATGATGATGATGATGATGATGATGATGATGATGATGGTGGTGATGGTGATGGTGATTGATGTTGATGTTGATGATGGTGGTCATGGTAGAGATAATTACGATGATAACAATCATGATCATTGTCATGAAGTGACTTTGATGGGACAATGATGATGATGACGATGACCATGATGATGACGATGATGATGATGTTGTTATTCATGGTGATGATGATGACCATGATGATGACGATGATGATGTTGTTATTCATGGTGATGATGATGACCATGATGATGACGACGACGATGATGGTTACACGTATTGCAACTGGCTCATACTTGCATAATTCTAAGCTAGAATATACTTGCATAATACAAGCAAAGTTCCTGAATTCAGGCAGACATTGGAGTATAATAATGGCTTTAAGCTTCTATTTCTTTTAGCTCTGATTTTGTACCATTTCTCAGAATCTAATTCATTGTCTGATCCGATGAAGTCGTGTCTAGGATGTCATCCGATAAATGAAATGTCTATTTATACATCATTGTTTGTTACACAATCTCATGTCTGTTAATGGTTGCATCAATGTGAAGTTCATACCTTGATGTTTCTTTTCTTTATTAGGGAAATTTCTGTAGCACCACCATTTGCGTTTGTGATAACCTAAAAGGTCTTTAATTAAACAACCGTTCAGACATTAGTCAAATAAGTTCTAGAAGAATCAGTGGACTGGTTATCTGTCTGTATGTTTGCATTCCTGTTTATGTGTCTGTCTGTATGCTTGCCTATCTGTCTGTTTGGTTCTCTGTCTGTCTTGTGTGTCTTGTGTATACATTTGTTTTTCTGTCTGTTTGTCTGTCTGTCTGTCTTGTCTCTCTGTCTGTCTGTCTTGCCTGCCTGCCTGTAACAAAATGCTAGGGTAGTGTCTTTCTGTTTAAAAAAATTCTGCAATAGATTTTGTCATATAAATATATAATTTATATATCTGTCTGGTTGCCGAAGCATTCTAAATGAGTGCTTGCCCCCTCGATGGTGCGAGAGAATTTATGGAAATATTGACTGTTTCTGTAATTTAGATCATAGAGTCAGTGAGTGCAGACAGGACGGCATTAAGGCTTGTGCAGGCCGGGATTCTGTGATTGGAGTGCCCCCCTCTGACAACCACTGGTCCACTTTTTCAGCATTCATATTCATGGGTTAATAGAGGGCAGTTTTATAGCACCTCGTGAAGATATCTAGGACTATCATGCTACTAGGTTCCCGGCAACCCAGACATGACGAGGTCAAAATTAGAGATGCCAATGCATTGCGCATTGCAGCGCTGTTAGCACCATCTATGCTGTAAGACTTGTGTAAGTGTTTAAATTAATTATTAATGCATTTCATCAGGCACTGCAAGCATCTATTAATTATGACCACGCATTAATAGATTGTTCTGAGCAATCATGACTGAAGGACTCATTACACTGTAACTGTCCCATGGAGGCTTGAACCCATAGAGATGTATTAAAATATAAGGCTAGAGGGAATATCACGCCGTCATATTGATGTCGCTTCTGTAATCGTGCCGGCCAATCAAATCACGTCTAATCGACAGTAATCGTGCCGACCAATCACAGTCTTACACCTTCCAACAGCTGGAAAAGTAAAAAAATTTAAAACTAACATGGCTTGTGACGTCACTGGCGTGATTACCGTTAAATATATATTAAGGTCGTTGATGACTTCACTTTTTTATGCAGAGGAGATAGGCCATATTCTCTCTAGCCTATATATTTTATATATATAGCGTACATCTCTATGCTTGAACCAATGCTCTCCGCTTTTAAAGATGAGTCAGAGGCATGACCAGAAATTTTTTGAGGGTTCCATTTGGGAGGGTGCGGGGCTTTCAATGAACATGGCAACAAAATACACAGAATCTACACAAAAGTAGTTTTGAAAATTTTGAAAATTGAATATTTTGGAATGGGTGGTTTTAACACATAACCCCTCCCCTAAATATGCCTATTCGGAGCAAGCAGTCTAGCAAAACAGATTTTATGTCTCATCATGTCTACGACAAATGTCACAGAGTTTTTCCCATGGTTTTGTCATTGTCTTTGAGTGCGATTTCCTGCAGTGCCTTCTGTGATATTCATAAGAGAATTGCATTAGCTTAACACGTATTACCTGCGTCCTGTGATGTAAGCGGCTCGGCTGGGCGAGTGGGCGTGGGATTAGAAGCCGAGGGAGCAGGGACGGAAGATCCCTCCTTCCGCCATCCATAAGGAACCAGATCAAAGAACTAAGGCTTCTTCTGTTCCTCTGATAACTCCCATCAGAGGTGATCTGTTTAAAGGGTCAAGCTTTCACCGAAATCAAGTTATCTAGAAGTAGTCCCACTTTCCCTTCTGGTTAGGATCATAATAGGGGAGAGCTGCAGTTCCCGGTGTGTCCTGATTCTGGTTTAGAGCAGGTGCTTGCATGGCCGTCTTCTAAATAATAGCTTCTTTCGCTGTCGGGTCTAAATAATAGCTGACTTTTGTTACTGCTATTATTTAGAAATGATGGTGTCCGCTGTCTTAGTGTTTAGATGTCTGCTACACCTCTTACTACTCTAGTGTTGCTGTTCCTTTTTCTTTGCTTTGCACGGACGCCCAGTGTGGTTTTTTGAAGGAATCTTGCGTATTGCACACAAAAGTCTAATGGTGCATCATGAGACACTAAGTATAGGGCAACAGGAGCCAGGAAACGCTACGTTAATAGCTTATACTTAGAAATCCCTGTGTTCTTACTACCTCTTCCTTGATTATTGTTCATGCATGCTTTCATTTGATATTTAGTTAGAAGTGAAAAGCATAATATTATTATAATAACTATAATAGTAATAGTAATAATAGTGGTAGTAATAAATAATAATAATGGTAACTTAATAATAACAACAGAGCAATAAAATGTAAACTAGCAATGTGATTATAATAATATAGCAATATGACCTTGATCAAGGTCACTTGCGCATTACACCCGTAACTGGAAGCAACAGAGAAGGCCTAATGGCCGGGAGAAAACATTTTCCAGGTTGATCAGAATGAGCAATGAGTTAGTTTACATGTGCATTACATAAAATAACATGGCAACATTTTATTCAGTAGACGAACATCATACAGGTCTTCCTAGATCTATGCAAGTCGCACCCTACATCTGTTTGAATCTTCTCTAACGCCTCCCACATACATGTAACACCTTTATAGTCATGCGTGGTCCTACATGACACCTTTATAGTCATGCGTGATCCTACATGGTACCTTTATAGTCATTCGTGATCTTGCATGGTATCTTTATAGTCATTCGTGATCCTAAATGACACCTTTATAGTCATGTGTGATCCTACATAGCATCTTTATAGTCATGCATGATCCTACATAGCACCTTTATTGTCATGCGTGATCCTACATAGCACCTTTATAGTCATGCGTGATCCTACATGACACTTTTATAGTCATGCGTGATTATACGTAGCACCTTTATATAGTCATGCGTGATCCTACATGACATCTTTATAGTCATGCATGATCCTACATGACACCTTTATAGTCATGTGTGATCCTACATAGCATCTTTATAGTCATGCATGATCCTACATAGCACCTTTATAGTCATGCGTGATCCTACATGACACCTTTATAGTCATGCGTGATCCTGCATGACACCTTTATAGTCATGGTGAATTGTCGATCGATGAATCGAACATTAATTCTGCGTGGTCATGCAATTTTTACCACGTCGCGACCTCCGCAGCTGCTGCCCCACCCCTGTCCTCCCGGTCGTCAGGTCAGACCCTTCTGGTCACCGTCGAAAGTAGTCCCTCCGAAAGTAGTCCCGACCGGCTGACGGATCTCTTCCGCTGTCCGACGTTTCTCGGGTGTAATTGATGCACTGCTGTGTTGTCGTCCGCTGGAAGGAAGAGAAAAACCGCTTTTGTACAGCGACCTTGTAGTCTACGGAGTGACCAAGTGGTCAGCCCCGAGTGGTCAGCCTCGAGTGGTCAGCCTCGAGTGGTCAGCCCCGAGTGGTCAGCCTCGAGTGGTCAGCCCCGAGTGGTCGGCCCCGAGTGGTCAGCCCCGAGTGGTCAGCCCCGAGTGGTCGGCCCCGAGTGGTCGGCCCCGAGTGGTCGGCCCCGAGTGGTCGGCCCCGAGTGGTCAGCCCCCGGCCCCGTGGCATCGGACGACAGTTGTAAGCGAGGAGGCGTGGTGTGGATGTTTGGTGGAGATATTTGTGTGTCTGTGGCCATGGGGAAAACATGAGGGTGGGTCGGTGGGGTGGGTGAGATGGGGAGGGTGGTGTGAGATGAGATGCAGGGAGATGGGGGATGCAGAGGATGTGGGGAATAGATTGATGGAGTATGGAAATGGGAAAGGAAGCCCTGGAGAATGTGGAGCTGGATAGTGTTTGATTGATTGGTTGATTAATTGTTTGATTGATTGTGCTCGAGCAAGTGAGTATGATTGAGCGAATGGTTATATATATATAGTTGGTGGGCGGGTGGGTGGGTGGGAGGATGAGTGATTTGCTTCGTGGGTTGGTGGTGAAGATGGGTTGGAGGCGAGTGAGCGGAAAGTGAGTGAAAAATGAGTCAGTGAGTTAGTAATTGAGTCAGTGATGGAAAAATCAAATAAGCAAGACAAAGCAAAGCGCTTCGGCGTGAAACTCTGATGCAGTGTCCGCTCTGCATTCGGTAGTGCCTCTGAGTAGTGAGAGCTTAAAGGGGCGCTATAACAAGTGCACATTCAAACAAACAGTGACTGTCTAAGCTGAGGCTCGAACCCTCGCCCCCTACTCTCATTATTACAGGCCGAGCATTACATCCTTTCGGCTGCAGTGCCTCTTACTATCTGACGGCTGATCAGAAGCAAGCCATATACCCACCACACAATGTGGAAAAATTTGTCCATCCAGTAGTAAGTAGTTCGTGAGTGAAATCCATGCAATCGCACAATGACCTGTTGCCATATGTGGCAACAGGTCATTGTAATATATTATAGAGTCTGTGCAAGAGTATATTTATACTGTCAAGTGTCAACATTATGTGGTCGACAATAAGACTGACTGGTCGTCGCTCAAGGACATCTCGTGACCATCTTCAGACATCTAAGACAGTGTTCTTTTTGTAAGTGCCATCTGAGTAGCACTGACGCTGCTGATGCTGATGCTGCTGATGATGCTACTGATGATGATGATGATGCTGCTGATGATGATGGTGCAGTTGATATTGAGGAGGGTCTTCATTGGTCAGTGGCACACTATACCACACCCCATCCGTCCCTCTACATCTTCATTAGGTGAAACTGGTGACTATCGAGCAGCGGTGGTGGTTGTGGGGGTGGTCGTGATGATGAAGGATAAATTGCCCCTCGTCGTCCTCTATTACTACCATCGTTCAGGGTCCGGAGGCTGCAGCAGCAGCTTCGTTATGATGTATATATCGCCATGGCAACCAGTGAGGGAATTATCTTTGCGAGCTTTGTTGCTCCTTCGTGGCCGCTTCATCCGCAGTTGCTCCTCAATTATTAATCGCATGAATGCATGATGTGAATTGCTCGTCATCAGAACCAACTAACCGCTTCGGTTCTCTTTATGCTGTCATAGTCTGTCTCCACTTTGGATACCTTGAACTTGTGGATATTGGTCATGTTTGTCTGTGGAGGGCTGGAGGAGTGTATGGCCTGATTGTCAGATGTAACTATCATGTAAGCCCCTACTAATAGCAACTGGGAGCCAGTGCAGCTCGTCGTCGTTGCAGTCTCAGTAAACCGCAGTTTCGACTTAAAACTGGAAAGTGTTTTTTACCCTCCTGACTTTTTGAACTTTCTATTTATCATGGATGGACGTCTAGTTGCTGGACTTGCTGTCGTGTTTGTGTTTCAGCCAGAATACCAAAGGAACCATGACACTGCTCTGGATTAATTCATTAATTCATTCATTATGGAGATTTATATAGCGCCTCTTCAAATTTCTACCCAGGAGCTCTCCCGATCCAACCTTGGCTGAAAAGGATGACTTTAAGGCTGCAATAAAACGCTTATGAGCAAACCCTAGGGTGTATAGACAGTGGTAGCCACCAGCTCCGGACCATAAGACCAGCAATTGCTCATTTGATATGCTGCTTACCTTAGAGTGGTTATTGCTAGCCTTGATAAAACATCATGAAGGATGATTGATATTAGGCTAGGATATTAACAAATGGACTTGTAGTTTGAGGGGTTTGCCCCGAACTTTTCAGCTAATTTTTTATTTAAAAGAGCAACTAGCCTAAAACAAGCAATCGCCAACATATCTCTGATAATATGTAAATGTAAATGTACTCAGTGATATATGTTGATCATGTAATTATCGCCTCAATCCTGCTCGTTTTTCCATGAATTGATCGATAGAGATCCTGTTCTCGAACGGGCGCCACATCAATTAAGGTTCCTGTGTAGGCTGTGTAAGAACCATGGTGCTAGATGTGGAAACTTAAATTTCTTTTAATAAGCCACCTTTAGGAGGCAAACTTGGATCCACATTCACACATTACATGGGAAATACACTTTAACCAATATAGCTAACTGGTCTGGTCATTTGGTCCTTTAGTTAAGGGAAGGCTGTTGACTATTCTTATTTGAACCAGTTCAAGCAAACTACAAAATTGAATATTCAGGGAAGACCATGACTGTGAAAAATTTGTTTCCCTGTGCCTAGCGGGACTTTTCTCTTAGCAGAGCTGACAGGTTGTCCCATGTGCCTCTTATTTTATCGTGACTGAGTCATTTGCTCCCAAGTAACTTGCCCAATCTTTGTACATGAAAAACTACTAAATAGCTACTGAGAAACGAACCACCTTTGCCCGCTTGAGTTGGTGTTGAGTTTGGTTGAGAAAGTGGAAATTATAATCATTGGTTAAACAATCAGTTTGAAAACACAATGGTACAGATAACTTTTGCTAATTTACCAAACTTTATTCCTGGGTGTGGATTCCATTAGCAGTTCAAGTTTAGGCTGTTCAGTTGTTACATGAGAAGAACTGTTAAGCCTCTTCTTATTCTTATTCTTAAGCAGGTGCATTATTGTAAATAATGCGTCTGACCTGCGGAAGTAGGAATTTGCCTCGCTCCCCCCCCCCATGTGAGCCAATCTACTGGACGAATGGAATACAATATGAGAAAGGAATTCGTGCAACAGAAAGAAATGGGCTGTGGTGGAAAACTGCAGAGACATTTCAATACTACAGAAGATAAAAAATTATGATTGCATACGAGAATCTTTGGGTATTATACAAAATACAGAGCAGATCTGTTAGACAAAGTCGCGAACAAAGTCCACACAATACACCAGATGCACTGGATGCAATTTTGACTGGACAGAAAAAAGGCAGACCAATTTGAGACGATGGTTGATGGATATATTATAAATGAGGATTATAGGAATCACTTGGACTATTGGGACCATTGGGAGCAATGGAATATTATTTTGACAAATTGACTGAGGACAATGGAGATCAACGATTTGTACAAATTGTAGCCAGAAGACTGGCATCAGAAACTGGTGGTGATGGTAGTGATGACAACGATGATGATGATGATGATGATGATGATGATGATGATGATGACGACGACGACGATGGTGATGATGATGATGTTGCCATCCGATTATGTGAAGCATCTTGTACTATGACTATTGTTTATGGTTGATGGTTACAATAAATTAATTTAATTAAATAAGAGAAACCATAGTTGTTTAAAAGGTTTTTTTGTTTTTTATTCGCTTCCAAATAAGGTTTTTTAAAATATTTTTTCCATCGTTTGATTCCGTTTTTTATTTTTTATGTAACGCTATTTATTTTTTTTCGTCTCTTATTCTTTTCTTTAATTAAATTTTTTCCTGATATTCCAGGGGTGTCAAACCTTTTTTAGTGGCGGGCCAATGTGAACAACTTCCAACCAGTGGCGGGCCAGTGTGAACATTTTCTAACTAGTGGCGGGCCAGTGTGAACATCTTCTAATAAGTGGCGGGCCAAAATTGGATAATGATCTGAGAGGGAGCTCCGGGCCAATTCTCAGAAAAGTCCAAATATCTTGAAAAGACCTTGATTCAATGTCCACTTTTCGCTTCTTATTCAATTTCGACAACATTTTAAATTTTGACAACATTTAAAATAATTTTGTAATCTTTAGGGAAGGCTCCGCAGGCCAGAAATAAATCATTGGCGGGCCAGAAATGGCCCGCGGGCCAGCTCTTTGACACCCCTGTGATATTCCTTACGTTTTCAGCCCAATTTCAAGGTTTCATCTAACTGATGTAGGCTAATTATAATTATTTAATTGTTTAACGTCATCATTTAAGAGATACATGTAGTAAGTAAACAAGGGTTTTAAGTTTAAAATGCAGTTTAAGATGTAAAAAGTCAAATTATTTTCCATTTCGGTTTTTTTGTGTTTTTTCCCGTTTTTTGTTTTTTACAATAAAACGAGGTTTTTTCCGTCCGTTTTTTATTCCGTTTCCATCGTTTTTTACATCTATGAGAGAAACCAGAATCCAGATTACAATGGATGTTCAAAGTGAAGGAGTCTTTTCCTGTAAACATAAATGTAATCTTCAAAATTTCTCGGCATTGCACCACAGCCGTGATAGGAGACGAACTTTTTTACCAATGCTGCATGAAATCAAATCTGCAAATAAATACCCAAGCTGCTTTGTCCATTCCGATGCCAGGTTTTAAAAAAACGAGGTGTTGAGGGGGGGGTAGCATCCTGCAACACTGGGCAATCCGTGGTCATGGTGGTCGTGCAGGAGTAGAGACATGAGAGGTTGATGGTTGGAGGCATTTTCAGCAATGTTCTACTGTACATGAACATCACATTGTAGTAGACTATATAACTGTATATTGTATAACCTGTCGCTGGTGTATATTAATAGATCACTGAGTGTAGGTATGCACTGTGGACTAATTAATGCTGCTGTTTTGAGGAGATAGTATTATTGCCTTGTGGACATGCAGGTAAATTGGATAAATTTTCTTAAATCAATGGAGAATAGATTTGCAAAATTAAACGGCCTCTTTATGGCCTCAGCTCTGTAAGGCGCCCTTGCAACGGCGTAGCTTGTTTAGACGCCATGTAAATTGTCATTATCGTCATTATCATTATTATTATTATTATTGTTATTATTTTATTATTATTATTATTATCAACCCTCTTCGAAACTGAGCATATGGTCAGCAAAAGAACCTGCAAAGGCTTCAGAATAATGATCCTAATTATAATAATGATAATACTTATTACTATTATTATTTTTTTCCCCGAGGTATTTAGGATCCCTCAGGGACTTCATTGCTAACTACTGTTTATTATTATTATTATTTTTTGTTGTTGTTGTTGTATAATTATATTATTAAGAGCCATGCGCCTCCATATGTATATCGCTTGATTTGGAAAGCAAGTCAAGTCATTGCAATTACATGATTGGAGTTAATGCGTAATGATTTGCTGTCCTAATTACGGTGACTCTTGACTTTTCCCTGCGTCATTGAAGACATTGCAGGCTTTCCATGCATCTTTAGTTGCTTCCGTCGTCTCCTCAGTGTTGCGTTGGCAACCACATTATCCAGGTCAATGTGTTAATGTTCGAGTGGGCTTGGATTGATGTATAGCCTACTCTAAAATTGGCGAATTGACATTAATTTTGGTCTAATTGCTTTGTAACTGTTCTCCAGTTTCCGTAATTTCTTTCCTCCTTTATTATTAGAAATGTTTTGTGTTCATATTTGTTATTTGAGCTGCAGAAGTTTATGATTAATTAATCGATAACATGCTAATTATTTTTCTCAATTAAATTTATTTAGAATAGTCAATCTAAGACCGCTTTTTTGGTTTGATAGAGTACCCAGGTGTTCTATGTATACCTGCCACTTCAGTTCGGTGTTTAGAGACTTTAGTTAGCTCAGCAAATACGCTGCTCCCTAGAACCCAGCAATGTTAGCACGCTTTTTTGTTTACTTATAATTGGTTCAATTTGAACACGTTGAAGGTGAAATTTGAACTGATAAATGCCAGCAAGACTTGTAATATCAATATATAAAGTTCTACTTATTAAATAGTAACTATAGCAATAAATATTAACAATACTATTGAAAGATGAACAAAGGTAAATTTGTATTTGTCATTACTTATTGTTTGTATGTGCACTTGTTATAGCGCCCCTTCAGGCTCTTTACTCAGAGGCGCTCCCGAATGCAGAGCGGACACTGCATCGGAGTTTCACGCCGAAGTGCTGAGCAATTGTGAGTGAAGGACTTGCCCAAGGTTCTTACGCGGCTAGGTGGATTCGAACCTCGAACCTTCCGACTCCAAGGCAACGACGCCACCACTACACCACCATGCCCCAATGTTAATGATGATGACATCTTTAGTACCGGTATCAGTCATTCATTTAAGCATGAAGTTGTGGGGCTGATTTTTTTCACGTCGGTATCATATTCGTCGGATAAAATTGCGTTCAACCTTTGACGGCAGCAAAAGTCGTGTGGTCGTTGTCAAAGGTTGCATGTAATTTATAGCTAATTTTTAAATAGTTAGCAATGAAAAATTTAATCATTGACATCCTTAATTAATATTGGAGTGTCATTTATATCATGCCTAAAAATAAGGATTCTCGCGCAAAAAGTGTATACTGATGTACCAGTATTCAAAGTATTCAATGTCTCATTAAGTCTTCTATCTCGTAATGGAGACTCTGAAAGTTGATTGTATAGATGTGTTTTTCTTACCCACCAACCGTAGACGAATTCCCAGGAACCGTTACGTGGCGCAGTTGCTTGTCTAGACATGCGTTTTTTACTACCTTTATGAATTTGGAAATTTACATACAGTAGTTGCTTAAAAAATCTGGGAAATATGTCATATCAAATGCGCTTATAAGGCCTATGGACTCTAGTGCATTTGCTTATCTAGAGACTTCACAAAGTTGGAAATTTATAGAGCGCCTTTGCTTAAAAAACTCCTTGGAAATACAGCTTGTGAAATGAGCTTAGTTTGGACTCGGAACATTTACTTGAAGCCTCTAAAAAGTTGGAAATATATGCAGAACATTTAATTAAAACAACTTAAAAATTCGACATTTTATATAAGCTTAGTTTGGAGTCGGTTCGTTTACTTGCAACCTTTAGAAAGATGGAAATATATAGGGAGTCTTTGATCAAAAACTGGTGCTCTGCAACATGTAAAATGATCCTAGGTTGGTCTCCTTTCATTCGTGACCAGCGTTGGTCCAGCAGGTGCTTGAGCCGAGTGGATACAGCCGCACATCTGCTGCTGCAGGACTTCATTGATTTGAAACCGATTCGAAATTGGTAGATGACACCACATTCAGAGAGAGAGAGAGAGACCCTGGGATGCAGTTGCTCCGTGGATTCATTCATGCATTGAGAGCTTTTATCTAGCGCCGTGTTGAAGATACAGGATATCTCCATTCGCTGCTCTTGAATAAACAATCTTGTAAGTAGTCGACAAACAGCGCAGATGTAAACTCTCGGGTGTCGTCCGCGCAATGTTACTGTCACTGGCTGCCAGCCAATTCTCTGTCAACATAGAGGGCACAGTAGTGTCTGGGTATAAAGCGCCATCACGTTGACAGTTATCTATGTCTGTGTGAGTTACAAGTGAGTAAGCAAGTAGGTATTGGCTCTTACTTGCATCCAACAAGTGCTCAGGAATTACATATGGTATGCAACATTTACATGTATTTTTTTAAGCAAATCACTATTTATGGTAACAAATTATTATGAAGACACTCTGTGCACAACTAAAGAACATTGATTAGCATAACTACTTTCCGACTGTGTCAGTATCAGCTCCATCTAGCAATTATGTCGAGAGATAAGATTATATCTACCACAGACCACAATAGTATCTTGGTGTGCGTCACGATAAGCTGAGTCTGTGCCCTGACAGTGATTGATGCCCTGTGCAGCAGCAGCAATGCAGTGTCCGCTGTGACCAACGATTATGTTTAAGAACAGAATGACCAGCAAGAGGCCAAATTAGTTACGTCATTACGACCTTGCTCTTTGCCCCCTACCCCACCCCAACCCCCACCCCCTCACAAAAAATCTGTGTTCTGTTGGGTTTGAAATTTTTTAACCAGTGCAGATCGATCAAAGGGGGCGCCACCAGTGCAAGGGATTTCATGGGGGAAAGGAGGACATGATTTAAGACAGCGGAGATATGCAGCAATGCATCCAGGCGGAATCATGGAGCGAACGAAGGGTGGAAGAAGGTCATTCCACTGCGATGGGCAAGTGCATGGGAGAGCTCGGATGGGACCTTGGAAAGAATAAAAAGGTCGAGACGATCTAAAGGTCGAAGAGGTCAACGAGAGGCAGTTAAGATCGGTGGACAATTGGATTCGCATAGATCAGTGGTTCCCAACCTTTTTTTGGACTTGAGTGCCACTTTTTCTAAGTTGGAGGACACGAGGGTCATTTTTTCTTAGTTGAAGTACATTAGGGGGCCACAAGACTAAAATTTAACTAACTAAAAACATATAAAATTGTTAAAATTGATTCAAAATAGAATCTTTTATGTCATTTATAGACGTTAGAATAAAATAATATGTATTAGAAAATAATTATGTGCTCTATCTTGTCCAAACTGTCAATTTTTCATATATTTTTCTTAATTCTTTTGAGAGACGAGGGCCCCTTTTTGAGGCCCGGCGGGCCACTTTTGGCCCGCGGGCCACGGGTGGGGAACCGCTGGCATATCTATTTACTCTTTGAGTGTTCTAGGCGCAAAATAGTGTGTGGGGTTTCTAGAGATTATCCAATATGACAACAGTGTTTTTATTGGAAGCTGCTTTACCTTGGATGAATAGGCCTACGTCATGTTGCTTGTATATTATATAGTCTGAGGCTACGCATATTATCTCTGATTAAATAAAAATAAACTTCTGTTTCTTTTTGTCTTCCAATCTGATCTATGAATGTAATTGGTTTTGGACTTCTTAGCAGATTAATTTCGTTCGATAATATTTCGTTTGCTGATTTCTTATTTAACCTTTGCTGAGCCTTTGCCAGAAATCGTTTTTTGTTCTCCTGTTAGGAAGGTCTAGTAGTAGGAGACACTATTGATGCAGCCAAAATGTTGCTGACAACTTTGTGGCTATCACCACATTGTATGGCTCTTCCTGTCAGCACAGTCATTATCATAATCATCATCAGTTTCAGTAGTACTGCCACCATGCATGCACCACACTGACACTCAATGTCTACTATTGTCATCATAAATGGCATCATCAGTCATAATTACCCAAATCATATCTGTCTCTCTCTCTTTGTCTCTGTTCTTTCTGTCTTTCTGTTTGTCTGCCTTTCTGTCTCTTTGTCTCTGTCTGTCATTCGATTTCTATTGGTCTCTGCTTGTCTCTCTCTTTGCCTCTGTTTCTCTCTGTCTCTCTGTTTGTCTGACTCTCTTTCAGTGTGGTGGTTCTTTCCTCTGACTCTTTGTCTGTCTCCTTGTCGGTCTCTTTCTGTCTTTCAATTTCTGTTGGTCTCTCTGTCTGAGTCTGTCTCTCTCTTTCTTGTAGAACTCTTATGTACCTAATTCTAATGTCTGTCAACAGATCATTGACATAATTATGGTGATACACGTTGCTGAGTTGTAACACGTTTGTTTTTGCATTCAGGATTGCAATCTTGTTATTAATATGACAGTATGATGATACTGTCTGCTTTTTGGATTGCTGATTGAATCTGAATTTCTCAGGCATCAGATCTCTTAACCTTGGACCATGCCCCAGAATCTAAAACTGTATTCCTGTAAGGCCCTGCTCATTTTTCCTCCACTCCACCATCACTCGTTTTGAATAGTTTCACCTGTCTGGTTATAGTCTCCTGTTGCAGTTACACCTGTGGCCTGTCACCTATGGTTCACTCATCAGTGTTTTAAAGGGTCCTTAAGACCTATTTGTATCACCATGGTTGGACTGGGAGCGCCTCTGAGTGGACGTCTTGAAGTGTTGCTATAGAAATTCTTGAAATGAATGAATGAGTTGGACACGCCATCTAAAGAAAGCGATCGTTACCTCATGTGTTTTGTTGTTGCAATGATTATCGATCTCCATAGATATCGTGTTCACAATACTTTGTGTGTTTCTGAATACCGAATGGTGGTGAGTGCCAGTTTTAGATTCTCCATTATATAGGATTAGGTTTCAGATTTAGAAAAGGAGATCTGCCACCTCTGGATGAACAATTTGTTCGCTGTGGCATGTGTTAGTCTGATGGAAGTGACAGGATTTTGGAGAAGGAGTGAACTTGCTGTACTCTTGGATGTGTATACATAATTTTATGAGCTTTGATGTGACAGTGTGTCAAGGTTAGTTGGCTTTATTTCTGAGTGTGTGTGAATGCCATGCTTGATCACTAATGCACTTTTGAGAGGCACTTAAGACCCACGACAGAAATGCCAGATTTGCATAGACACTTGCAGCTTCAGAGATAGCAAAGAAAACCTAGACAATGACAAAATATTAATGTGATTATAATAGTGTACAATCCATTTCCTGTGTAGATCAGAATGCTGAACAGACAGATGAGATGGGAATTATTCTCACATTTGTCTACAGAAAATTTGAGGAATTTAAAGACTGCACAAAAATTAGAAATGACGACATAACATGGATGGCTTTTAATGTGTGTTAGAACCACTGCATATTAACAAGGGACTACTTATTGACCCAATTTTGCCTTAAAGCTACGATAGTATCCAGTGACAGGGTACTATCATTGAAACAATTCACAAGTCTACTACTCTTACACTGAGAAATTTCGGTCCTAACATTCCTTTGGCTTCTTAAATAATTTATACCAACTGTCTTGTTTGAAGCTAATTCAGGGGAGCCTCTCTCTCTTCCACGGCTGTGCCTAAACAATCCAGCGATTATCTTATAAGCTTCAATTACATCTCCCTTGCTCTTCCTTATGTCCGCTGTTGTTAGTTTACACCCTTTCAATCTTTCTTCATGGCTTAAATAATTTTTTAGCTGCTCTTTAAACTTTTATCAGCTTTTTTAGCTGCTTTGTAAGGGGCCTCTGTGACGGCATGGCTTTGTTATCGCGCCATATAAATTGTCGTAATTATACTATTATTCCATGTCCTGTTTCAGGTATGGATTCCACACCAGGATGCAGTATTCGAACTGTGGTCTAACAAGTGTTGTTTTCGTGTTTCCAGTAACTATTGTCCATCTTATCATACCCAAAGATGAGTTGTCCTTTTGTGTGCTTCAACACATGCCTTGACAAGATGCATATTCTACGGACCTTCCCTGCTCAAAGAATCCTAGCAGATCTGTCAAACATAAGTGACCTCTACTAACAGCCCATAATGATACTATCAGCATTCTAATGCTCCACTGTGCTATCCTAATATCAATTCTCTTCACGATCTCACACACAACGCTGACCTCATCCACCACTGTAACTAACCGACCTAAGGTTACTTGGTTCACTTCCGTTTCCAATTTTAAACAATGTCACTTTGTGGACGACATCTCTCCATGTCCTCTGATGCATCTCCAAGTCTCTCATCGATTTATTGAAGATCTGTGCTCACGCCTCTCCAATTTCTTCTCTCATTTCTTGTAGGAAGTCGTTTAGCGAGAATTCTGATGGTTTGGCGAAGTGGAAAGAATGTTGTCAGTTGACCAAATCACCAGCAGCAGCAGCACAGCGATGCATGCAGGAGTTGAAGGAAAGAGAAAGAGAGAAAGACCGAGACAGACAGACAGCATAAAGAAGGGCATAAGATTCGGACTAACATTATATGACGAGCACTGTATTTGATAAATGACGGATCATTTATTAGCAACTGTCAACGCCAGATGGCTGACCACAGAATTGATGTTGATGATGATGATGATGATGATGAGGATGATGACGATGATGATGATGAGGAGGAGGAGGAGGATGAGGATGATGAGGATGATTTCTGGCGGCTACCATAACACAGCACATGCCGGTTCAAGCACGTCTTTTGAAACATAAGTGCACTTAGCGCACATGGGGTAAGGTGAGAACATGAGACCAATGGTGACAGCCAGAGGCAATTGGGGGAATCATTGACTATTTTGGAAGAAAGGAGATGTAAGGAATACCATATTTTGTGTCACTTTTATGACCTGTCACCATGACGACAATGACACCACCACTATCACCACCATCACCACCATCACCACCACCATCACCACCACCCCCACCACCACCACAACAGCCACCACCTCCATGCCTTGTGCCGCATTATGAAGGAAGTTAGAAGTTACCCTATTGTAGATATGAATTGTATGAACCTGCTTCCGTAAACAAGAAAGTCTTAAGGCGTCTCGGGAACTGAGAAGGAGAGGGCCTTGTAACTCAGAGCGAAGTGAATGGGTGGGGTGGTAGAAAGAGACAGTTCCAAGCTGTGCAAGCACTTGAGTTTGTGCAAAGTTCTCTTGTTTTATAGCGTTTATAGCCAATTTTCACTGCACGAGTTGTCTGGGTGAAGTCATCATAATTTTTGCACTGCACTTCCATCTCTCGGAAACTCGTGAAATTATTGGTTGTCAAGTGTGTCTACATGAGCCATCGCGGACGATCGGGCAATAAAAGCGGTGCATGAAGTTTCATTAAGCAACGGCAAGTGTGTTTGAGTTTGTGTGTGCTAGTAGCTTAGAGTTCTTCTCTAGCGTAGACTGTCAACATACTGTCCAGTGTAATCGTAATCGTAATCTCAGGATTTATAAAGCGCCACTCGAAAGTGCGGGGGCACCAGCTTATTCACGAGCGCTGAATGTTTGCATTCCTTGCACTCTGGACGTTGAAGATTTGTCTGCGTAGTATGAGATTTGCTAGCAGGAGCATAGCCGTAGTTTCATGGGGGGGGGGGGGGAGGGGGTTAAGTTTTCAGGGGTTTCCATTTTCTGTATTTTTAGTTTTCAATAACAGTAATACATATTATTTTTGGGGTGGGGGCGCCTGCTGTATACCCCGTGAATACTCCCATCTTTTGTTAGACCTCGTTGGTTCAGTAATAATTAAGTCTGGTCACAAGCCACAATTTTATTTTTATTTATTTATTTTAATCAGATCCAATCTAAACTAATTTCTAAAGTCTTTTTCAGTGCTACTCCATGAATGGTTGTTTCGAGTCTAATTAATGCTTTGTATTGTATTGTATTGTATTAGAACATTTATAAAGCACCTCTAATAGGGTGAACCATTGAGAGGTGGACATATTGGTTGCAGCATATTCCAGTGGTAGTATGTGTGACTTTGAAAAGAGAGGCATGGGTTCAAATCTCCCCCCCCCCAAAAAAAAATGTTTGTGATTTCTACTCCAGCTGCCCTTGGCCAACTCTGCTATAATGAGTACCGGTACATGACAGACCATTTATTTTGGGCAGGAAGATGGGAAGATCAGAAGTCCACCCTTAGGCCTATATGCTGAGTCTAAGAAACTAAAGTTGCTAGCACTTAATGCCCATGGCCATATAATATGTGTTCATTTGAAACTGGCTTCCTGGATTCATTAAGATACTGTTCAGTGTTCATTGTTCAACCCATTTTTTCACAAACTGTCAGAGCTGAGGCAATTTTATGCTGCTTGTTTCTTGTTATAATTTGCGATCTGTCAATTTGATATTGAATGAACGAAATTGATCGATTGATTGATTGATTGATTGATTGATTGATTGATTGATTCTTCTGTTGTAATCTAAATCAGTTGAATCAGTTCTTTGATGCTGTCATCATACTGCACGAGTCTGCAATTCATATTCACTTCAGACGAAATCATTTATCAAATCGCAATCCTGAGAAGTCGTCATAGGTTACGAATTTAACTAAAAATCAGGCTACATTGGGTGCAGGTGGAAACTGATGCGTCTTCATTAAGTTTATTTCAAATTACGTTGAATTAAAATCACAATTGGTGTTAATTGAAGCTTGTAAAATCATCACTGGAAGAAAAGGACTACATTGGAAAAGATTCTTTGAAACAAAGCAACTCGGGGTCACAGGTTCAAATTTTTAAGACACTGAAAGGAACGTTATAAGACAGAAATTCCTCAGCGCTAGAGTTGGTGTAGACTTGTGAGGCGGTTTGGATGACAGGAAGATGGGAAGATCAGAAGTCCAGTCGACAGTCACAGCGTTTAAGAAGAAGAAGCTAGGAAAATTGGGTTGCTAAATATTCCAGGCCAACTTAATTGCAGTGGTTCTAACACATTCGCAGATCCATCAGCTTCTGAACCACTTAAACCTTTGTTATGCTATGGTATGTTATGGTATGTTATGTTATGGTATGTTATGGTATGTTATGTATGCTATGTTATATTATGGTATGTTATGTTATGCTATGCTATGTTATATTGTGTTATGGTATGGTATGTTATACTATGTTATGGTATGTTATGTTATGGTATGTTATGGTATGTTATGTATGCTATTTTATATTATGGTATGTTATGTTATGTTATATTGTGTTATGTTATGCTATGTTATACTATGTTATGGTATGTTATGTTATGGTATGTTATGGTATGTTATGTTATGCTATGGTATGTTATGCTATGGTATGTTATGGTATGTTATGTTATGTTATGTTATGTTGTGTTATGTTATGGTATGTTATGTTATGCTATGGTATGTTATGTTATAGTATGTTATGGTATGTTATGTTATGGTATGTTATGGTATGGTATGTTATGGTATGTTATGTTATGGTATGTTATGTTATGTTATGTTATGGTATGTTATGGTATGTTATGAACCTTCAAGAGGTCAGAAAGACCAATTAGTGAGGATTTTTTCCAGCAGTCAGTTGTGCATCCAGTGGAAACCCAGTTACATCCAAAGCAGAACTATTGCCTAAATGTCAACCGCGTCAGTTCTTATCTATTGATTGTCTCTGCTCTACAACGCAACAGTCTCCTGTTGGTTGAGTCTTCAGCTGTATTCGACGTTCGCACAGAGCATGCTCGGAGCACGGCCACGGAACACGGGATGCATTCAGACTGCTCGCCGCATACTCGATTTTCCTGATGTAGTCGGAACCACCGAGATGTGGAATGCACCCCAGTACCCCCCTCACTCTGATAGGTCCCTGTGGGATTTGTTTTGCTTTGCGAAGCCTCACAGTAATGTATGGATTCCAGTAAATCCCTTAGGCATAAGTAAATGGGATTGGAGTGAATGGCAGAGTAAGACCATCGACTGGCGTGTCACTTTCTGTCCGGCGGTCACTGTTGGGGGGGGGGTTGTGGGGGGGGGACACTGCCACGAAAATATATACATGTATTAGTCGTATACAAAGATTGAACGTGAGATTTCTGGCGGAATGGTATTCGTTGCAAAATCAGCACGTTCTATGCAACCAACGAATGCAGAGAGAACCAGAGTTCATCGGCATCCTGCTGCGGCATTGTGCTGCAATGGCTTATTATCGAATTATTTTTCCTTCGGGTCTTTTATTTGCGACGTTGCACTTATAATATGATTCTTTAAATCGCTTGGCCCAGAATGTATGCTTCTTCTGTTTCTCATTGGTATTTAACCTGTGTGTGTATATGTGCATAAATATGTGTTCTTGGTTTATTTTTAAATGTATTTTAATTCATTGACAGTTTTCTGTGTGACTAGGTAGGGCATGCATCCTTTGTTTGCCTAAGTCTTTAGATCAGTTCGATGGCCATATATTCCACACAGAACTTTTTCATTGTCTCATGAGATTCTGTGACAGGTTCCAAAGAGACAATAACGCATTTGCATGTCTAGATATTGCAGCAACACTGATGTCTGCTCTGTTGAAAGGTCAATGTCAGAAGCCACAGAGCTCTCAGGAAATTTCATGAACTATTTCAACACATTCATACATTTATGAATACATTTATTACATGCTTATGTGTATATGCATACATGTATGAATATGTGTGTAATGTGTATACTGTATACTTGCATGCATGCGTGCATATATATATATATATATATATATATATATATATATATATATATATATACAGGGTGGCTCAAAACAAAATACCCCACCGGATAAAATGCAATATCGTCGCAACCCATTGACATTTTTCTACGAAAATTTCCCAATTTGTAGGGGAATGAATTTCCAACAATCCCTGAAAGTTTCAATTTCAAATTTGCATGTTTGCAAAAGTTACAGCTGTTTAAACTTTCAATTCTGTTTTTTCGAATTTCCGCGGAAAAATGAACGTCATTTGTTGATTTCCATGTCAAATAATATCATCTTTCACTGCCACCTCAGAAATCCGTTTTACAGTTTGTCGTAAAGTATGATGGGAATGTCCATTCCCTGCTTTAATACGAGCTCAAATTTTTTTGTGAAACTCGGTATGGGCTTGTTGATCGACACCTCCGGCAACTGATCCCACATTACCAGCAAGACTTCCTTCAGCCAGCCAATGTTCTCCAAGTTGGGATGAAATGTCTAGCATACGTGATAATCAAGAGGGTTAAGGTATATTGAGTTTGTTGGTCATTCATATTTGTGAAAAATTCTGCAGTTGATGGCAATAAGGTAGCGTCATCATAACTTATAACCACAGTGGTCGTTTGGTCTGACGGAAAAAAGCGCGATGTTCACGAAATTCGCTTGGTAGTCGCAAAGGTAAAGTTTGCAAAGCACATCATGGTTTCAGCGTCAAATCTGCTGGCGTGTGTTACGGCTGCAAGGAAAGACTGCACTTCATCCCATTCAGTAGGCTAAATGTCAAACTTACCGTTGAACTCTGTTACCCAGACTCATTGAAGACTGCAGGTTTGTTCTAACAATTGGTTTTATTTTCCAGCAGGACGGTGCGCCTGCTTGCTCGCACGGCAGGGTTGATTATGATGATGCTATCTTATTGCCATCAACTGTGGTAAATTTATTGTCACAGGTGAATGACCATCAAACTCGCCAGACCTTAACCCTTTTGTTTATTACGACTGGGAAACTATGTTGGAACGATGCAAGACAGTTCATCCCAAGTTGGAGGACATTGGATGGCTGAAGGAAATCTTGCTGGTAATGTGGGATCAGTTGCCGGAGGAGTCGAGCAACAAGCGCATACTGAGCTTCAGAAAAATATTTTGATCTCGAGTTAAAGCAGGGAATGTACATTCCCATCATACTTTACGACAAACTGTAAAACGGATTTCTGAGGTGGCAGTGAAAGGTGATATTATTTGACATGGAAATCAACAAATGACGTTCATTTTTCCGCGGAAATTCAAAAAAACAGAATTGAAAGTTTAAACAGCTGTAACTTTTGCAAACATGCAAATTTGAAATTGAAACTTTCAGGGATTGTTGGAAATTCATTCCCCTACAAATTGGGAAATTTTCGTAGAAAAATGTCAATGGGTTGCGACGATATTGCATTTTATCCGGTGGAGTATTTTGTTTTGAGCCACCCTGTATAATGTGTATATGCATAACTGCCCACTCATTTATCATTCAGCAGTTAGTAGTTCTGTAATTATCGATTGCACGAATGAAAGACTTTCCGGATTTCGTACAACGGAGCTGAAATTATTTTTCTGATTTACAGCAATGCGTTTGCCGAGCGTTGTGGCCGTAAACTCGACGTGGCTTTGTCTCAGGTCCTTTTCGATGACTGGTTATTACGTGCAATAATTCAACGCATTTAGATTTGTTACTGTTTTGCCATCTGTAATTATTGCTGGCAATGTACTCGGCCACTCGTGTTTAGATGTACTGTTTATGTGTTCTGGTGAATATGTGTGACTGTGTGTGTGTGTATGTCTTTGTGTGTGTTTGTATGCGTGTGTGTGTCTTTGTGTGTGTTTGTATGTATGTGTGTGTGCGTATGTATGTGTGTGTGTGCGTGTGTGTGTTCTGGTGATGTGCGCATTTGTGTGTGTTCTTGTGTGTAATAAATGCATGCGTGTAAGGCTGTATGCCTGGAAATCATATGTATACATTTGTGATTGCTTGGATTGGTTGATATACGAATGGTTGGATGGATGGCTGGCTGGATCAATGGATGTATGGAGGGTAGATGGGTGGTTGTATGGATCGATTGATGAATAAATTGATGGATGGATGGATAGTTGGTTGGTTGGATGGATATACAAATGGCTCTGAAGCAAAGGATAAAGGGATGTGGAGCCAAGGAGTAATTATCAGAGAGTGATGGACGATGACCTGATGTGATTGTTATTGCTTATAGACAAATGCATGCATATAATATTACTTATAATGATAATAATAATAATGTCTGGAATGGCCCTGGCCGATGATGGCGGCTTTGTTTTCACTGTCCGTTTTACTCGATTTTTCCGGCGCAGAATGGATTTTACCGACCGTTTTTTAATATAAATACACATTTTGAGAGACGGCGAGTTGCCCCTTGCATATCACAGGTTGTATTTAAACATTTTTCAATAGAAAGGAGAGGGAAATATTGTCTTGTTAGGCGGAGGCATTAAGCCTGCCACGCCCCCTCGACCTTTGACCTAATTAGCATTCATGGTCTCGGCCGAAGTGCAGTTGAGTCTCAAATGACGCATAATGGAACAGACACATGATAATTTATCCCCCACGAGGTCACAATCGAAAGCTAAGGGAATTTGTGGAGTTTGCTTCTCCGAATGGAAATTACACCACAAAAATGGTCTGGTGCATAAGCATGGACCCAGAGGGAATCCTTGTTCGGGCTCCCACAAACCACCAATAGTGGGACCTTGTCCATCAACGTCGCCCGGCGCGGCTACGACCCGGACCCATCTGGGGGACCCTGGGGGGTCGATGGCCGACATTGTGTCGGAGGCTGGTCAGGATTCGATTTCCCATCCTTATCTTCAGACCCGGCTTGTAAAACACATACCGAAAGCGGCCAGACACAGCTTGAGTGGGCTTCTGACAACCATTATCGGTCGCATTATACAGAACCCGGATTCACCGATCCATTGGCAGCATTTGCTGTCATTCGGGGCCCTAACGCTTTCCCAACCACAGAGGGGAGGCAGACGTCACAATCTGACCTCCAAAATCAAAACAAGGGCAAGTGAATTTTTCGCAAGGGTGCCACTGGAGACCACCATGCTATTCACTCCGTGTGAAAATTCGGTACCAGGGAGAAAAGGGGGGCCTAGCCGGGAGCAGACGATAGCAGCAGCAGTGTCTGCGAAATTGGAAGACGGCAACATCAGGGCAGCTGCGCGAATCCTCTGCTCGGATGACAAACCAGTCCCGATTAATGCGGCCACATTGGAGGAACTAAGGCTGAAACACCCTGCTCCCCCTGGGGACCGTCCACCCATACCGATCCCCCCTGAGACAACGCCCTTCCAGGTGTCGGATGTTGAGGTTCTGACCAGCATCCGCAATTTCCCGGCGGGATCCTCGGGGGGCCCTGATGGCATCCGCCCCCAGCACATCTTGGAATTGGTGAGCCAAACAGACTCTGGGTCAGAGCTTCTAGCGGCGATCACGGCCTTGATCAACCTGCTGTTGGCTGGTTCGTGCCCCGCTCAGATCCGTGCCACACTCTTTGGGGGCACCCTTTTCGCCCTGCGCAAAAGCTCAGGGGGCCTTCGCCCGATAGTCATTGGCTATTTTTGGCGCCGACTGGCGGCCAAATGTGCCAACGCTTTTGCAGCGCCCAAGATGGCGGCCTACTTGGCCCCTAGACAGGTGGGGGTGGGTGTGGCCGGTGGTTGCGAGGCGGCGGTGCACGCTACGAGACGTTTCGTTGATGCCATGGACGATGACTCCATCCTAGTAAAGTTAGACTTTGCTAATGCCTTTAACAGCATCTTTAGAGACCAAATGCTACTCTCGCTCTACGCAGTACTCCCGGAACTCGCGCCATTTTGCTTTCTTTCATATTCTGAGCCATCGAATCTCAAATACGGTGCTTTCAGTCTCTTGTCGCAAGTCGGACCTCAGCAGGGCGACCCCCTGGGCCCTCTGCTTTTTTGCCTTCCTCTACAACCCATCCTTGTTGAAATGTCTTCGCCGCTCACTTTGGGTTTCCTTGATGATGTGACACTAGGAGGTAAGGCGCAGGTAGTGGCCGAGGACGTGAAACAACTGGAGCAAAAGTGCAGAGCACTCGGACTGCAGCTAAACCGGTCGAAATGCGAGGCAATCTCGAGGTCACCGAACATAGCCAGGGAGCACCAACCGCTGAGTCTGTTCACGTGGGTCAGCCCAGAGAATGCATCTCTCCTCGGAGCGCCTCTCTCAACTTTGGAAGCGCTGGATGGAGCCTTGGGAGCCCGCATATCCGATTTAACGCGGGCGCTAGAGAAATTAGCAAATATCGCAACGCATGACGCTATCATCTTATTGAGATGCTCGCTCAGTGCAACGAAATTGCTCCACATACTCCGCAGCTGCCCGTGTGAAGGCCACCCAGGATTGGTGCAGTATGATGCAGTCCTGCGATCCGGCCTGAGCAGGGTTCTCAATCTGCCCCTTTCAGACGACGCATGGCTACAAGCCTCACTTCCCATTAAGATGGGTGGACTGGGTATCCGATCGGTGACATCGCTGGCACTTCCCGCCTTTCTGGCATCAGCCGCGAGTACCGACCTGCTCCAGTCCACCATGTTGGGAGAGGCATCAGAGACCGATCCGCGTTGCATGGATCAACTAGCCATATGGCTCGCTGCAAGTGCAGAGCAACGCCCAGAAGGCATTCTTGCCTACAAACAGTCCGCATGGGACAGGCCTCTGATCAACGCAGCCATCTCTGGCCTTTATACCAGGCTCCATGACCAAAAAAATCAAGCACGCCTCAAGGCGGTGTCTGCCCCGCACGCTGGGGACTGGTTGCTGGCGCTCCCTATCACAAGCTGCGGACTCCGGCTGGATGACGAATCGGTCAGGGTGGCGACGGGTCTACGACTGGGGGTCCCGCTTTGTGAGCCGCATGGGTGCCCTTGTGGAGCTCCGGTGTTCGCTGATGGCCACCACGGGCTTTCCTGCGGGCTGGGTCCGGGTCGTTTGCCTAGACATGCCTCGATGAATGATCTGATCTTCCGGGGCTTGATCCGAGCCGGTTATCCATCCACAAAGGAGCCGGTGGGCCTCGTGAGGACAGATGGAAAGAGACCAGATGGTCTCACCCTAATCCCATGGCGCGTCGGGCGATGTCTCATCTGGGATGCGACCGTAACGGATACCTTGGCCGTTTCCTACCTTCCGGAAACCAGTCAAACGGTCGGCGCCGCAGCTGAGAGGGCGTCGACCCGCAAACTAGACAAATACCACGAACTAGCCACGTCATACATTTTTGTCCCTTTGGCTTTCGAGACAATGGGTCCGATCAACAGCGAAGGATTATCATTCCTCTCGGACCTGGGACGAAAGCTAAGCGCTGTAACGGGGGACCCACGGGAGACAACATTTTTGTTCCAACGAATCTCACTCATGATGCAACGCTATAATGCTGTGGCCTTTAGGGGCACTTTCGCCGACCAAGAAACAGAAGATGAGTAGGGCCGTTCCAGACTTTGATTTTATGTTAGGCGCTAGATAAGTCCCCAAGGGATCCTGTATACCTCGGGGCAAAAAAAAAAAAAAATAATAATAGTAATAATAATAATAATAGTAGTAGTTGTAGTACTACTACTGCTACTACTACTACTACTGCTAATAATAATAATAATAATAATAATTATGATAATAATAATAAAAATAATATTAATAATCTTCGTTTAATTTCAAACTGACACAACGCAGAAAGATTACAATTCATAGTATGAACGGATGATCGCAAGTTATTACAGGAATAGAATTTAACTGTCGGCAATGCCATCTGCCGATTGGAAGGTTGAGTGGCCTTCGGGAGGTCTGTAATGTAATGTATCTGGTATTGCTTCTCCTTGAGAAGGATTTTCATCCATTGGGTCAATTGTTAACAGGTTCCTTTAGACTAAAGAAAACGCATTTCATCTTAATCAATAGCAGCAAGCAAAGAGCAAACAACGATAGAGAGAGAGAGAGAGAGAGAGAGAGAGAGAGAGAGAGAGAGAGAGAGAGTTCCTGAGGCATGGAAGTACGAGCGACCTACCCAGCGAGATAGTTAGAATGCAACAGTCACAGATACGGAGCAATAAATTGACAGACCGACAGATAGACACACACACACACACACACACACACACACACTCATGCACGCGTGCACACACACTCTCTCTTTCACACACACACACACACACACATGTGAGCACACTGTACATGCATAAACAGGCAGACATGCCGACAGACACTGGACAGACACATATTGAATCACAGAGGAAGAGTTGGGTAGATAAATAGAGACACTGCAGATATAGGAGAAAGTGACAGAGAGAGAGAGAAGAAAAGAAAAAGAGATAGAAAGAGACAGACAGACAGACAGAGACAAAAAGAGCAACTCAATCATGAACGCCATCCTTTACCATAGCCAGGCCATAACAACGTGCAGCCGCCATGTCATTGGATACAGTCTGTTCTGACTTGACAGTCGTTGGAGGCGATTCGACGACCGACGGACTGATAGTCATTGCGTCTTCTTCTTCTTCTTCGTTTTCTTGTTCTTCTATATCCAAATTGATACAGACGACCCTGTTAGCATGCTGCAGACCTACTTACATTGCTGTTGGCCATAGACTGAAACCTCATCTCTAAGACTAATTCGACAATGCATGCAGTTAGGTCAGGTTTCTCTAGACTCAAAGTCATACTCAGTGTCTGATTTGTGCTGCCTAAATTATCTACGGCGCTATATAAATCGTCTTATTATTAACATGCTCTCACCAATAATGGATTCTTCTTCATCTTCATCATCATCTGCTTCTTCTTCCTCTTCTTCATCTTTCTCTGCCTCATCCTCTTCTTTTTTCATTCTTCTTCACATTCTTATTCATTTTCTTCTTCGCATTCTTTTTTACATTCTTCTTCTGTTTCACACTCATCTTCACATTCTTCACATTCTTATTAATTTTCTTCTTCACATTCTTCTCTGCATTCTTCGTCACATTTCTCTTCTTCGCATTCTTCATGTTGTTGTTCCACTTTCCTGATGAAATGTGATCTGTTTGTTTCAGGACACAATAACCTATTTACTGGACCACCTGAGACACGTTCTACTTCGGTCCAGCGTCAACAAGATGACCATCACTGATCTCTCAATGGCTTTAGGCCCTCTGATGTTTTGCCCCGCTGAACAGTCACTTGGAAGCATGAAACACACGAGGAACAACTACGGCTTTGAAAATCACTCGAACCTCCTCAAATATTTGCTTCAGATATGGATGGCAAAGTAGAACTGGTAAATGCACATAATTATTAAACTTTTGTCTAAATCAAAAGTAAGGAAACAAATTGCTTCTAGGTCAGTATTGCAGGCTGTCTGTTCAGTTTGATGTTAATTGAGATTACTGCACAACTTGTACATGTGATGCGCAGTGCATTTGCAGGCGTTGAATTAAAGAAAAATTATTATTATTATTATTATTAGTTGCTGCAGTGATTAGTTGAGATGTGCGAGTTTAGAAATTAATTTACTTAGACTACAGTGTATGAGTATTTAAAACAAGTATAGTAGTTTCCTGTTTAACGATACTGTAGAAATTGTCATCATTACATTAAATTACATTACTGTGTCATAACAAAGATGACTAGCTTTGCCCTCCTCTTTTACCGAGGCTTGGGACTGGCACTATCAATACAAACATCGAATTACGCCTTAGATATCATCGTAATGATGCTTTAGAAGTTTCGTATTCAACTATATATGTATCCTTGTGCTTTCCTGTGGGGAAATATACAGGCCTACTCTATCAGGGCATAGAAACTTTCTCCAAAGGACAAAGAAATTTAATTACCGGTATCATTCCACAATTATAATTGTGGAATGATACCGATAATAACTCTTCGAAATACGTGTAACAAAAGTGCTTTGGGGGGATGTGGAATTAGAGCGCTGTTCTGTGATGACAAATGGTAATACCCATCTCACTTTTGTCACTAATTATATGACAGGAACATATCATAGACCAAACAAGAGTAGACAGTTGCTGTTAGCCGAGCCCAATGCATCAAAACCCAATGGTTCAAAGTGAACTCTAGACCTGATAGTTAAATGCAATCATTATCTTCAACGTTGTATATTACACAAATTATACAAATTATGATCCATGAAAATTGCAGACTACGAGAGAATTGTCCAGGAGAACAATGATTAAAATAATAGCTATTGTTATTATTACCTGAGACTCGTGATTGCTCACGAGATAATACTTTTGTTATTCTTACTTTCATTGTTGCTATTACTGAGATTAGCTTCTCTGGTGCGGCCCCATATAAATGTGCAATTACAGTTATTACGACTCACACCTCTTATTATTATTATTTATATAATTATTGCTCGAATCCACCTCAAGTCGCCGCATAGGGACCTTGGGCAAGTCCTTCCCTCACAATTGCTCAGCGCTTCGGCGTGAAACTCCAATTCAGTGTCCGTGCTGTAGTCGGGAGCGCCTCTGAGCAGCGAGCTTGAAGGGGCGCTGTGGCAAGTACGCATACAAACAAAACATACATACATAGTCATACATAAATACATACATACATACATACATACATACATACATACATACATACATACATACATACATACATACATACATACATACATACATACATACATACATACATACATAAACACATACATAAACACATACATACATACATACATACATACAATGTCATGCATACATACATACATACATACATACATACATACATACATACATACATACATACATACATACATACATACATACATACATACATACATACATAGTTCATATTGTGTATTAATTTTCCAGTGACTGTTGTGAATAATGCATGGTTGTTTCTGTCAACTGAGAACAAACACTATCCTATAATTAATCCGAGCCACCCTCATACTTTGACTTCCAACTGTGCACTAAACTTTCCATCGTAATATTTTCCATGTTTTTTTCGATCCGCACATGGTACTGTCTGTACTGTCTGGTACTGTTGTCTGTATCCTCTGCTTTGTCGTCGGCGATTACTCCAATGCCTCTGAATCGTCAAACGTCACAGACGTCAATAATAAGACGAGTCCTGCTGTCTGTCTGGCCCACACTGATATTGTCACAGCTGCCTCTGCCACGGAATTATTGACAATTCCTAGCATTCTTTGCATTCTGTTTTGTCTAGTCGCAGCAGACACTGATGCTCATCACTTCAGTGATGAGAATCTACTATACAAGCCACTGGGAGTCAATACAGTACGTCAAATGCCTAATACACTCACAAATGCTGACTTCTCACTTCCTCGATCTTTCGTCATAGATGTTAAAAATTATGGAAACGGAATTAAAAAAGCAGGAAAAAGTCGTTTTATTCGATAAAATAACAAAAACCCGGAAAAGACCCAAAAAATGGAATCGAAAAATAATTTGACTTTGTTGCATCTTAAACTTAAACTATATAACGAGTGACCACTCTGTTGAGGCTTGAACGTGATATATAATCTCTGCTTTATTTGCCGAGCTACCCACCCTATCAGCTACCGCACCCCACTGACTGTTGGTTACAGTTGTGTTTTACGTCAGACAAATTATAACCGAAGCATTTCGGCCACATTAATGTGTACCTCCGATGGGACACTGCTTCAGGAGTGTCATGTAGTCTATTGCTAGCGGGGAAATGGAGAATTTGTTTCCATGCCGTCGTCTAGCCCTTGGCATTAGCACTGGCAGCGGAAAGACCCGCAGCAAGAGATACGGCTGATCCCTTCTCTCCTCCTCCTCCTCCTCTTCATCTTCCCTCCTCCTCATCATATTACTGCTACAGTGCAAACCCGTTAGCACGAAGTCGTTTGGGACAAGCCATTGATTAGATACGACGCGTAAAGCAAGCTGCATGTAAGACAGAATTAGCTTATATTGTCGGACTAGAACCGACCGGCCATCGGTCCGTTCGTCCGTCCGTTCGACCGTCCATTCGGCGCGTAAGAAAAACGGCTTATTCTAAGGGGCCGTTCCCTTCTTCACCTCGCCACGCGTCAACACAAAAGCCGTATGATGTCTATGGTATTTATTTCTCGCATTTGCTATTGTGCCCTTCAAGCTCTCTACTTAGAGACGCTCCCGACTACAGCACGGACACTGCTTAGGAGTTTCACGCCGAAGCACGCGAGAAATTGCGAGTCAATGAATTTCTCAGGGGTCCATACGCTGCGGCTTAAGGTGGATTCGAACCTGGAACCTCCAAATCCAATTAAGGCACCGAACTTACCACTACACCACCGAACTCTAGTAAGGGACCGTCACAAATCGTCACAGATGCATGACCCTCCCCTAGGTGCAAGATGTCATTTATGGACGGTCCCTAAAGTATACTTCTGAAAGTTTGTCCTTTTTATCTATCTCACTAAAAATTCAAGATTGTAACTCTCAATCGAGCTATACGGGTTTTAAGTAATGCACAAAAACTATTATTTTAAAATCTTTATTTTGCCCTTCGAAGGTATTAATAAACCCCAAGTGCATTGAGGGTGTTTAATGTTTATGCACAAGTCCCACATGCAATAATATTATTATTGCCAGGAAAATTTGCCATCCGGTTTTGCTAGCATATCGAGATACATGGTCATCAAACACGTTTCCTTGACAAGTACCATCAAAGCAGTGTGTGCTCTAGGCCTAGAAATTTGGCCTCAGAATAAGACTCTGCCACTGTTCGTACCTGGCACTCTGACAGTGCCAGTCCCAAGCCTCGATATGGGAGAAAGTGCGTTATCAGGACTGCGTTAATGGGCCTACACTGTACTTCCTCTTCCTCCTCTGTCTCTCTTCCTCCTTCTCCTCGTCCTCGATTATTGAACTGTGTATTCCGATTCTGCGTCGACTTTCTGCAGTCGCGACGGCTTTCTGACTTTCGTCACCTATCATACGAGGCGTATAGCGACAGTAGCTGATCGGGGAGGGGGACTGATACGAGAGAGAGAGACAGACAGAGAGACATAGGCAGAGACAGACAGACAGACAGACAGAGGTGACAAATTGTGAAGCTGCCATGCATAGAGACTGAGGGCATCCACAATGAATTGCTTCCAGTTTCTGCCAAACACTTTTCACCATAAGGATTCAATGGGAAGGCTGATCCGGAGTGGCAATCCACCAATAGGTTATCGTGGGTGCACTACCGAGTTGTCCGAAACTGTTTAAAGGTGAAAGTTGTCTACCAAGAAAAAGCAGTTTGAAGCAGTCTGAAGCAGTCAAGATCAGCATCTTTGATCTTCTTGTTCTCAGCATGTGTTGGGCGCGGTGGTCGTGGTGTAGTGGTGTGTTCGATGCCCTGGAGGCGGAAGGTTGTGGGTTTCAATCCACCTCAAACCACCGTTTAGGGATCCTGAGCAAGTCTTGCACTCACAATTGCTCGTGCGCTTTCGCGTCTGCTTGCTGTAGTCGGAAACACCTCTGAGTAGAAATCTCTGAACGAATTTCTGGTTGGGTCTGGTAAGGAATTGAACCTCTGACTTTCTCAGTGACAGTCTGGCATGCATGCCACTACGATCTCCATCATCCTGCTTCTGATAAACTGATGAAGTAAAAGAGTTGAGGAGTTTGACTGAAAATGACCATGGAAACTTTAAATCATCAAAATCTAAGGCACTAAAGAAATCAACAGCACAAATGCATTGATTCTGATATGCAATATATATATTTAAATATATATAAATACTAGCTGAACCCGGCCACGCGTTGCTGTGGCTGAAAAGAGCTCCCCCTCCCCCTCCCCCTCCCCTCCCCTCCCCTTCGACCTCCCTGCATCCTTCATCTCTCTCCTCCCTGTTCGTCCCGCTCCCTCGCCTCCATAAAACGCTTTAGCAAGAAGGCCGTAATGAAATGCGAAGGCCGTAATGAAATGTGCTAAAGAAATTTACGGAACAAACATGCCCGAATTGGCATGCAAGGCTTATTGACGGGCGTAGGCTATGTGTTGAAAACGGTGGAATTTTCAAAGTTGCTTTTTTTGTTGAAAAGATTGCGCTTTTTGCGAAAAATCATTCTGAAAACCCGGCCGTGTTGGAACTAAACGTTTTGGTGAAGTTCTGAAAGGAATCGGCACAGAAAGTTCGGAGAACACTTGCAAGGAGCCAAACGCGGTTACATTTTTATATATATAGATATATAAATATAATTGTATATATAATTATATATACATATAATTACATATAATTATATATATAATTCTATATTTACCAGCCAGACACAATCGATGCCGTTCAATACAGCCTTTTTCTATTTCCTCGCACCCATTTAACAGTAATCTTCTGGATCAGCCGCCGATCTCTGGAGACTTTGACTTGAATAACATCGAATCTCTAGCCATGTATGATGTATTTATGTATTTTAATGTATTCTTAGTTTCATAGAGTGTCTGGACCGAGAGACACTAAACGCTGTTATTAAACACTATTCCTACGCTGGATTGAAATGAATCCATAGCTGTAGTGTATTTATATTTTTCAATATCATATTCTTAGTTTCATTCAGTGTCACTATATGATGCTTGCATCTTCATTAAGCAGTTGTGATTGCCTTCATACTGCTGATCCCTACACAGATTCCCTCTCATCATCAGAGGCACAAATTTGCATGCCCCATGAAACACATTTAGGTCTGGATGCATTCAAGACATGTATAATACTAAAAATGCACCATATAAATTTCCAGGCACAGTAGTAACTAAGAAGCTGTCATCTACCATGCACCTTGACGTCTTTAGTGACTGGCAGCAGTGGAGGAATGTGTTGCAATGCTCTGCACCAGGGAGACGACTATAGGACAGGTTGTGTTTGCCTGCTATTACCAGGTAGTGACAGGTAGGGCCAGTCTCAAGGCTGGAGGAAGGAGGGAGGCGATGCTAGCAGTCCTGGATACCATAAGATGTCATTAAACAGCGCAAACTTCTACTCGGGATGGGGGGGGAATACATTTACCAATTGTCATGAATGATATGTAAATGTCAGAGCTGAGAGAAATTATTTAGCTGACCTGCAAGCCCCATTGCCCCATGTCTGCCTCCGTCTCAAGTTTTCAACTGGCAGGAGGGGCTGCTCTTCTTTTTTCTGTGTGACGGTAGACATATCACAGTTATTATGTCCAGCACTTTGATCTTTGACCCTAACGCTAAACAGAAGCCAAGTCAACATTGTAGACAGTGAACCTAATGTTTCTTCCAGTAAGTTCTGTCTATAGAGACACAGACTTGCAACCCTGTCGTGCTAATCTGCCTTTTGACCCAGGAGTCTGTGACTTTTTCAGCGCCTGTCAAAGACATGCGATGGTTCTGCAATGTCTCGAAACAATGGCTTTAGCACTAGGCATGTTTGAAGACCTCATAATAATATTATGAAATCAGGAATATGATTGTTGGAGACATGAAGATATTGTGCTGTTTGAACCTTTAAATCAATGCAGCGGGACAAGGCAAGAGAAAAAAAGTAGCAATACGACTAGAACGGTCATAGTATATTTCGAAGAGATACGAGTCATACGACCAGATGACTAAAAAAAGTCACCAGTTATTTGGGCAGGAAAAATTGTATATTTTTTACAGATTTCGGCTGGATGACAAAAAAGTCATCAGATTTTTTCCGGCAAAGATCACCAAATTTTGTTGACCCTCTTCGAAAATTTCTGTATCCGCCCCTGCTCTGCAGAGACATAATGCCATCTTAGAATGTATTCTATAACTTTATTAAAAATTAAGGCCTGTGGTGGAATTTGTAAGTGCAGGTTGGGTAGTTTAGAAAAAGGTGTCTTGTCATTTTATTGTTGTGGTCATATTTGTGCCACAGCCAGTGATCTTATGGCATGTTACATTTATTTGGCTTTCCACGTCGATCTTCTGTGAACTTACAAAGGAAAATCTCTAAAATACATTGTTGACATTTGTGAAGTCCAGCTCTTGTATGCTTCAATGGTAAATAAACTTGCAATAATTTACATTACTTCACCATCTCATGAGTCATGCAACTGTCATTACAATTTGTGTTCCAGATCGAAGAAGGCCTTCCTGATGTTGGTTGGTCTCGGAAGCCATCCATTGTTGGCTCACGTTGAAGGCGACAGTGCGAAAACTGAAAGGTTCTGATGTGCAGCGATGTCGTTGATTGACCAAGCGTGAAACCGGTGACCCTCGGGTGACATTTGCTACAATGTGTGTGCGTGTGTGTGTGTGTGTGTGTGTGCGTGGAGAGCATCTGCCATGCGACAGAAGAGACTCTGGCCGCCGCATCGGATCACGATGACAGATTGCCCTGCTGAGGATTTGTCGGCAGTTGCTGCAGCAGCAGATGTCCGAGGAATCTGCTTGACCGCGTCCAGCTGAGCGCTGGACGACAAGCGGTCATCGTGAGTTTTGAGAAGACGAGTCTGATGGATGCTTTGAGTCACTATATATAGCAAGGATTATGACAGAGATGGTCATTACAAGAGTTACAAGTAAAATGGTCATAACAAGAGTTACAAGTGAATATGGTCATAACAGGAGTTACTAAGCAGAATAGTACCGGCAGGAGTTACAAGTGAAAATGGTAATAACAAGAGTTACAAGTGAATATGGTCATAACAGGAGTTACAAGCAGAATCGTATTGACAGGAGTTACAACTGAAAATGGGCGTGACAGGAGTACTCTTTTGGACAACCCTTCTGACTAGACACAACGCTCGTGAATAAGCTGGTGCCCTGCACTTTTGCTTTCGAGTGGTGCTTTAGAAATGTGGAAATTACGATTGCGATTGACAGAAGTTACAAGTGAAAATGGTTGTAGCAGGATTTACAAGCAGAAATGGCTGTAACATAAGTATACAAGCAACTAACTCATTTATATATAGCCGATTGGATTGCAAAGAACTGGTGGACAGTGGCAGTGGTGGTGGAAAAGTTTTTAGTGACAGAAACTGTAGTGGTAGTGACTAAACTTAACTGTTTCCCGATCCAGACTGCATATCGTAAATACGAATCTGCTGAGACAAAACAATTTACCTTTCACGATCATAATAATTATTATAATCAGCTCCATGGACAAATGAGTTTACTTAAAATCTTTCTCAACAGTTGATGCCATTGCTTAGGGCATACACACCTTTACCACCTTAGACACACGTTTGGCTGTTCTGGTCCTACTTTCGGCTCTTTGCCATCTTACCTGAATGCTTGTGCTCAATAAGTCTCTGTGGCAATCAATGTATTCAACGTCATGTTTCTTGTTTCTCAAGGTTTAATGTGGAGTCTGCTCGTATATAAACTTTGTTGCTCTCTACTTCACTCACATCTTGCTGAAAGGTGTCTTCACTAGTCTAGTATGTTTTTTTGTAAAACGATTACAATGACCAATTGTTTCTTCAATTTCATTGTTCCTCATCTAATTCTAAAGATCCTCACTTTCTGGTGATGTTTAGTCCAATAACAGCCTTCTTATGAATCTTTCTAAATAAACAACATAATGTGGAAACGTTTATTGTCAGGATGCTCTGTACACAGACTATGATACTGACTTAGTAACAACTGGATTTTCCCTTGACTATCTACCTCAGTTTTGTTTATAATTCATCCTAGATGTGTGTCCACGAGAGCGCTGTACAGCAGCTGGTTTAACAAAGCATATGCTTACTTGCTTGCTCGATGACTTACTTACGCGAATGGCTTCTTTTTGGGACAAGTCAACAACTGCAGACTGACGGAGGTCTATGCTGTTAAATTGTTGATCATTCCAGGGGGGAGAGGGAGGGGGAGGGATGGCTGGACGTTCTTTTCAGCCACAGCAACGCGTGGCAGGGTACAGCTAGTGTAGTAATAATAATAATTATGACAATAATATCATTCAGAACTAACTTAACACTTTGATGACAAGCTACATTGGTTCCCAGTCCCATTAATGCCTTAAAGCTGCTGCATCTCAGCTTGCTTGCCATCCGTAGTCTGACTCCCGGTTTCTCTGACTGATCGGATTTGACGTGGCTTCTCTAATGGATCTCGGCTTTGACTTCGCTTTCGCTTTAAGCGGTCATCGATTATTGCTTTGTGCTTTATGACAACGAGACTTTTGCTGATGGCATTAAAAAGGTGTTATTGTCAGCAGTGGTGCAAATGGTGACTGAGTACCGGTAATGGCAGCTGTATCATCAACAGAAGTGTCAGTGGCGGAATGGTAGTAATGCACATGCACGCCCAGCCATCAGACATAATAGGGCTCTTTCTTGATTGTTGGTTCCTCTGTCTGGTATAATTCTATGTTGAATGCCACATCATTCAGTACTCCGTCTTTCAATATGAAAATCTAAACACTCGTTTTAACCTGTCAGTCTCTTGTGAAAAGCTGTTTTTGACACCAGCCTATTCACCAACTCTCCATCAAGTCAAATCTACTACAGTCAGATTGGCCATTTTCAGTGGAAAGTAAAAATCTGAAAACTTCAAGCTAAGACAGCTAATGTGATGTCAAAAAATGCTAAGGCAGTGTGATCAAATTCTGTATTTGTCTCTTATTTGTCTCAGAGAACCCACCGCCACAACCACTGTCGTCATCATCATCATCATCATCATCATCATCATCATCATCATCTATTCAGACACCATACAATATATCCATTTTCAAGACCTATCTTTTTTTAAACAATCATTTGACTGTCATTGAACCGAACCTGACGATAGCTACCTCAGTGACTTTGTTCTGATTAGCCCTTTACTGACCAAAGTGTAGTACATGGTTTGGGGAAAAATTCTATACCCTCGATCGGTAAAGGGTTAAACATCCGGTTCCCTATTGTCTACGTTTTGGTGTAGAAGAAATTTGTAGACTTTGATGAAGATAATGACAAAGCCAGAACGTGGTCTAACAGCGCTAGTGTCTGCCAAGAGTAGATATTAATTAAACAACTGCAGCCACAGGGCATGAAGCTCCAGAAGTTTTAATAGACCTTTGTGATACTTTAGCTGCAAGCGCTTGCAAAGAGCTGTCTCATGTAAGAAAGTGTGATTGTATTTGTCAAAGTTTTTTTATATATACCCAATACCGATAATTCGCCTTGTAACAGGATTATTCGGTTCTTGCCTCCAAGGTAGAAAATGATTACTCTATAGGAATCTTGAGCAAGATAGTCAAACGTGCATATTTTGTGGCAGAGATAATTGATGCACTGCATATTATATGGTGTCTAATATAATTGTCAGAAATTAATTTTTAAAAATAAAATTCTACATTTCTTGTAGCCGCCATAAAATTCTCTCTGCTGATCAGTGCAGTTGAAAGATATTCTTGTACACAGGTCTGCATTTAGGTGGATGCTAAGGGCACTGCAGCACCCAGGTCCGAAGTTTTCAGGGCCCACAGTTATAAATATGTGTGCGTTAGATCGGTGGAGTGACAGAGAGGGGGGATCATTTTAGATAATCTCAGCACCTGCAGCCTGCACTATCTTCAATGTGGCTAAACCTGTAAAAAATTTACCATAATTCAACCACAGAGAAAATGTGCGATTAAGAAATAACCAGTGTCCAAAAACACATTTGCAATTCTAATTAATGTAATTCAAAGACGATATCTTTTGGTATACTCTTCAAGAAAACTCCACTTAAATATTGTTGAAATTTCGTTTTGAATGATCTCTCTGCCTTGACTTTGATAATAGCTCTCAATGAAGCTCTCTTTTCCCTCAATTACGGTGCAAACAACAGTTGCAGGATTAGTTTATCCCCCAAAATCCTTTCTTTCCGGTTCAGCGCTGAGCTGCTAATGTCGCCTGATGGATTGACACCCAGAATGCAGTGGTGCTATGGTGCTTTGTCTCCATTTAGCCGCTCTGCCACCTCCGTATAAAAGATGTATTATGAAAATGGCTGGCTTTGTATCTCAATTTGTGTGCCATTGTTTTCACACCTTCTCCTTTGTTTCTGTTCCCTCGTGTATTTACCAATTCAATATTTGCTCGTATATGACGTGTCAATAAAAAAACCAACTCCATTAGTCCATAAGACTAATGCTCTTATAATGCACCTAATGCATAAGTCGTTAGTAATCCAAATGCAAGTTGAGTTAGGTGATTACAGGGTTTAGTTTTTCAGTGCAGTAAGTAATTATTTGGTTAGCTGACTAATGCATTAAAATCAATAATTACATAATTGTGAATGATGCACAAATGAATTTGCTGATGGCTTTCTTATACAACAATTTGACATCAAGCTCTGATGCTGTCTCCTGACTTCAAGTCTTTGCATTACCCATGGAACTATTGTTTAAACTTAAGTTATGCAGTAGCATTGTTGTTTGTTTCAAGTTATGCTGCATTATCCTCTAATAGACAGCAAGAGTTTTGCTTTGTTCAGTGTAGCAGAAAGTTTTATATGGACTGTTTTCACTTGACGATTGACTGCAGAGCTTTGGTTTAAACTTGACAAGTCTTTGAAACTCGTCACTTGACATCATGAACGTTTTTTATCTAAATTTTGCAGTTGCTATGAGATCATGGCAGGCAGAAGCATTTCTTTCAAGGCAGATCTTTCACAAATATACATTCAAAAATCACCTCTGGGTCTTTCAAAACTGTTTACAAAAAGTCTGTCAGACTTGTTCATCCAAGCGGGTCTGTTTTTCAAACTCAAACATTTCTGTTGAAGAAATTCTATCATGATTCCTCCTCTTTTTCTTGTTTTTCTTGACACTCTAATTCTAATTCACACACTGTAGCCATCTGACCTGCCTGGCTCTTGACCTTGAACTGAGCCTGACCTTACTTGCTTACCGATTTTATTTGACTGAGCACCTTTGAATGAGCTGGATTTTTGAATGAGCTGGATCTTTGAATGAGCTGGACCTTTGAAAAACCTGGACCTTTGACTTGGGTTTATTTTTAACTGGATAGAAGTCTAGAGTTACAATGAATTATGATGGACAAAATGTACAGGGTTCGCCGAACTGGTTGACCCAGAAACGAGTTTGAAATGTTCTCAAATGAACCAAATTCCAAGCATCTCGGTCCTTTTGTAGTCTGCCATCAAAGGCAATCGTAACAATTTGCATTCACACGGCATTTGAAAATTTATTAAAGCATGTCCTTATGTTATACGCCCTTAATAACCTTTTTTCAATCTCTTGCTTGTAAATGAAAATGCCACAGCATTTACTTTAAAAGTATAATTCATTCTGAAAGTTACGTAATACTAATAGAAATGAACTAATGTAGCCATGTAGAGCCACTTATTTGTAGGAACCATCGCTGTACAAAAAAAGGTTTCTTAAAATTCAAATGTTTAAGTGTTCTATTCCTTTCCAGGGGCAATTCTTGTTGCTGTTTTCTTTGCGTTTTCATGTCACTGGTTTATTGTTTGCATTGTTTTGAATAAAATATGCATTGCAATGAGAAGTAGGTAGATGACATGTCAATGATCTGGCTCTCATTTTAACGCAAATGTTATTCAAAAGCAAAATTAACTGACTAGACTGAATCAACTTCCAGTTGATTATTTCAACATTTCCATGGAGGATGGCGTTGACATGTGACTGGAACAAATAACTTGATCAGTGCTTTTATCGTGACATTTGAAGCAAATCTGAATTATTTGAGTTACTTAACAGTTGTTTTAGAGATTGTACGGTACTTGAACATTTTGAGAACATTTGCACTGGAAACTATTGGATACCTACTTGTGTGACTAAGGAACATATGCTGCATCATGTTATCAGTGACCAATGAGTAGCTTACTTACCCTACTATACTTCAACTAAAAGCTGGCAAAATCAGCTTCACTGCATTACTAGCAACCACCACTTCTTGTTGCCCTTTTCAATTTTCCTTTTGATTTTTTGTTTACAGAATCACGTTTTAAGTTTTATTGCTTAAATTGTTTCTTGCTCAGAGATTTTTACGTCAATGGTTTTTAGCCTTCTGCCAGAGATCTTGTACAGAAGTCTTGAGTACAAAATTAGAAGTAAAATTAAAGTTGAAAGTTGAACACTTAATTCATTTTTATGTGTGGCGCATAAATGTTCAAGCATAGTGAACTAGGCTACCGTGTCAAGGAGTAAACTACACATTTATTGTGAACCGCCTTCGGCGTCTGACGCAGTAGTACCAATGTATTCGCTAGATGTCGCCGTCTACTGGACGATCTTGAAGTCAATCGAATCAACTCCGAAACTGGTTGCACTCTGCCAGTGCCAGTCCCAAGTCCGAATAAAAGAGGAGGGCGTTGCAAATGGTCTTTGTTACCACACACAATGACGTTAAACTGCCACTACTGCTACTCGAAGCAATCATAATTGCAATGGATCTTCACAACTCCTTCTCTCCTTTCCCATCATCCATGGTAAATTACTTCCAATCGGAGGACAACGACCTTTTTTGCTAGTTTTAACTGTGCAGAGGTGCTTCTACAACTGCACATTTTGTGTACAACTGCACGTTAAAAAAGCCTTGTCCGAATGAATGTATGTGAGTACTGAGTAAATAAGTACGTATGCATCTGAACATTTGTTTAGCACCTTTCAAGCAACTCTTGAAAGCACTACAGAATGTACATTAAATGTACAAGTGACAGTGTGAGTATTCCAACTTCTAAGGCACTTTTAGGCTGTTATAAGAGACTGGAGAGACGACAAGACTGGGCATTTTAGAGGAAAGTCAAGGAAGCCAGGAGAAAGAAAGGCATTGCAAATGTGACATTACAATTTAAATATCAGAAAGAGAAGGAAAGTCTAAAAATGAAAAGCAAGAGGAGGCATTGCAGAGAAAAGCAGTAGAAAGCAAGACAAGAGAAGGCATTGCAACGGAAGACAGGGCAAGAGAATGGCAAGAGAATATAGGCAATGGGAAGAAAGAAAATAGAAGGAAAGGCAAGAGAAAGATAGAGAGAGAGAGAGAGAGAGAGAGAGAGAGAGAGAGAGAGAGAGAGGGGGGGAGGGAGGGAGGTAGGGAGGGAGGGAGGGAGGGAGGGAGGGAGGGAGGGAGGGAGGGAGGGAGGGAGGGAGGGAGGGAGGGAGGGAGGGAGGGAGGGAGAGAGGGAGAGAGAGAGAGGGAGGGAGGGAGGGAGGGAGGGAGAGAGAGAGAGAGAGAGAGAGAGAGAGAGAGAGAGAGAGAAAGACAATAGAATAAAATAATGGCAAGGCAAGATAATGAAGGGCAACTTACAGGATGGCAGAGCAATGCATGGCAAAGCAGGCAAGTAACTGCCAAGAGTCCTCTCTGACATGTTCTATTGCAAATCTTAAAACTGTACTGTCGGGGGTGCTCCTGAAGAGTAACCGTGAAGGGGCGCTCTATAAATCACCCTGATGAACAAATGAATTGATTGTATGAGTGGCCAGATAAAACTAAAGCCAGAAATCATTTGGTGGTCTATACGTACGGTAGGCTACGTCGCGTGTTCACCGAACGCAGACCGGATCTGTGTCGCCATTAAAGACCAGTTATTATTGATCGGACAGGTAGATTGAATGGATCTAGTCTCTGGTGTCCGCTATCATAGGAACACTGTTGCTTCACTCGTCGGATCTCTCTCTGCCTGTTTACTCTCTTTCTCTCTCTGCTACTGTGTCTGCCTGTGTCTCTGCCCGTCCCAGTCGTTATCTACCTGCCTATTGTCACTATCATGTCCTAACAGGTCCAGCAATGCACAACCCTGAGCACAACCCCTCCAACCCGAGACCGGATTGGGCTTGTCCGTGGCGTAATCCATAAATAAGGGCGACTTCCAGCCATACATGATGGTGGACACACCTCAGTGAATGCGATGGCACCGTGCAAATGTTTGTCGATGCGTGTCGATGCAACTATGCAAACCGAGTGATCGGCGGATGTTCCAGCTTCTTGTTTGCGCTGACATCACTTGATTTCTTGCAAGTTCGTATCATCCTCTCTGCAGTGTTTTTTTTTGTGTTTTGTGTGTTTGGCAAGTCTGAGCAAGATTTGCTAACCTGTAGAGCACTGGACCCAGTTACTCAATTACTATTCATTCAATTACTATTCATTCAATCACTATTAGTTCAGTTACTATTAGTTCAATTACCATTCATTCAATTACTATTCATTCAATTACTATTAGTTCAATTACTATTCATTCAATTACTATTCATTCAATCACTATTAGTTCAATTACTATTAGTTCAATTACTATTCATTCAATTACCATTCATTCAATTACTATTAGTTCAATTACTATTACTTCAATTACTATTCATTCAATCACTATTCATTCAATTACTATTAGTTCAATTACTGTTCATTCAATTGCTATTCATTCAATTACTATTCATTCAATCACTATTCATTCAATTACTATTAGTTCAATTACCATTCATTCAATTACTATTAGTTCAATTACTGTTAATTCAAATACTATTCCTTCAATTACTATTCATTCAATTGCTATTCATTCAATTGCTATTCATTCAATTGTTATTCATTCAATAACTGTTCATTCAATTGCTATTCATTCAATAACTATTCCTTCAATTACCATTCATTAAATTACTATTAACTCAATTACTCTTCATTCAATAGCTATTTATTCAATTACTATTCATTCGATTACTATTCATTCAGTTACTATTCATTATTTCATGGCCCTGAGGATAATGCTGATCCACACCGAATCCCACCGGCCATTCAGTTTATCTGTTATTCAGTATAAGAATTGTAGAGAAATAATGGGCTGGGGTTTCAGACTATGGTGTTTGTAGTGTGCAAAGAAGACTTACATGTACCTAAGGGCCCTGAGAAAGACTGGGATAATGAAACCCTAGCTCCCTGGCAGTTCGCACATTGAATTAATTCTAACTTAATCTGTTCGATAATACCGGGTGGCGCATAAAAAACGTCCCCAAACTTTGTCATTCTGGCAAAGATCTAATTTCAGAGATATCAAATATTAATTTACACCAAAATGTTAAGCAATCATTTCTGTGCACACATGTCAAATTTCAAGAGAGTACGTTTATTATATCACACTCTGCGGCAAGGTTATAACGTCGTACCTGTTAAAATATTTTGCACAAACCTACGTCATTAAAAACGTTCCCAAACGTTGTTAACCTGGCAGACTGGCAATTAAACAATTTTAAAGATAAACTAAATCATAGTACATCAAACTAATCATAATTCATATTTGTACAACACAGCCAAATTTTAGCACAAAATACTCAACCGTTTGAGAGAAATTGTTGTTAGAGCTGTATGACCCATGGCCAAAATTTTGCACAGTACTGTTGTTTAATGATGATGTTTTACGGGAGAAAATGTTTGATTGGTCCTCCGCTTTCTCTTGTAACGACCCTTAAACGCTGTTTCCACTGTCCTGTTGACTTCTGTAGGCCTATTTGTGTGTCGTCTAATAGAGACCATTAATTTTTTACTTCAATGACCTGCTTAAGTTCGTCAGCATTTAGAAACGGTTTTCTGCGACCAGCATACTCATTACACAAGCTCCTTTATTAGGGCGCTCCATGCATAGTAGACCATAGGATTTAGATCAGGAGAGTTTGGAGGCCAGGCATCACTGTGGATAAAATCAGGGATGTTTGCTTGAAAGAAATTGCTGATCCAATCTGCAACGATGTGAAGGAGCACTGTCTTGTTGAAAGATGTAGGCCTACTTGTCATCAGGATTGAGTCTACGTACTAGGCCTATACGACGTTCGGGAATGAGCTTATCGCGTAACAAGCCAACGTAATAGGCCTACTCTCCATTGACTTTGGTTTTCCGAGGATCAATGACGATGATGTGTGTTTTACCGTGCATCGAAACTCCAGCAGATGCCATTAATTTTTTTAGAGAAACGACTAGTCTCATGATAAAGTCTTACTGGCGCAATTGAAGACTTTCGTTCGCGGCGAAATAAATGACGCAGTTTTGTGCAAAATATTTTAACAGGTACGACGTTATAACCTTGCCGCAGAGTGTGATATAATAAACGTAGTCTCTTGAAATTTGACATGTGTGCACAGAAATGATTGCTTAACATTTTGGTGCAAATTAATATTTGATATCTCTTAAATTAGATCTTTGCCAGGTTAACAAAGTTTGGGGACGTTTTTTATGCGCCACCCGGTATATATGCTGTTCAACTGGAACCGGCCATTTAGGATATTGATACGGATACATTAACGTTAGGAATAGCCTGGTACATGTTCAAATTATGCATAACCAACTCATGAATACATTGCAAGTCTCGTTGCTGTTTTAAAGATGATTAGTGTCGCCCTCCCACTTTATCCAGGCATGAGACTGGCACTGTCAGAGTGCAAACAGTGGCGGAGTTAAAACATTGCGACGGTTTGTGTTTCCTTTTATTGAGGTGGTAATCCTTTGCTGTAGAATACAAGACTAGGCAACTTGAGAAGACAGCAGCTAAGGTGATTTAAGCTCAGCTGTCTCCTACTTCTGCCAAATATTATTTTAGGTATAGGCCTACACAGTTGTGTGATGTGTCGCCATCAAACCAGCAATTAATCAAACAAGAATTTCACGGGCCTCGGTTGGAATGGCTCCCCCAGGTGCAAATGACTGCAGGGTCAAAGAGGCCTTTGATTCTTATTTATGTTGTCGAACACAGAGGTATGTGACTAAGATATTTGTCAACAAACAGAATATGAGTAACCTAATATCGAGGCCAGAGCTCTCAGGCTACAAACTTTATCCGGGACATCTGGCAGGTTAATGTTAGCCATACCGATGATGACAAGACTTAGGCCTAAGGGCCTAGGCTGTATCTAAGGATTTTTCATCAGCCAGACTTATGATCTTTGGTGCTGACCAGCAGCAGCTACCTTAGATCAAAGATGCAATATTTGTCAATTTCACTTTACATTCCTTGAATCAGGCTCGTGATCGTAATGTCTAAGTTTTTACATCATTCAGAAAGTGATGTCGCGGGAACCAGCTTACACACAGGAGCTCAGTCAAAAGCAAATCGATAGACAGGTAAGGTCTACATCGGTCCATGATCAAGCTACAGGGGTCAGATATGCACACGGACGGTTATGGCGGATGGTATTTAGGAGAGAGGAATAGATGTGCCTGAGGGGGAGAGGGGGCAGCATTGAGGTCGATGGTAAAGGCCTACTGCTATGTCTTGTCCTGCTACAAGTGTGATACATTGCAATACCTTACTGTCCTCAACTGTCTCCCTCCACCCTGCCCCTCCCACTCGCACCTCACTTCCCAAAGCGTTCATCCAGTTTTCACGGTTCTACCCGGGAACTACAGCTCCTATTGATTCCAGTTGCATTATTATCATGAACCGTTTAATCGTCCGGCACGTATGTTATCCGCACGAATGACTCCGAGACATAGGCGTAGGGAACATTTCAGCGTTGGGGGGGCAAAAATTAGACTTTTGCCCGAAAAAAAATTTTCATCCGGCCGAAAACTTAAGAAAAATTTTCGTTACGTTTGCCCGAAAATTCTGACGACCTTTTTTTGTCATCCGGCCAAAATCTTCTGAAATTTCCGGTTTTTGTTCGGGCAAGACTGATTTTTCGGGCAAGAAGACCCACAAAAAGAAAAAAAGTAAACAAATTTTAAAACTTTTTAATTTTTCCGGGTCTGCTTGCCCGAAAAATCAGACTTGCCCGAAATTTGGGGGGGCATTTGCCCCCTCTGAACCCCCGTCTCCTACGCCTATGCTCCGAGAGACAGTGAAGCAGCACAACAAGCAGGCTAGCAGTCACGGCTGACCCGTCACCGTAACGGGAAAGACAAACGGACGGACAGGACAGCCATGCAGGCAGTGCGAGCGCGTGCGCCTTGGGCCAGGCCGCTGCAATGACAATTATTCTCGAGTCTACAACGAGCCTTCAATGGCTACCTGTATGCTGGGGTATGAATCCATAACTCCTACGACGGCCCGCAATATGTCATTGTGCCACGAGGCGAGACAAAACCCTGACGACAGGGCGAGCAGTGGTGTGGGACCGCCGCGCGTAGGTAGGCCTATTCAGCTGAGCGTAGCATGCAGCCAGCCATCGTAGTTGTCCAATTAGTCTATGGGACTGTCATCTACGAGGCGGCGGCCTACTACCTGTTAGAACCGTAGCCGGTCGCTGGTTGTCGGCTGCATGCCTGCGGTGGAGGGGCAGCAAGCGTAGGGCATACGCTCCGCCACCGTGTTTACATCTCGACAATATACAGGCCTTGACGTTAGTTGTTGGTTGTTTCGGGGCCTACGCAGTGCCATGATGAGGCTCATCGATATTTGAGACAACAGAAGTAATAGGCAAGGGCAGAATTTTCCTGAAATTAGGGGTAAGTCCAACATTATAGCATCGCGGACAATCTTGCTGGTAATTTATTTGACTGCTATTATAATTATATGAAGTTTCACTCTTAGTCAGCTGATATATATATACACACACAAGTATCACACATATATACATGTATAATACACACATGATACACAGCTGATATATAATTATTCACAGGCACGCATTTATGTGTTTGCTTATAACATTTTATGTATTTACATAGACGTATGCACGAAGCTATAGAAAATAGGATTTGCATTGCATCATATTGAGAGTAAACAAACTTTCTGCATATTGCTGATCAAGTAAACTTCATCCAGCTTTCCTGGTCTTAGCTGTCATAAACCATTGGGTCACTTAGAGACTTCAGCTACAAACTTAATTCCGGATTTTATAAATGGTCGTTAGGCGAAAACTTATGTGTGAGTAAATTGCAAGTTTCATTATCTGCGATTTATAGCTGGCTGCTGCTTTGCAACAGAGTTCAGCAAGGTGTCTCACTTAAATAGCTTTCATTTTCGGCCAGGGTCTGGCTGTCTATATAAACCCACATAGTATGAAAATTGTGTATTTGAGTGTATTTAATATAAATTCTGGTGAAACTTACTGCATGATTTTGAAAGTCGGTTACAAAACTTAACATTTAATAATGGCATGGAAAAGGCTAAAGTTGGTGTTTCAACAGGAATATCTTTAGGGTAAGTGATGAGGTAGAGCAAACTTATATGCATATTATATGTTAGTGTATGCATGTATGTATATATGCATACATAAAGTTATGTGGTAGTACAAACTTGTATGAATGTTTGTATATATATATATATAATATAATAATTATATATATATATATATATGCACTTGCTGTAGCGTCCCTTCATGATTTCTACTCAGAAGTGCTACTTACTACAGCACGAACACTGATTGGGGTTTTATGCTGGAGCGCCTGAACTATTGTGAGTGAAGGACTTGTTCAAGGTCCTACGAGGCAGCTTGAGGTGGATTCGAACCTGCAACCCTCCGGTTGCAAGGCGACGAACATACCCACTACACCACCGCACCCTACAGATGTGTGTCTAGAGAAAGAGGGAGAGTGCCACCAGACAACCTATTTTTTTTAGGTGTACACTCTTTAGGGTAACTTTCAGAAGACAAATACTACAGAGTCAATCCATATGCAGGCTAATGGTAACTTCTTCACTCTTTACCTAAATAATATTTAAAGGGGTACTCTATAAATCCAATGTTACTTTCAAGGCAGTCATATTCTGCTACTGAGCTGTCGTTGAGGTGAATAATTCTGCCTGCCATGGGTGGTGTTGGGTGTATGTATACATGGTGGGTGTATTGCTTTATTAGGCATGCAGTTCTGGCCTCTGCTGTTCCGAGCTGTTTTGCCTAGAGCGTTTAGTCTCTAGATACCTTGACATGCAAATGTCCCGAGTGCATTCATTGCTCTCACAGGTAGTTGGGCTATGCCCTTCTGATTGTGTACCTATGCTATGCATATGATTTACATATGCTAACCTGCTTAGCTTACCGTGAAGACCTGCCGAAATTTTTGTTGCCTAATACACTTTATATATTTATACCCTTTTGGAGTCGTGGGAACTTTCGTCTTAGGCACAGCCTCCTCCGATCATGCAATGGAACAGATCTGGCTTTGTGGCATTACCACCTGTTGGAATTACAAAACAAAAGTATGAATTAGAATGTTGCAGAGGTCATTAGTAGGAGATTAGGTTCAGCGCTTCAGGTAAGCTTCATTTTATTTTGATGCTACCTCTCTGTAATGACCTCATCTCCTGTTGGGATCTGGGCTTTTATGTATGGATCTCTATCATCATCGTATATCACGGCTTTATAATGCACAGTCTAAGAAAAATGTTGCAAAGTGGGCCGCATGACATAAATTTTGCACACTTCATGATGAGATGTTGGACACTGGTGATCGGGCAAGCAGATATAATATTATGATCTCAGATAATGATGATTTCATGTTGATTAGAAGGAGGAGGAAGAGAAGCATGATGATGATGATGGTGATGTTGATTCGGTCTTGCTGATGAGGAAATAGAGGAGAAAAATGGTAATGAAGATGGTGGATGATGATGATGATGGTGATAGTGATGGTGATGATGATGACGATGATGATAGCAGTAATGTTGATAGCAGCGACAGAGAGATGTGATGATAATGACAATGAGGTTTATGATGATGATGACAACATATGGAGCTGACTAGATGATGATGGTAGTTGCACATGTCTTAGGTCATATAGGCAGGGCTGAAAGTGGTTTGGAAAAGTTGCCGGGTCTGACTTTGGCGGTAAGCTCGTAAATTTTTCTGACGACGTTTTTTAAAATAGTAATTTGCCTAAAATTATCCAAAATCCTACCACTATTACCTATAGTTTTGGTACCTGGCGACCTTTTTGCAACCCTGCTGAGACCCGGCAACAGCAGGTCTCGAAAATCGATACCGGGTCGCAGACCCGGACCGACCCGGCTCACTTTCAGCCCTGCATATAGGTATACATATAAGGTATTGTGATGCCCAGAAGTATCCCATCATCAGCACTTCCAAAGTGGTAATGACAGTGTTCACTACAACAAGTGGTAGTGACGGTTACCACTTTCTTTGGTCATGTGCTGACAATCTTTGCAACATGGCAGTCTCCACATAATTATTAACAATGTTCAGACTTTATGAAGTTATAAAACTGACACAGTATGATACAACTGAAATAAGTGTTATCATGAAGTTATGAAACAGAATGCACACAGTCATACATTTAAGAAGTAGCCTTAAATTGATAGACAAAGCATAATGAAAATTTGTGTGTACATAAGGAAGGAGGAGTGAGGAGGAATAAGGGAGGGTAAGGGAAGGGTAGGGAAGATGGTATTAGTTATCACCACTTTGTGAATTAAAGTTACGTATACCCTTGCCTTGAGCTCGCTGTAATCAAGCTTTCAACACAATAATTATGACCTTAAATTGTTATTCTATCTATAACGAACGCTTTGATTGTATAACTCAATTGTACTTATGTTCATTGTTCTCCAAAAGTACTAAAACTTTCAAATAGTGCTTTTCAAGAAGTCAGATGGGCTATTTCTAGAAAATGCGCATTTTTGTGATCCTGGCACAAACAGTAAAATTTTGCTAGTGTATAAATTTATAATTGGTCCGCTAGGTGCTGTAACTCGTAAGTCCAAGAATGATGAGACATAATTATAACAAACTTTGGTACATATTATATTCAGCTTATTGTATATAATTGCTAATGGACTCTCGTGTGCAAGCATTCTTTTCGTATGTAATTATGTTTGTGTAATGTGTATGTATATATATATATATATACATAGTTTATATATATATATATATATTATATAAACCACTATGGTATAGGCTATGTACACCAATAAATGTTATTCTACAAGTACCAACGCATGGTTTCTAACATTTTCACAGCTATCCTTTAACTTTTATATTGTGTATGCATGTGTTCCAGTTAGCTTCTATAATATATATATATATATATATATATTTGCATATACTGAATATATGTATTCAGTTTATACAAATTACGAGTTGATTTATATAGGCAAATTATTGAGGATATTATCATTATATTTGTATTGAGTTTGGGTGTATGTTGGTGTAGGACTAGGTGTGTGTTTGTGTTGTGGTCATACTAAATTCTGCAGATATTCTGTAGTGTATGCCCGTGCTGCTGCTGCAGTATGTTAATATTATAGATAAATGTGTATAATGAATAATATATAATAAAGATAATAGTGGCAAATGACAGGTTGAAGCTGATGGTGGTATAGTCTCTTTAATTGTCCGTGTGCATGTATGTGTGTGCGTGTGTTTCGATTAGCCTGCACATTAATAATGACATAATTAGAGGAATTTTCGTCGTGCTTACCAATCATCAACTAATTGACTGTCATCATCCATATTTTACTGTCTGGGCAAACACCGTATTTCTGTCGCGGAGGTGACTGACTCATAACACCCGAGCCGATACCAATATCCAATGGCGGGTCCCAATACGTTGTGCCGTTGTTTTTACTCGTTTATACTGGTTCCCTGGTTGAGAGTCGTTTGATGCGGTACTCTCGCCGCTGGTGCTGCTGCTGCTGCTGTTTCATGGCCATCTTTGTGTGCTCTGTCTTGTTGACTGATACCACCGTTGATAATTATTGCTAATTGCAATTATGACTTGGTAAATAGTTTGAGTAAAGAGCATAGGCCTACTCATTTTGTGGATGTGAGTTTCAACTCCATTTTGGAGTTTCTGAGGTGTTCTGTGCAGGTTTAGAGGAAATTTTCCTTATTTTATCTTAATTTATTCATTTAAAGGCATTTTCCATTAAACTTCAGTACAGATATTTTCTGCCACTGCTTCTAACAAGCATTGGCAGAGAACTGTGGATTTTATTTACCAACTTTTATGCAGGATTAAACAGTTTTGTGAGGCAAGAACCTGTGTTATCTGTTTTTACTGAAGAAGATTTAAATTGGTCCCTAGAAATTAAACTTTTTGAGATGTGTGAACTCCTGTTACAACTACAATAATGAAAATGAAAGATGAAAATATGATATATATATACAATGTATACATAAAACTGGGAACAGTTTTTTGTAATCTTAAATATGTATTTGGTCATACCATAATTGTTCTTCATGTTGTGATATTGTTCTATTTCAGATATTGAACTACATTGGCTCAGATGTTGCCTACACTAATGCTAAACAAGTCCTACCTGCAGGGCGAGATGGCTTCACCCTATGGGGCGACGACGATGCTACCAGCTGCCCCTACACAAGGAGTAATGCCACAACAGTTCATGTACTGCTATGCCCCAGTTGGGGTATCAGACCCTGCCTACTCACAGCTACCCACCTTGCAGGCTTACCACCAGCAACAACAACAACAACAGCAGCAACAACAACAACAACAAATGGCAGTTGCCGCACGGAGTCTTGCAGCACAGTATCCACAATACCAGATATCAGCTGATGGTCGGTTGCAACAGTTGTCACCGTACCACATGCCGGTGGTACTGCAACAGCCAACCGTTGCATATGTTCCTGCAGATCAGATGTACATGACAACCGGGAAGAAGGTCAGTTTCAGTGGAGAGAGAGTCTGACGCTCTTGCATGTCTTTATACTACTTCTAAATATAAGTAGTCTAGAGCTTAGTAGAATGTTAACACCCAGGTACGAAAACCAGAAGGAAGTGGGTTCGATACCTGCCAGTCCCATGTGTTTGATTCAGCCTTCTACTCCGTAGGCTAGGCAATGGTAAAATGAACAGCTGTAGGATCGATCAGGTCCAGCAGGCTGCCTTGCAGATAATGACGATGATGATGATGATCACGACAATGATGATTGAAATGGCAATTTCTATGTACCTATGTATGTGCAGTTGTTATAGCGCCCCTTCAAGATTTTGACACAGAAGTGCTCCTGACTACAGCACGGACACTGAATCAGAGTTTCACGCCGAGGCTTTGAGCAATTGTGAGTGAAGAACTTGCCCAAGGTCCCTAGGTGGTGGCTTGAGGTGGATTCGAACCTGCAACTCTCTGGCTGCAAGACAATGAACATACCCACTACACCACCACGCTCCGTATATAAAATTCGTCAATATTCTGATCTGCCTGATCTACACCAAACTTGGTACCAGCACATTATGACATTTCACTAAAAAAATTGGTGTTATGTGATTGATTGATTGGTATGCGTCTGGCATCGATTGTTACCTTGTGCATTGTCGTATTGGCGCCGGGAGATGGTAGGCATTAGATTAGATTAGAAAATGACAATTGATTACGCCTTTTGTGTTAGCATAACGGCTGAAACGTCCATGTTGACAGCTGCTAAATACGCTTCTCTCGGAGGATTTATTTATTAATGAAATATCGATGGTGGGTTGTCCAAAATGTATTGTATGCATGCGTTTGATATCCTTTGTTTTTGATAGCATTGGCTGCAAGTTCCCATGCGCCTACGCGTACTGTCGCGTAGGTCTCTTGAAGAGGTGCTATATAAATTCTCAAAAGTTATAACAATAAAATGTTCGGTGACATTGAATGTAACAATTTAAAAAACCTTAGTTTTACATACATTACTTAAAGCTAATAGCCAACATTGTGAGTGGAGACAGATTTCAGGCTGCTGTAGACTATGGCTACACGCACCTGAGCTGTCTTAAGAGACTTAAGATGACAATAAGAAGAACCACCTGCATCATGCCATTTCCATTGTTCTCTTCCCTCAATTGTCTTTCTCAGTAATAGAATCCTCAACGACCAGCATCAGAGAAAAAATCCACCATAATTGTGACAATTTATCGCCTATATCAAATTAGGATGCATTTTATGATGGATGATTTTCTATTTCATAATTATTTTATATCAGCGGTAGACGATATATGATAAATTGAAATATGTGGCTGCAGGACGAGTGTCAAATTGTCAATGTAAAATATTGACGTTTGTAATTATTATTGCTTATCATGACATTCCTGACACAGTTGTAAAATGATTGTCCGTGCAATTTGAAATGATGGCCGGAGGTGGCGGTGGGGGGGGGGGGGTGGGTCGAGGGGTGTTAATTTTGTCGGCCTGGGCTCGGATGTTGTCCAGCATTGCCTCGAGTGCAGTTCTTGCCACAAGTGTCTCTTCAGTGGCAATTAGTTTCCTGTTGGCGTTTGTCATTATGGTGTCGGTCATTGAGAAAATTACTGTCGCTATTACTGTTGCCTGTTTCTCTATTGCTGCTGGAAACCATCTATTTTTGCATTTGCATTTTCCGATGAAAGAGAATGATGACCTTTAGCATCTGATAAACCATGAGAAATGGTGTAAATTGGTGGCTGTCTATTTTGATCACGGTGTATTGTGTTGATGGTTTGCCTTACTGTCATTGTTATAGAGTATAGACGGAATCGATATGTCGTGTGCGCATGCGCAGTGGGTCTTGTCGAGGCTGCCCATAGACATTTTACATTAATTTTACTGAGTCGATCAGAATTGTCAGCATTCAACACGCGGCATACGCTGAAATCACCAAATCTGCTTTCTTTTTACATTGAATAATTTTTTAATTTTTAATTCTCGGTCCCGACCAAATTTTCTTAATAGGCTACTTCAACAATCCAACGTTTTTAAACCACCTAGAACATCAATAGGCCTACTACCCTTGCTCGATCCAACAAGACCACCTTCCTGGCAGAATTGACCTGACCCATATTGAGATGCCGAAATGGCTTATTGTCACCGCTCTTTTTCGACGTTGGTACATGTTTTATCTTCGTTCGAGTGATGGCACTGCAATTCACGAGTCCTTTCGTCTGGTTGGCTATCAGCTGGAAGGCTGCTATGTTTGGAGTTATTATTAGAATGTTAGGAAATGTCAGTTTCAGTGACTGTGGACAGTTTGTAGTTTTGGCATCAGGTTCTTGTAATCGATATTAATTTTAAGACTGAGATCTGCCACGGAATACGGTACCCGATTGATTAGAGTAAATAGGTCACTGTAGCTGACTGGTTAGAGTAAATGGGTTGCTGTAACTGACTGGTTAGAGTAAATGGGTTGCTGTAACTGACTAGTTAGAGTAAATGGGTTGCTGTAACTGACTGGTTAGAGTAAATGGGTTGCTGTAACTGACTGGTTAGAGTAAATGGGTTGCTGTAACTGACTGGCTAGAGTAAATGGGTTGCTGTAACTGAGTGGTTAGAGTAAATGGGTTGCTGTAACTGAGTGGTTAGAGTAAATGGGTTGCTGTAACTGAGTGGTTAGAGTAAATGGGTTGCTGTAAATGACTGGTTAGAGTAAATGGGTTGCTGTAACTGAGTGGTTAGAGTAAATGGGTTGCTGTAACTGAGTGGTTAGAGTAAATGGGTTGCTGTAACTGACTGGTTAGAGTAAATGGGTTGCTGTAAATGACTGGTTAGAGTAAATGGGTTGCTGTAACTGACTGGTTAGAGTAAATGGGTTGCTGTAACTGACTGGTTAGAGTAAATGGGTTGCTGTAACTGACTGGTTAGAGTAAATGGGTTGCTGTAAATGACTGGTTAAAGTAAATGGGTTGCTGTAACTGAGTGGTTAGAGTAAATGGGTTGCTGTAACTGACTGGTTAGAGTAAATGGGTTGCTATAACTGACTGGTTAGAGTAAATGGGTTGCTGTAACTGAGTGGTTAGAGTAAATGGGTTGCTGTAACTGACTGGTTAGAGTAAATGGGTTGCTATAACTGACTGGTTAGAGTAAATGGGTTGCTGTAACTGACTGGTTAGAGTAAATGGGTTGCTGTAACTGACTGGTTAGAGTAAATGGGTTGCTGTAACTGACTGGTTAGAGTAAATGGGTTGCTATAACTGACTGGTTAGAGTAAATGGGTTGCTGTAACTGACTGGTTAGAGTAAATGGGTTGCTGTAACTGACTGGTTAGAGTAAATGGGTTGCTGTAACTGACTGGTTAGAGTAAATGGGTTGCTATAACTGACTGGTTAGACTAAATGGGTTGCTGTAACTGACTGGTTAGACTAAATGGGTTGCTGTAACTGACTGGTTAGAGTAAATGGGTTGCTGTAACTGACTGGTTAGAGTAAATGGGTTGCTATAACTGACTGGTTAGACTAAATGGGTTGCTGTAACTGACTGGTTAGACTAAATGGGTTGCTGTAACTGACTGGTTAGAGTAAATGGGTTGCTGTAACTGACTGGTTAGAGTAAATGGGTTGCTGTAACTGACTGGTTAGAGTAAATGGGTTGCTATAACTGACTGGTTAGACTAAATGGGTTGCTGTAACTGACTGGTTAGACTAAATGGGTTGCTGTAACTGACTGGTTAGAGTAAATGGGTTGCTGTAACTGACTGGTTAGACTAAATGGGTTGCTGTAACTGACTGGTTAGGCTAAATGGGTTGCTGTAACTGAGTGGTTAGAGTAAATGGGTTGCTGTAACTGACTGGTTAGAGTAAATGGGTTGCTATAACTGACTGGTTAGACTAAATGGGTTGCTGTAACTGACTGGTTAGACTAAATGGGTTGCTGTAACTGACTGGTTAGACTAAATGGGTTGCTGTAACTGACTGGTTAGAGTAAATGGGTTGCTATAACTGAGTGGTTAGAGTAAATGGGTTGCTATAACTGACTGGTTAGAGTAAATGGGTTGCTGTAACTGAGTGGTTAGAGTAAATGGGTTGCTGTAAATGACTGGTTAGAGTAAATGGGTTGCTATAACTGAGTGGTTAGAGTAAATGGGTTGCTATAACTGACTGGTTAGAGTAAATGGGTTGCTGTAACTGAGTGGTTAGAGTAAATGGGTTGCTGTAACTGGCTGGGTAGAGTGCTTGCCTTGTAATACAGAGAGTAAGGTTCTATGAGATGGTTACTGTGTAGTGATGGACCTTGAGAAAATGTGTATTGACCTTGAAGTCTGTTGTTCATGCTAGTTCAGCACCATAGATTGGTGCCCGTTCATTAGGGGTAGTGTTGCTCAATGAATGCAAAATAAATGAATAAAAATGATTTTACTTGAGTGGCTGCCTGTTTTTGTCTTGCCAATGAGGTGTTTGGTGCATCAAGCCACAAGACTGAACCGTGCCGTGGCTTGTAGCCATTTATCTGAATTCTTTTTGTATTTTAGAATTGATGGGGGAATATTCTGCATTCACTGCCTGTCAAGGAAAGAATAAAATTTAGAGATCTTGCTTCTGTTTCAGAACCAATCATAAGACACCATCTCAGAATATATCCAGTAGTTGTCTGTTTTGCAAGAAACCCATTCACCGTGTCAGAAGTTTTTCTTGCTATTGCTCAGGGAGATCATCAGGTCCTGCACCTTTCTGCATCAACATGGAAAGTTTCACAATGCGTTACATTGTCTCGGTCTTGCAACCAACTGCAGCAGCAAGTCTTTACAATCTTTGTTTTGCAACCAACTTCAGTGGCAAGTCTTTAAAAGCCTTGGTCTTGCAACTAACTGCAGTAGCAAGTCTTTAAAAGTTTCAGTCACAATTCACTGTCCTGAGTCAAACTAAATGCTCACTTAACTGGTTGCAATTTCTTACAGACACTATTTCACCCTGGAAGTTAAAACACACCATACGTAGAACGTTTTACAGCATATTGGCATTTTTCACTTTTTCCGTGTACACCATCTGCTGCGGCCTCGGTCTATTTCGGCGAAAATCAGTGACTTCGGTATAATTTCTTCGGCCATTCAGCTGCTGTCGTTTATTCAGTCGTGAAAATGCTCATTTCTGGCTATTCATGAGAAGCGGATGGGATGGTAAATAGATGGGAAGCGGTGAACAACGGATGTGGGAAGAAGATGTTCTCCAGATATTTACCGACTCGATGATTTGCCAGCGTGCACGCCTTTCCTCCGATCGCTTTCGCCGTTGGACGCGACGTGTCTTGTGTTTGCACCCCCGTGCGTCGTGTTTGTCTTGGTGTTGAGCGGTGCGAAACGGGCAATACTTCTTGACAGGCCTTAGCTTGACGTAATTAGAAGTGCAGCACTTGGCCTGAAATGCACTTGAAGTTCAAGTGTTACATGTATGCATACGCGCAGGCTTACAAGGTGTTCTTTCTTTCGGCTCTTTGAAAAATCTGTATCTATGAATGAATGAGTTCAGCCGTAAATCGTAGATTTCTTCAAAGTTATTGTATTTTTGCCATTGGAAGGATTAAAACTGTTCAAAATGATTTGCGTTTACAACAGCAGTTTTTTTACAGAAGATTTATATTGGAAAGCATGGGTCCATTTAACTGTTATTGTAATGGTTCACAACCTGTATGGATTTCTAAAAGGTGCTACACCAAACATTCATTGTGCTACATATCCTCCCTGTTGTACGAATTCTGATATCACTATTCACTTTTGAGCTTTCTTGGTTGCAGTACCCTATGTATGGATTGACCTCCTGTTGGAGTTGGAGCTGTGCTTGCTACTTTTGACCAATCGAACTATGTTTAAAAGTCACTGAAGTCTTTTTCTTTAGCCACGTTGGTCTAGGAGTGCTTCTGAGTAGGGTTCTCGAAGATGTGCTCTGCAACCCCCCTCCCCCAATGTCCAATGAGCAACTGTACATGGCGGCCAGGAAGGTGGATGGCAGACTTAATCAGACTTAAGTTGTAGCATAGGCCTATGGCTTAATTCTAACACAACAATTGAGACAGTTCTGGTAACTGTGTAATGGGTGCAATTGAAATTGTCATTTTTTCTTCCTCCTCCTGTTCTTCTGCTTCCTCTTTCTCTTCCTCTTCCTCCTCCCCTCCCCTCTCCCTTCTCATCCTACTCCTCCCTTTCTCCTCCTCCTCCTACTTATCATCCTCATCATAATCATTGTCATCATCGTCATCATTTTTCTGTGACTCTCACAGAATGTACTAATTATGAGTAGTTTCTACTGTGTATCAATGTTAAGTGACCATATGGCCTTTTATACATATCATGTGACGATAATATATATAGCAAAGTTGCAAGGAAAGTTGAGCAGAACTACATTGTTTCTGTGGACCCAATTCACAGCGTCATCTTGCAATAATTGTTGCCACATATAGATGATAAATTGGCTTCTATGACGCAGCTATGGTGTGACTGGTGTTGACAGTGTATCAGTTCGTACCTATATCAGCATCTCTCTGTGAAAGAAAAGGAAGACTATTTTTGCCATATGATGTTTGCACTATGAATGTTCAAACAGCTAAAAGAGCAATATATATATATATATATATATATATATATATATTAGTTTATGCTGTATAACTATTTATATAATTATGTGAAAGCCATATCAGTATGTATAATTGATATTATAATATATATATAAAATTATATATATATATATTATATATATATATATATATATATATATGAATATATGCAATTCATTATGCATTGATCATACCATTATGCAAACTTGTGATGCTATTTGTATTTATACAGTGCTGTGAGCAGCATTGACCATTCAGTAACGCTCCCATGTGAGTACCCTGAGAGAAGAAATAGGCTTTGAAGAGCGTGAGAGAGAGACAGACAGGCAGACAGACGGACAGACAGAGACAGAAACAGAGAGAGATGTATGAACATTGAACAGATCTAGAAAGAATGGTGCAGTTGAGTTGCAAAGAGGAGGACAGGTGCACAAGGACATAATGTCTGAGTATCATCAAGTTTTGCCTGTCTTGGGTTTTGTTTTAAGATAGAATTGTTACAATTTTGATGACTTGTCCAGTTAGTGTCCAGTTTGTGCCTTTTAACTTCACAAGGTTATCAGATGACTTTCACCCAAATTAGTTTGAGGGCAGCTCAGTGCATGTTGTGCCACAAAAAATCGTTAGTGCCACTGTTCAACTGGCTCCTGTATGTGCCACCGATATAAACCTTTTTTATTACCGGTAAAGTTGAAATCCACAGCTGAGAGTATGTTCAAAGTTGAAGGTTCATCATTGACCTTCTGTATGCTTTTCTGAGACATTTCCATATCTATCCACTGTGTGTTTGTGATGAATTCTTATCTTAACTCCCATAGACAAGTTCTGGCTAACTTTCTCTGTATTCTGATGCAGTTAAATTGTGATGATACTACACTAAGAAGTGAATCTTCCCTCATGATTGGTATGTTGTCAAACATCTTCACGTTCCCCTGCGATATTTTGTATCCTTTGCATCTGTACAATTTCCTACGCTTAGTTCTTTGTCTGTACCTCCTTGGTCTTCATTTCACCTTCTGTCATCTTTAAAATCTATGCTACAAATCTTTGGTTCTATTGTGGACATGATAACATCTTTCACTCTACTCTTCACAACCTTTTTTGCTTTTACTATTGGCCTTGTTTATGTGGTGCAGCATTTCCTAACATTCTACGTGGACTGAACAATTAATAGGTAATAGGCCTACCATGTAATTACTGGTGGATGTTGTTACGGTACCTTTAGAATCAGCTATTAAGTAGTTAGTCTGAAAAGTGTTCGGCTGTTATTAAATTTTACTGGGTTATAGTTGGTACTATTATGCATATTATTGCAGGAGCTGTTAGTATAATATGCTGAGAAGAAAAATTGCTGTAAAAATGATGGCATTTGCTATAGAAGGTGGTAAATGATTTCTATAAGAACTTAGAAGTGATGTCAGTTAATATTCACTAAGAGAGGAGTAACGATTGGGTTTCCTTGTAGCGGCATGACTGTTTTGATGCCATATAAATTTCCCATTATTATGAGGCAGTGTAAGAGGTGAGGGTAGTTAATACTATGTAATAGGATGATTGCAGATAATATGAAGCGGATAGCAGTTTTTCTAGGATATAATGGTGCTTACCAAATGAGGCAAAGCTTCTGGACTGTGAGAAGTTAGTTACCATAGGGGTACTTAGTATTTGGTACTGGTGCCATTAAATGTGATAGAAATTCACATTGGCTTCCTTTCAACTGCCTTTATTTCATAAGGTTGAGCCTCAATGCAGCGTATCTAGAGTAAGCTTAATCATGAGATTTTGCTCTAGCCCCTAGTTACAAGTTTGTTAACATTTTCTCATCCTACTCTAAAAGGGATATTTCTCTCTTTTCCAATTTATGTTTATCTAACTTTTCTGCTGTAATTTTCCTGTTTAAATTCTTCCAGAGTCTGTATGCCTGTTTGTGAGAGGGTGATTGAATTCGTATATTCTTGTCTCGGTCTATTTCTCTCTGTCCTTATGCTGTGTCTCATTGAGATTCTTTGGCTAGCAGCCAGTCAATTGACTGCAGTAGGCTGATGGTAATGTGTTGCATCTAAGCAATGAATCATATGATTCAAATGAACCACACACATTACACATTATAGTTCACACAGGTCTGTAATTAATCTCAGCCAGGTAGGTGTCTTCTCTTACGATGGTCGCATGCTTTCACTCGCTGCAAGCTTTCTGTATATTTTTAAATAAGACCGTATGAGGTTGTGTCTGGGATGCCTGCATATTTTAGAGATGCATATTCTGTACCTGTACTGGTTTATAGTTTTGTCTCTCTCTTCTGGCATTGTTGGTCAACTCGTGCAATAGTTGTGTAGACTTGCCGAAGGGGTCGTGCACTAAAATCGTGATATATGCCCATCTGGGACAGTTGATAATGTTTAAAAATTGGTGCAGTATTCTTATGTGACTGTGAGCATAACGTGTCCAGAAAGCTTGGGTTCTTTGAAGAGAGTTTGGGTTCATTGCCCCAGATTGAGTGGTCCATATGCAATAACCCTTGCCCGTTGTCTTTATGCACAGCTGCTTACTGCTGAATCATTACATAATAGTGCTGCATGAATGAGTCCTTGTTGTCTGTCAATATCTGTCTTTACTTCCCGTAACTTAGAATTTTGCATGAAATTCATTTTGTCATAATTGGCTGTGTTGCCAGTGATATTATTTACAAATGGCCACACCATGGATAGTTTCTTTGAACAACTTCATATTCAGGATGAATCGTTGAATTGTTTTTAAAAAAGAGGTTTTTATTTATTTTTTATTCAAACTTTTATTTCTCTAAGACTCCTACAATTTTCATTTGCCGACCAAATCTTCTCTTTTAGTTTCATAAGTTTCTCTTTTAGTTCCCAAGTTGCTTCTTCATCTTTTCTAGACTCTGTCTTACCTTGCCCATCAGTCATCACTGTTTTGATCAGTGTGGATCATTTGCTTCAATTAGACCTTCTCTTTGGGATAAACTCACTCTCCTTTTGCTTGTTCTACATTGATTCTTTATGAAGGTCTCTCTTCTTCCTTCGCTCTTCGGAAAACCTGCTTCTTCTCAAGCGGCCTTGCACTCTGAAAGCGCTTCTGAGCAGTCTACTCTACTAGAAGTGCTTTACAAATAAGCTTACTCACTGACTCAGATAGGCCTACTATGTTCATGCACAGGGACATAGAATTACAAATTTGATGTGCAATTAGTCAATTAACAAATGATAGCTAGACATCCGGAAGGTTAATGAGAAGTTTTGAGGCATTTGTGAAAGAGAAAGAGTTTGAGCATCTAATAGATATGAGTAGTTGATTTCGTTTTTGAGGCTGCAAGTTGCTTCTTCTTGCACCATAGCCATGACAATGCTACATCTAGGCTAAACTAAACGACCCATGCCCAGAGAATGCAGGCTGTGTGGTGGGGGTGGGGGTATGGATATAATAATTGCTGAAAGAAGATAAAAGGTTCTATAGGTCAGACAAACCAGTTTAAATCTGAATTGGAGTTCACGCCGAAACGCTGAGCAATTGTGAGTGAAGGACTTGCCCAAGGTCCCTACGAGGTGGCTTGAGGTGGATTCAAACTTGCAACCTTCCGGCTGCAAGGCAACGGACATACCCACTACACCACTGCGCTGGTGCCATAGTTTCGGATGGTGGCATGTGTAATAATGGCTGTGATTGGTCTTATTGTGTTTCAGCGTTCTTCGGATGAGCTGCTCACAAATTCCGCTGCTGACTTGACTGCTGCTGTCAACTCCGAACAGACAAATGAGGCGAAGAAGGTCAGCTGCGTTGTTGTTGTTGTTGCCCCACTGTTCCCTACATTCATATTATTATCGTGTGGAATGAATGGCCATCTTTGAATTGTTTTGGTCCTGAAATTTGTTGGTCTTTAAATTGTTTGGTCTTTTAATTGTTTTTGGTCCGTAAATTATTTGTCTTGAAATTGTTTGGTCTTTAGATTGCTTTAGTCTCTACTTTTTTGGTCTTTATGATGCTTTGGTCTTTAAATTGTTTTGGTCTTTATGATGCGCTGGTTTTAAAATTGTTTTGGTCTTTAAATTGTTTTGGTCTTTAAATTGTTTTGGTCTTTAAATCGTTTTGGTCTTTAAATTGTTTTGGTCTTTCTGATGCTTTGATCTTTAAATTTGCCATGGTCTTTATATTATTTTGGTCTTTGTATTGTTTGTGGTGGGTGTTCTATTTTTTGGTAGTGCAATGCTGTGTCACACCTGATGAATATATTCTGTGTAAGGACACTAGACAACTTGTTCAAGCACATTTGTTTCGGCTTTAGGTTTAGGTCAACTTGCTTTGTACACTTAATTATATAAGTGCAATAAATGAATGAAAACGGATGATTGAGTAAATAGTGACCATGTTACAATGATCCTTTCAGTGGCATCTACCAATGGGAGGAGTTTGTTGATTTCCGATAATGTACCGATATGCACTAGGACAATTAATATAAATTGCCGCCAGAGTGGGCAGTTTGCTCTCCAATTCCCGGTGGGTAGCGGTGGGGTTAGACGCCACTGATCCTTATGTATCTGGTGAATTTATATGATAACCTCTAACAGGTGTCTTTTTTAGAAGAGTTTCCAGCCCAGCATTGGCAAAGCAAGCATTTTCAAACATTAAGAAAATCTGTTATGAATATTATAGCTGACACTGACCAGAATAAAGTCACTCCAGGTTGAGGGCCCACAGGCTGAAAATTCACAATTTTTTAGCGCTGTGGTCCACACATGGAGGATTAAAAAAAGTCAAGCATTTGTAACTTAAGTGAATCGGAAAGTTGTGTTATTATTCAATGTGTTTTGTTTCTTTTCTCTTTCCAGCCGCGATTGGATCCGAGCGTTGCGGTCAAACCGAGTCGTGTTCTGCATTTTCGAGGAGTTCCAAGCGATGCCACGGAGTCTGAACTGATCCAGTTGGGTCTTCCATTTGGATCGATAACGAACCTCGTCTTAGCAAAGAAGAAGAATCAGGTAGCGGATGAGACATTTGATTGTTTTAGTTTTTTTTAGTACAGAGCTTCCTAGAATTGTTGTAGCTTATGTAAGGGACTGGTAATAGAATTAATTGCAAAAAACATAGGAATCTACTTGTACTGGACAATTTTTGATTGCACTTTGAATTTTGATGCATATTTGTATATTTTTATAATGTAAAGGTATGTGGTCGTGTTTATATGGCAATGGTGTGATGTTGACCAGGCTAATAACTAATTTTTTAATGAATTGATCAGGTGATTTGATCACTGTTACCCGTTTGAATAGGCACCTCAACACCATATCAAGATTTCCATTCATGGATCATTCTATTCCGAGATTCAATTCTCCTAAATGGAATGAAATAAATTATGTCAGTGTCTGGAAGGGAACCTGCTATCTGCATGCTTTGCTATATGATATATTACTATGATTGTGTTGTTATTACTATTATTATCATTATTATTATTATTATTATTGTTGTTGTTGCTGTTGTTTTTATTCATTGCATTGTAAAATAATCTGAGTGTCTTGAATCTGTGTTTTATCCATTGCCACCTCCACCACCTTGTAATTTCATTCCAGTGTATAGGCCCAGGCTACTAAGCGGAACTCATCCCTTCTGAAGTGCCTATTGCTCCCTAATCAATTACCATAGTCTTTGTTGAATTACTTAATTGTTAAATACCACTTGTTTTATACTGTTCTGCTTATTATGTTTATTTTGGGGAACAATAAAGAATTTGAATTTGTGTTGTAAGGCGCTTGTGGAAATGGCAGACATCGCATATGCGCAGGCGGCCGTCAACTTCTACAGCACGAGGGCGCCAGTCATAAGGGGTCATGTGATCTACGTTCAATTCTCAAATCACGAACAGCTTGTAACAGAAGTTTCTTCTCAGGTGACTTCTTGCTCTTTCTCAGCGGACACGTTCTTTTTTCATAGATTCTCAGAAGCCTTTATGTGACTTCTTGTGGCTAGCTGCATGTTCAATTGTGTAGTTCGCATATAATATCTTCGTGTTCATTAGGCATGTTTCTAAGAACTAATATTAAATTTTTTAATACATCTTCATTTATTGAAAACTGTAGAATATAGATTTCACACCAGGGCTGTTTTTAAGGAATTGTTAGAACTGCGCAACCTCTTCTTTTCTTTCCCATCTTCTAATCGTAGGACAATGACCTGTTTTGCTAGTTTTAACTGTACAGAAGTGCTTCCTCAACTGCACAAATCCATTCAGAACTGCACATTTTGTGTACAACTGCACGTTAAAAAAGCACTGTATCACACTGCACATAATGTACAGCTTGAGTGAAATGAAAGATTTGGTTTAGTGTTTATGACTGTTCTCACTGTTCTCGTTAGCTAGGTTTGGGTGCTGTTTTCTATATTCAAATTGTAATTTATGGTTTTTGTTGTCTGGCTGGGACTTGAAATCGTGCATCCTACGGCAATAATTGTAATATTCTTGCACTTCCCTTGGAAGTGGATTGTGGACTACCATAGCAGTGCCATGAAAGCTACAGGATCAGTTTAGATTAGAAAAAGCAGTCAACCATCCCTTTTCACTCCGCCACTGTTTGCTCTTTGGCAGTGCCAATCCCAAGCCTGGATAAATGAGGAGGGTGACACTAGTGATCTTTATCATACAGTGTTGTTTAAGCTGAAAAACCATCATTCCTTTAGTTTTTGATTTGTTTTCCTCCTAAATGTTTCTGCAGGGAACATCGGCAATGACTGGGGGTGGACAGGTCGGTGGAATGGGGTCTGTGTTTGGGGGAGATCTTTCTGGGGGAGCGTCCTCACTGTCGTCTTCGATGGTTAATCTGTCGGAGGCTACAACTGATGAACCACGCACTGTGCTCAGAGTCATCGTCGAGAACATGGTCTACACGATCAGCCTGGACACTCTGAAAGCGGTTAGCATCGTTAACCCTTTACCCGTTTGAAATGAACGGGCAAAGGGTTAATGGAGTATCTGGAGAAGAAGTCAGATGCCTGTTTCTTGTTCTTACTTGTAACACAGTTACCTGTTTCTGTTCCTACCTATGTATGTTTGTGCACTTCAAGAGAGCTACTCACAGGCGCTCCCGAGAGCGTGGGCACTGAATCGGATGTTTCACGCCGAAGCACATAAGCAATTGTGAATTTGTGAGTGAAGGACTTGCTCACAGTCCCTACGTGGCGGCTTGAGATACCATGGATTCAAACCCGCAACCTTCGGGCTCTAAGGCACCGAACATACTGCTCCATCCCGTGCCCCAGAGTTAACTTCAGAGTTACGCATTCCGAAGCACTTCAAACGCCTAGACATTCAAATTACTTTCATCATGACTGTTTGAAAGGCATTTCAAACTATTTAGCATTGACTTTTCAATGGTGACTCATCAGTTTGTTTTCTGCCTGGTGTGATGAATTAATTTTCCGCTCAGTTAATCTGTCAATTCATTTGTTATTCAGCTGTAAATCTTTCAGCTCCATCTACTTTTCCATCCATCAGAAGCTCCTATGCTTTAGCACAGTTTTTATTTTTATTTTGATGGTTAATGCTGGCTAGTCAGAATTTATTACATTGCTGAGATAAGAGGTCGTGATGACATTATTTGCTGATTGATTTTCAATATGCTGACAGATCTTCAGGTCCCAAATGAATATATTTCATATTCCTGATGTTTTAATCTGTTTTCTATGCCATTGGCTGATCCAAATCCCATGATATATGAAACAATTTCTATTGGAGAATAGAATTTTAAATGGTTCAACTAAAACCACACTTGCCTGTATGCTCTGAAAGGTTATTTTTAATTTTCTTCCAGATATTCTCTCGATTTGGTCCAGTTCTGAAGATAGTAACTTTCACCAAGAATGGTTCGTACCAAGTTGCAGTTCAAGTAATTTGAAATACTGATTTCAAGTGTGATCCAATAAATTTTAAGTTAGGCAATTGTTACTTAGAAGATTACATGAGATAAGATTTCACAGGATTTGCTACAATTTGGATTATATTTGCATTACGTCACATTATGTCCATAGTTGTAAAAACCCTGTTTATCTGTTTTAGTATTTGTGATTATTTTGTATTCTTTAATGTTCATGCAGTAGCCTACTTTGACTTATTAACCAGCAGTGATTCTCCAAAGGACGATTTTCTTCTTTCTCAGTTCAGAATATTAGCTTTTTTTAACACAATGTCATTTGTGACCAATCAGTTTAAATTGCTTTTGCAGGATCCTTTCAGGCTCTTATTCAGTATCCTGATTCACAGATGGCACAAGCTGCAAAACTGGTAAATAAAACTTATATAATTTATCTTTTTCTGATTGAGTCAAACGTTTTAATAATATTAGAATATTATTAGTGAATTCCTTGCATGTTCAATTTGTTCATAGCCTAGGTTGCAATGTAAGACTGGGGTTAGTTTAATTCCTTTTTTCATGTCACTACTGCGTTTTACAAAATAGCTGAAATCTGATCTCATTTGTTGGAATGGGACTGGGAGTGCCTCTGAGTAGGTTTATTGAGGGTGCTACTCGTATATTAAATTATTGCAATGAATGAATAGATGAATGAATACATGAATGCCAAATTAGATGGATTGAGCAGACTGAGTACATTACAGATGATGATGATTTATATATACACGCAGGCACTGAATGGTCAAAATATATACAACGGGTGCAACAGTATGCGAGTCGACTACTCGAAACTACCTGAACTGAGCGTGAGATTTAACAACGACAAAAGCTACGACTACACAAATCCTATGCTGCCCTCTGGTGAAGGAGCGCCCACGATACTTGATCATCGACCTATGACCATGGCTGCAAGTAAGTAAGGGAGTCGCATCTTTGGTATTTGTTAGAGTGAATTAAAATGTGATGCTGGGGTTCGAAACCTGTCACTTTTTACTTCCTAGATATTGTGCTCGAAGCCAAAATAGGTGAGAGGGGTCAAAAATAGAATATTCTTCAATTCAGCAGTTGCCTATAATTCGCCATTGCTTGCAAAGGAGATGACCGATTGTCATACCGTTTGCTTTGTTTGATACAGAATTATCTCTTTATTGCCAGGCAAAATTGCAGAATAATCAAGTGATGCTTGATGAGGACTTTTATGACACGAATGTTCTCAAACTTTTTTTCAATTTTTTCGCTCGATACTAATGAAAGAATCAAACAAGTCTAACTTCAGTTAGAAAAAGATGTTGTAATTCTGTGAAAAGTATTCTAAAGCAGAGCTGTTTTAAAATATGAACGAATTGCGATGGGTTTTGAGCCCCGTGTCACAAATGGTGACTGTACAGTGTTGGATCTGTTAAGCTAGAGGCGCAACTGGAGCTAGTTTCTGTAGTCAGGGTGTACAATGCTTTGTAATCATCACCATCATCTTCATCAACATCATCTTTACATTATCAACATTATCAATTTGTTTTCATCAATCTTTTCTTCAGTCTTCTCATCATTGTTAGTGTTAGCTTTGATCATGGTCATCAAGTCAAAATCATTCTCACAATTATTGTCTTGTCATCCATCTTTTCATCATCATATCTGGGATCATGATCTTCATATCAGCCAGTGGTTCCAACATCATCATCTCCATTACAGTAATAATCATATCCATTTTCAACATCATTATCTCATTTTGTTCAGCTCTACAACAGTTTTCTTATGCAACAACCACTGTCACATTCATGTGCAAATTTTCTGATCGTTTAGTCTATCGAAGGAAGCAGTCTTTTGAGGATACTTTGAAGGTCCACATTAAGTGTCTAGATGACTAATTAATACACTAAGAAGGTGACTGAGTAGAATATTATTCTAACACGAGATTTGATTTGTGTTAAGGTCCTATGAGTCAGGCAGTTCTATCGACTAAAATGCTGCAACAGTATGGTCAAGTTGTGGCTTATACAACATCACCGGGTGGTCCAAAAGGTATGCTTCACCTTGATGCTCTAAAGTAAAGCTATTCTGACGAACTAACTATCTCCTTTGCAATCCAGCCTAAGCTATATACATGTATAATTTTTGTATATGTCAGATGATAACTTTTTTGTTGGCTATCAAGTGACACCAATGGTTGCTTACAAAGGCAGTGGTGTTGTTAGGCCTAAGTGTGTTACTGGTATATGAGGTATAACTGTGGGATATGGTGACCAATTTGTTAGAGTGCGTACCCGCTGTACCTAGTAATACTAATACTAATGGGTTCACACTTCCTCTGAAACAATTATAGTATTGGGTCAGGGCAAATCTTTCCAACACAATTGCACACCACCGTAAGTTGAGGCTTGATCTTTAGATAGTAGCATTTAATTAATGTGTAGTAATAAAATACTGAAACTACTACCATTGTTGATCATAATAATGATATTAATGAAACTGGTATTAATGACAACAGTAAGAAGAATGCATGTCACTTCTACTTTGATACATCTGATCCCATAAAGGCTTAAATGTATATAAGTAATAAATGGTCTAGTCGACAAAAGTTATTCCTATGGCATACAATTCGCAAAAATTATGCAGAGAATGAATACGTTGACACTACGTACAGTACTACATACAATAGGAGTACTTTGAATAGAGTGTGCTTAGTACACTAATTACAGTGTTGCTGTATCAATGACAGCCATTTGAAAAGTCCACCAGAGTTAACAACAGGGACCAAGAACAGGGAAGGATAAATTATAATGGGTAACTTATTCCCGGACACCTAAATGTTACAATTATTGCCTTTCACCATTTACTGCCTTCCGCTATATTTTACCCCGAGGCAAATGGCTGATCCAGGTGAACCTGGAAAGGATGGTTAAATTGGACATTTGTGTTTATCCGTTGACAAAGTTATTAATGCTGAACGACAGGATTTATTGCTGTAATTTAGAAGATATGTCTGCGAACAAACGTTGCTGCTACCTGCGTGTTTGTCTGTTTATGCGGCTCATTTATTTGGCACATTGCAAATGTGTCATAAAGCTGTTGAATAAAGTGTGCTGTATGATCAATATGCTCTGCTGTACGCAGAGCTGCAGTCATGCAGGTCTCTAATGCTTCTAAACCTGATGATGATATATTTATGTTTGTATGTATGTACGTATGTACTACGTATGTATGTAAATCGGAGTTTTATGCCGAAGCGCTGAGCAATTGTGAGTGAAGGACTTGCCCAAGGTGGCTTGAGGTGGATTCGAACCTGCAAACCTCCGGCTGCAAGACAACAAACATGCCCACACCACCGTGCTCCACAGAGTAGTAGCTAACTTGTTATAGAGGCTGCTTTGAATTAAACAGGGTAACATAGCCCTGCTGGCAGGACATTTTTCTCTTATTTTTGCTCATCAACTGCCAACAACAACACGAGTGTCATATTATCCATATTGCCAATAAATAACGATTATTGTTGCTAGAGCGACGCTGGCCATTGTGATTTATTCGATGTTGATTCTGAATATTTTTTTAATTACGCTGAATATTTATTAAGCATTGCTGCTATCCAATAAAGAAGTGTTGATCAATAATTGTGCTGTGTCAGCAGCGTCCCATGATCCCATCTACTGGATAACTACTAACCTTCATTATTGTTAAGAACTGGATATCCTTTGTTTCAGTTCAATTCATCCATCCTTCGATGCTATCTGGTTCGGCAGCTGCTTCTCTTTCAGCATCTGGTATTCTGTTAACTGCAGCTGCTACAGCGCCTTCTACAACCGTTCTGCTTGTGTCCAATTTGTCTGAGGAGGTACGTCAAGCAATGTCCTCTCATTCATCAGTCGTAATACATAAATACATACATAACGTCTTTTGCATGCTTCTTTTCTTTTACATTATATCAAACATTCTCTTTAATCTCAGATTTTTTGCTCTTTGGGATCATTTTCACCAGGTAAAGAATAATAATAATAACATTTATGAAATTGGTTGTAAAAATTATGATGATGATGATAATAATAATAATAATAATAATAATAATAATAATAATAAAATCATGTTATTGTTGACAATGATATAATGATTATGATAGTTATGACATTAATAATTGTAATTTAGCATACTAACTGTGTCTGGCCGTTGCTGATGTGTAACCCATTTCAAATACTTGACTCTGTCTGTATTGATTTCCAATTGCCCTTGGGACTATAAAAACAAAGCTAAAGGCGACCATAATAATCGCAATTAACAATTACTGCAATAACAATGACTATAGAAGTTAATAATACTTCTTTTTCATTGTCTCTGTTTCTCTAATCCCTATACATTATTATATTGTTGTTAATGAAGCTTTGATATTCAGGGCTAAAATAAAAGTGTTCTGATGTGAAATGACACAAGAGTAGTTTCTCTACATAGGCCTAATCAATTTGACCGTTAGGGCCTAACAATGAGCTCAATGAATTAGCCATATGTGGCTAACTGAGGCACACTGTGAATTAGCTATAATTGGCTAACTGTGGTGCACTGTGAATTAGCCATATGTGACTAAATGTGATTCACAGTGAATTATTCATAAGTGGCTAACTGTGGTGCGCTAAGAATTAGCCATATGGACTAAGTGGTTAATGGTGAATTAGTCATATGTGGCTAACTGTGGTGCACTGTGAATTAGCCATACATGACTAACTGGTTAATTGTGAATTAGCAGTTCATTTCTGCACAGCCATCTTTGGTATTTCTGTACATGAGCCAGCCGTTTCAACTGCTCTTGTTTGGCAGTCGTTTTCTAAGGGTTTCTATTAATGCAGCAACAATTGTTGTTGTTGCTGTCAATGTAATTTCTATTGTTTTCCTCTGATACACAGAACTCTGACGCCTTGGGGCATTTGGCAGTTTCACAGACATTGTTATTTCCTCTATTTCAGACAATGCATGCACCTTTGTATTGTTTATTATTGAAACAAATATCTTCCCTTCTGAATCAGAGCAGAGTCTGTACATGATTTGATGCCTCTGTCTTTTTCTCTCTTTCTGTTTCTCCATCTGGTATTAACTGTCATTAAAATAAACAAGTTTATTAGATGAAAACTATTTTCTCCGATATTTTAAATTGTTTTTAGTTTTTGCTTTTATCCTGTGGTTACTAAACGAGCGTGTTACGTGCTGTGGTGTTTTATGGTTCTAAGGGTATGTTGTCTGTGCACGTAGTCTGTATATGTTATGTATTTTATGGTTTAAATTTCTAACAATTAAAAAAATATGCTGAATTAATTACTTGTTACTGTAATAATTGTAATAGTAATTTATACAGTGCCATTTCAGGAAGCAAGTAATCAGAGGTGTTCATTACACTACACTTACATGTATGAGAGGTGTTATATAAATTTATGGATACAATACAATACACAGACGATGTCAGAGCTGACAGATAACAAGTGGCACACGAAGGTACTCTAAGCTCAGCAGATAGATTCCCATACTTAATCAGCAGATGTACTGAAGTGTTAAATGAAATCTGCTTTTCTGCTCTGTCAGAAAAATAGGGTGCTACTTATTATTAGTTAATCTTTTATCAAGTTTAGCCATATTTTCAGCACTTTAAAGATTTGCTAAATGCTTTGATTCTGTATGGCTTAGAGACAAGCTGCTTTTACTGCTGAAAAGGTTTTTCATTTGGATCAGACTTTGTGCTAAGAGAATCCAAATGTAAACTAAACAGAAGTTTCTATTTCGCATTAATTCGTGACTTTCATATGTCTGTCTCTCTGTCTTTCACTGTCTGTCTGTCTGTCTGTCTGTCTTCTTCAGTCATGCATGTTTTCAAAGTCCTCTGTTATTCACGACAGTTTAAATTGATTCTGGCTTCGGCCAAGCAGCAGTTCTATCACAGTTTACTTGAAAAAATCCTTCCACCATCATTTTGTCAGCCTTTGTGTGTTTGGGACAATTTCTGAAATCAGAAAATTATCAGACATTGAAATGTTGAAAGTCTCACGTACGCGAAATAAGTTTCCGGATTCATAGGAGGACAGCACAATGAAATGTTGGAAAGTCTCCCATATAAAAACAAATTGTTAGACTCTTGTGAGGGAAGCATGTTGGAAAATCGCCCATACAAAACAGTTGTCAGAATGCCAAGAGATCAGCACAGTGAAATGTTGAAGAGTCTCCTTATATAAAAATATTTATCATACTCTAAGTTAAGACTTCTTTGAATCCTTTAGCACTCCAATTAATGATTGAATCAGTTTAAATATGTCTGGTGAGAGTGGACTCAGGAGTGGTAAAGTTTAAAGAATTTTTAGAACTGCACAACCCATTTTATTTCTTCCCATCCTCCATGTTAAATTAGTCCCAATCAAATGACAATGAACAATTTTAACTGTTTTTGACTGCACAGAAATGCTTTTACAACTGCACAGATTCATGTAGAACTGCACTTTTCATGTAGAACAGACTGCACGCCACAAAACCCCTAAGACTCCTAGTCTTAAGAGGAAAGCATGATGAAATGTTGAAGATATCTCCCCTATCTTCTATATAAATAAAAATGAAACTTTGCGATCCTGCGGTCACGATCACGCCGAAACTGACGCATCAATTGTTTTGAAAATTTACCAAAACCTTCCATTCCGATACCGCAAGGTCACGACATTTCTTTTCCCGAAAAAAACCCAATCGTTTCCACAAAAAGTGAACTTTGCAATCCGTTCGCCCGCCATTTGCAATTTGAACGAAACGGCACGCTTCCAAAATTTCAGAATCGTCTTTACCCGAAACAAAGTGACTAAGCATTAATGAGTGCGCGTCCCCTGACGTCATAAGCGACTCGATAAATAATTACGTTACGGCCTTCAAAAATTCTTGGGCTCTATCCGCTGTCAGTAAAGGATGGTCTGAGGGACGAAACGAGCGGAGTCGGAGGTGGACGGAGCGGAGGGGAAGAGGGAGGGGGATGGGGAAGGGGAGGAGGAGGGGAGGGGAATGGGGAGGGGGAGTGGAGGGGAGGGGAGGGAGGGGAGGGGAGGAGAGGGGAGGGGGAGGCGGAGGGGAGGTGGAGGGGATAATAGAGAGGGAGGGGGAGGGGCGGGGGAGGGGAAGGGGGAGGGGAGGGGGTCTTTTCTGCCACAGCAACGCGTGGCTGGGTACAGCTAGTACAAAATAAATTGTCAGACTCTTAAGAGGAGAACATAATGAAACGATGAAAAATATCCCATAACGAAAATAAATTCTCCAGCTCTTAAGTAGGCGCTAGATAGCGAATTAAGTGTTGAAAAGGTTACCATATATGATCTGGTAATAACTTTGCCAAGAAGTTTTTGTTGTGGTAGACCTGCTGCTGTTTGCAAGAATAAAGTTTAATTAGCTGATTGTCTTTGTAATCTTTTTTGTGTTCTTTGTTCCTGCTGTGCTGGTGCTGCCCTCTATGTGGATAACTATTCACTTGGATTTCTTCGTTCGCTTTCTGCTGCTTTAACTTGCCATTTCATGTACTTGACATGTAGAAGGTCACAACTGATGCGCTCTTTACACTGTTCGGTACGTTCTACTAGTTTTCCTCTAACATATTTTAACGGAATTACTATTTACCGCAGTATTGCTACGAATTTTCAGCCTTTTTCATCTGTGGTGTATTTTATGAACGGTGTAAATGTTTAGTATAATTCCTTTAATTTATGTCAGAAGACTTTGAGGACATTTAGAAGGCACTGTATAAATACGCAGATACCGTATATACATAGTATTGCATACTAAGTACATACGTACATACATACACACATACATACATGCATGCATGCATGCACACATACATTTCATGTGTTTCATGATGACATACATACACACATACCTACATACATGCATGCATCTATAAATATGTACTTATACATGCATGTTTACATATACACATGGCCAGTAAACTCGCATACAAATAGATGCAGTATAGTATACAATACATGCATAAATATGCGCATGAATGCATGCATACATACATGAATAACAGGCCGGTTCATCTATTGTATACACTGCAGTAGGGTCTGAGCAATAATACTATTTTTCAATCTCTTGTGGTTCTGCTGGTTACTACATTTGTACTTGCTCATACAGTTGATAAAGGATTTTAAGTAAAGCTATGGTATCTCTTTTTTCGGTAGCTACTGATATGTGATCACTGACTAGAAATGACATAAAAACTTTCTGAGGTCAGGCTAACTGTTCATTTCGTTCAAGAAAACTTATGCTTTTTATATTAATTATCTAAACTGAAAATGTCATTTTCAACGGCTAAGTCTGTTTATTATTACTACGCATAGGAAACATTTGATTACTCTGACCAATGGTAAGTGCAAAACGGATGCATGCTGTAGTTTCTTTACATCTACTTTTCCCAGGTGCCTCTGTCTTTCCCACTGGCAAAGTCGGAAAACATTTCTTGCAGACCTTCTGTTGCTCCTTGGGCTTAAGCCTGTTTGCAAACGATTTCTAATGCACTCATGTTTTTGTGCACTCATTTTTTCAGACTCCTGTGTCTCCCTTTCCATTCTCTTACCATTTTCATTACTTTGGAATATCTTAACATTGTGTCTGTTAACAAAAACACTGTTTCAAAATATTTCACGATGACTTTAGATAATTAAGATGCGTGTGTAAAAGATGAAGGTTTCTTTCTAAGAATTAATAGAAGTTTGTCTATGCGCTTTAGAAAGATATTTTTATATTTATCGGGGTTGTTGAATTCATTTCAGGCGTCTACGGAGATGTAGTTCGTGTGAAAATCATGTTTAACAAACAGGACTCTGCTCTCGTACAATTTGCAGACGCTGTTCAGGCTCACACAGGTACGCGTAAGCGTAAACTCAAAATGTCTAGATTGTAGACTGCTGTAGGGTCTTGCATCAGCCAGTAGATGAGATACCTCCTGTCTCCAAGTGTATTGCATTCCATGTATCTTTTAAATTATTATATTAATGCTTTCATATATTAAATTGTCTATATGTAATGCATATGCATATTATGCAATGATACAATGCATGCAACTACAATAACACACGATACATGGCCCGGAAATTTGAGATGCTGTCGGCATAAATTGGTAGCAGTTTTTCTACGTGAACACAACAATGTCACAGGCATTATTATGCTTCTTGCCATTATTTTCATAGTCGGGCGGCATGTCTAGTCAGCCGTTTGATGTATGAGAGTAATAATGGAACATAAATTCTAAACACAAGTCATCATCTATCCTGCTTGCTCTCAGCTGTAATTCACATCGATTTATGCAGCCTTTGTTTGAGAACGGACATCCGCATGTGCATTGTACGTTAGGCCTACACAGCAGAATGGCAAAAATACGGTATATAACAAATTGTGGGATGAATGTAAATATATACACGGTCTATGGCAACCGTTTGGTCTCGACCCTTTGAATGGTGTTGGACCAAAATGCAATCGTCAATCAAACAGACTGGTGACGGAGTTGGTTTATTTTCAGATCTGTTGAGGTCTTCTGGGTTTTTGTTCTGCTTTGTCCTTAGGAAAATCGTGAGATGGTAATTTTGTCCAAATTTCTATTCTGAGCATCTTAGCACACCATAGGTTCTTTCTCTCTCTCTCTGTGTCTGTCCATCTGTTTGTTTTTCTGTTTCATTTTTGTCTCTCTGTTTGTGTCTCTCCTCTCACTCTGTGTTCTCTCTCACTTTCTGTTCCTCTCTCTCTTTCTCTATGTGTATGTGTCTGTCTCTCACTTCCCCCTCCCATTGCAGCATAATGACTTTCTACTTGTTGATAGTTGATCCGATTGTGGCTTGGTTTCCATGTGCCATCCTTTAATGTCTTGTGCATTAAACACCTACACTACAACAGAAGTTACCGATTAATAATAATAGGTGTTTGAACAATAGATTTGAAACATTTTTTCTGCTGCTTCTGTTACAGCCATGGTGAATCTCGACAAGTTGAAACTGTGGGGAAAGTCAATCAAAGTGACTCCATCGAAACACACGAACGTACAAATGCCAAAGGAAGGACAGCCAGTAAGGACACCTGCACTAAGCAAACTGCCTTTACACTTCTGTTAAGGAAACTGCCGTTGTGGACGCTTCCATTAAGGAACCTTCCTCTAAGGATATTTCCACTACGGAGACTTCTAATAGGGAGACCTTCATTAAAAAACTCAGAAAATGCACCTGAGCTTACATTTCTCTGTGTTTTTACAGCTATCAAAGCACCATATCCAAGGGTGAATCAGTTGTTCTTAATGAACTCATAAATAAGCAAGCTGATGCCCTTCAACTTCTTCAAGCAGCACTTAAGTAGTGCCTTTTTAAATAGAATTAGTATGAACCTATTAATTTAGCATGAACGTCTTTGAGAGCGAGTTCTATTTAAAAGGTGCTGCAGGAAACTGTTTGCATTCAGCAGTATAGGATTAAGTTATTCTCAATCAATCAATCAATCAGTCAATCAATCAAAATTTATATACCACCCATTTAAGGTCCCTACTCAAAGGCACTCCCTGCCCAGGCCAAGCGATAATGGCCGGTGTTATCACGCCAAAGACACAAGCCCATAATTAAGTAACATAATGTATATTCATTTATTACGAGGATTTATTCTAGTCCCACAGCTAATACGCTAACTGTAGCTGTTCTTTGAGTTGGTTAGGCTCTTAGTGTCTGACACCAATGTTAATCACACAGCATGTTTTAGGCTGTTAGTGTCTGATACCAATGTTAATTTGTTTTAGGATGCTGGTCTGACGAAGGATTACATGAACTCGCCCTTGCATCGCTTCAAAAAGCCGCACAGCAAGAACTACAACAACATATTCCCACCGTCAACCACTCTTCATCTCTCCAACATTCCGTTAGTATCCGACTGCATTTGTTTGTTTGTTTGTTATAGCGCCCCTTCAAGCTCTCTCTACTCAGAGGCGCTCCCGAATGCAGAGCAGACACTGCATCGGAGTTTCACGCCGAAGCGCTGAGCAATTGTGAGTGAAGGCCTTGCCCAAGGTCCTTACGCAGGGACTTGAGGTAGATTCGAACTTGCAACCTTCCGGCTTCAAGGCTATGATGCCACCACTGCGCCCCACTATGTCTTCAGCTGGAAGATCAAAACCAGACAAATTTAGACCGGAAAAATAAGCCTTTCCAGAATAATTTTAGTTTTAAAAAAAACAAGAAGTATTCCTTGTAGTTTCTTGAGAATTCCTAACAAGGTAGAAATTTGTGTAAAATTATACTGCTCCATCTGTGACCCTTGTCAGTTTGGCCTTAATGAGTACACTCACTGTACGCTTACGCTGTCAGTTGGAGGATTATTCTGAACAACTTCAATGGTTCCCTCTCTCTGTCTCTCTCTCTGCCCATAAACAATCAAAGTTCTTGTTTTGGTTCTTATGTCTCGATTGGGTTTTGCTCCAAAGTATTTTTGTGATCTCATACTTCGTCCCCCTCTCTGCCAGTTCGCTGCGTCCTCTTAGGTCCTCTGATCATCTTCACCTCTTTGTTCCCCACATCAGGACTGGGCCATGGCTCAATCCGAAATGGTTTGCCTGCATTTGTCCCCTCTCTTTGGAATGGACTTCCACCATCAGTTCGCTCTGCCTTTCACTCCGGTAGAGTGCTTTCCTCATCTTTCTCTCATCTCAAATTCTACCCTTTGTCTTGGGGTCGATCGCACTGGGAGCGCTTCTGAAAATCTTTTTGCCGAGAGAAGAGAATCACTTTATAAATGTTCAATTATACAATAAAATGGCGATGGGGAGCACTAAACATCAAACCTTATGTGCTAGAGCTAAGAAAATGAAGTCTCTAAATACTTTACAACTGTGACTGACTCTCAGGCTGTCTTAGTGGACTCTTCTTCTTTGTCATTGTTATATGAATTGAAGCAGTAGACACGGGTAATAGATTTCCTTCATATGCCATCTTTTGTAAGGTTATTTGTCATTGTTTGCTGTTGTACTTTTGTATCTAGATCCACCAGCAAAGAGAAATTAGTTGAGTTATTCGGTAAACACGGCACAGTCGTTGGATTCAAGTTCTTTCAGTAAGTGTTCACGTGGATTTTCTTTGCAAATTAAAGAAGCTGATGCAAGAGACATACTTTCTCAAATTCCTACAATAAATATCTCTTCCATAATTGATACTATAACCACAATATTCATTGTGGTTATAATACACATTGATATTACTCTCATTGATATTATAACCAGCCGGCCAATATGTATCTTTGCATGTTTGTACATGGCTGTTCAAATGTATATATTATAATGAAAAGTATATGCACATATTTGTGGCATATATTGCCGTTGTGTATATAATGTATAATATATATACATGTATAAATATAAGATTAGATATAGAAGTTGGTAATGCATATTTGTTTATGTCTGATTTCAGGGGTGTTTTAACACTAATAAGTGCTGGTCCATAAGGCACTTTCTTGTTGCACACTCTCTCAGAAAATAATAATTCTAGAATATAAAGGAATAATTGTTGAACAATGGCATTAGAGAACAACCAATTACATTGTTCTTATTGTTGACAGGAAGGACTGCAAGATGGCATTGCTGCAGATGGCTAATGTTGATGAAGCAACAATCGCTCTTATAGTAAGACAATTTAATTGTTACTGTTAGAGTTTCATTCAAATGTAAATATCGTCGTTTATAAATAATTATACTGAATGCACATTCTCAAGTACAATCCAATTGGATTGGATATTGTTGAAATGGTCTCTGAGTAGAGACCTTGAAGGGGCGCTATAGAAATGGATAAATAAAGTTTATCCCAACGATAGAGAACAGTTTTCCAGTGTAGAGAAAAGATGCGTCTAGCACATTCTCTTTAATTGTGGTTTGGTACTGTCAGGTCGGGAGCACCCCTGAGGAGTTCCTCTTGAAGTGGTGCTATATAAAAATTTTTATTACGATCTGACAAAGCAAAGGTAGGCTATTCCAAGTAAATGGTACAACCGTTGATGAATTCAGTTCACTTCAAAGTGCATCCAAAAGGCAAAAGGAACTAGTTTGGCATTAACTTGTAAGTCAGTAGACACTGATATTGGCGCTGTTTCAGTCTGAATGATTCTAATTTCCTGTTTTACTTGTACAGGCTATGCACAATTACCAGTTGGCCGAAACCTGTCACCTCCGAGTCTCCTTCTCCAAATCTTCAGTTATTCCAGCTCAAGGTCAGGACCTGGAGCCACAACTGCAGCAGCAACAGCCATACGAATGATGAGTTCTTCACTGTTGCAAGAATCCCGTGCCTTCAACAACCACCGGCCTTAATGTTTACTCCACTGAGCCAGTAGTGCTCAACGAGATAACTAGAAATCAGTTCTCTTTTAATCTGGCCGTGATATAAATGCAAATCGCAAACCTGTTGGCGCACTGCTTGATATGTTAATGTAAATCTGTGTATATTTATCAGCTAACTATTTTAATTTTATCTTTACAGTTTTTTTTATACTGGATTATGGTCTGGAATTGCATATGATATGGAGGATGTAATCATACTAAATGTAGGGAATGGATCTTGGTTCTCGCTTAGTGTGAAAATTTCTGGAACTTTTTTCAATGAGTTGGTTGTTACTAGCGATGTTCTTTCCTGTTGCAAAGACAAATATTTTAGACAGATTTGAGCAATTAGACTATTTCATTTCAAAAATTGTTCAGTTTTTCTTTCTGCTGAGGACTTGATCACAGCATCTGTCTTGGCCAGGGCTGAAAGTGGTTTGGAAAAGTTGCCGGGTCTGACTTTGGCTGACGAGCCGACGCCATTGAGCGAGAAATTTTTCTGACGATCTTTTTTTTAGTCATTTGCCAAAATTGTTAAAATTTCACCTATTTTTGGTATCTGACGACCTTTATTTTTAGTCATATACCCAAAAAAATTCAAAATCATACCATTTTTACCTATTTTTTGGTATATGAATGTCGGTGGATTTAAACTTTATCCCACAAGTCCTCCATACGAAACCTAAACTGAGACGCCCCTCACAAACTATACTCCTAAGGCTTAACACATTATCTATTTTTACATTTTGTATATCTTGTTTCTTGTTGCAGTTTGGCAACCAGAGTTATATAAAAAAAATACAGAAGATGCTACAAGAGAACATAACGATGCCACATAAAGTTACTCTGTGATTGCAAGGAAGCCAAAAATTCAAGATGCACAAAAGATTATACAAACAACACAACGTAATTTGTTGTTTTCTACACCCAAAGGTTACTTCATTACACTTACACCATGTTCTGTTCTTTTCTCAGCCATCCTCGATCCGAGGGTCGGCCGCATCATGTACAATGTTTCTCCAACGCTTCCTGTCCTTAACTGATCGTAATCTTGAGACTACTACACTATAACAAGTTGTATGATAGTGTTGTCTAAATAATAATAATAATAATAATAATAATAATAATAATTGACAACTGATCGTAATCCACTACTACAACAGCATAAAAAAGCAAAGTCATGGGAGCCAACCAGATTACTCAAAGGTGCCTAGTCAAACCAAAACACATAGGCAGGTAGGATCAAAATCGGTTCAAGGTCCGGATCCAATGGTGTAAGGCAAGCAGACAATGTCTGTAAAATCGAACAAGGTTAACTGTCTCTGGAGTAGGATGTTGTGATTGATGGTATCAAAAGCTGTTGAAATATCGAGGAGAGAGAGACAGACACGATAATTGTAATCATAAGAGCACATTATTTTAAAAGTGCCTCTTGAAGAAAACTCATAAAAAGCACTCATCAGTTGATGATATCATCTTATATCAACAGGTTATGAGTGCTTTTATGAGAATGGTCCTCAAATACTGTTAAAATAAAATGGAGAAAAGCGCAAGAAACTTATGCTTGCACGACAACAACAAAAATTAAATTGCAATCTCCTTAGCTTAGAGGAATGAACAAAGGTAGAAGAACAATGTAGATATATTAAAATCTGTACAATATTTTAGCAGATAAGCACTGTCAAAGAGTTAGTGAAAAATTGAAAGTTCACCATCTGCATTATTTTGGCAGGCCTCTCCCACATTCCCGATCAGTCTCACTCTCACATGCACCCAATCACTTGGATATATTTCTAAGAACCCACCATAAAGTTCAAAGTTATATAAAACAGACAATACATTACATCACAGTAACATTGCAAGAAGACATCAATGTGTGTAACTTGTAAATGTACATTCAGATGCAACGGCAACATGTCACATGTGAACAAAGTCACATTGATGTGTGTCACGCAACATGTCCTGTCACGGAGGAGACGTCACTTCAACGCCTTCACCTCTTCCTCATAGTCCTCCATGATTTTCGCTTCCATTTCATCGAAATCGCACATAAGTTGCGACTCCCTGCAACATAATCACAATCAAAATCATGTTTCTATGCAATATTGATATTATTACTACAGTTACAGTACTGTTACATTTCAGTAGAACCTCAAGAGGATTTCTACTACAACAACAACAACAAAACCAGTTGATTTGTTAAGGTGTAACCAGAAAATTATACAAAAAATTTATAAGGAAGGTCAAATATAACTCATACCTAGAGTAAGTAGTGACAAGAGGAAAGTGAATTAGAGCAAAATAACCAACTGTGATAACCTTCATTCTGCAGACAAATGGATGAGGACAAAGTGAAGCAGAACCAGAAATGATGATTTCAGACTCGATGGTTATTAAAAGCTGACAAAAGTTGTACTAAATCACAAAATTTTGCAAGTCTATGTGTATCCATTCATGTAGATTGACCTTGCTGGAAGTACTGACCTAACCACAAGACAGTTACAGCCAAGATGCAGAAGACAAGTCAGTAATTTTGGACACTGTCGTGATATTTTATCTGAGTATTCGAGAATTGCTGCTTATTTAGCAACTTTCTTTTCTTCAAAATCATGTAGACTAAATTAGAGATCGCTCAGAGAGTGCCTCCGAATAATTTAATTTCTCTTAAAGAGTTGCTACACAAAATATTTATGATCACAATTAGAAATACTACAATGATTGGACAGTTTAACCAATATCCAACTGATAATTAATCTGAAAGATAGCAAACTACACCATAATTTTGAAGAATATTCGAAAAGCTGATTCCAATGCAACTCAAGCTTGTACTTTCTTGAGCACCGTTAGAACGGAACATGATCATAAATATTGTAATTTTTTAATAAAAATCATTGCAGTTATAATAAATTTCTAACCGTAGTTTTTGAAACTTAGTAGCGAAATTTTCATTGGATGACATGCTCAGGTCTACAATGTGTCCATTGTCTTTGAGCTTTTGTTTAGAACGTTTTCCGTTGACATCTAAAAACAATGCACAATAACTGCTAAACCATTTCGAGAGTTCCAATTTAGCAGTAAGCAAACAAGTTAAATGTCACAACAGAAAATATTTATTCACAAATGCTGTTGAAAAGCAGGTCACTGTTACAATACTCTGAAAAAGAACACAAACTTTTCATACTTTTTACAGGCACAAATACCATTCCCTCATAACTCCCTTTCATAACTCTCCCACTTCTTTTACACCTTGACCACAGATAATTTTGTTAACTGAAGGCACTGATGGTCTTCACACATTCCAAAATAGCAAATTGAACAGATATATCTTCAATAGATAAATTATATACAGTATACTGGATTTCAAATACCCTAAGTCTTTCAATATTTTAACACAGGATACATCAATCAATATTGTTATAAAGAAGCTTATTTATTGGAACAGAGGAAAGCAAAACAAAACAAAGGAACAGCTGAACAGAACATATTGCAGCCTGGACACACAGGGATGGTAGAATTTAACACAGGAATGATACAGAATATGGACCACTAGACAGCCCATCATAGCAGAACAAGGACAAATATTAAACGCACAAGGCATGTAACCACTTCAGTTAGACTGTATCACTTAGCTTTCACAGCCAGCTTAACAACACACAGCTTCTATAACTACAGTGTCTTTAACCATGAGCTGCAAGACAATAGTTGCTGTAGACAATACCTGCTGCCATTAGACCAGTTTCGGAAGCAATCTCCAGGTCGAGTCGCTTCATCGCTTCAGCGTCATTTTCCCGTTGCTGCTCAACGAAATCCTGCTCATCGTAACTGCTCAGCTCATCGCCATCGTAAACTAAACAGTCATAAAGCTCAACAGTAAAATCAAAGATAAATGTTGCTGCATCAAACATCAACTGTTCTATGTAGTCATACACAAAGACACATCATAAATTAAAGTAATTTCTCCTCAAGAAAATACAATCCCTCAAGGACTTAAAAATTTTTTTATTGTTATTATCAATGAGTAAATTTCATTGTAAATATAAATTAAAACATACATCTGCAAGATTATAATTAGTACTTAAATAGCAATAAATAACGAGATGACAATTAGATACAAACAGCACACAAGATTAGATCCAGCTAAATGGCAAGATGATTTTAAGAAGATACAGAAAGCTAAGGTAAGAGAAAGATGACTTCAGGAAATTAAGTCCATTCATTGACATAAATTACCGATATACATCATTTTAAACATACATCTCCAAAATTCAGTTTTAGTTTCGTACGCAAATCAGCCTACAATGTCCTACAAATATGACAATAGTAAGAAGGTACAGAAAGTTAACTGACTTACTAACCAATCATTTGTGACTCTCGTCCTGTTCTTGAGCCACATTGCGACTCTCGTTCCGTCTTTGAGCCACACTGCGACTCTCGTTCCGTCTTTGAGCCACACTGCGACTCTCGTCCTATCCTTGAGCCACACTGCGACTCTCGACCTGTGTTACCACTCCCTGGTCTCTGAAAACGCGTAGGTATCATCATGTTTGGCGTAACCGAGTTGCCTTGAACAAAGTTGAGCTTCATCTCCTTCAACGCATCATCTTCTTCTTTCGACAAAACCTTTGATCCAATTCTTGACTCGGACGTAACTTCCGACCGACCACTTTTCTTTCCACGAGAACTTTCCAGGTCGGAAGTTCTGTTTTTTCCACCAGATGGCTCCACAGTCTGATCTGTCACTCTGCTGGAAAAGTAACAGTGAAAACAATGTAGCATAACATGAAAACTATACAGCCCATTCGAAGAATATTTCTAAGTACCGGTATACTGGTGACCTACTGCCCATGGATTCTCACTTGATTGAGCAACTATTTAAAAAAACAAATGATGAACATTTACTCTCATCTGCTGTGAGACTGTTGGGTCAAGAGTCAAGGCTAAAATAATGTCTGGTGGTAAGCCACAGTGGCCGTGTTATAAACTACGAGCACATGAGCACATCGGTTGTACTGCTGTTATGCTACATGCTATGTTATTGAATGTTATGCAAAAGAATAATGTAGTTCGTTCCAAAATACATAAACAATACAACATTTATAATAAAAAACCCAAATGCAATACAAAAAATAAAAGAACAAAATGCAATACAATAAACAATACAACACAGCAATACAAAGCAATACAATACAAAAACATAAATGCAACACAGAAAATCGGTTGCAGAGGAGATTGGCATCGCGACCATACCTGTTGAACTTATCTGGTGAGTTGGCAGATGACAGTCCGTGACCGAGTGACCAATTGAGAGTTGATGATGATGATGAGGATTGAGGAAGTGACGAAGGTTCCTTTGCTGGTTCCGTCGTCAAGCGTTCTACTTCTGCGACGTTCTGCCGTGCCTGATCCTCGGAAACTGTCTCGACTAGACTCGTGTCTGGCTTCCATGAACGTGGTCCCATCTGATACACTGCCACAGCATTTCAACATAATGCAATGAATAGTCTACATAGAGTAACTTAACACCAGCAAAGTATCTTATTTTAATGTAAGTGGTAATTTATATAGCACCACTTTAAGACATTTACAGATTGGTGCTTCAATGCAGTCTTGTTGAAACAGGAGTTTATAATTAATGAATTAAATTGGTAAATCCATGGTATCTGCTAAAGGCAAAATAGAGAGGAAGGCACTAAAATAGATGAGATAGAAAATCCCCATAAAAAATTAACCAGATTAACTGTCACAAGATAACAAAGGCAAGACAATGCAAGATTCTACGAAATAACATTTTCTCCTACTTGAAGACACACCTCTTTAAAACTGTCAGCCAATCTTCATGTTGCCTATTTATGTAAAATTTTATACTGTATTATATTTAAAGTTGCAATAATTATAATAATGCCTACGTGTATTGCTGACTTTCCATCGTCCATTCGGATGTGCTGAGTTCGGCCTGCTTGAGACTGGGGTCATGACCTCTCTTTGATTATCCGAGCGAACTTCCATTGTGAAGTAAGCACCAAGATCCATCTGCTGACTAGTTGCTGATGATGCATCAGCCAAACGAGCCACATCACGCAGCGCCTCTGAAGGGACCTTCGTCAGAAGACCATCCCTAAAATGCATTATTAACCCTTTAATGCCGAGATCAAAACACAGCTCAGACGCAACTATTCCTTCACCTTTGATTTGTTGTTAAAGCCTGAAGTACCGCAGGTTGTAAAATATTTTAAAATCTGAATGCCGTCCTGCCACTTATTGGCCAGCACAGTCTGGAAAGGTAAGGGGTGTCCAGGCACTTCTTTACACACCTTAAACACTGATCAGGATGATATACACAATTTTGGATCTAGCATGATGTGCTTTTTAAAAACATTTTATTGCCTTTATCAGTTCTATAAATTATAATGTTTATTAACATGTCTCTACACCAAAACGCGGATAGCAGTTGATCAAATAAAGAATACTCTTATCTAATCCTATCGTACATGATCCAAGTAGTAGCTAATTAAGAACCAAAGAAGTATCTTCTTAAGATAACATTCAATAGCGATTCTATGCCCTTTTGCTCAGCACTTGTAGCAATGCTAATTTAAATTGCTCAGAAGACTGGATCTATTTTAGAATTACCATACCTATCGGATAATCAAAAAGACATTTGGCAACTCAAACATGCTTTATTGACAGTCAAAGACAGAAGTGCCCAGTCTCAAGGGTTTCCTTTGGACCAAGAGCACCTAGGGAAAATAACTGCATGCTTTAGATAAATCATTTGAATGACACGGTCTGTGATAGGACAATATGCAATATTCAGCAAACCTGTGAGTGGCAAGTCGTGACGCAGGACGACTTCCAGCCTGCGACTTTGGCCGCTTGCCTTGTCGTGAAGTCATCTGTGACCCTGGACGAGAGGCAGCTCTCGATTTCGTCGAATGATTCGTGGCTTTCTCCGAACTCGGTTCATCGACTTCTCCTGCTTCCTTCAAGCGTCCTCCAAGTTTAGATGCAGCTCGAGACCCCGGAACCTTTTTTCCGACTCTGGAACTTGTCCGACTCTGAGTCACTTTTTCCACTACACCCACACTCGCGTCTAACACAACATCATCTTTTACACTTGTCTGCTTCGAACTGCCAGACACTTGCTTGGCAACAATGCTTATCTCCGCCGCAGAATTCAAGCTGGTCATGGAGGCAGTCAGACTGCTTTGCGATGATGATACACCTTCCGACTTTAGCTTGCAGTTTAGTGAATCTTTCACCGATACACGTGTTGCATCCTTTGAGCCGCTCATGACTCTACTTGAAGCATTCTTTGAGCCGCTCATGACTCTACTTGAAGCATCCTTTGAGCCGCTCATGACTCTACTTGAAGCATCCTTTGAGCCGCTCATGACTCTACTTGAAGCATCCTTTGAGCCGCTCATGACTCTACTTGAAGCATCCTTTGAGCCGCTCATGACTCTACTTGAAGCATCCTTTGAGCCGCTCATGACTCTACTTGAAGCATCCTTTGAGCCGCTCATAACTCTTCTTGGAGCATCGAATGCCTCGACAGACGTCTGAGTCACGAGCAATGGCTTTCGCGGTGGACGAGGCTGAATGCCTAGATCTAAACTTCCAGACGGTGAAGAGAAAGCATCCTTTCTAATTTTGGGTCGTGCAGATATGCTAGATCATAAATAAGAAAACACGCGATAAGTAAGCACATAGAAAATAAGGAAATGATTAAATGCTGGTAGCAAAAAAGGATGGCCAGCCAATGTACTATCTTTAAGCAGAAGCCTCTTAATATTGCTAATAAGCACTATGCACAAAATGCAGTTTTGAAAGGAAGATTGCATATAAAATTACTCGTGAGTAACTACTAATAATTATGCAAAATTCGTATCTTACAGAAAAAATTCAGTACATCTGTGCTGACACCAGAGGAAAATTGAAAATTAAACTAATTCTTACATTGGCAATATATTACTTTTGCATTGAATCATTTACTTAGGCACTAAATTTAATAGTTGCTGACAATATGTCAACACACAAGCCTATGAACTATAAAACTAGCAAACTACTCCTGCAGGCTGCAGAAACTGATTTCAATAAATTGTCCAGAAACGTAACGCCCTTACCGTCTGAATGCCGGCTGCTTAGGCATTGTTCTTTCCGAGATTGGATCAGGCATTTCAATTACAGAATAAGTTGTTGATCTCTCCAATCCTATGACATCCCGCTTTGACTAAAAAAAGCCAACAAATTAAGTTCTTTTGATATAAATCTGTATAAAATAATTAATTCTCTGATCAGATTTCTACCAGAACAGTAACCAAAATAAAGCCTCATCTCACTCTGTCTTAGTTACATCTCAAAAGTGTCTGGTCTTTGATAGCAAAAAACCCAGAAAGAGATTCGATGCAGCTGTACAAGTGCACATCAAAACATACAAACGATCTGGAAAAATCTTTAGCAAATAACTTTAGACTGATCTCAATTCAGTTAAGAAAGATCAAATATTGATTGCGCAATTAGTAGTCATTGATTAATTAAATTACTCATGTCTCAGCTATTTTCACAAAATCAGATGTACCAAAATGCAGTACAATTATACAATTTCAATTGTTACAATAAAACCCTGAACAGAATTTTACTGCATGTCGTAATGTTTACATAATATCACTTAAGAAAACGTGAGGGTCTGTTATTCTATTAAGCAACAAAGTATCCAAAGACTAATTTTACGTAATGCAGTGCATTAGTCTAATGCTTGCCATGGTGTATCCAAACAAGGTTATGTTATTGGACCATGGTGTACATATAATAGGTATACACCCTGGGACTCTACCAGGATCGTTCCTTACTAAGCTTAAAACTGTCCTTTTTAGGCGTGCTGAAGTCGGGAGTGCCTCCGAGTAGATTTTTTACTTGAAGAAGCTCTATATAAATTTCCGAATGAATGAATATAAATCAATTCGGCTTTAAATTGGCCACTGCTCACTAAGACCTAAGAAAATACGTGGTGCCAAGACCTTAGAGTAAAGTAGACTAACTGACCATGGGTTTGGTGAGCTCCACAATTGACAATTTTGATTCTGTTGGTCTGATCCTTGTTGCAGCAGGCGCTACTTTCAGTCGCTCAGAAGACATGCGGGCAGAACTTGCTAAACAACATAAACAAATTATTGACCACATTTTAGCATGAGCGTATCCACTTCATATCCAGTTCTTCATGTACAAAGCACAAGCCAATCATCTAGCATCTTACTTATCTTCTATAGCTTTCACACTTTGCAACGATGCTAAAGGTCATTTCTTTCTTACATCAGCACCTGTTGGCAGGTATGTTGGTCTTGTTTAGGATGCCAAATTGCCAATGCAAAATTACACATTTGAACCAATAAAAAGTCACATAAAATAAATTCCCAACAAATCTGAAGAAAAAGCTGACTAGGAGCAGAAATACAAAAGATTGCTAAACACTGGTTGGTTTAGTTAGGCTATGCAATGCATGTATCACACCCGAAATACCTTTTCGGTTTGCTGGATGCATTTTCCCCAAATCGTTCTTCAGCCGAGATGAATCTACTACCACGACAGAATCCTTCACCTGACTTCTGCTGCTTGACAGGAAACCATCGAGGATTTCCCTGTGGCTACGACTTTCCGAATCGCCATCCGACAAACGAGTGCGTCTTCCATCCTCCGCAATCGCATCAGCACGCTCCCGCTGGAGCACGCTCACATCCAATGACTGACGCAAGCGATCACTCAACAGCGCCTCATCTGCTGCAGATGCGGAGGCAGAAGAGGAAGGCCTGCTGCTGCTGTTGTTGTTGCTGTTGGTGGTGGCGGTGGTGGCGCCAGGAAGTGCTCCAAGCTCCATTCGACGATGTTTCTTGAGCATCAGTCGCTCAGCGTACGACAGGCTTTGGCTGCTGAACTTGATGTCAACCGGTTGACGTAGAATTCCATCGGTCGCTGTCTCAACACTGATGTCCGCCGCTGCAGCAGGAAAACAATAACTATTTGTAAAACAATACAAAAATCAGCACACAACTAGAACAATAAACATACAACAATAACTGGGGTAATTATGAATGTAGGTAAGGCATGATGCGTTAAGGTATTGTGTAAGTTCATATATCAGAAAGTAGATGTATTTGTCTGGTCATCATCTTACTCAGTTCCAGACACTAGACATTTGGTGCCAATGGGAGCAAGCAAATGGCCTCATCAATGGGCTTGTCACATACAGTACACACATACACATAAATATATACATAATTGTATGCATTGCATATACAATTATACATAAAATATTAATACGTATACAACTATACAATATACATATACATACATACTACAAACACACATGTATATACACAAAAAATACACACACAATGCATACATACATTCATGCACGCATGAGCAATAAGCATGCACGCACTCACACATGCAAGCACACACACACACACACATACAAATAACAGCATAAACAAACCCTGGGCAGACTGAAACATGTCTCTCTCAGTAGGTCCTTTACCTCTTGGAGTCTTCGCTTTCACAGGTTTTGTCTCTTCTTCTTTTATTGTCTTTCCGCCTTGTCTCCATTCCCGCAGCGCCTCTTCAAACTGCTTTTGGTTTTCCACTGGATCATACGTCCCATCTAGCAGTGACCCTCCACCTTCCATCACATGAACAGCTGATGATACAGTTGATTTGCCTCTGACTTCTTTCGAATCGCTCCTCGTTATGTTACCCGTTCTTCTCTGAAAAAGCAGTTTCAGTCCAGCAAACGCCAAACACGCACATACCCAAACATAAATTATAGTTATTAATATCCTCAAAAAATTATGTTACCAGGACATTTGCAAAGTACTGTAAAGTCCCTGAGCACCATCAAGTGTCTTCATACCAATATACATAAACCTACGCAAGTACATGCAATGTCATGCATGCATATATTTATGCATGCATACACACAATGTATGTGTTTGCAGTCCGTGTCAAGAATTCATTAATTAGGCCAGGTCATGTAAAATCTAAAAGTAAGGGGATATGGTCAATAAGTAAGTTGAGAGATGAGTTTGGGAGCCATAGGGGAATTATCACAACAGTGAGTTCCAGACCCTCAAACTAGCCACCAAGAAAACACAGATGTCCAGTTCACAGATTTTTCCAGGCTCACTATAATCAAAATCTCCACATTTCTTCAGCATATAACAATAAGTAAATCATGTGAATCAGTTACTTAGTAGCAAGTATGGTCAGTTTTATATGTCAAGTCCGGATTGAAAAGTCAACAAGGTGGACAGCTCTGGCAAATAGTGCATGGAAAAGCATGGCAAGAAAAATACGAAAGACAAGAAGAATATGAGGAATGGATTTTTAAGACTCACTGTTGTGCTGTCAGAAATCTGACATGAAACAAAGATCGTACCATGTCGCTATCGGTAACTGTAGCTGTTGTTACTTTCTCATTCCTTCGATCTCCAGAAGCATGCTGGATATTCTCTTTGTAATCATCTTTTGGAATTCTACAACAATGAGATGCAGCAATAATAAATAAATACTAACAATGATAATAATAACAGTAACAATAATAACAATAATGTTGTTGCCTACCAGGGCACCTGCCTGGGCCAAGGGCTGGCCACCCTAGGAAAAATAAGCATTTCATTACCTGAACATTAAATAAATTGTCAAAAACTCAAGATAATAATAACTTACTTGCAAGAATATAATAATAATAAAAATAATAATAATAATAATAATTAAATTACTTGCAAGAATATAATAATAATAATTATTATTATAATATTAGCAATAAAAATAATAATAATAACTTCCAGCTGTGTAGTACATTACAACGCCGTCACGTTCAAATGCACATTTCCTGATAGTCGTGAAACTTGGGACAAGACCTGATTTCTCCAAGATTTCCATTTTACTCCTAACATAATTTATCTGTTCCTGAGAGATTATTTCTGTCTCAAAAATAATAATAGTATATCGTGCAGAATTATGTGTTGGAACTGGGATGAAGGCTGATGGATACAACTCATGACACATATGAGACAGGAGCTCTAGACGTTCCAAAAACTCTCCGTAGTTGTCCACCGCAGAAACGTCATGCTTTTCCTCGACCTCAACATGCTAAGTTATGCACTTTATTACAATAATAATAATAATAATAATAATAATAATAATAATAATAATAATAATAAAAGACACATTTCCGGATGGTTGTGAAACCTGGGACGAGGTCTAATTTCTCAGAGATTCAATTTTTACTACCAACATAATTTATAAGTTCCGAAGGGATTATTTCTACCTTGGGTAAAAAATAATAATAGTAATAATACAAAATACCATGCATGCATCTCTATTAATCAAATAAGTCAAACATCAGAGTAAAGATTCTTAATGCGCACCTTTTCACATCAGCACGAGGTGTTCTTAGACCACCTGACTGCAAACAACAACATAGAACAAACGCAGTTAAATATTAATGGCAAACACAATTTTGAATAAAAAATATACTAAACTATGTAACTAGTGGGGTACTGCCACAGTCAGAAATCTTTGGTCAAGATTAGACATTGTACATCCACAGATAAATGGTCATAATAAAGCTACAAAGGTGATTTCTTAATTTGTAAATAACGTGATAATCTTGAACTGGCTGCAAAGGAAAGAGAAGTAAGCTCTTATGTAAGAGTAAGATACCTTTAATCCACTGCATTGAATACTTCGTCATAGAAACCTACCCCAATTGGTGTCGACCGGTGTTTCTTCAGCGCTCCTTTCAAGTGGAAAGCGGTAAAACAAGCCGCACAGTAATCCTCTCCACATTCAGTGCAATTCTGAGACCCAAAAAAGATCATGAACAACAGTCAAACATATTTATCGTTCTATCGGAATGTCAAATGCAGTCACCAAGATCAATCAGTCAATCAAAAAGTATTCTCAATCACGATTCCTACTCCCGATTTAGGGCAAACAGAAAAGTAATATTCTTAAGCAGCAAATAAAATGAGAGCAACATTTATTATTATTATTATTGTTATTATTATTATCTTTGCTGTAGTACTATATGATTATGATCATTGTCATTTTCATTGACACTACCATTAATCATCATCATTATCATTATCATGCCCGAAGTCATGTAAATGACAATAATTAATCTAATCAACAATAGTTTAAATTGTTTAAATTTACGGGCGACAGTCTTGAATTATAAATATCTAATGAAAGAAATGATGAACCTAGTTTTGCCTAACACATCCAATCTATAGCTCATCCCAAATCATACCAAACCAAGTCAGTTGAGTCTAATCTCTAACCCCACACATCACATAGCCCAACACATACCACATGAGCAAACACATACCACATGTGCTGCTTTTTCTTCACATTGTCCACACCGACGACCTTTGAACTTTGCACTGCTGCCCTTGTCACTCGATAGCTTTCGATCAGCAATAGCGCTCATCGTGCACGGCCCTCTCGCACGCTCCGGCAAAACTGCAACAGTAGAAAATCAGAGAAAACATTTGAAAGAAGTCAACAGCCATACATTAAACTGTCTATTGAAATGGACAGCAGTGGTGAAGAATCTCACCCAATCAATTCATTTAAAAATAAGCAGGGTCAAGGAGGACATAATACGGTCGTTACGTGGGGCGCAGTGGCGTAGCAGGTATGCTCGTTGCCTTGCAGCCGCAAGTCCTTCACTCTCAATTGCTCATGTGCTTCAGCGTGAAATTCCGATTTCAGTGTCCGCACTGTAGTCGGGAGCGCTTCTGAGTATTTAACTGATATCTCATATTAAATATTAATATGTAATAAAATTTATAAACACATGTGACCAACTCTTATAGTAATGCAATTTTGCTCACATACCAATTGGTTCATTCTTCAGCCACGTAATTTTCTTTCCCGAATTCTATGTAAAATTAACAACAGCATCAATCAAAAAAATTCATTATATAAAAATTCAACTGGCAGGCTGAATTCGTGATGCAAATGCAATGAATGTTTTAGATTGGTTGCAAATGTGATTTAAATTAAATGGATTTAATGCAGAGTCCTGCTAAAATAAAATTGACTGCCTGGAACGAGTCCTCCGCTCTGCGGCGCAACTTGTTGGTCATATCCCAAAATATGGCCATGTCTCAATATATCTGGTTTGGAACGCGTCAACAACTGGCAAAAATAGACATGGACGCCTTAGCATTAGAGTTTCCTCTGATTACATTCTCACCTTTTGTGCGGGACCTTGGTATTATTTTAGATCAAGAGCTGACTTTCATTCGGCATATAAACCTTCTATGCCGAAGCTGTTACTACCAGTTGCGTCAACTTAAGGTGGTCTCACGCTCTCTGTCTTTTAGTGCTGCCTCTACTCTTGTTCACTCTTTCGTAGTTTCTCGCCTTGACTACTGTAGCACCCTCTATTATGGACTACCGGCTGGCCGGATTGACTGCCTGGAACGAGTCCTCCGCTCTGCGGCGCGACTTGTTGGTCATATCCCAAAATATGGCCATGTCTCATCTTATATGCGGGATATCTTACACTGGCTCCCTTCTAAACAGCGGATTGCATACAGGGTCTGTGCCTTGGTTAGGCGGTGCATTGAAGGACTAGCTCCACCATATCTTCGAGAACTCTGCTGTTCCACCTTAGGAGTTCTGCGTCGATCCACCCTTCGATCGGCGAACCAAATTGAGCTTCTGGTTCCCCGCGCGCGGACTGCTATGCGACAGCGTCGTTCATTCTCAGTTGCTGGTCCTATCACCTGGAATGGTCTTCCTGTTGCATTGCGCCTAATTCCCAGAGGTCACTCCGCTCTGTTCCTTAAGAACCTAAAGACTGTTTTATTTAGCCGTGGTTGGGCCGGGAGCGCTTCTGAGTAGCCTACCTTGAAGAGGCGCTATATAAATTTCCGAAATAAATAAATAAATAAATAAATAAGAGATCGAGACAGAGGAAGAGATGAAAACAGAATCTGTGGGTGAGGTCGTGTAGGGGTATGTTTGGTGCCTTGGAGTTGGAAGGTTCACGTCGGGACCTTAAGCAAGCCCTTCACTCGCAATTGCTCGTGCGCTTCGGCGTGAAACTCCGATGCAGTGTCCGTGCTGTAGTCGGTAGCGCCTCTGAGTAGTGAGCTTGAAGGGGCGTTATGACAAATGCAAGAAATAAATGAATAAATTATATCCACAAATGATACCCTATCATTCTTGTTGCAAGTCAAGTACATCTGACCTGGCTTCACCTTATCAATCGAGTTGTGAACCACTGACACCTTTTCTCACCTGTTCTCTTGGTTTCATCGGCTTTGAAAGGACTTCCTTTGGATATGAGCCCAACGATCCTGCCTGACCAGAATGCCAGAAACCACCACCACGAAATGTCTTCCTACAGAAGAAGAAAACCACAATTCTTGGTAATACAGTAACTTCTGTTGTACCACAGCACAGTAAAGCGTCAATTAATTAATAAATATTAATTAATCAATATTAATAAATAAATCAGGTCAAAACCCATCAACAGATTCAGGAAGTGCAGCTCAACAAGAAAGATACACATTAGACAGCACAAATAATTAATTAATAATCTTTAGTGACAATAGTAATCATAATTTATTGCGGGCAACTTCTGTGTAATTAAAAACATCATTCTAGGCAAGTATGTCCGGTTGTACAGTGTACATGCATACATGACTGTGAATGGTATCAGTGTCTGTCAAATAAGCTAAAAAGTCACTTTAAAAAATCTAAAGGTGAGCAACAGATGAATTTTTCTGAGGCAGAAACAGTTGGTCAAACTAGTATGCAGATGATCACAGTTAGACAGAATATAATTTAACAACATACTGACAAGAACAGTAGTATAATACAGACACAACAGTTACATTTGAATTTTCTCGACATCTAGAAAATCTAAATTTATAAACCAAATTGTAAACAAGTGCTTTATTATGCTAAGGCTGATGATGTAAAAGTTCTGTCAAGTCCTGTTTAAACAAAACTCAACCGATTGGGAAGATTGACAATCAAGAACTAAAAAACCCAGAAAGAACATCAACAATATCTGGGGTGCGGTGGTGTAGTGGGTATGTTCATCGCCCTGCAGCTGAAGGGTTGCAGGTTCGAATCCACCCCAACTCACCGCGTAGGGACCCTGGGCAAGTCCTTCACTCGCAATTGCTCAGCGCTTCGGCGTGAAACTCCAATGCAGTGTCCGCTCTATAGTCGGGAGAGCGCCTCTGAGTAGTGAGCTTGAATGGGTGATATATGACAAGTACGCATACAAACAAGTAGAAATTCTAACAGCAAGTTACAGTGTCCCCCCCAATTCGTCGGTTATTTCAATGCAAGTTTGTTCAGCAGTGCATGTTGGACTTTAGGTTGGGACCCCCAACTGTCTTGTCTAGATTCCCTTGAAACGTTTCTCTATCCTAGTCAACTGTACAACTGGTGCTGGGTATCAGCTGAATTATCTTGTTCTTCACACTGTGTCTCTTGACAGTTCTCACACCCAACACACTGACACAGTGCTCAGCAATAAGCTGAAGTACTACTCTTATCTGCTAAGTAACACTTCAGAATTATCTGAGTTTGTGATTATGAGTGATGTAGGAAGTACCTTTTTGCTTATCTGACTAACAAGCTATAAATAAAATCTTCAACAGTTTGCATGGTTTGTGCTTCATTAATTTACAGCTGCCTCTATAAGTGTCCAGTCTAATCTCTCCTTCTTGTACCCATGCATCGATACATGTATATAACTTGTCTACAGGTCCATGCATATTCAAAAGTTACAACCTTAAGCTTGGATTGTTAAACTTCAAACTTTTCCAGATGTATCAGAACAAGATTGAACCAGGACATGTTTCAAGTCACCTCCTCAGTCTCCAGTTAAAATAATACAGTAAATGATAATCAAAATAATGCCAAACAATGATTATTTTTTGTCACTAGTGCTCACAGAAATTTGCATGTCGTGTGTCCTCGCATGGATAAAACACTCGGTCTGTAATGCGGAAAACAGTAGGTCGAGCTTCTACTCAGACTGTGTAAGTGTGTAAGGACAACCTTGAACAAGTCTTTCACTCACAATTGGAAAGTAGAATCAATGCTTTCTTGTGTAGTTGTGTGTGCGCACTTTCAAACATTGGAAGCAGGGCAATTAAAAAAGGATTAATATTTATACATCGACTTACTCTCTCTCTTCTTTCTCGCGACTCATCGCTATCTTCAGCTCCATGAGTCGCTCGGCCATCTTCGTCGTCTCCATCTCTAGCAGCTTCGTCTGCTCCTTCGACAGAACCTGCTGATTCCTGGAAGAACAATTGAAATGGAAATGATATATATATATATCTTTGTCTGTGAGAACAATTGAAATGCAGATCTATGACCTGTCTGACAGAATTCCAATCCCGACACAAATGATGCTGTAACACAAAAACTGGAGAAAACTAGTTTAACGGTCCAAAATCAAAGACATGTTATTACATTACAGAGAAAGCTTAACCCTTTAACAACCAGCGTGTACTAAAATGCATGGAAAACATATGTAGCTGGTCGTTAAAGGGTTAAGAAGGCAACAGAGGAAGCCTATAAAGTCTGAGGAGGAAACCTACAGACTGCACAAATCTGCCACTGGTTGCACTCTAATAGTGCCAGTCCCAAGCTTTGATATGGAAGGAGGGCATCGCAAATGATCTTTGTTATCACACAGTGACGCTAAACTGCAACTACTATGGTACCACTACAGACTGCACTGCACAAAGAAAAACTATGAGGGTCACAAGGTAAGCTTACAGGCTGCAATGCCATATCAATATAATTGATCTCTGAGAGTCACCATGTAAATTGTCAAACACAAGTACAATCAATGCTGTAATAAACCTAACCTGGCATAACTCAAGAGTATTTTTCAGCAACAGCAAATTAGTCATAAACATTGTTTACTACTATTACCACCAACACCCAGTTCAAAGAATAGCACATGATGAATAGATATCATTCTGTTCAACTTAATTGTGTGTTCAGTGCACATTCAGAATGGCAAAACAAACAAAGAAAACAAAGAAAACAAAGCTTTCATGCGACAACAATGCCACAGATCTAGACCCCGTTTTACATTTATGTTCCACGTAACTAAGAAACATGTTTTGAAGCTATGGTGCCGAAAGTAAATACAGCTACAGCAGCTCAGTAAGAATAACATTACTCATAGTTAGTGTTGTATCCTTTTGTTGTTTGACTCACTCATGCAACATAAAATACTGACGTTCTAATCTCTTATTGACTTGCATCTAACACAAATATTAATCAGGTTTTGCTAAGATTTTACCAGCCCTACAAAGTGACTGAGAGGTCCTCTAAAGCATAGTCCCATGTACCACCAGTGACTTGAACAGCATGATTTAATATGGCTGACATTGCAAACTATCAATGAGCCAGATACTAACAAACCACTAATCAATACACTAATCAAAACCTAAACATGCAGCACATACCAGTAACTTCTGTTTATCTGGCTTTACACATGCATTAATATTGAATGATATCGGCAACGCCCTTGCATAAAATTAGACACGCACATTATGAGAGCATAGCACATTATTGTGCACAATTGTTTTGCCATACAAAAGAAATCAATCCATTAAAAGTGATCCCTGGGAAAGTGAATTTGGTTTATAAAACCATAACTGCAGGAAAAATCGCAAGATTTCTAAAACATTTTTACAACCAGTAAAACCAAATTCAACAATTCCATTGAAACTAGAATGATCCCAGAAAAAGATGGGAAACTTTGTTAAAGAGTCAAAAGTAAGCTAGTAGAAAATTTAAAAAAAATAAAGTTTAATACAGATTGATTAGCTGCAGAATAGTCCTGTGAGAACAGGAAATGCGTAACAATTATTTCGTCTGTTTTCCAATGTGCAAGTAGACTTTTCACAAAATTTGCAGGAACTAGGGCACCGGATTTGTGAAAAATGACCAAATTGCCAACAGACAGTCTAATTCAATTGACAAGCATGACCACCAAATGTACTGTGAATAATATTCATTTCTTTGTTCATCTAATTTCTTAAAGAACTTTGGAGTACTTGAAGACGTACTGTGAACGGAGCTTAAGAGACGTGTCATCTCGACTTCCAAGAGTGTTGAATGACATCCTGATCAGAGTGTAGACTGAAATGAAAACCACAAATTTATGTTCTTCTTATGCAGACAAAACATTTAATTTAAAATTTAATTAAATTCAAATTCAAGCAATTAACAACAACCACGAAAACTAACACATTTAATAATATTATATACGTAAAACCTACAACAAACACTAAAATAGGTGATGCTAGTGATAAAAAAGATTGAAATGTCACTCATTTATTTATAAGGGACAATAGTCAAACAGGGTTATAACCCAATCACTGCAATACAACTCAACTGAAGAATACATCAGCAATAAACAAACAATATCAAACAGTATCAATTGCAATAATGTTGCTAGTGCCAGTAGAATATGATTTTAAAAAATTGTATTAACCGTACATGACTTTTATCTGCTCCAAATATGCCCTTGTATGAATATACCCATTGGCCTCTAAATTTACAACATATAGAATAGAGTCAATAGACTATAATTATCCACGCATAGGTTTAACATGCATCTAAACTTTTACCCCACACAACCCCAAAGTGCCCCAAAATCTCAATGGTCATTTCTTTTGCATACACTGTGTGAACAATTAAATTTAGATCATTATAAAAGTGATTAATTGATTGATTTGATGAGCACTGCATCTGTTTAAACCTGTTAGACAGCCAAGCTGAGAGAGAGAGAGTGCTTTTCAGAGGTTCTCAATGAGTTCAACATAAACATTCAGATATATTAAAGAACCATATCATACGACATCACTATTAATGTCAGAGAAAGACAGAGAGAGTCAAGAGGTATACAACTATGCCCAAAGATCTTACCATTTCCTTTGCATACACCGTATGAATGTTAAATTCAGATAAATATAAAAGTGATTAATTGATTGATTTGATGAGCACTGCATCTGTTTAAACCTGTTAGACAGCCAAGCTGAGAGAGTGCTTTTCAGAGGTTCTCAATGAGTTCAACATAAACATTCAGATATATAAAGAACCATATCATACGACATCATTGTTAATCTCAGAAACAGAGAGATAGTCAAGAGGTATACTTCGTAAATGGTTTGTATGTTGGATATGTAAACAAGATCTCGGTTGTCATTACCTGCATCGTTGACCTCTCTTCAGAAAAAGATTATTGCTTGTGAAATTGGAAACAAACTATTTGGATATGGAGTTCTTTGCAACAAAAAATAATGGTGTTTACAATCGGTATTAGGTAGTGCTTATAAACATTCTTCCCTTTGACCATTACTGGGTTCAACTAAATAATGCAGGAAAAGAAAAAACTAATTAGAACCGTAGAAAGGGCAAAGAAGAGCTACGAAAATGATTTTGGCTACAAGGATTTTAACTATAAGTCCTGAGAGATTGAAGAGGTGTGGGCTAACAACACTGGAGATAAGGAGGAGCAGAGGAGATCTAACTGAGGCATAAGATCATGACTGGAAAGAAAGCACTATGCTGGGAGAGAATGTGCGTGCATGCATGCATGTAATTTGCATGCATGCATGTAATGTGCATGCATGCATGTAATGTGCTGACGCGCCACAACCGTCAATCTAGGAAATTAATAGACATTGAGCAACACAAGCCATCAACAACGTGAAAACACTTTACTCTCGAACCTTGCATTGATGCATCATATAACCAACTGACGGACAAAAGATCAGATTTCTTCACTGGGTCAGATGGTCTGGAACCATGGGTATATAAGAGAGTATTCCTAAATGGCCTTCACACAACTTCATACATAGAATCATGGTTGTTTATTTATTTCTCACATTTGCTATAGCACCCCTTCAAGCTCCTTTCTCAGAGGCGCTCCCAATTACAGCACGGACACTACATCAGAGATTCACGCCGAAGCACACAAGCAAATGGAGGTGAAGGACTTGCTCAAGGTCACTACGTGGCGGCTTGAGGTGGATTCGAACTTGGAACCATCCGGCTCCATGGCAACGAACCCCCCCCCCCCCCCCCCACTGCACCATGTGAATTCAGTTTGAATTTTTTGCCATATTGACATAATTTCTTTTATAATCTATTTTGGATGGTGCTTCTGCCACTTCAGCCTAATGAACACGTTCCTTAACTACGTCCGACATAATCGCTGTTACTTCGTTTTGTGGAAAGGCAGTGGTGCAACATCACTCACCGATTTCCTTAATTCATCATTCAGCTGAAGTCTCGTCCATGTTAAAACAGCGCCATAGAAATAGATTAGAATAGTCTAAATGCAATGATTGACAGCCCCATTATAATAGCTAGCCTGTTCGGCACAAGCGTCTGCAATACTGCGCCGTGCAACTACAAGATAAATTAAAGTATTAAACTGCAAATATACCTGAAGCAACCGTATTAAAATGTGAGCATCCTGCACAACAATTTTACAATGATCGTCGCACTGTTACTTGGAAGTTATGACAACGACGTTTATCCTACATTATTCTGATAAATTAGTGACAGTTCTGTCGTCTGTTGCTAATGTAAAGCCTACACAACAATTCCAACATGGCGGTCGGTTACTAAGATTTGTTTACTTCAGGCGAAACAGCAACAGCGTTGCTTGAGAGCCAATATTATCGCACTCCAACCAGGGCTATCCATTACCAGAAAATAATAGGGGCCTAGATAGCGTTGGCTGTCATATGATTCAGATCGAATAACAATACAAGTTTAGGCTATACTATAGGACTAAGTTAACGAAGTATGGAGTTGTATGTTTTATATAATCTATGCCATACATGCAAAGGCGAAAGAATTCAGCCAAGGCCCAGTTTGAAGCAGTGAGCCAGACTCAGCCAGGCGTGGGAGAAGATTGTTAGTAAAATAGTAATGCGTCCATTCGGGAGTAAATGAAGGCATGAAAGATAGAAGTAGGCCTAAATGTGGAAGAAGAGGAAGCTGGAATTAGTAGCTGATTTGCGATTTCTGCTGTTTAAGAGACGCTATAGATTGTTAGATAGAGACACTGCTTATGCTATGTGAGGCCAATTGGTTAGAGCGGCTGGCCTGCTATCTCGGAGATTGCAGGTTCGATCCCCGTCCGAGGCGCCGAGGCAGTGACGTCTGTGTAGGAACTCTGTGCAAGTCCTTCATTCACAATATCTCTGCAATATGATTGCAGTTGTGCGCCGTTGAGGCGTGTGCATTTCTGAGCATTGTAAGAAGGCGATATCAAATTGTAGTTGTAACTTGTATCGCATTAAAAAAAATTGCGATCAACTTCGTTGCCAAAGTGCGAGCTGTTGCAGAAGTCGCCATCACTATCGCTCCCAATAAACTTCCGGTTAAAATTCTTATTTCACTGACAACTTTTATTAACTTCCGGTTTTGTTAGAGTTCACAACTTGCGGGTAATAAATAAATAAACAAATACATACTTATTACTCTCTGTAACCGCATGAATTTAGTATATCATTTGAATTAATACATACTCTGTCATATTTAACATTTAGACCAGTCTGAGCCGGTTGAGTTTTGGAATCGGAATCGGATTGTTTTCAGCTGTTCGATAATGCCGGTATAGCGATGAAACTTGTATTCAGCAGCTCGATTAACACTGTATTATGGCTGAGGTAGTATGGAGTCTATAAGGGTGTTGATAACTATCAGGAAAGACTTAAATCTAAATTGCAAATCAGAAGTGCAAGGCATGCTGCCATTATGCTCCAGTGCATTCGAAGAGCTTCGATAGATTTTAGCTTAATGTGATGCCATGATAGTGATTAGTTGTCACTATTGCCATGGTCTACTGCTCAGTTTACCAATGCCATGTGCGGAATGGAATATCCTACATTTGTGTGCTGTTCATGCCTGAGTGTTTTCTATTACCCTATAAATTTATGCCTATTAAAGCATTTATGTTTTAATTAATTTCATAATATATACTGCCTGTTGGTATTAAAACATTGAGACTATCCCTTCAATTGAAATAGTTTGATCAAATTTCTCGTGCTATTTTGAGTATATAAAAGTCTGCATCTGTTACCACAGGTTTCACAATGAATAGAGAACAAGAACCGTCTGTATCAGAGAGTACTCCTCTTCCCAGTTTTCAACAGGAAGAACCGGTTTCAGCTGGTACTGATCCACAAAGCATGAATCACCAAATTTCAGATAATGGTCCACAAGAACTGGTGCAAACCATGGAAACAGAAGGTTCAGCACAAGTCATTCTCAATGCTGTAATTCCAGATTCATTGTCGTCAGACACGATGGCTAAGAGATCGGAAGATTCTTTAAAGAGAGATCATACTCCTGAATTAGAAACCGTGGATTTGGAAACCGATGAAATAGAAGATTCGCACATTTCAAAACGAAGGAAAACAGAACTGGGTGAAGATTCAGCAGACAAATCATTGGAAGCTGCTGACATTTTAAATAAATGTAGACACGACAACTCCAAAGAAGCAACGGCTTCGGAATTTTCCGGCCATGACCACGGTTTGAATTGGACAGAGATTGCATCGGATTTGCTATGTCAGGATTTCACCGTCGGTCAGTTGTCAAAAAGTGATTGTGAACTTGCTGAAAAGGACTGTATCGATGGTGGGCGTAATGTTACAGATGTTGAACCTAGTCAGACGTATGATGATGGAGCACTTGGAGTCGACGCAGCGATGTTCACAGCAGACTACACTGCTACGCCTCGCCATGTCACCGGTTCAAAGACGACGTTCAGTTCAAGCGAACAGAACTATCTGCGTGGCTCTAAATGGTAAAGTCTCACCTGGTTTATAATGGCAAAGTCTTACTTGTTTTATAATGGTAAAGTCTTACTTGTTTTATAATGGTAAAGTCTTACTTGTTTTATAATGGTAAAGTCTTACTTGTTTTATTTGGTAAAGTGTCACCTGTTTTATAATGGTAAAGTTTCACCTGTTTTATAATGGTCAAGTTTTTAAAGTCTCATCTGTGTTATGTTTGAAGGGCTGTCATTGCTTTACATAATTATCTTATCAGCCAAGTAACTGCATTGCATGAATTCATATTAAATGAAATCAGCATTTGCTTCGTGCACTGCACAGGCTGTCTGTTTTTGCAGACTCTTGATCATGCCAAAGAAGCAGCCATGAATATGAAGCGCTAGTGAGGGGCAACCAGAACTGCTTGATTCAGCCCCTATAATTTTCTAAAATGATTTTGAAGAATTAATTCGTAAAAACCGATGGTAACATTTTTGAAAAGTAGTTCTGATAATCAGATTTCTGATTATCGCTTGCCATCCATAAATGTGACGTACTTCTGTTCTGTCGGACTGTTCGATCGTACAGGTCACCTGATGGCAACTGCATTTTAACAAACAGCGGTGACAACAGACTACGAGTTTTCAACATGCCCGACGATTTCTGTGCTGGAAAGTTTGACCAACTGTCGGAATTGGTAACTTAGGCTGCATTTAAAAATATTACTGAATATGTAAACATGCTTAAATCATATATTTATTATTTTATATGAGAAGACCAATGTGTGTTAGCTGAAAAATTCAGTTCATGTGGTGATGTAAAATAATATTTATTATGGTTGAGTCATTTAAGTGGTCAATGACCCTTGGAAACAATTTAGGACTTCTTAGTATTTAGGACAGTGGTAGGTACGGCTGTTGGTTTGCATCAGTGTAGCAGTTGTTTAAAATTGCTATATATGATACATAGCAATCTTAAGCAAAAACTACCACATATATTTGCCTTCTGTATTGTATTCAGCGTAGATATTAAAAATGACGGCAACGGAATAAAAACAGACTAAAACGTATTTTTCCGCACAAACAACTCTGAGAAAACGAGTGAGAAACGAAAAGGGAAAAATAATTGTGGATTGATACCTTTTAAAATTCAGGCAGATCAATTTTATAGAGTGTGTTTAATACTGTTTATATTTTTTTGGTCAGACTCCAGAGGTCAAAATCCTCGACGGTGAGTTGGTCTACGACTTCTGTTGGTATTCTGGCATGAGAGTCGCCGACCCTCTGACCTGCTGCTTCGTTACGACAAGTCGCGACCATCCGATGCACTTGTGGGACTCTCTGACCGGTCAGCTGCGATGTAGTTACAGAGCATTTGACCACTTGGTATCACATCACCTTTTCAATCTGTCGCTTCTTAGCTAATGTAGTTTGTATGTGCACTTGTTATAGCGCCCCTTCAAGCTCTCTCTACTCAGAGGCGCTCCCAAATGCAGAGCGGACACTGCATAGGAGTTTTACACCGAAGCGCAGAGCAATTGTGAGTGAAGGACTTGCCCAAGGTCCTTACGTGGCAAGCTGGATTCGAACCTCAAACTTTCCTGCTCCAAGGCAATGATGCCACCACTACACCACCGCGCCCCACAAGTAGTGTCGTGTTTATGTGGTCAGTTCTTGTCAAAGGGAGTAACCATTACCAGAAATTGTATTGCTTCATGTAGCAAGTTATCAACATATAGTTGACATATGTTGTAAACAAACTGATGACAAATGGATAGAGACCCTTAAGGGACCATAGTCCTACTAACAGTGTTACCCAAGTACATAACCAAATAGTGACCGGTTATCATGTGAAACGATTAATTTTTTGTAACTTAACTACCAGTAGATAACTTTGACAAAATGTTTTAAAAAAACAAGCATGAGTGTGTTCACATTGATTACATTTAAATATTATAGGCATCTTACAGGCAAGGCATGTGCATTGTAAATATATATACAGGGTGCGCCAAAAAAAAAGACCCCCCTAGGTTTTTTGCCACTATCTTGGCAAAAATTAAGAATTTTCGAATGAAATTTTACAGGCTTATAGACAATTCATATTTACATATGATGGCCAGATTTCATCAAAATATTTCAAACAGAACAAAAGTTATGCCACTTTTAGGGAGGTCACCCCCCGTTTTTTGACGTTTCAAAAACGAAACGCAATTTTTAAAGGTTTTTTTGCGAATATCTTGGCCAAAATTTAAAAAATCGAAATGAAATTTTACAGTCTTATAGACAATTCATATCTACACATGGTGGCCGGATTTCATCACAATATTTAATACTGAACAAAAGTTATGCCACTTTTAGTGAGACCACCCACCGTTTTTTGACGTTTCAAAAACGAAACACAACAAAAAGTGACAAAAACACGATTTTTTAAGTCTCATCACAAATAACTGTTGTCAAATGAACTTGGTAGTGTTTCCCAACTTGTGTTCAATGTGCCCACCACCCGTGCCAAAACTTATTTTGAGTCTCTATGAAGAGTTCTTGATGGACCTGTTGATTATCTGACAGATTCCTTATTATTTCTTATTTTAAGAATTTGATTGTCATCTTGCTAAGTGACTTCTCAGTGACGTGCAGCTACGCTGGTACCCTGTTTCTTTTCTAAATAGTAATAATAATGATCATCTGTCAATATCAAGGCTATTTTATAATAATTATTTGAGATGAGACTTAATAAAATCGTGTTTTTGCTGCGTTACATCTTTGAATTGTCAAAAATAGGGGGGTGGCCTTAGTAAAAGTGGTATAACTTTTGTTGTTTTGGAAATATTTTTATGAAATCTGACCATCATATGCAGATATGAATTGTCTTTAAGCCTGTAAAATTTCATTTCGATATTCATACTTTTGGCCAAGATATTGGCCAGAATAATTAGATTGAATTTTTATTACTTTTTGTTGCGTCGCGTTTTTGAATCGTCAAAAAACGGTGGGTGGCCTCACTAAAAGTGGCATAACTTTTGTTCCGTTTGAAATATTTTAATAAAATCTGGTCATCTGGTGTAAATATGAATTGTCTTTAAGACTGTAAAATTTCATTTCGAAATTCTTACTTTTGGTCAAGATATTGGCAAAAATCTTAGGGGGGTCTTTTTTTTTGGCGCACCCTGTATATAGAATGGAATTATGGGTACTATAAGTGTGTGTGGATGTTGTGTTCAAGGATGAACTGACGTCGGCTTACAGTTTGGCATTTAGCAACGATGGACAGTTGCTGTACTCTGGCTTTGAGAAGATGATTCGAGTCTTTGATATATCTCGACCGGGACGTGAATGCCAATCAAGACCTACATTCAGTAGGTTTTATTTGACTTGTCGAGCACTTGTAGAAAACAATGTCTTGATTAAGGAAACCTAGTTTTAAATATTGAGAAGATTCATCTATATTTTAGGTCTTTCTTCTTTAGTCAGACGGCTTATTCTGTTTGTTCCTCACCGTTTTCTACTCTTCATATTCGTGTAGTTTCAGGTTTGTCCTGTGGCCTTTGCAGATCCTTACATGCTTTTTTCTCATGAGATGTAGCTAAATTGCATTTGGTCAGTGATGTTAGTGGTCGATTGATTAGTGCAGAGCAATTTCTTTCCACTTGTCTCGGGACCTGAATAAAGACAATATATGAAGATGAAGACTAAACAGTATTGTATTGTATTGTATTTAAACATTTATAAAGCGCCTCTAGTAGGGTGAACCATTCAGAGGTGCTCCCAGTGCGCAAGGCCCTGCGAGAAGAAACAGGTTTTGAGAAGAGACAAAGCTTTATATCCTGACTGAAAATGATCCTCAGCTGTTTGTGTGATCCACCGAGAGACCTGTTATTCCTTTGCATGCTGTACTAGTTTCATTGTATTATCAGCACTCACGCTGAGGTCCTCTCCATACTTAAGTTCAAGTCATCTGTTTTCAGTTGCAGAACTTTGTCAAACCTATGTTATCGAGTGCCTAGTGCATGTCATCTAGGATATGAAACGAAACAATACTCTTTTGTCAACATTTTTATACGTTTAGCTGCTCTCTAAATCTAGATCAGGGGTTCTCAACCGGTGTGTCGCGACACACTAGTGTGTCGCGAAACGACCGGAGGTGTGTCGCGTAAAAGTGGTGTGTCGCGAAGACTTGGTGTGTCGCGACACACCAATTCTCACAGCATACAACCGTCGTTCTTGCATTACACTGACTTGTTCACTTTAGCAGTTTGGCAGGCGTAGGCTGTGAGAATATAGGCTATTCGAAGGACTTCATTTATCTATTCCATTTGATCGCAATCGGGGGCAGCCACAATGTTTGCCTCATATATAAGCCTACATAACTGCCTATCTAACTATGATCCAAGTAAAATCCAGGAACGCAAATCTCATTAGGCCTAACTGTTAGGACATATAATTAATGAAGTCATAAAACGTTGAAGAATCGTAAAATTTAGATTAACTGTATAATTTTGAGTGTTAGAATAATTAGAAAATAGAGAGCATTCAGTAGGCCTATCAACATTCAGTTATTAAAATTTGTAGAAATTTCAAATATAGGCCTATAGGTAAGCTGGCTTTAGGCCTAATTTAATTTTTTAACGATATTCACACGACGATTGCATGATGTGTCGCGAAATTTGGTTGCAAGTTTAGGTGTGTCGCGCGCCAAAAAAGGTTGAGAACCCCTGATCTAGATGTCAGCTTCTGTCAACAACCACCCTCAGCCCCGTAATACCTTGAGAGTGTTTACCTAATTTGATCTGGTTTTTTTGCAGTGAAAATGGGCCAGTCAGGAATAATTTCATGTATAGCCACGAACCCCTCCATGCACAGCATCTATGCTGCAGGTTCCTACTCACGTTCAGGTAAGCATAAGTTTTTTATATAATTACTAGCTGTACCCAGCCACGCGTTGCTGTGGCAAAAAAGACTTCATCTCCCCTCCCCTTCCCCTCCCCCTCCGCGATGGCGACGCGGATCACGCCATAAAACGCTTGAGCAAGAAGGCCGTAATGAAATGCGAAGGCCGTAATGAAATGCGCTAAAGAAATTTACGGAACAAACATGCCCGAATTGGTATGCAAGGCTTATTGACGGGCGTAGGCTATGTGTTGAAAACGGCGGAATTTGCAAAGTTGCTTTTTTAGCTTAAAAGATTGCGCTTTTTGCCAAAAAGCATTCTGCAAACCCGGCCGTGTTGGAACTAAACGTTTTGGTGAAGTTTCGAAAGCAATCAATGAAGAAAGTTCGGAGATCTTTCATCAGGTGCCAAACGCGGTTAGATTTTTATATATATAGATAAGGAAGGTCTGCTATTCTATGGTTTTCTGCTTGCACCAATGTCTTTATATTTATGGAGATTTGATAAACAGATCTTATATCCTGATGGTGCACTAGTAGTTAACTGAAGTTTTCTAAAGTAATGGTTTGCACTCTTTTCTGCTTTTATACATTCCACTTTGATTCAGCTTCCACAAGTAGTCTTTCTAATCCAGCCTTGTTACAACACCATGGAACTTGCTTTTTCCCCAAGTTATTGTTAAAAGAGGCCCTTTTCTATTATAAATTATAATATATATTTTTATTTATGCTTAATTTTTTATTGTTTTTCTGTAGTTGCGGTGTATTCGGAGCCGAAAGGCGATATGATGTGCATGTTTGAGGGTCATGTTGGAGGCGTCACACACCTCAAGTTCTCATTGGATGGAACAAAACTGTTTAGTGGAGGTCGAAAGGTATGCTTCAGCAGCAGTGTGTAATTTGCACATGATTTTATCATGCTTTTAATGTTAATGCTATAATTTCGTGGAATAGCAAGCAGGGCTGTTTTTAAGGAATTTTTAGAACTGTACAACCCCTTCTTTTCCTTCCCATCCTCCATGGTAAATTACTTCCAATCGGAGGACAATGATAATTTTTGCTAGTTTTAACTGTACAGAAGTGCTTTTACAACTGCACAAATCCATTTAGAACTGCACATTTTGTGTACAACTGCACATTAAAAAAAGCCCTGATAGCAAGGTTGTGTTATACCAGAAGCTACTTGTAGTTCTGGGTTTAGCTTTAAATACGGGGATATGGTTTCATGTAACCTAAGGCAGATTGGTAGATCGTTTAGGTTTTCCAGACACAGAACAGACTTTTCCATGTCTTGCCATGTAATATTGTTATTGTGGCTTAGGATCATGAAATTCTGTGTTGGGACGTTAGACATGCCGCACGCGTCTTGTATACGATGCAACGCAAAGTCACAACAAATCAGAGAATATACTTCGACTTTGATAGGTAAGAAGAGCTGCAGAAAATCTGCCAAATTGTTTCTTGCGTGGTGGTTGATGTATAGAATTTTCGGCCAAATACGTCTGTGTGTGCTTATAAGTTTCTGTATGGTCTTAATCAGAAAACATTTAAGAACCTTGCTATGGCACGTTTACATTTAATGCACAAAACATTAATTGATGGTTGCTTGAATTAAAGTGATGATCCAATAGAGAAATCAGGTTGAAATATCCCACAGGTCAGGCTGTACTGGTTATGCAGTTCAAAACAGACAAGTCTTGAGTGTAGAACAATGTTTGACAACTGACAGAAGAAACATACTAAGCAGCAAATTCCAAAGTTTGAGACCAGTGGACAAGAACCCCCCCCCCTCTTAAACCTGACACTGGCACTACTCTAATTGCAAAGTTAACTACCGCATCGAAATTAAAAATGTCTATATCTCGTGATTTAAAATAAATTGTGAGCTGAAGATAGCTGCACTGACCTACAAATGCGCATAAGGTTTTGCAGATATTTTCGTTACGCTAAAGCATGTGATTTCAGAACCTTTCTTGGGACAAATACATGCATACACACAGAAGGACAGTCTTTCAGACTTATAGTATGGATAGCAGTGTGCTTGTAGATATGTGATATTGTTTGTAATTGTGTGTGCTTATATACAAAGCCGTAGCCAGGATTTTATTTGGGGGGGGTGTTTCTTCGCAGGAAAATTTTTGACGACCTTTTTTTCTTTTTTAGTCATCAGATCGAAAATTCATCTTATTTTGCTTAAATTCATTTTGTTCTTTATGTGCTAGTGAATGCATTCTATTATTTCATTTCGTCAGGGTGGGGGTGGGGAGTGTTTTCATGGTTTTATTTCATGGTTTTTGCATCACAAGCTAGTAAATGCAATAGATTTTTTTTGCATTTTCATTTCGGGGGTGTTCAAACACCCAAAACACCCCCCTGCCTACGACCTTGCTTATATATTATACTAGCTGTACCCGGCCACACGTTGCTGTGGCAGAAAAGACCGTCATCTGCCTCCTTCCCCTTCCCCCTCCCCTTCGCTCCCCCTCCCCCGTCTCCCTCCCCTCCCTTTTCCCCTTCCCTCCTCCTCTGCATCCTCTCAGCCTCTCCTCCCCTCCCCCCATCCCCCTCCCCTCCCCCCATCCACCTCCCCTCTCCCTTCCTCCTACTCCGCTCCCCTCTTTCTACCCCTCCCCTCCCTTCCATCTCCATCCCTCCACTCCGGACTCTCCACTCCCTCTTCGTCTCGCTCCCTCTTCCTTCTTTCCTCCCTCACACGTTCCTTCCCGACAGCGACATATGCACTATCGCGATTTTTGGGTGACTTTTGGGCAACCCTGATCAAAGTTGGTCATCTCGCGACTTTTGGGCGACTTTACAACGTGATGTCGCGACAAAAACATTTCCGAAATCTGGCAACCCTCATGGACGTTGGGAAGTGTATAATTTGCAAATGGCGGTCGAACGGATTTCAAAGTTCTCTTTATGTGGAAAAGATTGCGTTTTTTCGGAAAAAAGCATAATACAACACGGTTCTATTGGAATGGAAGGTTTTGTAAAATTTTCAAAACAATCGGTGCGTCAGTTTTCGAGAACACTCATAACAAACTGTTGGAAAGTTTCATTTTTATTTATATAGATTATACATACATTATGAGTTATTTGCTTTTAGTACTGGTAGATACATGATGTCTGGAAGCCAGGATGGTACTGTATCGATATGGGACACTCTGTCACCACCAGAATCACTGAATGGCAGCGAACCAATTTTGCAACCAATGACAACGTTCGCGGCTCATAACGAAACCGTCAACAGTTTAAGGTAAGCTGCTTCTCTGTCTTTATACTTTTTAAAATCTGTTTTTAATACCTTATGAAGAAAGTTTTGGTATTGAGCACCTAAGAGCAATTAAAACCATCAGTTCAGGGATGTACAGAAAAATTTATTCGGAATTTTTTTAATAGTTTTACCCTATAATACCTGTAGAGTATTTAGTACATGCAAACGGGGAAAAATATAGTTACACATGCCATTTGCTAAGTGCCCAAAGTTCAACTTTCAGCTTGACAAAATTGAAAGTTGATTAAATACTACCCCTTGCCACAATGTTTACATTCCAGTTATTTTTTAATTGTTCTGAATACTTGTCACCCATAATATTCATCAGCCCAGGACCACGACCAAGTAATTAACTGAAACGCCCTTGCCATGCAAGGCTATGCTTACTTACTTACTATTTACTTTGCTGTCGTATTTGTACTTCCGGTACTATATAAAGAAATATGATATCTTTGCAATATACTCATTTGCTGTTTACATACGTTTCTACGCAATGCAGGGCCAGGAGTTGGGCAAGATCAAGAATATATTAGAGAACTTAATTTAATATATATGCTTTTGATTAAAGAATTACAGAGATTGGGAAGCGATAATATGGACAAACAATTATAAATTGAGAACTTTGCATTCAAAAATTAAACTAAGCTATTGGTTTACACATGTTAATTTCTCTCCCTCTTTCAGAACGTTTTGTTGTGCTTTCAGCTGTCACCCCAATCTTCCTGCGATCGTGACCGGATCTGGCCAACGGCATTTCACGATCAGTGGATTAAGTGACTCTGACGATAGTGACGCTGAAAACAGTGTCTGTGACAATTCTATTAAGGTGTGGTGGTTCGGCAGAGCGGCTGCTCTGTAGCATTCCGTCGTCGCTATGGAAACGTCTGATATGTTTAACTCTTTAACGAAGAGCTGCATTGGTTTTACGTACATTTTAAGTTCATGCTCGTCGCTAAAGGGTTAACACAACCCGGAGAACAATTGCACTGTTTCTGATTTACCTCTCATTTGGTGTCATAAACTGAATCAATCGTGTCAGAGTTTGAGTACAAATTTATTTTCATAGCCAGTCAGTTTATTTTGCTAATGAAACAATCTGATGACACTAGTTCAGTGACCAGTATCAATGGGTCCTGTACGGTCATGCTCAATTGCTCATGCACGCATTTTACTAATCTTGAGATGGTTGTGATATTTATACAGCACTTTTAAAGTTGCTCCCCAAACATGGATGGCAGATATAAACAGGCAGATGTGCATCCTCGGCTCTGGATGCTAAAACTCTTTTTTGGAGCTGTTTCTGGTAAAACACTGGCACCTAAGTTGTAATAGCATGGCTGTGTTACGGCGCCATGTAAATTGTCATCATTATTATTATTATTATTAACACTGTATTTTGGCAAAGAGATTGTTCAAAGAAGAAGGCCTAATTATGCAGAATGTAAAATTAGATTTGTATAGCAGTGAAGGAGAGTAGCAATGAAATAGTTTTCACCAGGTTATGGAATGCAGCGACTCAACTCGCTCAATACAAGATGTGGAACATTCTAATGTATACACATTCCAGAGCCCATTGACTATCAGGACTTGACCGATTATGATGATACTTAATATACAAATTATACACTGTCCTTTATCCTTGACTAGGAACCAGCTGCCAAGAGCAAAGGATCTCATCAGAAATAGACAAGTCTGGAGAAGTCATGTGAAAGCCTCATCGTCGTCACATGACTGACGGAAGAGAGAAAGAAGAAGAAGGAACCAGCTGCAATGCATTTTAGGGACGTCCATATAATACATACGCAGGGAGGTGAGGGGTCACTGGATTTAGGCGATTTTGCATTAGGGTGGGTACGGTGGGAGGAGGGATCTCAAACAAAATGTACCCACACAAATAAATTTATAATTACGATGTCAACTTTAGACTTTTTATAATTCTGTATTATCCTATAGTCGTTCGGTGGCATTTGTTTACATTATAGTTTAATTCTGTTCAGATCTAAACAGTAAACCAAAACAGTTAGCAAATTTTAGCTAGCAAATATGATGCTTAACAGAAATAAATAGTATCCTACAGTCAAATAAATGTTTTATAGATGGCTTTATCTAATTAACTTTTGTAAGGGGGGAGAGAAGCGTATTTGTACACACGCATGGGGGTTCCACAAAATGTACGAGTCGTAACAGGGGAGCAAGGAGTCGAAAATACTATTTTTTTGGCATACATAATATTTGGATGATCCCTTACAGGTAGTTCAAAACATACAAGACTCTGGACCAGTGGTAAATGGTTTGGATCGGTTGACCGAGGTTCTACGGCGGCTTGTGTTTCGAGACCTCTGACACGATGGTGCTCTGTGTTTCGTACCTGAAGGCGAGATTTTGCGGCTGTTACTGTGCGAAGGTGTGCAGCTGGGCGTAGTAGGGCTGAGATGTGAAGTTTTACAGGCGTCACATCGGGATGAACTTCTGTGTCGGCAAGAAGGACATGTTTGTGAAGGTTTTGAATGCTTCCGCTTCTTGTAACACGGCGATTTGCGATGATGTCTGTTGGAAGATTTTGGGCGGCTGCAGGATGGACTTTTATGTGAAGGTTTTGAGCATCTTTTAGAAACGTCACGGTGACACCTAGATACACAGGGTGAAGATGCCCTAGGGACCTCGGTGGGCGTAGACTCACAGACTGAAGGTGCCGGACAGGGCGGGGGCATGGGTTCGTCTTGTGATGGTCTTTCACAGACCTGGGGTTTGGATTCACATGGATTGGATTCACGGAGTTTGCATTCACAGGGATTGGATTCACAGAGTTTGCATTTACGGGGTTTGAATTCACAGAGTTTGGATTTACAGGGATTTGATTCACATGGATTGGATTCACGGGGTTTGCATTCACAGGGATTGGATTCACGGAGTTTGCATTCACAGGGATTGGATTCACAGAGTTTGCATTCACAGGGATTGGATTCACGGAGTTTGCATTCACAGGGATTGGATTCACGGGGTTTGCATTCACAGGGATTGGATTCACAGAGTTTGCATTTACGGGGTTTGCATTCACAGGGATTGGATTCACGGAGTTTGCATTCACAGGGATTGGATTCACAGAGTTTGCATTTACGGGGTTTGCATTCACAGGGATTGGATTCACAGAGTTTGCATTTACGGGGTTTGAATTCACAGAGTTTGGATTCACAGGGATTGGATTCACATGGATTGGATTCACGGGGTTTGCATTTACAGGGATTGGATTCACAGAGTTTGCATTTACGGGGTTTGAATTCACAGAGTTTGGATTCACAGGGATTGGATTCACATGGATTGGATTCACGGGGTTTGCATTCACAGGGATTGGATTCACGGAGTTTGCATTCACAGGGATTGGATTCACAGAGTTTGCATTTACGGGGTTTGAATTCACAGAGTTTGGATTTACAGGGATTTGATTCACGGGGTTTGCATTCACAGGGATTGGATTCACAGAGTTTGCATTTAAGGAGTTTGCATTCACAGGGATTGGATTCACATAGTTTGCATTCACAGGGATTGGATTCACGGGGTTTGCATTCACAGGGATTGGATTCACAGAGTTTGCATTTACGGGGTTTGCATTCACAGGGATTGGATTCACAGAGTTTGCATTTAAGGAGTTTGCATTCACAGGGATTGGATTCACGAGGTTTGCAAAATACATCCATCTTATGAATCGAAGGTCTTGCAAGAAGTTCGCCGCTGTCGGTTCTTTGAATTTGCGAATCATCTCGGAGCGGCTGTTTGAAGGTTGCACGCTGAATTCTCTGGCACGTAGGAGGTGCAACTGCAGTCGTTTTCGGTTTACACTGCGTACGTGAACGTGTGTCGGGACGAAAACAAACGCAGACCAGTTCCCCGCATACGGTGCAGCTTCGATCTTCCGGATAGTTATACTCTGACTGAGTTGCAACCAGACTAGGCCTCAGACACTTCTTCGAGGTCGGCTGCAACTCTGCACCGGTTGCTTTGTTTGAGGGACAGAAAGCAGACGTCGTATTGGCGGTCTTGTCGCAAGCACTGCTCCCGCAACAAACGCTTGCACACAACGGCATTGGTGCTGCCGATCTATGACACGAACACGACAAGGATTGCATGCGACAACAGCACCGGTAAGCCACAGTCGTGCATTCACTGGCCGTACACATATCGGCACAAAGCGGTTGGTTGGCGCATGGGGTTTGTCCTGCACATGAAATCGGTGTGCAGCAGTTGTGCATCCCGCATGCTCGGCTAGATGTGATTGTACCCGACGGCCAAGCAGTGTTTGATCCTGGAAATCCTCTGCCACATGGATCATCAAAACATTGCTTGGTACATCGGCTGACGCCTGATGCGTTTCCACAGCTATACATGACTTCGTTATCACAGTTTTCATCATTCACTGCCTCCTCCTCTAACCTTGAAACGCAAATGGGTGGCATTTGGACTTTGGATGCTAGTGTACGTGATCTTTGTGCTTGATGAAATCTGTTGCGAAGACAAGGTAGCTTCGGGTTAAAGTCCGACTTTAATTCAGCACACGCCTTGCTGCTCTGAAGACTTTGGCACTCGCGAAATGGCACGCAAGCCAAGTCACTGCTGCATGAAAAGTCACAGTCTGACTTTGAATCAACGCAAGCTTTGCTGCTCTGAGGACTGGATGTTGGCCACTCGCAAAATGGTACGCAAGCCAAGTCACTGTTGTTTGATAAGTCACAGTCTGACTCTAATTTGCTGCTCTGAACACAGCTTGGTGTCTGCCTTTCGCTAACGGAGCCACTATTGTTTGAAGTGAACTCTGAGAATGAAACTGCAAAGGCAGCACCTCCAATTGGTGCGATCCAGTAATTGACAAGATGAGAGAAAAAGTCGTTGCCATCGCATCCAATCAGCCGTCTGCTTGCCATGACAGGATTCAGATATACGCTGTTTGCATACATTCCTAAAGAAAACGAACAAGAAATATGTAACATACTGGGTAGTTGTACTGGGTAGAAAATGCACAGATTTAAAATAAACAATACGGTATACGGTTACCAAAATGATGATGTACATCAGCTAATAAACTGCTCTGCTATTTCTCAGACTCTCGGCACGGCATGGAAACTTGCCCCTCCCCCTTTATCTGGAAAATTTACACCTATTTTTTTTAACTACTACTTTAAGAAATTGCTTTGCATTAAAGCACTAAAGCAATTTACATTTCAAAACCTCTAAAAAAATACCTCCTAGGTTCTTAATTGCTTTGCTTTGCATTTGTCAAGGTCTTGCTTTAAAATTTAACCATAACCATTGTGTTCAAGCCACCTCATGGGGACCTTTGAGCAAGTCCTTCACTCGCAATTGCTCATGCGCTTTGGCGTGATACTCTGATTCAGTGTTCACGCAATTGCTCATGCGCTTTGGCGTGAAACTCTGATTCAGTGTCCACTCTGTAGTCGGGAGCGCTTCTGAGTAGAAACTTGAAGAGGCGCTATAACAAGTGCACACACATACATACAAAGCTTATAAAGCTTTGCTATAAGAAAGCTATTATCGTATGCTGGAAGAAAGCTTTAAATAGAAAATGTTTAGTTACGTACCTGTACCGCTTAATAGACCGGTTATTAGGAATTTCATAGGTGACTCGAAGGCATCCACGCTCGATGAAAAAGTAGTGTTGAGAAGCAAGACGTATATCAAGAACACTCCAAGGAATTCTACGCTTAAGCTGACGGTCACGGGCACTGCGTTGCTGGCAGCAACGCAGTGCATCTCTGCAAGGATCTCCCTGTCAAACTCGGCCATCAGGACTGGCCAGCAGGCAATGGCCGTAAAATGGCCAACAAGACCTCCAACGACCATTGCTAGGATCTTTGTGAAGGTCACGTCTAGAGTGCAGTAGTTCATCCGGTACTGCACGATATGCGTTAAAGGATTTGCAGTGAAGCCTTTCAGGAAGCGTGCATGTAAGGCGCCAACAATGAGCAAGACGACGAGGTGTGTGGCCAGCCCGTAGATTTGGTATACGTAGATGTGTCCGATATTGCAGCCGTACACCTCAAATGCTGCTGCGACGTCCTCCATGGGTTGTTTGAACATATCGTCGCACTTGAGAAAGAACTGGATGGCGCTGCGCGTCAGGGCGCCGGCAACCATGAACAGTGCATAGAAGCTCAGGAGACGTGTAACGGCCACATATCTCATCTCCGTGTAATCCGTTTCCATGTTGCACGAATTGATCAGCCCCAAAATGTTGCTATTTTATCTGGAATGCATTACACACAAATATTTTTTTAAATTGAATGCTGAACAAGCAACATTGAAGCAGTCTCCAGCATTGGCAAATAACCGCATTGTTGCACAAACCACTAGAATTGGCAGACTGAGAGTATAATATAATACATGTATGCCCCAAACATGTTCTAACATTTTGCGTAAGTAGGTCTACAGCTAACTGTACAACTAGTGGAAGTGGTCCAAAACTATAAGCATAGGTAATTCTAAGTGGATGTCCTTTCAAGCGCCTTGCAGTTGTTTCCATGCCTGTTAGTAAGCGCCATAAGCGGCAAGTTATTAAAAATATAATTTTATATTTTGCAAATCATCTGTATAAAAAGTAGAAACGTACCTTGAAATTGCATGGTTTCACATGCACTGGTTGAACTAATTTCATTTTTAAAAACATATATATAAAGCTTGCACAAAATGGTTATAGGCGAAGTGAAACATGAAAAACGCACTGGGCGTTACAATAAAAATCACGGAATGAATTAGCCATGAAGTCTGTCTTCCCATGGGCACGCCCCAAGTATTTTAAATTTAACAGAACACAAACCTGTCTTTGGAAAGTCTTACTTGTTGGTGGTCACGTAAATAAAGTATTTACAAGACCTCGAATACAGTTAGCATCTAAAAAACAAAAAAGGTAAACAAAATCTGTAGAAAACGCTCTTTTACTTACATTTACTTTCGCTTATATCTTCAACAATCGCATACGGTTTTTTGAATTAACTTTAGGTCCAGTTCTTCATTTTATATTTATTTTTATTTGTTTTCTAAGAAATTTTGTTGTTAACCCTCTGCTCCCCTCCCGCTTTTAAATTAATATATCTACGTCTGACGTCATGGTCACTTCGTACTGTTGTCATGGTTACAGGCTACAGCGCACTGCCAAAAATAGTATCGTTAACTTATTCACCATGGTTGAGCCGCATACACGTGTTTACAGTAACTGTTATAGCTGATATATATGGCTATTATAGTCGTCAATCTGCTTCCATAAATACAATAATACTTTAAATGCCTTTTATGTTAACAAGATATGAAAGTTTCTGACTCCTGATACTTGTTCAACGACGTTGAATTGGAAGTTTCCAGTCCTGTGTACACCGGTTCTTCGTAGAGGGGTTGTCGGAGTCCGGTTGACAGAGGGAACTGTTAACCCTTAAACCGCCGCATACTTTTGTGGGTTTAACGACCCTGGACGCCGAATACTTTTTTTAATTGCAATATATTTCGCAACGTCACAACTCATTGAGAAACAGTGAGGCATATAGGTACATAGGTATATAAGTGTATAAATAAAGGTATATAGGTATATATAGTACCATATATATAGTCCATAACCTAACAATGCAATATACTTTATGGAAACGCGGGGGAATGCATATTTGCATTTTTATAAAGATTTTCATGTCTCTTACATGTATTAAGTGCGTCTGCATGAAGTTAAGGTTGGAAAAAGACGAATTTTGATAATCAAATTGTACAAAAATCTGTCCAAAATCCTGCGCTAAAGAAATATTTCTATGATATTTGTATGCAACCCGAAGACTTCCGGTGATAGTAAACATGTAAATTATTTAACTTATAACTTATATTATATAAAGTAGACCATTATCATAGTGGAATTACATTGTTGCTATATATTATGACTTTAAATAGTGATGAAGTTTAAAGTGATTGCTCCATCTGAAATTCAAAACGACGCCGGTAAATGAGTAGACACATGCACACGATAATCGCTTCGCGTATAATTCAAGACGTATAGGCCTAGTCCACTGAAAATGGCTGCTGCAAAGCGTTGAATGAGATAAACCAAGTTCAGTGTCTTCCTAATAAATCTCTAGATAATTATTTTATCGTTTTAGCGGAATAAATTATTCGCAGTTGCATGGGATTTAGCGCTGATGGCATACAAGTTGGATTGACAAAAGAATTTATACCTAAATATAAGTTGGATTTCTGAAAACATTATTGCTGAGGTTCGAACTGGATTGATGAAAAATATTTGGGTAAATCTCTATAATGACTCGGTAGCAAGTAAACATCATGGCGACCAAAGATCCGCTCATGATAGAGCGCGGTCACGTGACGGCAAAAAGGTAGCCCAATATTTTCGCGGCGTACGGTGATGTATAAGCCAATGTTTCCGCGAAAGTAAGTAAGTAAAAATACCATGAAACGGTTATTTTAATAAATATTAATACGCTTAAATAAGCTAAAGAACACAACAAAATCGATGGACCTTAACACATTGGCCGCCATCTACGAGATATATCGCGGTAAGCGCGAGATCTCGAGGTAAAAAACCGCGAGATATCTCCGCGAGATATCGCGGTAATAAACCGCGGAGATATCTCGCGGTTTTTTACCTCGAGATCTCGCGCTTACCGCGATATATCTCGTAGATGGCGGCCAATGTGTTAAGGTCCATCGATTTTGTTGTGTTCTTTAGCTTATTTAAGCGTATTAATATTTATTAAAATAACCGTTTCATGGTATTTTTACTTACTTACTTTCGCGGAAACATTGGCTTATACATCACCGTACGCCGCGAAAATATTGGGCTACCTTTTTGCCGTCACGTGACCGCGCTCTATCATGAGCGGATCTTTGGTCGCCATGATGTTTACTTGCTACCGAGTCATTATAGAGATTTACCAATATTTGTTATTCAAATACAAGTTGGATTGAGAAAAAATTGGCAATCCCGAAGACCGCATGCCTGTTTCGAAAACAGCATAGTTGCCAACGACTTAGCTAAAATAGAGCGCTGAAACCTATCAGCCGTATCCCATGACACAATGCGCTCAGCACATAAGTAATCAACGCGAGATCTAAGTAAAAGTCAGGCTAATAAAATTATAAACGAAGGAAAATATGCAGTAAATACGAGTAAATATAAAATTCGAAGCTAAGGCCGCAGCACTCTATTTTAGCAATTTCTTGGGCGGCTATAGGCCTACTATTTACATGGCCAGGCATGCAGTCTTCGGGATTACCAAAAAGTTATTGTTGAAATAGTAGCTGGATTGATTAAATGCATTCTTGGCTAATTGGAATCCTGATTGATGAGAATGATTCATGCCAAAGTAGAAGCCGGATTGAAAGATAATTATGCTGCGCCAGTCCAAAAGTTTAGTAAAATTTATTCCGTTAAAACCGGGGTGTCAAACATTTTTATTGCCGGGCAAGTGTGAACATCTTCCAACAAGTGGCGGGCCAGGGTGTCGAAGCTCCTGAGCAAAATTGGGTAGGTATCTGAGAGGGAGCTCTGAGCTTGGTCAGCCAATCCCCAGAACATTTTAAATGATGTGTTTCGTAACTTTCATAGTTTTTTTAATAGACAACCATCCAGAACCATAGACACACAGTCTACACAGAGCTGTGCGTCTGAGCAAAAGTGACGATGACCAGTAAGGAAAAACCTCCATGTATTTGGTGCTGACTGTAAAATCAAAAAATTTGAACTTTTGTCCTCTAATTTTGTAATTTTTAGCGAAGGCTCTGCGGGCCAGAAATAAATCGTCGGCAGGCCAGAAATGGCCCGCGGGCCAGCTCTTTGACACCCCTGCGTTAAAACGAAGATTACCAAACTCTATACTTCAATAAGTCTAACGTGTATTTTAGCATAGTAAATGTTTTGTCCATTGTGGCTTTGTTATTCAATCCCAGTTCTATTTGGCAAGAATCTTTTTCATCAATCCAGCATTCCAGCTCGCATAAAATTTAGTCAAGAATTCGTTTCCCAGCTTCTATTGAAGCAACAAATATTTGTCATCAATGCAACTTCTGCTTATTTAAAAATCATCAATCTAGCTTCTATTTAAGTAGGCATAATATTCTTTAAATAAATCCAACTTCTGCTTAGGTAAAAATTATGTTAATAAATCCAACTTCTAAAGTAGTAAGAGTTCTTCTCGTCAATCCAACTTGTATTCGACCAATACTGAAACTCATACAATGGCAATTAATTTACATGTTTACCTTAGAATAAAATTTAGCCATTCAAAATTATTGTGACACAACAAGTTGAATAATGTCTGACGAATAGGTGAAAAGAAAGGTGACATTAGAAACGAAAGAGAAAGTAAAAGCAGCCTGATGCATACATGGAATAACAGAAGCTATAATACTGGCCTGAGCACTTTAGCTTATTGGCAATGAATTTACCAGCAGTTTTGGAAAGAAAGGAAAGGTGAAACCATCAATGGTCGTTCAAGAAATCCCAGCTTCATACGTGTTTTTCAACATTAGGTTATACTCCAGATTTGCAACATTTTTCAGACAGTGTGTATGGCAAACCCTCATACTTGGAAATCAACAATTTTCCACTTGACATATTCAAGCCAAGGTATGAGGAGTATTGAGGACCAGTCAATCAAAATCCTTTTCAATTTGCCAATGGAAGTGGCTTAAGATGAACAATGGAGATCTATGCTTTGAATGGATATGTGGAGATGTGCTCCCACTGCATTCCAACTTGTGTATGTCATGGTATCAACTAATACAGATCAAAGTGCGCCATTGTCATCATCACACCAAGAAACTGAGTACGAGTCCTATAATTGATCAACAGCACATAAATTTAAAAGGCAGACCAAACACAGACTGGCTTGATGATGTCTGGAATGGTACCAACAGGATGTGTAAAGGCTATATTTTAAGTATTGCACAGCATTGTTCTATTTTGTCATGGACTCTCTTGGCAGCTACCAGATCCATGGTTAAATTTTTTTCTAATTCTTTGATGGTAGTTGTTGCCATGGAAGTCACTAAACATTGCTGAACTGTAGCATTGTCTTTGACGGATGGGATTAAGGCCACATTAAGACTAGTGCGGGCCAGGGTGCTGATTACCCTCAAAAAGCCTCCCTCTCACAGTCCACCAGTCCACCACGCACATGTTCATAACTGTGAGTCCTGTGGAACTGCAGGCCCGGTGCTGCTGCACCATCAGCAATTGCAAACCTTGAGTAATTGGAAAGTGCTCTGTAGACTATCCATTACCCCATTAGTCTTTGAGAACATTTCTTTTGAAGGTTATTATAGTTTACCTGTGTGATAAGATATACATTTCTGTGTTTAAGTGGCCATATTGGCCGCCATATTGGATGGTAGCATGATCAGTCACTCTATTGCCACTGTGAGAAATTACTTTCTTCTTGGCCTTGATATTATTAAACTGGATTTTCATTTGTATTTTAGCGTGCTTCCAATCTGGGACCGTGAATGAGTGATTGAAAGTGCTCTGCAGACTATTCAACTGATCTATGCATTTATGTTTTGGAGGCCATATTGGCCGCCATATTCAGTTATAAAATTAACCACACGATTGTCACATTGAGAAAACACCACCTTGGCCTGTTGGCCTTGAGAATATTAAATTAGACACTACTTATTTAAATTTTAGCTTACTTATAAGCTGACATATGCATATTTTTTTTGTTTTTGCGGCCATATTGGCCGCCATCTTGGATTGTGACATTACCACATTACTGCCACTATGATAAATCGATTCTGGGGACTTGAAAATATTAAATTTGACACTAAAATTGTTATTTTAGTTTACTTATGAGCTTACATATGCATATTTGTGTGTTTTTGCGGCCATATTGGCCGCCATCTTGGATTTTAACATTACTACACTACTGCCACTATGATAAATTGATTCTGTGGCCTTGAGAACATTAAATTTGACACAAAATTTGTTATTTTAGCTTACTTGTGAGCTGAAATAGACATGGTTTGTGTTTGGCGGCCATATTGGCCACCATCTTGGAAAGAAACATTACTAAGCTACTGGTACTACGATAAATCGATTCTTTGGCCTTGAAATTGTTGAATTTGACACTTTATTTGTTATTTGAGCTTACCTATGAGCTGATATGTGTATACATATTTTGTCGTGCTTTTGTCGGCCATATTGGCCGCCATTTTGGATTTCAACATCGCCACACTATTGCTAATGTGAGAAATAGATTCCTTGGCCTTGATAATATTAAATTTGGCACTTCATGTGTTATTTTAGCTTACCTATAAGCAGATATATACATATTTTTAGTATTTTAGAAGCCATATTGGCCGCCATCTTGAAAGTGCGTTAACTTTTGATTCCAACCCATAATGCTTACAGACGCACTTGATTCTTGTTTGGGTATGTCTGTACTATATGGAAAACCTTGTCTGCGTTCCCCCACTTCCAAATAGACCCCCTCTATAGGTCAGATACAGGTAAAAAACCGCGAGATATCTCCGCGAAATCTCGCGGTAATAAACCGCGGAGATATCTCGCGGTTTTTTACCGCGAGATCTCGCGCTTACCGCGAGGTATCTCGTAGATGACGGCCAATGTGTTAAGGTCCATCGATTTTGTTGTGTTATTAAGCTTATTTAAGCGTATTAATATTTATTAAACTAACCGTTTCATGGTATTTTTACTTACTTACTTTCGCGAAAACATTGGCGTATGCATCACCATAGTCCGCGAAAATATTGGGCTAATTTTTGCCGTCACGTGCACGCGTTCTATTACGAGCGGATCTTTGGTCGCCATGATGTTTACTTGCTACCGTGGCGATCTAGAATTTAACCCTAGATTTTTATAGCGCTGAAATGCGAATTAGCGGAACTACCTTATTCACAGACCTCCGTCAGGTTGTATGTGAATCCGCAACTCCTCAAAGGTGCGTTCTATCTGCACTGACCGATAAAAACCACGATAAAATATAACAGAATAGTCACTTGAGTATTTGGTGTTATTTTTAAAGGTCAAATGGTGACATAGATCAGCTATGCCTCGCCTTGAATCGGCATTCCGAAGGCATCACATTGGAGGTGATGACCTTGCCATACCAGCAGTGGTGGAGACCATTGTCTACATGATATGGTATAATTATCAACGGTCTATTTCCTATGAAGATCTTTTTGAACCGGCTCTATATATATTATTTACATTAAATTACATTATGTCGTCAGATGGTTAATGTATTCTAATAACGATTTGAAAACTAACGTGTGCAAAACTAACAAATCGTTGGTGAATGAGTGAATAAGTGAGTAGTTCATATTATTGTGATGCAAACACCCACACAGGTCTTATAAAAACAATAACATTAAAATAAAGGGCTTTGTCTGCAAAGAATTATGTAGCATTAATTATAAACAATTGAAAAGTCTGTAAACATTTTTTTACTGTAATTACCGGTAAATCTAGCTTTATGTGTATGTAGCACTGTTTGAGAGCTGTTGATGTGGTTTTGTAGGCTGATATGGTTTGTGAAGCGGCCTGCGTTGGATGGTTCCTGTTTCGACGATTATGTCCTGCTTCGGAATTTCAACTTCATTGCATTAATTCTAATGGGTTCAGGTATCTTTCTGAGCCTTCAGATTCTCTACACAAGTCTGAAAGGGACTGTCATTAACACGGTACCTCGACGACGCATGGGACAGCTGGTCGTGTCTAAGGTTAGTAGATATTATAATATAGACGTATCTGTTTAGTATTGTATTTTGTTGTATCCATAAATTTATATAGCGAGTCTCACAGAGCACACTAATCAGAGGTGCTCCCAGAGTCCCAGTGCAAGAAACTAAGAGAGAAAAAATTGGTCTTGGGACAGCGGAAGAGGAACTAGGCCCAATCAGGTAATAAGGAGAAATGTGTTGAAGGAGGAAGCTGGTTCCACAGTGCGGGGATAAGGGCTCGCATTTTCGTACAGGGCTATTGTAAAATTCACTTGGTTGCTTAGGGAGGGCTGAAGTGGTTACTACAATACCTGACAAAGACTGAGTAATTGCCGTGTCACTTGCAGACTATTCCTTAGTACATAGTTTGCATAAGAGTCGCTAAACTCCCGTGGGTGCTAGGGACTGAGCTGATCAAAGTTCTGATTGAGGAACATGCATTTTCAAGAGCTTGTTAAAAATTTCAGATGAGTGATCAACTAAAAAGTACCATGGTTTTGTAAAAGTGAATCAATCCAAGAAAATTAATGCATAAGCCAGAAAAATTTTAATACAGAAACCAAAAGATTTAATGCAAAACCAGAATATTTAATTCAGATGCCAGTTATTTTACGCTAGTGCAACAGCCAGTTAATTGAATGCATAAGCCATAAAATTTAGTGCAGAGGTTAGTATGTTTGATGCAAAAGATAGAAAGTTTAAGTGATTGATTGTTCATAGAATTTAATGTAAAAGCTAGAAACTTGAATGCAAATGCCAGATAGTTAAATGCATTAGGTTTCTGCGAAAGCCATTCATAACATGGTACTTGGAAAATTCAGTTGGTTCTAGACGTCATTACGCTCGCGGTCATCTGTCTCTCGACGTTGAGCATCGTGTGTCGCGATTTCTCGTCGTGCGATCCGCTGACGTTGTGGTCGATGAAGTGGAGCATTGGTCTGTCGTGGGTCATCGCAACCGTCATCTCCATCAACATCTGGCACTGGATGCTGCCACCGCTCCACGTTCTCGACCACGTCTGCCTCAACGTCATCAGCTCAAACATACCGGCCGAGAAGAAACAATGGTGGGAAGAGGTCTTTGTTTGTTGGTGATTAACCTTTTTTGGAATTTTTTCTGTGATTGCGACAGATTCATTCCTCTCTGTTCTGTTTTATTTCATTGTTTGTTCGTGTGTTACTTTGTCTGCTTCTTTGTAGCTTTATTTGATTTCTGTATCCAGTCTAATGGGACTGTTGATCTCTTAAGGTCCCTTCTATGTATTTATTGTTGTAAATTTTACTGGGATGTTTGACATCATGGGTAAAGTGAATACATGTTTGCAGGGATGCCACTCTGAATGTTAAAAAAGCTAGATCCTGACAAAAAAAACTAGAAACTTAGACAAGACCGAAAAACCTATATCTAGGTGGAAAAAGCTATGAGTGGCAAACGTGCACATTTGATTTCCTTATCTGTAATTGGTCTTTGTACAGCTTTCATTCCTTCAGTGTTTCATACAGGTCAAAATCACCCTTAGAAGTTTACTCTTAAATACTTTTTGTTGCTGATTCAGTTAATTTATTTTCTGGTATATTTTCTTTATGGTAGTCTGAAATAAATCGAGATGAGACTTCAGGTTGGGCCAATTTTTTGATGTTTTTACAGTTTGTGGAGACGCTTTGGATTTGATGATCATTCTGTGCTAAACGGCGTTGTGGACTTGCTGCTGAAGTTTTTCAAGGTAGCTTTTCAACCATTTGCAATCAGATTTAAATTTCAAACTTTATTTTGTTGTATTGCCGGGTTAAAAATTGAATGCTGTTGTAAGCTACCGCCAGCAACGGTCAGATAAAAAAAACCAGGCAAGCACGAAGTTCCTTTTTACCGGTAGTTAATTGTAATGAGAGGACCATCATAAAGTTAAGCACGTGTAAAATTTAAAGAGAAGGAGCATACGGTGGACAAATAATATAAAAGGAAAGAAAGATGGGAAGATGGTTGTAAACAAAAACTATAAACTCGTTCAAACAAATTTGGGGGGAACTTTTTACGCACCACTTAGCAACACCTGGCATGCCACAATTTGTATATTTTCGGGCATATCACCTGGCATAATACCATGGGTATGCATACCATCGCTTGAAAACTGCTGATCTATTTGGTTTGGTAGTCACTTGCAACTGAATGTGAATCTTAGGAACGAGTTGACGTTGTTCCAACCGATCTTCTCGTCGCTTTGATTCTTCTGGAGAAAGAACAAAGCCAGAGTCTTTCATCTTCTTCTTCTTCGTGTGCCAAGTCTTCTACCGATGTTTCCTCGTCTTCTTCCATCCGACCACCGTGGATGAACACCACTCTCGCCAGACACTATCTCCGATTCGCAACCGGCAGCTTCGGCTGGCCGATGTATCTCTTCAGCGGATTGTGTGCAGTGCCTCGTCTCATCAGATACGTTCTGCAGAAAGGGTCAGTGTACCAACTGTATGTTATTTAATCCCTGTCTTGACTTGCTAAATGTCTGCGTACAGCTGCAGTTACTTTGTCTCTGTCTGAGCATTACAAAGTATTTCTTGATTTTCACTGGGTTTTTTTCTCCATTCTTTGCTCTTATATTGAAAATTTGACAGTGATTCCCCAATGGATTATTGTTTTCGAATACACTCTCACTCAAAGTTTGTGACAATATTAACTCAAGATCCATGCTTAAATTTTTTAGATTTACTATAGTGTTAAATCAATCAATCAATAATATTTATTGATCCAGAAATTGAAATTGACATTGCATACACAGAAATGAAAAAGACAGAATTTTGTAGTTATGTGAAATTAAGATTATGCAGGCTTTTTCTAAGACGTTTCAACCTCAAAGTTTGGTAATGGCACACCATGGAAGTCATAATGGTAATGGCACACCATGGAAGTCATAATGGTAATGGCACACTATGGAAGTCATAATGGTAATGGCACACCATGGAAGTCATAATGGTAATGGCACACCATGGAAGTCATAATGGTACATACCATGGAAGTCATTACATTTGTATATAGATTTGATTGGAAAAGAAACAGGAATGAGTGGCCTACATGGTCAGGGTACATCCATTCCTTGCATGCAACAACCCCAGTGTATGTATGTGTACATGATTTCTGTTTAGTTGAAGTGATGTTCTGTTGTTATGGTTTGTCTTAAAGAATTCCTTCTAAGCAGCATCTGCAGTATGTTGTTGGAGACAATAGATGGATGACGAATACGCTTGTCATCCAGATGCTTACCGGTCTTTCAGCGGACGATATTGTCTACATTTCATTCTCTAATAAGGTCAGGCACCAAGATTTGCATCACCTCTATCATTATTTATTTATTATTATTATTATTTGTTTATATTGAGCTGATTTCTTAATTCACTACTAAGTAAGTTAGCTGTAAAAAGACAGGTCTTCTATAGCTTGTTAAATGATATAAGAGACGAGTGTGACCCATGAAGCTATTGGTGGTGAAATCTATAGCTGTTGATTGCTAGGCTTATGGTAGCTCAGTGTTATCAATTGATACCTGGTCATTAGATAGCGGAGTTTAATAAATGGTCATTAACAAAATAATCATTTATATGTCCAAAACTTATTTCCAGAACTGGATAGTATGGTTTTTTAGTTGTACTTTATTCTGGCTATTTGAAGATTTATCATACACAAGGTTTTTTAATATATGCTATTCATTATAATGAATTAAAGTGAACAGTGATACGAACATTTATTTATATAATATGAGAGGTTGCAAAGGAGCTAAATAAATGTCAAATATGTATCTGTGTTGTTTGTGCGTGTTGTACAGATGTTTGAGATTCCATTCTTCATAGCAATCGATCGAACTCAAAAGAGTATTGTTGTCTCCATCCGTGGTTCCTTATCAGTTCATGTGAGTTTTTATCAACTGCAACTGAGCAACTTGCCGCAGTGACCAATTGTTTTGAGATTGCAGGTTGGAGCCTTGCTTGAGGCAGATACTGTGTAGGGGCCTTGAAGGTGTGCGTATTTGCTGTTTAACGTCACTGTGTGGTAACAAAGACCATTAGTGACACCCTCCTCCTTTATCCGGGCTTGGGACTGGTACTGCCAGAGTGCAACCAGTGGCGGAGTTCGACCTTGAAGGAAGTCCTTTGCATACAATCGTTGTGCCTCGTCAATCTTATTTAATGGTGTTTAATTTGTTGTCTTTTTTCTGTTTAAATAAAACTAAAAAATTAACTTTTAAACTTGTGAATCAAACTGTAGGGACAATTTAGAAATAAGCAGGTCTAAAGCTTCCTCTGGTGTGCCCTGTGTACAGCTACTACAGCTCAACAGTACTTAGCATGCAAGGTTCAATTGTACAAATTTAAATGTCTAATTCACTGTTGTCGGTGATTCAATTAAAATCTCTGTGTATATTAATTCTGAGAAATTAAATTGTGTGTTAGTGCAGAACAATATTCAGCATTGTCCTTCCTGCATAGGTATGTCCCTTCTGTGCTCTGCAAATGCCTGAAGTCTGTTTTATCTGATTGTGGGTATTCCTGCTTACCGGTATTTGGGAGCACTACTGATGAGATTTTTCTTGAAGTCATGCTCTAAAGCAGGGGTTCTCAAACTTTATTTTTATTGTACCCCCCAAGCAAAAAATCGAATGGTGGCGTACCCCCAGCAAAGTCAGATCAGAAATAAAATGCCACTGCTTAGACTTCATTGCAGTGACAATCATTCTTAGGTGACAATTAGAGATGTAAAAAAACATGTTTTTTTTGGCGTTGAAATATTTCAATGAAATATTTCAGTTTTATTTGAAATATTTCAGTTTTCTTTGAAACATTTGAAATTATTTTTTTCTTTACATTTTACAACTAATTACAACCATAATAACAGTTTATTTATTTCTCATATTACACATTATATGCACTATTGTGTTAGTGATGACCATCCTCGAGATACTCAATTTATTTCTAATTACCTGTTTTTAAGAATGACTTTTATGAGAGTTATATTATATTATATGTTGAAAAACATGTTTTATTCACCAAATGTCACAAATTACAGTTTGATCTAATAAAGTTGATGTTATTGTTCATTGTTATGCTTAACATTTATTATTAATCACTTGTTTTGTCATAAATGAAATAAATGTGATTTTAGCTAAATTCTGCTAGCCTAGGACACAGTCAATCGTATAGAATTCGAAACACTTTAGTGACTTTACAAGACAAATTATAAATCACAAATACTATGTCAACTAAACTCAATAATAATCCGGCAAACAAAATTTTACAAAAAGTTCTAAGAATAGAACTTAGAACACAAACATAAATAGTATTATAGTACTATCAGTCAAATAGTCAACAACCTAAGATTTGCAGACGATATAGATCTGATGGTGGAAAGCGAAAGCCAACTGCAGGAGTTAACGACCAGGGTACACGAAAGTAGTAAAAGATTCGGGCTTAGGATCAATGGAGAGAAGACAAAAACAATGACAATTGGTAAGAAAAAAGAGAAGATAACCATCATCTTGGAGGGAGAGGAGCTGGAACAGGTGGCGGAATTTGCGTACTTGGGTGGCCTAATTACGGAAGATGCAGAGTCGACAAGGGACATAAGGAAAAGAATTGGGCTGGCATCAGCAATGTTTGGGAAGCTGAGGAGACTATGGAGATCAGGCAACATCTTAACAAGAACAAAAATCAAGCTATATGAATCACTGGTGATACCGGTCCTCATGTATTGAGCAGAGTCTTGGTGCGTAAAAAGGAGGATGAGAGAAGACTGCTGGTGGCGGAGATGGGATGGCTACGAGGTCTACTGAATAGATCACGGAGAGAAAAGATACGGAATGAGGTGACACGAGAAGAACTAGACCAGAAGGAAACAGTAGTGGAAAGAATAAAGAAAAGAAGACTAACATGGTATGGACATGTGATCAGGATGGAGAGCGGAAGAATGCCGGCAAAAGCGCTGCACGGAGAAGTGGAGGGAACGAGGAGCAGAGGACGACCGAAGAAGAAATGGATAGACAACATACTGGAGGACATAGAAGACAGAGGAATGGAGCTGGGAAAGGCAATAGAACTCACAAGAGACCGGCCGAAATGGAGAAGTTTTGTTAGAGCCTCATCGTCGGCGAATACCTGACGGAGGAGAAAGAAAGAAGAAGACTATCAGTCAGACAGAGTAAACCATCATTAATAGTAATTATACTGCTAAAATCTGTCAGTTACAAGATTTCCTCATTGTTATTCATCATCGTCCATGTCATCATCTTTGTTGTCATCGTCAACTAGAGATGTAAAAAAAACATACATGTAAAAAAAACGTTTTTTATGGCGTTGAAATATTTCAAAAAAAACTGTCAGAAATGAAATATTTCAAATGAAATATTTCACGCTCACATCACTAGTGACAATTAAACTTTTAAATAATTGTATGGCGTAGCATAGGCCTAGACAATCTATCGGGCCTTATATGGATTAATTCTCACTTGATGCACGTGCGTGCCTTCCGAAAATCAAGCAGACTATTGAATGACATAATCAGCCATTAGAAAACAACAATACATTCAAGTAGCCTAATAATGCTTTTAAGCAAGAATGACTGAAGTTTGGAAAAGAATCTACTCATTTCTGATAATTTTAGGATTTCAGTCGTTGCACTCAAATTTCTACCAAACTGCCGCGGAACCTCTGACCGACGCCCGCGGAACCCTAGGGTTCCGCGGAACCCTGGTTGAAAATCACTGGTGTAGCCTATTAGGCTACAGATAGCAAAATTTAAAATATGCAAAGTTTTAATCATGCAATCATATAAAAAAAAAGGTCTATAATCCCTGTACGATAAAGCTAACTTGCAGCGTAATAGGCTATTGCTGTGTGCTTGTCTTGACTAGCACAGAGTACCACAGATTTAAAATTTAAAAAAATTACCTGGTTTAATATTTGTCAATTTCAAACTCAAATTTATCCCATATTTATTTTTGATAGCAAGAATATATAGTTTAAAAGCTAGTTTCAAAGATATATATATTTATATGACGTGCTGACAGGAATCACGAATTTTAAAGTTCGACCAGAAATTAATACTTAGAACAATATTATTCAGCTATCTTTTTAGAGCTCTATAGGCCTAATAGCCTATACGGTATAGGCTACGCTGATAATTTCTGGCTTTGGTTCTTTCAGCCATTTATAGGCCTATAGGCTATAGTACGTCTATTATTTTGTTTCAAATTTATAGTGACAGTCCTAAACATAAACATGTTGCATGCACTATAATATAAGTTTAGTATGTGAATCTAATCACATGTTGTTAAAGAAATAAATGACGATGCTGTTACATGAAGCAACATTAAAAATCATTGCTAAACAAGGGAAAATGGAAAAAGTCCATAAACTCAAAGAAAAATTTATATTTATGAAAATTTTCGCGTACCCCTTACCGGCGCCTGGCGTACCCCTAGGGGTACGCGTACCACAGTTTGAGAACCCCTGCTCTAAAGTTTTTACTTATGTTGTGTTAAGGAATGTGATTTGTTTCATTATTTTCCATTCAGGATTTGCTGACGGATCTGACAGCACACGAAAGTGAGAAATTCTCATTCGACGATGCAACGGGTGTCAGCGCGCATGACGGAATGCTGAAGGCAGCAAAGAGGCTTCAGTGTAAACTACTTGGTAGGTCGTTTAAGTTGTAAACCAGCCAGTAATGAAGACTAGGTTGTTTTATATGGTGGATTCTAACTTGAACGAATCCCAATCTTTTATATTTACCTGCTGGCTTTGAACTTGATTAATTTTGAATTTAATCAACATGACTTCTTTTCATTTCTTGGATTAATTTCAACTGGAATGAATGCCACTGTCTTGGATTCCTTTCCTGACTTTGGACTTGATGGAAACAAACTCCCATGCTGGATTTAGGCTGGAGTGAAAGTGATGCATTTGATTTCTCTGCTCACTTTGGAAAGTACCAAGCTCCATGCATATACGCATTCGTCTAGAATGATCAAAACTCCTTTTAATTCTTCCCCCGGATTTCTTATCGGCTGAACATACTTGCACAAATACATATAAACATGTGTGTACTTATGTGCATGCATGAATACATTCCATATATAGATGTATAACGCATCTATGCATGCATGTATGTAGATGTATGCACAATTTTGCACATGTGTGGAAGTGTCTTGTGTCTTGACATGATCGGAGTTGTTTTTACTTTAGGAACTGATGACGATGGTTTGGTGATTGAGGAAGGTCTACTATCAAAAGCCGATACAAAACTGAGAAATCTTGTTGGTCAGGCATCAGCATCAGTAAGTCCTAGTCCTGCCGTTGGCGACCTCTTGACCTTTGCATAGGTATTAACTACCTGATAGAGTCACTGCCGATTTGAATTTGTGTTAGCGGTAGATGGTGTTATAATCTGCATTGCTTGTGCAACTCTTGAGTAATTTACTTTTGAATTAATTCTAATGCATGTGAATGTGTAAGTAATTTAAGTAACACTGAGTAATTAACTGACTACTTACACACCAATGATGCCACCTATTTTATGTATGACAGGTCTGCTAAGGATGTGTCTATGGCTGTATGTACATTCATAGTTGAAAATTTCAGAATCGCATGCAGATTATTTAGCAATTCAGCATCTTTTAGATGTGCTATGTGGATTTATATTCTGCTAGGAATATAAGCTGGTGATAACCGGACACAGCCTTGGAGCGGGTGTGGCCTCCGTTCTCAGCATGCTTCTGTATCAGCGGGAAGAGTTTCAGAGCTTACAGTGTTTCGCTTTCTCTCCACCCGGTGGTCTTCTCAGGTTATTCTTCTCTTTAGTATAGTAAACAATTAATTTAAGGTGCCCTTGTAATGGCAACAGTCTGTGTTACCGCACCATACAAATTGTTGCTCCACTAGTACCCAGGACCAATGCCCCTCCGTTCTGAACAGAAGGGGTTGCTCATGGTCCCATTCGCACAAACTGCAACGATGCAGAATAAAGCCTTTTCTGTGGTCGGCCCAGTTGTCTGGAATGGGCTCCCACACGAGCTACGTCTACTTTCTGGGGTTATTACTGAAGCATTTTTATTAAACTGAAAACTGTTCTTTTTTGCCATGCTAGAGTCGGGAGCGCTTCTGAGTAGTCCCCTTTAAGAAGCGCTATATAAATTCTTAAATGAATGAATGAATGAATATAAAAATTTGTCATATCGTGCTTGAATATTGTTGTAAAATCTATGGTTTAAAGTCCGTTGTTTGTTTCGTGTTTTAGTTTGTCGGCTGCCGCTTATTCCGAGAAGTTCGTGTTTTCTGTGGTGTTGGGCGACGATCTGGTTGCCAGACTCGGTGTCTACACGGTGTTTGATCTGAAATATAAAGTCCTAAAGATACTGCGAAACTGCGATATTCCTAAGGTATTGTCACAAATCATTCTTCATAAATTTGTTGTTATTGCTCATGTACCCAGGTAGAAATTAATCCTCGAGAACAAAAACATTGGATCTGAGGTTGAAAATCGCCAGTGTAAATCAGGTCTTGGTTAAGTTTCACAGCAATGTAGATAATGTGCCTCTGAATGCATTGACGTTTGTGGCATTTAACACAGATGGAAAACGTTGGGAAAGAGAATGAGGTTCATGTCTACCTCCAGAGACAGCTGAAATGCAACAGCCAAACTTAGAGAAATATTCTGCTTCCTCGGCTTTTAAAAGACCAAGGGTTTCAAAGGCTATATGGAGCAACAAATCATAAGATGACTGATTGATACTAAAGCTGCTTTCGTTGCTCACAAGAACAGTGCAAACTGATAATTTCTTAAACTTTAATGTACGGTCTAGGCACCAGGTTATAAAATTGTAATTGTGGTCGCAGAAGCAAATTTATGTAGCACCACTCAAAGAGACTTATCAGTGGTTGCTTCCAACCTCACAAAGTGCAATATGGTCGATCAGAATGAAGTAGATAAGACGAAGTCTGAAATAATGAACAGTAAAGTTATGTACGTGTTATGTGTACGACTTCAGAGCAGAACAGCTGTTGGTTAATGTATTAATTGGGCACCACCACTGCTCCCACTTTTGGAATGCCAGTCCCAAGCGTGGATAAAGGAGGAGGGCGACGCTAATGATCTTTGTTATCACACAGTGCCGTTAAACTGAAACAACCAACCAACTTTAGATTAACCGTTCGTAATGTATAGATCTTGTAACTCCAAGTCTCTCTGCTTCAATGTGATAAAATTGTCATTCTATACATTACGTTACGTTTTTATTTACAGCACGCAATTGTTGGTGGCTGGCTGCAAGAGAAATTGTTCGCATTGTTTGGTAAAAAGACTCGGCAAACAATTGACAGCTGTACTCCAAGTTTACCGACCTGGGCCAATGACGAGAATGCGACTACGGCTGTAACTTGTTACCAGGTCTGGTCTATAGAGCTCTAGGCTTTCGAAATAAGCTATTAATTAAATTCTAACTGGTAATCCCTCATCCTCATTTTATTGTCTCAAAACCTATTTCTTCTCTCATGGCCTTGAGCACTGGGAGCGCCTCTGAACGGATCACTATTAGAGGCACATTATAAATGTTTTAATACATTTCAATATTGTTTTCAATAAACTATTGGAATTGATTTGCTGATTGAATATGAGGTAGTTTACCGACCTGGGCCAATGACGAGAATGCGACTACGGCTGTAACTTGTTACCAGGTCTGGTCTATAGAGCTCTAGGCTTTCGAAATAAGCTATTAATTAAATAGCTATAAGTAAAAATATACTCCGACCTCTTTCAGTCTCCTTGCATCGTTGAATTCGCACAGATTTGATCTTCTAGTTTTCCACATATTAGAACAGCTATGGCTCGGTCATAGTCTTATCTCAACTGGTCCCTTTCTTTGAATGTCTCCATCTACTCGGTCTCAAATTCTAACTGGTAATCCCTCATCCTCATTTTATTGTCTCAAAACCTATTTCTTCTCTCATGGCCTTGAGCACTGGGAGCGCCTCTGAACGGATCACTATTAGAGGCACATTATAAATGTTTTAATACATTTCAATATTGTTTTCAATAAACTATTGGAATTGATTTGCTGATTGAATATGAGGTAGTCAGTGATGCTATCATATCAGAGATGATTATTATTAATGTAATTAAAAACATATTTTGCACCCTGTGACGTGGTGTTATATAATGTCCAATTGTCCATGGGGACTAAATGGGTCCTTTCACTCGCTCTGCGACAACGCAGAGCCGTTCCATCTCTGTGGTTGGTCCAACAACCTGGAATGGGGGCCTCCCTTGAAATAGACAACACTCCCAAACTGTTCTCAGTTCCTAAACTGCTCTCAGTTTTACAAACAGTTGGCAACTGCTTTTTTACTTGATCTCGGCCGGGAGCGCCTCTGAGTAGGATATAAATTCTGATTTATTGATAATAAAAGTAATAAATTATATTCCTGCTTATTCTACGTATTGTACGCATATATTTATTAGAAACATCTGCAGGAAGCGATTGACAGCACGCTGGCCGAGCAAGAGAAACACAGTCGACTGTATTTGCCCGGTTGTGTCCTACATATCGCAGAATCCACTGCTACATGGTTGGTACTTTTATATGTTTTCCATTGACTTACGTACATAAATCATCTTCCACTGATGTATTTCTCCAAGTGTTAGCCATTCCTCAGACACATTGCCTTGCATTACCTTGCCTTGATATTCTCTCTATGGTCAATCGATATTCATTTATTCATAAATTATGGCAATCAATATTCATTTATTCATAAATATGTCAATCAATATTCATTTATTCATAAATTATGTCAATCAATATTCATTTATGAATAAATTATGTCGATCAATATTAATTTATTCATAAATTATACTACCATAGTCTATTTTTTTCATGGAACCAATAACAAATTGAATCGCATTCAAAGCTGAAGTGATTTCAAACTATTTCTTGTACAGTTGGCTACCGCGACGAGCGAAGACGTACACGCCGCACTGGTGCAGTCGCGACGCACCCGTCTTCAACGAAATTATTCTCAGTCCAAACGTCGTATATCATCACAGTCCGCACACTCTGCTCAGAGTACTCGACTCCCTTGTTGAAGACAATAAACAATAGCGGCCCAGACGAGTAGGATTTATTTGACTTCTAGACTTGTCTTAAACTGATTGGTATGTTGCAGTGCCTCTGTTTAGCAATGACTCGAGTCAAGTTTGGCGATGACTCGAGTCGAGTTTGGCGATGACTCGAGTCGAGTTTGGCAATGACTCGAGTCAAGTTTAGCAATGACTCGAGTCAAGTTTGGCAATGACTCGAGTCAAGTTTAGTGATGACTCGAGTCAAGTTTAGCAATGACTAGAGTCAACTTGTTATTGAAAAGGGTTTCATTACCTGGCGTATGTTTTGCCGAGTTTAGGAAATGTGTACTGATGCAGTACTTGAAGTTGTCTCATCTGATGAAGCAGTCATTCCTGTTGTTCTGCTAGTATACTAGTAGTATGTTCGAGTTGCATTGTTAAGTTGAACAGTATCCTTGATGCAATTAATTCTCATTATAGTATGAACTTTTGCAGGGTATTTCTGCTGATATTTTATATTTATGGACTGACAATTCAGTATAGCTTTCGCTTTTGATGTCTGTATGCAAATTTTGGTATTTTGCTGTTTCTGTGCTTGCTTGGCAAGTCAGGCAATCTGGGTGATTTTATACTCACGTTTTCACTTATTATTAATCTATTTATTTTATTAATTTTTTCTTACAAGTTTTTTCTCGTTTTCATATTAGAATCTTTTTTTGTAAATTTGTTGAAATGCTAACCGGTTTATTTTATTATTTTCATTATGCACTTACTAGGTAATTTTGAATTAAATGTTACAGTGTAACTCCTGTACTCTGTAAAATATGTTATCAATTTTATTCTGTTTGAGCTGGACTCTTATTACACACATGAAATTTAGTTTGAAATTGTCAGGTTTTTGGTTTGTTTGTGTGGTGGCCATTTGTTAACCCTTTAATCACGAGCTGGCCTGTTCTTAAAGGGTTGAAGATTGCAGCCCTTTCGAGTTTCAGTCTTTAGACCATGAAGTCCCATGTCATCCCATTGGCCCGTCATATGAATTTCACAATATTGAACGATGTAACCTATATGCTGGAATGGTAATAAGTTAGTACTTTTGAATAAATGGTTTAATTTAAAGCTCCATATTTTTTTAACTGGTGTTTTAAACCATTGCTACTCGTTATGCCATTACCGGTACTTTGGTTTTTTTTCTAAACAACCTGCTTCTTTTCTACAGTTTTACTTAGAAAGCCAAATGCCAGGCTCAATCCAGCATATAAGCAAGTTAGACAGGCATTTTTGTGATGTTTATCAATCTGCAATGTATAACCCGAGTACTAGAACTTTTAAACACTTGCATATCTAGGCTTAAAACTCAAGACCTTCAGCGCTAGAGTGGCCTAGTGTGATGTACTGTACCGTAGTTTATCAACGCCATAATGGGGTTAGGCCAATCTGGTGCTCAATGGTTCAATTTGCTAGAGCTTTTTTACCATTTCTGCAACTGCATTGGATTACATTTGTCTTTTCATTGTTCAAGCAATCGTTTCTCCTGTGAGAGTCTCATTTTATTGCATGATATTCTACAATATTGTAAATTAATTTCAGTTTGTTGTTCTGAATAACTCTTGCACATAACATTTTGGTGTTTTTGATTATAATTCTTAGACCTTTTATTGTAGATTAGGTTCAAAGATTCTGAGCACCAGCTAGTGAATTTCTCATTTTATTTCACGATATTCTACAATATTGCAAATTAATTTCAGTTTGTTGTTCTGAATAACTTGCACATAACAATTTGGTGTTTTTGATTATAATTCTTAGACCTTTTATTGTAGATTAGGTTAAAAGATTCTGAGCACCAACTAGTTGCGTGCATTTGAATCTGTCCTGACAATACTCATAACACTTCAAATCCACCAAACTAAAAGTGATGCTTTCATTCTACCAAATAAGAGTGCACTGAAAAATGCTTTTATTCAAAAGACAAGAGAATCACTATAATCCAGTTATAGACACACTAAAACCAAGACAAAATTTCATACATGTATCGACAAAACTTGACATACGAAACAAAAACAAAAATTAACTAAAACGAAGACACTCTTCCTCGCTCAATTTTTTTCGGTACAAATATTTACTCAACGCTTCAATTCTACCAAAATAAAAGTAGTAATGCTTTCATTCTACCAAAAACAAAACAACACAAGAGAAGTCACACTGAAAAATGCTTTTATTCAAAAGACAAGAGAATCACTATAATCCTGTTATAAACACACTAAAACCAAGACAAAATTTCATACATATATCGACGACAAAACATGACATACGAAACAAAAACAAAAATTAACTAAAACGAAGACACTCTTCCTCGCTCAATTTTTTTCCGTACTGTGGTAACTTTTTTGAACAGATCAGGTGGAGACTCATGCCAAGTTGAGATCAAATCCTGCACAAAGTCATTGTAATTCAGATTCAATTCGTCAGAGCAACATCATTAGGATAAAATTTAGCTCCGTGCATCAGTGTTCATAAAAATGAGATTTAAAAAAACATTTACCAATGATAGCTTTTTGCATCAATGGTCGTAAAAATAAGGCTAATCATTGAGCTTCTTGCAGCAATGATCGTCAAAATGAGATAGGCCAATGTGCATCAATAATGTTCATAAAAAATGAGAAAAGGTCAATGAAAACCGTTTAAATCAGCTTTTTCAAGTCCTGCAACAGCGATAAGAAGAATAAACGAACTAATTTCCACGTGTTACACTGATATGGACACAGAAATAACGATTAAATAACGTACATATTAAAAAGAAGTTCACTGTCAGTAAAAACTAGTTCGCTACTTGAACCATTCGATAGAGACGAATAAAATCGGTCAAACAGCATGAAACTTAAACAACTACACGGCTATTTCTAGCACCTACAACGCGTTACGTCTATGGCCCATCGAGGAGAGGATCGAAGCCATTCACTCGCAGTTCGTCGCCATGGAGTTCGCCGCCGTGGAATCCGTCGCCATGGAGCCCGTTCCACATAGCTTTCATAGCGTTCTTCCCGGCTGCCAGTGTCGACGCCACAACACCCTCCACTTTACCCTCTTCCTCCTCGTCTTTACCCTCCTCGTCTTTACCCTCCTCCTTAACACCATTCTCCTTAACACCATTCTCAACACCATTCTCCTTAACACCATTCTCCTTCGCCATGACATTGCCATTCGTAACCCACATAGCTTTCATAGCGTTCTTCCCGGCTGCCAGTGTCGACGCCACAACACCCTCCACTTTACCCTCTTCCTCCTCTTTACCCTCCTCGTCTTTACCCTCCTCCTTAACACCATTCTCCTTAACACCATTCTCCTTAACACCATTCTCCTTTGCCACGACATTGCCATTCGCAACCCGACTTCGAGTATGAACATCCTCATGCTTGTACTCGAGCAACATGTGGTTGATCGGGGCCAACCCGATGCACGCACGCAGCACGTTCTCGATGCACGCCCTCTGTCGGAACAGCGCGTTGACGAGCGGCGTTCCATCCGGCACAATCGGCGCCTTCACCAGGTAGCTCAGGATCGACAGCACGCTGTTGAACTGCTGGTACTTGGGTTCCTTGTCCGTACGGAACGAGATCCGCTGGCAAACCTCGGCTAGGATGACTAGGTCGAGGATGATTGGAGCGGCGAGCAGCGAGTCCTCGCAGGTGTTGTGCATCGCTATCGTGCTCAGTCCGCCCATCATCAGCTCGCTCGTGTATTCGTCCATCGCGCGTTTGCTGTCGCCGACGTATGGTACGTATTTGATGACGATGCAGTGGTCGGGAACCTCGCCCGGCTTGTACAGGACCTGGTTCGACTCGACCATGTCGTCGATCACGCTGCTTTTCGTCACCTGAAAATTCATTTAATGGTTTCGTTTCTTAAAGAAAAGATTGTGTGGGTGTCGGCTACAGTGCCATCTACTGGCATTTTCCAAAAAAATAATTACGCTCTTCCACATAAGTTATCCATAATGTGTTAACAATGTTAATGCTACACTTCTCGGGTTTATGCTCACCTCCAACCAAATATTTGAGTAGATGCATCAGCTATTTGTGTACCAAACAAGAATTGATTATGGCAACTCCAATGCAAAAGATTGAAATTCTTATTACTTAAACTGCCATAAAATTGCTAGTACGAAATACCAATAGGTCGTCTGATTGGAGATGTATACAAACGACCCAACACAATATGACTGACCGACGACTGTTATCAAAAGCTATAAGTTGCATAGATCTGCATACTAATTGCATATAATTTATACACATCTGCATACTAATTGCATATATCTGCATACTAATTGCATATATTTGCATATTAATTGCATATATCTGCATACTAATTGCATATATCTGCATATTAATTGCATAGACCTGCTGTTAAGAATTATTTTGCCCTTGCAATAATCAAAAAATCAATTACACAGAGCAATAAATTCTTTCATATCGAGCATTTCAACCGACCTCTTTTGACTTGAACTGTTGTGGAGCTGACAAGTTTCTTCCGTCGTTGTTTCCCAGATGGTTATAACTAACAATCGACGTTGGCTTGATCCCAGAACTGACGAGGAAATCGACAAGGACTGACTTGACCTTTGTCTGACCCGATTTGAAGTCGTCTCCACCAATGAACACTCTGTGCTGCTGGGCCAGTTCAACTACACCTGGCACAAAGGTGTTCTGCGGACTACCATTGATGTACGTTACACCTTCGAGGATGGATGCCACAGCAAACACGGTTGACTGCGATACTTCCTCGTCATTGTTCTTGATCGACTTTAGCAGATTCTCAGCCGTGTCGTTCAGACCGTCACGGACATCACAGAAGCGCTCCGTGTTGGCCGTCCAGAGAACAATGACCTTGTCCAGTTTCTTCGTCTCCTTGAAGTCTTGGATGTCCTCGCGAATCTTTTCCACGTGGTCCCACTTGGAATCGCCCGGAATGACGTTGTCGGCGCGGTCGGCCTGATTGGCGGCGATGAAGTCAGGGTAGTAGATGGAAGGACGGGGCTTCAGCTTTTCCATGTGCGGCTTCAGCTTCGCCTGGAGATTGTAGTCGAGGACGCGTGCACGCTCCATCGATTCCGCCAGGTTGGAGCTGGAGACGTCCCATCCTAAGAATCGGTTTTTAATCATTTTTAATTAGTTTTATTGTTGTTGAGCAATTGCTTTGAACTCTAATTTTTAACAACATACTGATTGCATAGATCTGCATACTAACTGCATAGATCTGCATACTAACTGCATATATCTGCATACTAGCTGCATAGATTTGCATACTAACTGCATAGATCTGCATACTAGCTGCATAGATCTGCATACTAACTGCATAGATCTGCACAGATCTGAATAGATCTGTATACTAAATGCATAGACCTGCATAATAATTGCATAGATCTGGATACTAGATCTGAAGTCTCGGATGCCCTATTTTATCGATTGTTCAGATTATATTGTGAAGTACCAGACAATAGCTTTTATAACCGACAGAACAGTTGGCCAAGCATCGCCATTAGTCCAAGGCGATAGTGGCTTGGATTCATACAACCCACATTTGCTTTTAGTATTCCTTTTGGAATGGGTCACGAATGTCTCTTGAGTAAAGTCCTGGAAGGGGAGCTATATAAATTCTGATCAATTGACCGATAAGGTGCTACACAGAATAACACTGAAATACATATGCGCATACATTAATGCGTGCTGTACAAGAAAGTATGTTCACATGTTTCTGTAACATGATTCATTTACCATGGATAAATATTTTCATATATGCATACATACATATACAGTTATACACATACAATGCTGCTTGCAGGATGCTTTTTAGGCATGTGATTATTGAAAGCAACTGTTATGCATGGCCAAGGGATGTTATGACGTACAATGATTTAAACAATTATACTAATTTGGATAAACAATCCCTCGGCGGGCAGACCCATTAGATCTCCAGTCAGTTCTTGCTGACGACATATACCACCAAAGTATAATAAAGCTGCTGGTACTGTGTGAAATGGGAGAACTATTAAATTTGAAATGGAAACAGGAACAAAGAACAGCAGAAATTAAACCCGTTAGATAAATGGTCATTGGCGCAACCATTCCACTTTTACACTGCAAGTTTACACACAACCCAGTTTTTTTAATACATTGTATACTGAATGTAGTCCAAATGTGTGTGTGTGTGTGTGTGCATGTGTGCATGTGTGATCATATATATGTGTGTGTGTGTGTGTGTGTAGTGTGTTAATGTGTGTGTGTAGTGTGTAAATGTGTGTGTGCGTGTGCGTGTGCGTGTGTGTGTGTATGTACCAACACACTCAAGGCCACAGTTACTCCACTCTAGCCCAGTACTTGCAAACCCTAAGAGTGCCCCTGCCACACAGCCACACATTACTCACCTTACCACACCTATTTAGAAAAGCTACAGGCGTAGTGTTACTGTAGATCATTAATCAGAAGATCAGAATTTCGTATTTCAAAATTGGTTCCTTATCAGTAATACATACAAGATAAAGTCTTTAGTAAAGAATAAAGAATTTTTTATGAATTATAAAAATAGTACATTTTACAAATTTAAAGAATTTAAATCCACCTGTACTTTGCATTGCACTTAAAATAGCTGGATGCAATTAGCGGTACTCATTAACCCTTTGAACCCGGAGCTCCCGCAATTCTATGGACAACGGGCCGGAAAACCAGGCCCGTCGGTTCAAAGGGTTTAAATAGATTTCTTTAAAAATCCATATTAGGAGAGGACAAAGCAAAATAGCAGCAGCTGCTAGTGTTCCATTATCAGCTAGTCTCCATGCAAGCAAATATAAAATGTAGTGAATGGTTGACCAATTACTGAGGGAAGAGCTGCTCTTATCTTAACCCCCTCCTTCGTTATAGGTTTCCATTCTCCATGGCTGTTCTTACATCTTCATCTCTCATCAAAACTTCTAAACTGATTTCTTGCTTGGGGTACTGACACTGGGAGCATGACGGAATGGCCAATGTTGTAAACGGTGCTATAGAAGTTACCAATTGAATTACATTAATTACATTAAAACAGGCATGAGCCTTTCCCATGGTATTCAATAGATGCTGTGGCTCTGACAATATTTCTCTAAGGCTTATTTAATTACAATTAGAATTTTTATAAAACATCGAGGCATAGGTCCACTAACGATGACAGTCATTGACCCGACATACAGTAAATTTAATTCTGAACTGAATTTTTAATTCAAATCGACATAAGTAATTCGCTTACCGTCAAACTCGATATCATTAGGATCGACCATTGGCAGCAGGTCCTTGAGGGGGACATAAACCCCTTCTCCCGTCTTCGGGTCGCACCCCAGAAGCACTGTCGACGCCTGCGTCAGGGACCCATAGTAGTTGGGCACCTTCACACCGTCCTTCGTGTTCCAATTAATGTTCAGCTTGTTGGCGAGAACAGCGGCAGTAACGGTAGACCCGTTATTTCCGCCCCATCCGACCAGCATCATGCCGAGTTTCGGCACCCGGCGTTCCGTACGGAAGTTGTAGGTCATTTCTTTGGGAGTGACCACCAACTTTCCCTTCTCCTCCTCCGTCACTTCGGTCGTCTCGTATGTGTACCTTGCCTCGATGTGATCGTCCGTGTAGCGGACATTCTCACTTTTCACCTCGATTTTCTCCATCGTTGAGATTAGTGTTGATGATGATGATGATGACAGTAAGAGATATTCGTTCAATCAGTAAGATTTCTTGCACTGAAGGAAGTATACGTTCGGGCTCTTATTTATACCGTCCGGTATAGCAGTAAACAACGTATTATTTACTCGGGATTCGTAACAAACAAGTGCGCAGGGTAGTTTTCCTGAACAGAACTAATAGATTCGGATGGTTGGCTGCGGTCAAGCCGGCTTTTAAAATGCGGGCTGACCATGCAGAGGCTGGCCGCGTGCCAGCCGCATGGCCAATGTTTACGATGAGCCCGCGGCTTACGCTGCCCCGCCCTCAAGCCCGTCAATCAAAACTATGGAAAGCCATCGACGAAATAATTACTGTTACTGTGGTCTCGCATAAAATACTCTAAAACATTAAAATTCAATCGTTCTGTACTACGTTTTCTTTAGCTGTCCTTATTCAATTCCAGTTTATTAGTCGTAGCATCTTCATGCCATGCAAGTAATTAATCTTTTAGCATTAGGGTACGTTATTCGTAGGCTATTTGTTGGTAAAATTCCCGTAAACCGGTAGTCATTCATGATTATTTATAAAAGTGGGATTTTTCCACATGGTTTCTACCAGATCAGCGACTGATCACGTGCTCGTTTGTCCGATGTTGTGTCTGTTGCTAGCTGGCAGTCTGTTGTCTCCAATGGTGTATTCCAGAAAGATCGGGAAGTAGGCCTGGAGCACTGCACTTGCTGCCTCATTCCTTGTGGACCAATAGCCTACAAGTCAATAGCTGGACACTGAATACTCACCAGTGGCACGTGCAAAGCTGATTCGACCTGGAGCACAGTGACCTTTGCCGTCCTCAATGTCATAGATAGATGTATAGACTGTATACCAAGGATCTTGGGTGTATACAGAGAAGAAAACTCAGCTAATGTTTGCACTCTGACAGTTCCAGCCTTCAGCCTGGATAAATAAGAGGGAGACTAGGCTATCTTTGTTATGGAACAACCTAGAGGCCTAGACTACCTCTAAATATCCGTAACTTTAGGCCTAAGCTACTATATCTTCTCATGGTTCAAGCGTGTGTTATGAGCACACACTTTAGCACCTAGGCCTATAATAGGTCTATCATCGTCGTTAATTACGTTAGTTAAGTTTGTTAAACTTGTTCATTTTTATTGCTTAAGCTTAGTCATTGTCGAACCAAGAGGTTGGGTTTCCCTTATATTTTGCTCACGTAAAGATTCTGTAATCTTCAATTTTTCTCCAAAGATAGGCCAAATAGACCCTTTTAGCGGGACTTTGTCCATTTGGTAGACCTGTTGCTCCCAATTACTCATTGCGACATTGTCTCCTGTGACTGCTACTTATTAGTTTTGACATATTTATTGGTTCACAAACCTTAATTTCTCAAATTTTTCTCAGGCCTAGCCTACTGCCTATAGGCCTAGCTGAATGGCGCCAAGTGTCAATTCAGGGGTTGCAACAAAAAGGGACATAGGCTATTAAGTAGATTACGAAGTTTTAGCAACTTCATTTTATTTGGGTAACAGCCCGCTATTCCGAGGGTTCACTATTCCGAAGGTCCACTATTCCGAATATCAGCTAGGCCTATATTTTGTTTGTTATCCTTGGTGGTTAAGGTTAGGGTGGGTTAGAGTTACGGTTGGGTTAGGGTGGATTAGGGTTGGGGTTATGGTGGTTAGGGATGGGGTTAAGGTGGGTTAGGGTTGGGGTGAGTTAGGGTCAGGGTTAGAACTAGGTTCAGGGTTAGGGTGGGTTAGGGTTTGGGTTAGCCTAGGGTTTGGGTTGGAGTGGGCTAGGATTAGGTTTAGGGTTAGAGTTAGGTGTAGGGTTCGGAATAGTGGACCTTCGGAATAGTGGACCCTCGGAATAGTGGACCCAAACCGTTTATTTGTTTGGCATATGAAGGAGGGTGGCTATTCCTCTGAATCCTCTCCCTCGCAGTCTTACCTTCCCACCGACAGTCATTGTAGGCCTACTCATTACAACTGAGTTGGCTGGGGGTGATGATTGTGGAAAAATTTCGAACCGCAGTTCTGAAACCCAGACTTTTTGATTGATTTATTCAGTTTAAAACGACACTGTGTGGTAGAAAAGTTCATTAGCGTCGCCCTCCTCCTTTATCCAGACTTGGGCCTGGTATTTCTAACGATCGAGAAGAGGCGCAGTTTCCGTCCAGAGACTTCTCGATTGCTCTATAAATTATAATCTATAGGCTACCCACTGGACTTTAGCCTGCATTGTGTCTGGAAAGAATCGGCGGTCGCCTCTATCAAGGGCAGATGCAAATGTGGGTCACGCGCCGTGAGAAGATGGTTAAAAATAGACACGCGCTAGCTCGTCGCGTCGCGTAGTAGCCAAGCGGGCGCTGGTGCGTAAACAGTCTGGGTCAATGAAAATAATCCAACATGGTGTTGTTGTGTTCCTCATAACCTTGTTGACCTCTGTGCTCTGTTATAGTCTATAGAGGCCCTAGAAGATTCTGCATCGTTTATTATAGTGAAGCTTACACGCTTTCTGTGCGGGTAATATATTGTTAGCCTACCGTACGCAAAGACGTAGGGCCTATGCAATAGACCCCTAGCGCCTACAGTTGTCCATAGAAACTGTTCGCAAATTTTCCTGCGCTTGCCATTAGTTACACTACCCAAATTTGATATGTCGGTTATGTAAACTAGGCCTTTGCAGGGGGGTGTCACAATAGAGTATTCCCCTTAACAATCGTCTCCTCCCAGATGCAGATAAGTTGAAAAATCATTTTCATGTGTTTATTTTTGCAATTGATTCTCCGTTTGCTTTGTTTTGGGGAAATTGAGCATTGCCACTAACAGTTGTGTTTATTCCTACTAGCTAAAAATTATTTAGAACACATAAGAAGCCAGTCCCGGAGCAAGTCTAGCCATAAAGCTAAATTAGATTTAGTTTATTGGAAAAATAGGAAGTTTAGTGAGCATTGCATAATTTGACGATATTCGTATAGGCCCTACATGTTCAGCTAACTAGCCTTCCGGATGTCAATTACGACATTTTCGGTTTTCATCAATTGATGATTTGATGACTCTTAGTCTCCCAATGAGATAGGCCTAGCCCAGTGGCGGCTCTAGGTTTTTCCAACAGGGGGGCAATGGGGGGGCAAAGGGACGTTATGGGGGGTCAGCTTAAAGCCTGGCCTATAAAAACCTATTGCACAACATACATGAATCCACACAGAAGGGCACTGAAAAGTTATCTTTCGTAGCGACGGTAGCGACAACCTTAAGCTATACACATAAATATCAATTTTGAAAACAGAATAACTTAATTTACAATTCAAACATCAATTAGACACAATACATGTATGTACATACAGTTAATGAAGAGCAAGTTTACGATTGTTGTGCCTCGAATCAAACTCGTCCACAAAAGCATCCATATTAATTGATTCTGCACGAACAGATTCAATTGACGGCATTGCTAAACTACTTAACCGAACATCAGACATGGTACTTCGCAGATATGTTTCAGGCAGCCCTGAAATCTCAAATACTAACGAACCACAACTCACGTGATTGCCGGTCCTCAAGTATACATTATTACATTCTGACTACTCCATATATGGGGAACCTCAAATGGCAGAACTCCTACAAACTGTCAGTGATTATATTATAAGCTTACCTAATTACTATAATTTTATTTAGGCGGGGTGTAGGTCAGCGTCGAGGCCATACAATAGTAAGGCAAATGTTAGTTATAGTAAGGGGTACAGTTAAGTATTTCGATTGACAGTAGCTTTTGCTATGAAAAGCGTGTACATTTATATTTAACATAAAGGTAAAGCGATTTTCTGTAGCGGCCGTTTAATGGCCTCGGCTATCTTCATTTTGCAATGAAATGATCGAGTGAGAACCTGCACCACCGCTCGTTCGTTTAAATAAAAAAAACGATTACCACATTATACATATAGTTACCCACCTGAGATTCATCCAGATTTTCTACATTCGATTCAAAATCTATGATATCGTCGGGCAGTTCATCGTCCAACAGCGCGATCGAGCAACTCGTGCTCTCTGAAGTGACCACCACAGAGTCCAAAGTTAATGAAATGTCGGCAGAAGGTTCCTTTGTAACGCTAAACCTAGGCACAGATTCGTCTTCATTTCTAGCCCTCTTGTTCGGTTTACTGAACATTTGTCTAATATCACTCATTTTAAGTTATTCTTAACGAACACGTGAAAGTTCTGTAACCGACCGCGTGCGAATCAATCGCATGAAAGAAAGATTGACCGCAATGACCGGAACTTCCGGAAGAGCTTTAACGCAAATAAACCAACGATCCTAAATACATAGTTCATACCAAAGACTTACGAGCATGCCATTATTGACTAGATATATCATATATGAGCAAGTAAGTAAGTGTTGTGTGAGTAATAATTACTAACGCGAAAATATAATATTAATAAGTGAATCTTTAATTATGTCTAAGCAAATAACTTGAAATAAGTAAGCAGTATGTAACACATTTTGCAATAAATTGGACGCAAAAATCTGGGGGGGGCAACTGGGGGGCACGAGCTCAGCAAGGGGGGCAGCTGCCCCCCCTGGCCTCCCCTGTAGAGCCGCCACTGGCCTAGCCCTAGGTCCTGATCATTGAAACTAATTTTGTGGTGGGGCATGGCCGCATGGAATGATGGCAGTGACGTCCTCAAAAGCAAATGGCAGGACTGGTCTCTGAATCTTCCATGACCTCTTATAGCAATGCTTAGGCCTACATTTAGCCTAACTGTCTGTACTTTCGCATAGCTAGTTACGATAACAGACATTGTACCACTCTGCCGTAGACTAGTTAGTAGGCTACTTACTAGTACATAGGCGCAATCACGTCCTAAAAGTTGGGGGAACCATAATGAATCATGTCCAAAAAGTTGGGGGGGACCATAATAATAAAGTTAGGGGACCACGCAAAAGTTGGGGGGACGCGTCCCGTGGGTCCCATAGGGTGGTTGCGCCTATGACCCTATACTAGTCCAACTCTTGAACACTCGACGTCGACATACTGTAGGCCCACTTTGAATTGGCTATATACGGGCTTTACTTTACATGAGTCCCACGTGGAAGTAAGGATACTAATTGAACTCGTCATTAAGGACTCCCAAGGGTCCGGAGGTAATTGTGGGGCAACAGGAGAGCAATGGGCCTACACTAGTGAGAGGACTAGCCACCAGCCTCTCCCCCTACACCAAGACTAAGAAAATGAAGCCTGACAGTCTGTACCAGGGTCGGATCCAGAGGGCAATCCGGTCATGGCCGCCTTTTGACATTTACCCAGATCGTTTCCCCATTACTCAATGTGTCATGTGGAAGAAGGCATTGGAATTTGGAAATACATGATCATCTATTTCTTCTGCTATCCTTTGAATCCATGACATTGTCCTGTTGATGCTCTTCCCACAGTTCATAATTATCATGTTGAATAATTATTATGTTGGCCACACTTCCAGTTTGTAATGCTAAAGCCGAAAGAGCTTTCTCGAAAGTAGAGCAATCGTACAGCGACTTTCCAGAACACAATGGCAAGACCAACTTGATGCTCTGCTGATGTTGCAGGCTCACTGTGAAATAATACAAGATAACGAGTCTGTAACCAGTTATTTTGTCACTGGTGACCAGCGTTTATGGTTTACTCAATATAAACATCTCCAGGGGAAAGGCAAAGTTTTCACCCCAGAAGTGACATTTTGCCCTCATGAAATTCTACAAAATGAATATAGTTTTTAGTTACTTTTGCATTACTGAATTACTGTACCACACGATCTGTTGTAATATTAGGCTATACCATGAAATTATATACTATTATTATAATGATTATGATATTATTATTATAATAATGGATAGGCTACTACCATTTCATAATAAGTATAATTTATTGTTAAACTTTGTACAAACCCTTTTTTTATGAGACAGTCGTGGATTGCTGACCAGGACACAATTATTAGCAGAAATTGTTATAACTGGTAGGCCTACACAAATCAAGCAGGAACTGTCGAGCTACCAAAATATGGACGTCATGGCATGTAGTGATGATATTGTTTTACCAACAATGTTTAAAAAATGAAAAAATTAAATATGGCCGTTTGAAATTTGACAGATAGGCTATCACTGAACAGAAGCCATTTAGTTGTAAAAATTAGACCGCTTCCTCGTTAATTTAATTTAATTATCTATCAGCGAATCATTTTTTGAGTGTACGGCTGTCCATGCAATAATCAATCTTCATGAATACATTACACTCCCTGGTCACTCGGCGTCGCTTTCGAGTATGGCGCTCCAACGCGCGATCTCTCATCATCCTCTGAGTCAAGTCACGCCACGTCCCACTTTCGATCTGCCCTTAACCGGTTACCAAAGATGATAGCTTACACGTCGCTGTTCTAGGTTCGTCAAATTATTGCGCCTCGGTGTGACTCAGACACCCAAATTTAGTTTCCAGACTAGGCCTACTTAATTTTAAACCACATTGAAGACAGATTTGAAAATCAACCGTTGAATCGCGATGGATTGATTTGAGTAGGCGAGCGTGCGCGTTCGACCTCGGGAACGTTTCTAGGCCTATGCCCAGAATGAGAATTCCCCACCCCAGAAAAAGTGTTGTAGCCTATAGGCTACAACTAAAATCCTTTTTAAAACACGCTTCTCAAAGTTATCAATTTTCACCTCTCAAGGAATTTCTATGCCATCGAAAACAAATATTTAGCCAGACGTAGTGGAAATCCATCCGATGTAATTCGGTAGCGGCAACCTATATCTGCAGGTAATATCAAGGTCGTTCAGCGTGTTATTTGACCTTGACATCCTTTTCCGCATAGAGGGGGGGGGGGGGCATCGCGTATTTGAATGACATGTGGCCTACTCAGTTCTAACAGTCCACGTGTGGGTCGAGAAAATCAGTGTATTTGTGGGGCAGGAGTGGTGCAGCAGCATAATATTATTACTGTTTTAAAATATGTGGGCCAATCGAGCCACTATATATACCTGTCTGCCTGCTTGCTTGTCTGTCTGTCTGCCTGCCTGCAAGAGGCTGACTGGCTGTGTGATTGTCTGATTGATTATGGGCCCACATAAAGCATCAGCAGCTGCTGTTACCAACGCATTCGTTCGTTCGTTCATTCATCAATCAATCAACAACTAACTATAGGCCTACTTAATCAATCAGTTATTGTATTAATCTATTCATGTATTAATTTCTTTTTATTCACAAATTAGCTTAATTATGAAGTAAATAATTTACGAATGAATGTACGAACGTACGGCTAAATGATCGAGCAAGCAAAAATCATAAAATTAATTCGTTCTTTCTGTCATTCAGTCAATGTTTCCAGTGTGACTCTTTCCAAGATTCAGTGTCTTACATGACACATATTACGCTATTAGATCCTAAGACTACGTCTGCAACAATACGCCTATAAACTTTTAATAGGTCATTCGAAGCAGATATCGAAACGAATAGACGACCCCAAAGGTCGAGGTGTTTGCAGTGCTCAAGAGTCAGACGACTGCAAATTTATCAATACAAAATAGGATGCGCTGTAGGCTACGCATAGTAGCCTACTATAAGCAGGTGCAAGATGTCGCTAGTGTGTAGAGTCGTATAAGTGGCACTTTTGTCACACGGTCAAACTGATTGCTGTTGACAAAAGTCGTTAGTATCGCGGTTCACTGGAAGGCCACCGTGAAACGCCTCACGATGAGCTCTTCTTCAGCGTTGCCCTACTATTATATAGGCTATATTGAGTGCTGACTACATTGGTCCAGATAAGCATTTTTGCAGCGCTCTTAGCAGGATGTACGCCTTTGAAGAGGGAAACACCTCACACTACTATGTGTTCAGGTGGTCTGGTGATATAGACACAGGTTACTAAACGACCTATATGAATTGTGAATTTACTGGGCCTCCTGCTCGAATGAACGGACGAATTAATCAATTCTGCCTGTCTATAGGCCTAAATACTATGCCCTACATGACATTGTAGGCCAACATGTAACTCTGGATCAAAATTAATTTCCTCCAGTGTTTTCACAAATAATAATCTAATCCATTTCAATTAAATAATTAATTAGCCTACAGCCTTCAAGGGATTATAATATGGACTCAAGGAAAATGACTTCGCGGAATCTAGCAGTCTTGCAGAATTGAGCCATTTACCGTGTAGCTAATAACCTATTGTCTGTAGTAGCCAGGGTGAGAATTGCCGGAGGGTTGGGGGGTTTCAACCTCCCAGTCTTTCTTAGAGCCCCATGTTAAAGTCTGTTTTTCACACCCCGATTCCAAGTGGATAATGATCCAACCCCCAGTTATTTTTCCACAATTCTTACACTGGTAGTAGGCCTATAATTAGCCTATGCCTATGGGCCTAATTAGATTTTGTCTGTTCTGCCTGCACAATGTGAGTACAAAAAGTTCTGATTTCTTATTAATTATATGATGAAAACTTCAAAATGCCTGAAGTATCCCGTTATGCCCCACTCTCCCCTAGATATCTTTGAAACTTAATGCGATCTAAGAGTTCAACATCTCGCCTACTTTAAGGATGTTCTAATAAATTATATTGTCTTTCAAAGTTCAACGTCTATTTTTAAACGTACTGTCGATTGTCGCTAAACGGTGCGCCATCTAGGCCTACTTTAAAGTGTTTTTTAAAGAGGCTGACGACTGTTAGGATACTAAACTTGAGGAGTTATATTGTGCGCAAAAAAGGCAAAAATGAATGCCTTTAACCCCTCGAACGTGTCCTACAGTATCGAACTTCAGCACTTAGCAGCTGCGCAAACAAGGGCCGGTGTCGCGTGACAGAGTCTAGGGGAGAATGTCCAGCATTGGGACAAATTTTACATTTTATGGCATACAATCTGTGTTATTTGTAGTACTTGTATATTGTTGATATAGTCCGAAACAGCAATGTTTCATGAACCTAAAATGATTTTATTGCATTTTTAGCACAAAAATAAACCTCCCAAAATTAGAATTTTCCGTTGTGAAAAAATGTGTCCCAATTCAGGCCATAGCGTCCTGCATTGGGACAACGCATGTGGAGCATTGGGACACACAATAAATCTGGTTATAATCATATCTAATAGAGTACAATATATCATATTCCAGTTGACAATATCTAAACGAGTGACTAGAGTAGATTAAACAATAATATTATCAAAAAATTTAATCAATACGAGCAAGCTTCCGTTGACCCTGTCAATCATAATAAAAATTGGACTTACTGGTCAATTCCAAGTAAGTGCAATGTATCATATCTTTACCCATCTTGATAGCATTCTGTTTAACAAAATATACAGTAAAACAGTTTAAGCTTAATTTCTTATGATGAATTTCATGCATTGAGATTGTCCCAATGCAGGCCATCAGCACATGTCCCAATGCAGGCCATCTATGGCTATTTCTTTACTTTTCAACTATTAAAAAATGTACGCTGTAAATGACGTCAATATTTCACCGAATGCTTTGCAGTATACTTACCTGAATGGTTAACTGAAATTTCAGGCTAAATCTGCACTAAACATTTAATACACTGGTTGAGAATGCGTGAGTGAAAATTTACTTTCTTTACCTGAAAATGAAAATTTGCAATATTTTTGTCAAGCACGTTCTTCTTCGTGGCATAAGACGCGTGATCACTCGCAACGTCAAAAACGTTCGTTTGGTGGCGCCACACGATTTTATAAATACGCAGAAGGTTATGATATCACGCTGTCCCAATTCAGGACCTGTCCCAAAACTGGACATTCTCCCCTACTCCTAAAAGTCTTTCCCCGGAGACTTTATTTCGAAACATAACCCCCCCGGCGGATCTGTCCTAGAATAAATTCGCCCCCCCGGAGTCTCCCGGAGATTATATTCTTAAATAAAGTCTCCGGGTGAAGATAATATTGTTCTGCCTACAAAATAAAGTCTCCCCTTCATTGAATGTGAAATCGGCTACCGTCGCATAAAATTAGTAGACGAGCATATATCTAACCGTTAGTTTACGTTGCTAAATTATTTAACACGAACATATAGCCTAATTATATACTTTTACATTAAAAAATGGCTTCCAAATACAGATTTTCAGCCATGGGAGACTGTTTCTGGGGAGACTATGTATCGGGGTAGGGTGGGGGGGGAGGGTAGACTTTATATCGTGACACCAGCTATGATCGTCGCCGTAATGATCGCGCGCGGTTTTAAGATCGCGGTTTTGTGCGCGCGGTTCGTCAGTAAACCGTTTTAAAGTTAGGCCTACATGTATAATGTAGGCTATAATGCCGCTTCATGTGCCGAGATAAGGAAAAAGAAGTTAAAGGTTGATACTCCATAGCCTGCCACGGCTGCCTATTAGTCAAGTTTAAGAAATGCTCTTCTTCCCATGACAGTTTCACGACCCTTTGGAGTTTAAAAACAGACGCATTGAAGTAACTAATGAACTTTGGAGTCTAGTTCGGGCATCCTAAAGTCCAAGGGTTACGACTACACATGGACGACGCGCTTAAAAGTCCAGATAGAGACAGAGAGAAAGAAAGACATGCCTGAACTGTGTTAAAATGTAGCCGAGCCCTGAGGTCTTGGATAACCAGAAGTCTTGGACGCTGTTTTCGGAACTCATTTCTTCACACGGGAAGGCATTCACCATCAACATCTGGTAGTTGCCTTCGCTATCGTTTAATTCGTCGCCAACCTCCGTCCATCTTACTGAGGTCCAGGGTATTGTATTGCGTGTCTAATTGAACGGTGTGCCTCTATAGCCGAGTCTATAGCGTTTAACTATGCGTAGGCCTACTATGGTATTAGGAATTACGGGATCGATGATGCTTTTAGCTTTTTTGCGTGAGGTCTGTTAAAATTACCACTATATATCTATAAGCTACAAATAGAGAAGTTCATAGCATGTCAGGGCTGAAAGTGAGCCATGTCTTTTGGAGTCTGCAACCCGGCATTGATTTTCATGACCTGCTGGTGCCGGGTCTCAGCCGGGACACACGTAGGCCTATAACAATTTCGGGCAAAAAAGATACCAATTTAGGAAAAATGGAATGATTTTGGAAAATATTTGGCAAAAGAATAAAAAAATAGATGGTCAGAAATATTTTCGGCTCGAAGGCGTCGACTCGTCCGCCAAAGTCAGGCCCAGCAAATTTTCCAAACCACTTTCAGCCCTGTATAGCATGTGGAGCCTTGAAAACTGGCAAAGAGCCCGGAAATAGTATATGCCTTTAGGGACCACCGGCTCACAACACAATCGCCATCATTAGCCTGATGACAATCATCGGCAAAGCTATAGGCTGTAGCCTCAGTTTTTGCATTCCATTCCTTCGATTCAATATTTTCATAATAATTTTAATGCACGATGGCATAAATAATTTCTACAAATTCTGCTGTCACCTTTTCCCCTAGAATCTTTAACATCTCAACTGATAAATTGTGCATAATTATATCCTCCAACTGCCGTCTTGTATATTATTAAGCTATATGTAATTGCCTTCTCAACTTACTATCTTTAGAGCAAGACAGACTGAGCACAATGAGTCAGGGTCCGAAACCGGGTTTTAGCAAACGCTCCTTGGCCCTATATCTTGAGAGTTGTGAAATTATTAAAGGAGAGGTCAATCTGCTCTCAGACATAGACAGACCTTTTCTTATTTGAAGCCAAGTCATCATAATATAACCATCAGGCCTACATAGTATATCAGTAGCCAGGCGATGGTCAGGAATTGATAACTGTAAGATCACGTTCGTGATATAAATAGCACTGTAAGCATCTGCCGAAGTCGAGCAAGCGGAAGTGGCGTGACGGCCTCCATCATGTTGAAGCAAGATATATGTGACGCATGCTATAGGCTAAGATAAGGGTTGTATAGGGGGTCAGATGAGGCTCATGCTTGTGGGTTAATGAGAGTAGATATAGGCCCATATAATTAACATTTGGATGGTCCCCTTATCCCAGTCTGGAGTATAATCATGTCTTAAAATTACTCCCAAAGATGTTGCAACTCCTTAAACATCATTCTTCCTTAGCTATAGGTTATGATATTGCTTCAGCTAACACTTTTATACAGGATCCCTCACGTTCGATACTCTGTAAACTCCCAGGATCAAACCATGTGCAGACCTATTACGATATTGACATAATTATGGGTAAAAAATAGTAGGCCTATGCCGCATCTGGAGGTGGCCTTTATTGGATCACAAGTCCACAACAGGTGGAGGATGGATCTCACCCAATCAGTTCATTGAAAAAATGGACCGAGGTCGAGATTATATTGGAGCCATGTAGGAAAACGTTTACCTCTAACAGTTACGTTTATACTCCATTGGTACACTTGAATGGTGGCCATAAACCGAGACCAGAGTAATTGTAGGCCTAATTGTAGGTATAACTGCTGGTTTTTGTAGCGCCTCTTCAATTAAACAATTTCAGAAGTGTTCCAGACCTGACCACACGAGGCCAATAACAACGATAACTAGCAGAATAGGGTCCTAATGCTGACACTGGAATACAAAAGCTCTCTGATGTTGGATCGGGCCAAACTGGACAAGCAAGCAACTCAGTCTGGTCTTCGCTATAGTGTACGAAGGTCTCTGTCGGGTGGACATGCTTAGATGCTATCCTCTGTTGTGCACACTTAGACCTACTAATGACAAGGTCGTATTTAGGGGTGTTTTGTGTGCTTAAAAACCAAATTAAATAATGTAAAAATGCTATCCTCTGCTGTGTAGACCAACTGATGACAATACCGCATTTAGGATAGGAGTATTTTGGTTGCTTAACCCCCTCCCCAATGAAATATGCAAATATGAAATAATGTATTTACTACCACACAATGTAAAAACTAAAGAGATGTCAATTGATAAGGGGTTACAAGGAATCAGGGATTTGGAATATCAAAAAAAGGTTGAAAACACTGGAGAAAATGGAGGGAAAGAAAGACCTTAGACCTATTGAAGCCTACCAGTGAGGTTCTGGAATGGTAGCCTATAAAAATAACTGTACTACAGCGTGTAATATATCGGCCGTTAAGAACCCATTATGACAACGCTTCTGTAAACCCTTTAGTCAGTTGACTCGGTTGCTGATCGACTTGCTTAAGATCGAGTAAACAGTAAACACCTACCAAAACAAAATCCTAGCTACGACCTTGACTATAGCCTAGTGACTTTCTGACAATAACCAATAATGTCTAATAACAACAGAAACTATAATGAGGACAGAAGACAAATTCACATTTAAACAGCGTAAGAATTGTGGAAAAATAACGGGGAGTAGGAGGGTTGGACAATGATCCATTTGGAATTTGGGTGAGAAACACATACTTTGACATGGGGCTCTAAGAAAGACTGGGTGCTAAAACCCCCAATCCCCCCGCCAATTCTCACCCTGCATTTAAACGGCGACAAATGCACGAAATGATCTGCTTTGACCTTTATTTGATGCAGCGCAATATGGAGCACATGGAGCACAAGAAGCACATGGATCACATGAGGGTGAGGCAGGCTACCTTCGACGACTTCCAGTCGATCGTCGTTCTTGCCGATCGAGACTTGTACGGCGGACTAGACTACCTGCCGGCGATGTTCCATGAGTTGCTGCATTCAAAGAAGCACAACGTCGTTGTCTTAGAAGACAAAAGAACTGGAAGAATTGTAAGTAGGTCTAGGCGTAGGCCGATACGCTTCTCACGACCAATAGATAGCGTAACAGAGAGTAAAGAAAGAGACAGATTCTGTGTAAGAAAAGTAATGTGAGATAAAGGTGAGGTAAGATGATGCAAGAAAAGATTACAATGTATACTATTGTATAGGCCTACAGTCTATGGTAAGACAAGGCGAAGAAGAGGAAGAGGAAGAGGAAGAAAAGAAGAAGAGGAAGGGGAGGACAAAGACGAGGAAAGAAAGAGGAGGAAGAAAAGGAAGACGAAGAAGGTGAAGGGGGGGGGAAGTAGTATTGTGAGGTCCATATCACGTTAACACTAACTTTTAAATTTCTCAGATTGGTTTGATCGCATTGGAGTTCTGTGAGGAGGAGGAGAAGCGATTCGTGTTGGCTTTTGCCGGTCGAATCCATTCGTCGGCCAGGGGTCAAGGTTTCTGGGGACCGTTTCAAAGGCTGGTCAGAGACTACAGTCTGGCTGTTCAACCGTTGGCAAAGACAGTGCTCACTGTTGCTCCTCTGAGCGACGCACTGCGCCTGACGAAGATAAACTACATCTGGGTTGGTTTTCTTTTCCATTCGTTTTCACGTCAGTAACCTACATCTCAGGGCTTTTGTAACGTGCAGTTGCACACATAATGTGCAGTTCTAAATGGATTTGTGCAGTTGTAGAAGTACGTCTGTACAGTTAAAACTAGCAAAACTGGTCATTGTCCTCCGATTGGAAGTAATTTACCATGGATGGAGGATGGGAAGAAAAAGAAGAAGTTGTGCAGTTCTAAAAAGTCCTTTAAAACAGCCCTGCTACATCTACTCAACAAGTGGAAGGTAAGGATAATGCCACATAGTGTCACAGCGTATATAGTACAAGCTCAGGTAGACGACAAACCGACTAAAAGGTAGGCTAACACATCCTCAAAGAAACTCATCTTCAAGTTTCTTACGGATTCATTCGCAGTCGTCACAGTCTTAACGGTTCCCATATGGCAAGACAGATCCTATTTGAAATTACGGGGTCTTACGTGGGCAACATTTCCAACATATTAACCAAAATGAAAAGAGGGAGACAACGAAGAAAATGGATAGACAATATCAAGAAAGATTTAATATGCAAAAACATGAACTTGACCATGGTTGGCGAAACTGTCAGGGACAGAACACTGTGGAGGCACTTCATAAGGGCCTCGTCGTCAGGAAACGGATGGAAGAGCAGAAAGAAGAAGAAGAAGACGTGGGCATCCTATCATGAATACTCCTCCAGTATCGTATAGACAGGACAACGAGGCTAATTCTTATCTGCGCGTGTTTAAGCATTCGAATAACTTTCATGTTTTAGAACTGTCTGCTATACAAGTTTTCCGTTAACGACCTTCCTCAAGGACTTCGATGTCCGTCAAGAACCGAAACCGGAAGTAGCTGCTCTGGTCCAGTCCGCCGGGTCACCTACGCGGAATCGGTGGAGCGACTGACTCGAGACGACTCCTTCCAGAACTTCTTTCAACAGTTCGCCAGCGAGTTCATCCCGTCTGGCTGCAACAGACGAGCGCAGCCAATCAGCAGACAAGGTCTCAGAGAACTATTTTCCACGGCGGAACTTTACATCTCCGAGAACGAATCCCCCAAAGAACAGAGTCCAGGGGTGGTAGGAGTGGCGACGAAATCGACTGAGATCCAGGCGGTCAGCTACCTGGCTTCTGTGCCTGTCGATTGCGGGCTCGGTGTTCACGCCTTCCTTTACGGTTTCGACGTGGAGGATCTGGTTCAACACTTGCACGGTCACCTCAGCCACGTTGCCAGCATCTGGAAGGAAGGATTGGTTGGTTTTATGATCGTCATCCCCATCTGCATCGATCTCAAGAGATTTGAAGCGAGACTTCGTGAGACGATCGGAGACGCGTTCAGAGAGCCGCAGGAACGACATCTGAAAACTGTTCTCGGTTCTTCGATGCCCTACTGGCCGTCATCAACCTCTGATCGCCCTCTGAAGTCTAAACTGTAATCCACTCTGCCCACATCTGCATTTAGCATCGACTGCTGTATGGTCTACAAAAACTCTACATATCGCCGTTTAAATAGGCTACATATGCGTTACAGGTATACAAAGATTAATAGACCAGGGCTGAACAACGCTACATATGCACTTGCAGAGGGAGGCACCAAGACATAGGCTACAGTCCCATATCCTCACAAGAGAAACCAATCAATCAATCAATCAGTCAGTCAGTCAATCAATTGAATGCATATAATAACAATCACTCAAAAAAGTATTAGTAGGCATTAAAGAGTGACACCATGTAGAAAGAAACAACAAAACTCGCTTTCCATCTACACCGTGATTCAAAAAAAAGTAAGCCAAATTGTTTTTCATATATCTCTAATGCCTGATAACATATCACACTAAAATTTTCCAAATAATTAGAGAACTGGACCAAGAATATGATTCCAAAATTTCATGAGATAAAGTTGAACGGATAAAAAGATATGAATCTTTAAACTTCATATGCCGAAATTGCCATTTACAAGCAATTTTCTGTCAGATTCAGTCAAATGTAAGTCAAACTTTTTCTCATATCTCTAAAGCCTGATGATCAATCATTCTAAAATTTTCCAGATATGTAGATAACTGAACTAACAATATGTCTCCAACGGTATGATTTGATTATTTAATTAAATAAGATGCTCAAAATGTCATCCTCCAGCTTGCACGGAAGCCTTGAGGCGCAGGCGCCATTAGGGAACAGCATCGTCGATTATCCTCTGGTCCAGGCCATCCCACACTTCCAACAAGCGTTGCTTCAGATCGTTTATGTCATGAATTGTTGTCAGGCCCGGCCTTAGGGCAAGGCGAGCGAGGCAACCGCCTTGGGCCCCGCGCTTCCAGGGGCCCCGCGCTGCTGGCTATAATTTTTTCTTTGACGATATTGACAATGATTAGGCCTACGTCGTATAAAACAACTATTCTTGCAGTCAATTAGCAACGCGAATGTGACATGGTGATTTTGAAAGAACTAAACCTTAAGGCGAGTCACAGCTAGCCTACTCTTTTAGCATTTAATTGCATGTAAAATTCTCCGCGTCCTGGGCACGACGTTAAACTGCATCCATCCTCTGCCATAGGGAACCAACAACGTCCCTGTGCCGGTCCTAAGCCCGGACAAAAGGAGGAAGGTTTGCCAGATGGGTGGCGATACACTGGCATTGAAAAACCAAGACGATTGTAATCCGCCAAATCCACGACACAAGTAACATAGCTACCCAGATGCTTCAAGGTGTCATGATGTGAAGCAGACATGCACAGGCCGGTCAGGACAGACCGATAGAGAGGGTGGGGGGAGAGAGCGTGGGACACAACGGGCATTGACCCACGTTGTCCTTCGTGCCTCTTTTTCACGATTCTTTTCAATTAGACAAGGTGGTCTAGATGCTCCAAGATGTCAATGGTATGGAGCAGACCTGCTGACCGGACTGGTTGAAGCTGGGCAACATGGCACGAGACAGACTCAGACAGAGAGTGGCATCGAACTCCTACGGGCATTGAGCCTAAGGATATTGATGATGATGATGATGAAAATTCTCTCCATAAAACACTAATTAGGGCCTAACTCATTTTTCTTCAAATTTGCAAATGGACATCTGCATGCATATTTGCTAGAGAGGGCAAAACATAATGATAGTGGTGACAATTTTAACGACAGCTTAGAAAATGCAAAACAGGAAGTTTAGAATATGGATATTTTCACAGAGGTACCTAAATGTAGCCTAAATTTATCCGTTTCACTTTGTGAATAATTGGCATCATTAGTGCTTTGGCGCAAAGAAATTTGTCACAAGCCAAAACGCAGACCTAATAATTTGAAAATTAAATATGTACATTGTAATAGGCCACATCAATGTGGTTTATTTTAAAATAGTGCTCTTATCTCAAAAGTAATTTGGGAAACAACCGTTTAAAAACGTTAAGTGTTCCATCTTAGGTGACTCTCCCCCACCAGTGCCGCAATGACAGGAAATCAACTGCGTAAATTTAAGCTTTAGGGCCCGCTGCTGCCTTGGGCCCCGCAAACTCTAGGGCCGGGCCTGATTGTTGTCTGGTAGACTTGGTCTTTCATTATGCACGCTCCACACTTTATATTCCGTAAAATTTTACTCCATGATCACTGAAGACCAAAATTGGGGACTATCAGGCATCAAAACTGCAGCGAACACCATAACAGATTTGCTGAAAACTGAAATTTCCGGAGATGAAGTTTAAATATTCGTATCTTTCTATGCGTTCAAATTTATTACATGATATTTTGGAATCCTATTCTAGGTTCAACTCTCTAAATATGTGGAAACTTTTAGTATGATTAATTATCAGGCATTGGAGATATAATAAAAACAGTTTAGCTTACTTTTTTTATTGAATCTGACAGAAAATTGCTTGTAAATAGCAATTTCGGCATATGAAGTTTAAAGATTCATATCTTTTTATCCGTTCAACTTTATCTCATGAAGTTTTGGAATCATATTCTTGGTCCAGTTCTCTAAATATTTGGAAAATTTTAGCGTGATATGTTATCAGGCATTAGAGATACAGGGTGCGCCAAAATAAATAACCCCCTATGTTTTTCCCCAATATCTTAGCCAAAAGTAAAAATTTTCAAATGAAATTTTACAGGCTTGTAAACAATTCATATTTACATACGTTGGCCAGATTTCATCAAAATATTTCAAACGGAACAAAAGTTATGCCACTTTTAGGGAGGTCACCCCCCCCCGTTTTTTGACGCTTCAAAAACAAAACGCAATTTGTTGAAGGTTTTTTGCCAATATTTTGGCCAAAAATAAGAATATCGAAATTAAATTTCTCAGTCTTATAGACAATTCATATCTACACATGGTGGCCAGATTTCATCACAATATCTCAAGCAGAACAAAAGTTATGCTACTTTTAGTGAGACCACCCACCGTTTTCTGACGATTCAAAGGCAAAACGCAACAAAAAGTAACAAAAACACAATTTTATTAAGTCTCATCTCAAATAACTTTGTCAAATGAACTTGGTAATGCTTCACAACTTGTGGTCGATGTGCCCACCACCAGTGCCAACACATCTTTTGAGTCTCTTGGCAAAGTTCTTGATGGACCTGTTGATTAATCCGACAGATTCTTTATTATTCCTTATTTGCCAATTTGATTGTCATCTTGCTAAGCGACTTCTCAGTGACGTGCAGCTAGGCTGGTACCTGTTTCTTTTTTAAATAGTAATAATAATGATCATCGGTCAATATCAAGGCTATTTGATAATAATTATTTGAGATGAGACTTAATAAAATCGTGTTTTTGCTGCGTTACATCTTTAAATTGTCAAAAATTGGGGGTGGCCTCACTAAACGTGGTATAATTTTTGTTTTTTAGAAATATTTTGATGAAATTTTACCATCATATGCAGATATGAATTGTCTTTAAGCCTGTAAAATTTCATTTCGATATTCTTACTTTGGGCCAAGATATTGGCCAAAATAATTAGATTGGATTTTATTTCTTTTTGTTGCGTCGCGTTTTTGAATCGTCAAAAAACGGTGGGTGGCCTCACTAAAAGTGGCATAACTTTTGTTCTGTTTAAAATAATTTTATGAAATCTGGCCACCATGTGTAAATATGAATTGTCTTTAAGACTGTAAAATTTCATTTCAAAATTCTCACTTTTGGTCAAGATATTGGCAAAAATCTTAGGGGGGTTATTTTTTTTGGCGCACCCTGTATATGAAAAACAATTTGCCTTACTTTTTTTGAATCACGGTGTATATAAGGTCTTATAATGGCACCTTATAATACTGTAATTCACGACGGCATTTTCAACAACGTTTTTACCTTCGCATGTGAAATGCTGCTTTAAACATTTCTTTTATAGCAAAGCGCTAACACTTTGAATGGCATTACAAATTTCAAAAACGAAAGAATAACATTAACTTGTGCACCTACTTTGATTCCATTGTGATAAGACCTGCCAGGACATCAAAGCCAAACACCACACTAAGTAAATTATATTATGCATTTCTTAAACTGATAATTATAGAGAGGGCACATCTTTTTGTAAACAAATGGCATCTATTTTTAATTGTAATTTTTTTTTTGGGGGGGGGCTTTTAAAACAAATTTATTCGCAATACGGCAACAATGATGCTAATGATACCCATGTTAAAAATTAGAAAAACGGTTGTTTTTAGACTTTGTATTGCATAGCCTACCAAAGAAAATTGTCGACAGTCAAAACAGCAAACAAAAGTCATAGCGACAGAGGCGGCTAGGTGAGCGACTCTAAGCAAGGGTATAAAGTGTATGAGAGATAGCCTACTTTTAACTGAGCTATGCTTTACTTGCACTATATGCCTTGTAACCCTTTAGTCAAAGAATTGTGCTTAAAATGGAAGTCATGAATTCAGTAGAACGCCAGACCTGAATTTTAAATTTAATGGTAATATTATGTTGAAGCTTGGAGTTTAGTTAAAGTAATATAACACCCCTATATAGTTATTATGTAAGCAGCCAATGTAATGTGCTTTCATGCAATACATAACTAAATTGTTTATTGATGGGGTTTGATACGTATGAGAGCTTGCTGCTTTGTGTAACAATTAATTATGGACCCTATAATTATATGCCTCAATATACACTTAGGCTAAGACATTTTAACTCAATAGATCATAAAAGGACAGACGACAAGACGATTGGTATGATTGTATGTATGTTGTATGACATGTATGTATATAATTATGTTGTTAAGACATTAGCTAGGCTAAGTGTATTCTATGTTTAGTTTTATTTCTTTGGTTTGTGTCTATAATCGATTTCGGTGGGCCGTCGTCTTGCTTCTTATTCTATTCAAAAAACACTTTAGATACTTGAAGTTTACGGTTTCGATTCATTGAAGAGGACCTGTAGTTTAGAAAGTCTCCATCATGTACTGACATGTAGGCTAGTTTGTATAGATCGATTGATCATGATCCAGACCTGTTCTTGACGGGAAAAACCATCACGGGCCACTAACAATAGGCTAGGCTTAGTGTTATCGTTTGTTAAGAAATGGGTTTGGAAAAACGAATGACGAAGATCATCTTTGAAGACCCACGAACCCACTTAATATGTAATGCCTCAGTTTTTGTAGTCGAGTCGACGAACATAATTATTATTCAGCGTCATTCGAGTGAAGCGTTAGTAGTCTGACCATCGTCTGGAAAACGTTGGCTTCACTTGCGGTTCACATGGTTGCCAATGTTCTTGAGGCGACAAGTTGAACAGCAGCATCCGAACAGGTAGTGATGAACGTATCGTCTGTACTCTGCGCAGAGAACATAGAGCGCCAGAGGATTGATGGCTGAATTGAAGAACATCAGCCACAACCCGACGATCTGCAGGATGATCCATCCCATGCTCACTTTAAATTCAGTTTGGAAATTGTAGCACATGACGAAAACATGAATTGGCAGGAAGCAGACGATGAAGATAACAACGAACGAAAGAACGACTTTGGCGACTTTCTTGCGGGATTCGTTCTGCTTAGCAACGCTTTCCTGGCGCACATGTCTGAGCTTGGAAGCGCCGCGCACCTGTAGAGTTGACGACGAAGCGTCGGCCTCCATCTTGGAACTGGGTGAGAGCGACTGACGTAGGAGAACAACAGCAATGATGACGTAGAGGCAGAAGATAATGATTAATGGCACGGCGAAATAGACAATGAAGCGAAATAAGGCGCGGAACTTCCTGTACCCTTCACCCCATTCATCCGGGTACAGGTTACAGAAATGATACGGTACATCACAATCTTCACAAGAGATGACGTGGGCTCCCACTAGATCCATTATCGCCAATCCAGCCGACAACACCCAGATGCCTAATGAGGCGACGATGATCCGAGTCAGCGACCGAGAGCTGTAGGAGGCCAACGGGAAGACAATCGCGATGAAGCGGTCGACGCTGAGAGCCGTTAGGGTAAAGACGGAAACCCCAAGGGACAGGGTCTGCATGAACTCGTTCAATTTACAGATGGCGTTGCCAAAGTACCATTGCTCGAAGGCATAGAAGACGAAAGCGCACGGAACGGAGAAGAGAATGAGAAGAAAGTCACCGATTGCGAGATTTACGATCAGAACGTTTGGTTTCGTGTGCATTGGTTTATTACGCAGAACGATGAAGATCAAAATTGCGTTGCCGACGATTCCGACGACGAAGATGATGGCGAGAACAGAGGGAACGGCGATTGGAATCATATCGTACCAGATCGGGTATTCGTAGTCGTCGATGGACTCTTCGGCGGTCTGGTTGCCCGTCAAACTGTCGTCGTAAGTCAGATTCATTGTAAGGTCCGTGGAGAAGATGCTGTCGGCCATAATTCAGAGGAGTTGTGGCTGTAAACGAAGAAACGAAAGGCTGTTTGTTCGTGTCGTGATGACGCAGCGGCTGCGGAAATCATTCGACTGCCACTGACAGGACGACAAGTTACGACTTAATAGCATAGCTCACGTGCACACTATACGCTCCTCTCCTTGTTCCTCTACGCTGTCACTATGTAAGCTCATATATCCATCTCTCTCTCTCTCTCTCTCTCTCTCTCTCTCTCTCTCTCTCTCTCTCTCTCTCTCTCTCTCTCTCTCTCTCAGTCTCTCTCTCTCTCTTTCTCTCTCTCTCCCGCCCTCTCTCTCTCTCTCTCTCTCTCTCTCTCTCTCTCTCTCTCTCTCTCTCTCTCTCTCTCTCTCTCTCTCTCTCTCTCTCTCTCTCTCTCTCTCTCTCTCTCTCTCTCTCTCTCTCCTACTCTCTCCCTCTCCCTTTCCATCTCTCCATCTCTCTCTTTTTGTCTCTGTCTCTCACTCTCTCACTCTCTCGCTATCTCACTCTGTCTCCATTTCCTTTCTGTCTCGTTTACTTAATTAACATCTCTCTGCCTCTCTAGGCCTACTGTCTTCCTGTCTCCCCCATTTAAATCTCTTATGTCATAATTCGCCCAGCATTTTTCTATTTTCTCACTTCCTTATCTGGCTTCGAGTGCCTATGAGTGATTATCCTGCATCCTTCTGTGCGTCCAACAGTCTGACTCACTCTCGCTTTCTCTAGCAGAATTGAAACTCATCAGAAATCAGTATAGTACCCGCCGATTTATCTGGAACTGAAACCAACATAATTCTCCTCATGACAACAGTTTTTTCAACTGTCCAGGCAATAAGTCAATGCGGGCAGAAGCACTCTTCAACAAAGCCACGTCTCAAATCGACAATCTACTCTCAGAACACTGTGCGATCACGACTGAAGCAAAAACATCAGGACACGCGACGACCTCTTTGGTTGTGAACAACTGGAGAAACTTGATTCTGGATAGTCTGAACTTTAGGCCTACAAGTTTTTAATGAAAGGCGACGACGATTTAATTAAGAACAGCGGACGATCGCGGCAGCTAATCAAACGGAAAGATATATATATATATATATATATATATATATATATTAACCAAGTTATGCCTGACATAAATCTTCTGCCTCACCTCTCACTACATTAGTTTTATTTCAAGAGCAGACTCAGCAGAATACCTATTGTCTACTCTCAGTACTCTGTATGGTCTTCCCATGCTTTCTGTTCGTGCGAATTCGATGCCACACTTAGACAAGTACACACACACACACACACACACACACGCACGCGCACGCGCACACACACACACACACACACAAACACACACATCAATGACACCAATGTTCACATTATGCCCAAGGCTGAAAGTGATTTCACAAAGGAGCCAGGTCTGAGGACAGCGGCGAGACTATAAATGTTTGTCCAGAGAATTTACCCGACGACCTTTTTTGTCTTGAAACTGCGAGTACATTTCATCAATAGGTCATTAAAATGAAAGAACCTTTTTTAGAATTCGTTGTAATACTATGCACTATGGCGCAGATGTAAAAAATTTGGTAATTGGTAGGCGTATCAAGTTTATGATGAAGGCATAGGCCTAAATGTTTAACATGCGACCCTGCTAAGAAGATCCGGCAACGACAGGACACAAAAATCGGTTCGCAGACCCGTACAGACCCGGCTCACTTTCAGCCATGCATGCGCCCGCAGTCACAATGTCATGCAGAAATGTATAGTGATCTATACATGTAGGCAATGACATGCACTCACGTATGTCTTTACTAGCTGGGGTACCCGGCGTTGCCCGGGAAATTTAGGATTCCACCCGCCCCGGCCACAACCCCACCACACCCACACCCCCTCCACCAACTCCCCTAAACCTCCCACCCCATCCCACACCCCCTGCACCCCACCCTCACCCCACCACCCCAACCAAAGCCCGACACCCACCTTTACCCAACTTCCACCCACAAACGCCTTCCCCCCCAAAGCCCAGCCCCACCCCATCACTCCCACCACACTCCGCTCCCTCCACCCCAGAAACCACCCTTCCATCTCCACCCCAACCCCCACCCTAAGCCCGCCCTCTACCACAACCCACACTCCTTCCACTCCACCCACCACCCCAACCCACCCTATCCCCGCACCCCACACACCCCACAACGCTCCGACCTCGACCGGTAAGCCACAGGTAAAATTTTGGTTTTCGAAAAAAAAAAAACCCACCCCCCCCCCACCCACCCCCCCCACCCACCCCACCCCAAACCCGCCACCCAGCCCCATCCACCCGACAACACCCTCCACTGCACTCCGACCTCTCGACCGGTACGCCACCCGTGAAATTTGAGTTTTCGGAAAACTTTTCCACCACCACCCTCACCCTCCCCCACCCACCCCACAACACGCCGCCACTAACTTTGACCTCCACCGGTACGGTACGCGTAAATCTTCATCAGCTGCTCTCACCATTTATATAATGACCATGCAAGCGTTTAAAAAGGTGTTTAATAAACTGCCGTCTTATGGTTTTCGGCCCCCCCCTCCAGGCCCCCATGGTGGTAGAGATTCGCCAACCTCTGAACCGGGTGGTTCAGAAGGCCCTCTATCTAGGTGAAAAAATCAGATCAATAGGTGTGGGTTTTTGAAAAAATTTGGGGGGTTTCGCCCCCCACTCTGACCCCCATGGTGGTTGAGAATCGCCAACCACTCGACTTTGCGTCTCCTGCCGAGACCTACACAGTAGTGAAGGTTTGGAGTGAAAAGTTCAAAAACTGTGGATATGCATCCCGGTCAAACAGACAGACAGACAGACAGACAGACAGACAGACAGACAGACAGACAGACAGACAGACAGACAGACAGACAGACAGACAGACAGACAGACAGACAGACAGACAGACAGACAGACAGAATCTTCTCTTTATTTATATATAGACTAGCTGGGATACCCGGCGATGCCCGGGAATTTTATGTAAATAGCCGTGAAGCTATGGCGACGGAATGGAAATAGCTACGAAAAAACTCCCCCCCCCCAAATTTTTTCGCCCCTGAACAACGCCATGCCCCACCCGGCTTCTGCGGGGCGTGGTGTATATTGGTTTGGGGCGAGGTGGTCCCGGTGGCACCCTATCTAGCATCAACTTTTCAGATGAATAGCTATGAAATTATGGCAATGGTATACAAATAGAGAAAATGGAGTGTTCACCCCCTAAATTATCCTTGAGCCTGGTGGTAGAGATTTGCCAACTACTCCACAGGATGGACCTGACGATGCTCTGTCGAAATACAAAATTTGACATCAATAGATGCAAAAAAATTTGCCCCCCTAAAAAATGTCGCCCCCCTAAACAACGCCCTGCCCCACCCGGCCCCTGGGGGCCAGATGTGTGTTGGTTGGGGGCGAGGTGGTCCCGGTGGCACCCTATCTAGCTGCAACTTTTAAGGTGAATAGCTGTTAAACTATGGCGATGGTATACAAATAGGAAAAATGGAATTTTAGCCCCCCCCCCCTTATACGCCCCCTGGTAGTAGAAGTTCGCCAACTCGTTTACTGGGTGGACCTGACGGTCCTCCGTCTAAACGCAAAGTTTCACATCAATAGCTGCAAAAAAATTCCGCCTCCCTAAAAGTTTTCGCCCCCCCAAACAACGCCCTGCCCCACCCGCGGCCCCTGCGGGGCCAGGTGTGTGTTGGTTGGGGGCAAGGTGGTCCCGGTGGCACCCTATCTAGCTACAACTTTTCAGGTGAATAGCTGTTAAACTATGGCGATGGTGTAAAAATAGGGACAGTGGAGTTTTAGCCCCCCCCCCTATTCTCCCTTGGTGGTAGAGGTTCGCCAACTGGTTTTCTGGGAGGACCTGCCGGTCCTCTGTCTAAGAGCAAAATTTAGCTTCAATAGCTGGAAAAAAAATTTCGCCCCACCCCCAAAATTCCCCCCATCCTGACCCCCATGGGGTTAGAAATTCGCCAACCCCTGCACTTGCTAAGTTGGATGGACCACTGTCTAGGTGCAAAGTTTCAGATCAATAGCTGCGAAACTGTGGGCGTGTATTCTGGACAAATATATAAATAAATAAATAAATAAATAAATATACATCCTTCCTTATAGATATAGATGTACCGGGTGGGCCAGCATAATTGAACCGACTTTACTTGCATATAACTCCGCCATTTTTGAAATTTATTTATACTTAATGCGCCAAATAATAGATATTTCACTCTAGTAGATCTAATAGCGTTGAAAAAATCGAACTGGAACTAGTTTAAATGTCAATAAAAGGTTTGTAACAGGCTTAGCTACCATAATTTTATGGCATCAGTGTCGCAGCATGGCGCCGTTGACAGACGATGACCGAGTTTAGATACAAATTTTGTGAATTGACAACAGATTAAATTCGTTTAAAATTGAAGAGTTTTCTAACAGAGGGTGAAGAATTGAAGAACCTTGACTCCTCCTTCAACAGTACGCCTGAGGACAGTTCGTCTGCGCACCGATCACGTCACGCCTCGCCTTTTTGACTGAAAGCGCTCCAGAGTTCATTGAGCCCGACATAATTTATGGCCCCTATAGGCTATAGCGCATTTCTTAAGTCGTTGGATCATTAGATCTGAGGGTATTTGCATCAACCCTTCTATCGACAAAAAATCCGTAACTTTCGACACCTCAAAGAGGTCATCGTTTACTGCTTTTCAGATATCAGTCAGCAGTTCATTGACGTTGCGATTGACCACTGGTCTCGAGACTACAGACTATGTCCATATTAATAAGCAATTATTATGCAGTACAAATTTCTGGCTAGCCTATATGGTTTTTCTGTGCAGTTAATGTTAAAAACAACTGGGGACGTGACCCTGGTTTTTGTTCGCAGGTGACATCATGCATGCAATCGATTTCTGTCGTGGGCCTATTTTCGTTCCTTTTTGCTTCTTATAGGCTATACTCCATAGCTTTCTTCTACTTCTGAGACCGACCGGTGGTAGGCCTATAGGCTATCTGCACCGAACATGTACCAACCAACCCTTCTCCTTATCCAATATCCAGGCTTATCTTGTGATTGTCGCAAATAGCCCCACCCTTTGACGGAGATACATACATAGATACAAGCACACTTTATAATTATAACAATATACATAATGTAGGCTATGAACTTAATAGCGTCGGCAGCGCACTAGTGTTATAAGCTACTAAGTGCATGAATAGATAAACATACTTTATATATATATAACTATAATTATAAACATATTTATAAATATATACACGGTGATTCATAAAAAACGTTACCCTACATAAGTGGGCATAACTCATGTCAATGGCCATCAAATTAAATGAAATTTCAGAATAATGAAGCTTGATGATCTAGCCAAGGGTTATATAAATTATGTCACATTCAGAGCTATAATGACGTAACACGGACGACGAAACTAATGACGTCACGATAATCTCGAGAAACAAGCAAGATTCCAACGTTCCTGTCAGTCACTCAGGGTTGTATCATGCAAAGCTGATCAATTTCATCTGGTTTAGCCTCCTGGTGAGAAATCTTTTACTGTGGCATTACCCAGTAACAATCAGAATGTTCGCAATCACGTGTCTGCCGGTACACAGAAGAGAGACGTTCCAGTGAATCGTCTTTTGCGGAATCGACCAACTTTCAGCAAATCCCTTTCGGCGTCGGTCGGGTCTCTGCACTTGGTCGTACGAACATATTCGTTTCGCCGAACCAGAAGGATGTTAAGGTCAATGTACAATATTACAGAAATGTTAATACAAGGTCCTTTGCCAGACATTCGTGACATTACGGAATAAGCTTATTTCATCTCCCATCATAATAGCGCTCGTGGCACAGAACTCGAGAGACCGTTGCGTAATGGAAACTGAAAGTTCTGATTGCAACACGCCTTCTTTGTGGCCACCCAACAGTCTTGATTTAAATCCAGTAGGCTATAAGATATGCAGTGTCATGCAACAAAATTCTGCAGAATTTGAATCATGTGATGTCACACGAGTTGTGGAGGCATCGGACACAATGAGCGCATCATTAATGAATCAGCCAAGAAATGGGGTACGCGTCTTTGCGCATGCGCATCTGCCAAAGGAGGTAATTTCGAAAATAAATTTTAACTTCCACAATGTTCAGAAATGAATCCTCTATCTTCACCGAAAATGTCGTCGACATAACCCGAAGTTTGGCGGAGTTATAGTAAAATATGTAGGGTAACGTTTTTTTATGAATCACCGTGTACAATTGTATATATCCTGTATACGTGTCTCACTGTGTGTGTGAATATAATGTAGTCAGCGCATCTATCGGATTCTGTCTAAATAGCCTCTTCCGGCTTGTCCTCTTCCGCAACAAGTTCTTCCACGTCGTAGTCCACTTCCCTCGGACTCAACTCCAGTTCGTTTCCAGCCGTCTCCACCAACACCGGAAGTCCATCCTCCGACGGAAATGGACGCTGATGGAGTGGCACTAACTCCTCCTCCTCCTCTGCATCCGTGTATTCATCCTCGTACTCAATCGTCGTCGCACTCACTTGGTTGGCACGTGCCAATGTGCACTGATCCGTGTCGCCGATCATGCAGTAGGTGCCGTTGAAGTAGGTGCCATCAGGACAGTGAAGGTTACGCGTCTGTCCAGCGCGACATTCCACGTACCGTGAACAGTCTTCTTCTTCCATGTAGAGTCCGTCGTTTCTTCCGATGCACGTTTCGTCTGCAAAACGGTAAAATTATTCTAGACATTCGTAGTCTGAGCTGATGAGTCGGGTGCTTCCTGTATGTCCACTTGCCGATTGTCACAACAACAGATCATCATCCAGAGGGCAGGAGATGAAGGCCTTCGATCCCATCTCAGACATCTGAATTCAGAGTTCATAGCGCATGGCTGAATGCATCTAACTGATTTACAATTGCGGCCTTTCACTTTGTGATTCCAACTGATTTTGGAATGAAAGACAGACAGACAGACATACAGAAAAATGGACAGACACACAGACAGACAGAAAGAAAACAGACAATGATTAACTCGTCCACAATAATATCATACTCGCTTCTGTATAAATTATGGCTTATACTTCAAAGTTTTATATTATACAATAACACATAATTACAGTCCCTAGATTGATACCCGCTTCAGTCAAGGATGACGCTGAAGATGAAGGAATAGATGCTGATTCCGAATCTTTGGTGCCGGAGGAGACAGAAGGCTGCGACAAATGATCCGTGGACGATATTCCTTTTCTACGCTTCAGGATGGATTTCTCCATTTCATTGTCGTCTTTCAAACTGGAAATAATCGTACAGTGAGAAGAAAACTCTTCATAATTTTCATTAATTTCTGAAGACAGAATTTACGTGTCCACCAACGAGTAGTATAATAGGCCAAAGCACGATACGAAAACACTCGTAAAATCGCAAAATTTTATATCCAAACTACCGTTCGGTCTCCGTGCATTACCCAATACCCAGTTATATTAATAACAAATGCACAGTGATGCACACACATACATGTCTGTCCATATATATATATATATATATATATATATATATGCAGAGAGATTTATAATATAATTATGTATATATATATATATATATAATTTTAGGCCTACCCTAATAATTCGTCGTTGATGGCTTTCAGTAGCGGAAACTTTTGTCCGCCACAGTTGCTTCCTCGAAAGTCATCGAAGTCAAGAGCCCAGACCATGACACCTCCGAGTTCATTCTCCATCACCCATCTCACCTGCATGCATCACCAACAGACACCGTCAAACATTGTGCCATCGAACCCACATCCACCCCATCCACCCCAACCAATGCAACTGCCTGCCAGCCGCATACGATAATTATCAAAACTATAATTGTCACAGTTAAATTGTTTGAATTATGCATATAGACCCAGGGTGAGAATTGCCGGCTGTTGGGGGTTTCAAACCCCCAGTCTTTCTTAGAGCCCCATGTTAAAGTCTGTTTTTCACACCCCGATTCCAAGTGGATAATGGTCCAACCCAACCCCCCAGTTATTTATTCACAATTCTTACACTGTATAGGCATATGAGTAGGCAATAATACTATGTGCGTGAGTACATGCATGCATGTAGGCCTATGTATGTAGGTATGTATGCACGTACGTTACGTAGATGGGTATGCATGTATGTGTGTATATTTTTATGTATGTATGTATTCCGGACACCGTTTAGATTTGTCTTTCAACGCCGCTCTTTACCTTCATCCTAAGACTGTCTTCATCGTCGAAGCCAATCCACTGGTCCCCTACTACTGCGTACGGTGCTTGTTGATCGTCAATCCAGAAGACCTGAGCATCATCGTCACCCACGATCTCGCATATCTAAATAAAACCACGAAAATCTAATTGCTGATGCGTAGCATGGATGTCAAGGAATCTGTAATTATAATTATTAGAGGACTAGTTACGCGTGAAAATATTGTGTTCGTCCTTTTCACTGTCAATCATTAGATGTCGCTCTGCTTCAAATTCCTTTTCCAATGCAAAGATTATGTTTTAAATTTGCAACGACAATTTTTTACTTTGCAGTCGTAATTATTCGACAATCTGCCTGCATAAATGTAATTAATTGAATGCATTTCTTATGTAGATACGATGATAAATTTAAAAAAGCCAGAGAGGTTCGCCAGTAACAACGCAGTTTACTTTAGAGGGAAGTCTGTACCACAGAGAAGGACAACCGGCCTGTTGCTTAAAAAAAAAACAAAATCGCAAAAATGTTAATATCCAATTTTCTAAAGGCCAAGAAGGTTCGAAAGCCAAGCGCAGGGCGCCAGCTTATAATATTCATGAGCGATGTTGATGTTCAAATGTTGATGTGTCATTTTCTGCTATTAGATTAATTTGACTTTTGGATTTGGATGAAATTTTTTTCTTTCAAACCGATAATTTCTTTATCTTATTTTAATCAGCAATGTATGTCATTAAGAAATATATGTGGTGTTGCGCACTAATATTGCAGTTTAATATTTTTTTCGCAAAATGTTTGACAGCACCAAAGGAGAAATGTCCACTCCGTTATCCAACTTTCTTATCCATACATTTTATTGAAAAACTAAAGCAACATCAAATAACTGAATGTTAATCTTAACTCCATTGTATCACTTGTCTAGAATTTCAGTAAACTTGTATTATCAACTCAGTAACACGCTCTGCGGAATTTTTGTAAGCCCAAAAAATTGTCCACTCCGTTACGGTAATTTTACTCAACAATACAAGTTCCCACAACTTAGTGGAAATGTTTCAAACACGTATAGTTTTGAATATACATGAATGAAAATGTATTTCTATGACAATATAAAACAGTGTAGGAAAATATATGCTAAGATAATTGTAAAACATTCAAGAATTTCAAGACACCCAAGAAATGTCCACTCCGTTACCAAAGTTGATTTTCCATAAAAATTTATCGAAAACCTAAGTCATTATCAAATAACTTCATGTGAATCTGATCTTCAATGCACCACTTAGCTAGTATTGTTTTAATAAACTACTCAGTAACATGCAATACGCCATTCTTCTATGCCAAAAGAATCGTCCACTCCGTTACGGCCAATTGTACTCAACAATATATGTTCATAAAACTCAATGGTCATGTTCTACACATGAATAGTTTTGAAAATTCATGAAGGAAAGTAATTCCATCTTAACAAACAAAAGAGTAAGAGCATTATATGTGAATATATTTATATTAGTGTTGAAATATTGCTACGGGCTGTTTGCTAGCCGCTGCTGCCTGATGCTGCTGCTGCTGCTGCTTGCTTGCTACTGCTGTTTGCTTGCGTGTGTCTGCTCGCCCAGCATACGCTCAGCATACGTGCATGTGGGGAATTTTCCATTGTGCGCTCAGCATACGTCCACCTACTGGCTAGCATGCATCGCTTGGCCTAGCCTTGAGCCTATATAAGAGAAGTTCTGTCCGTGTAAGAGATCCTCGGTGGTCGAGTGGGTTTGTAGCCCGCTCGCCCCGCCGGCGGCACGGGTTCGATTCCCGGTCGGTCGGTTTATCAGAGATTAATTTCTCGGATCTTTACTGCGGGTGACTCGGTCGCAATATAAACGTGGAGTACGAGGTTGTTCTCTGCCTCCGACGCTGATCATCTTCGATATGGAAAAGAGTCGTTAAACCCATACATTTCATTTTTTTTTCGTGCTTGGACGCAGACGAATGGCCTGGTGAAGAACGCCGTAAAACGCGTAGTAGCTGGCTGATGATCTGACTTGACGAGCGGTAAAACGTTTGTTGAGTGACACTGTTGTGGAGAGAGGTAAAATCCTGAATCTGTGCCTCGAGCTCGAACTTCGGCCTCTTCAGGTGCTCCTCCACGAGACTGAGGTTCGGTTTCTGACTACCGTAACCTAGCTGACGGACGAAGCTGCTACGACGACGATCAACGGCTGGTGCTGCAGGGACGGATACGAGGTCCGTCCTGCCTTCGACGACGGTCAACGGCTGGTGCTGCAGGGACCGGGACGACGGTCTTCCCTGCCTTCGACGACGGTCTTTCCTGACTTCGACGACGGTCTGCAGTTGGTGCTGCAGGGACGGATACGAGGTCCGTCCTGCCTTCGACGACGGTCAACGGCTGGTGCTGCAGGGACCGGGACGACGGTCTTCCCTGCCTTCGACGACGGTCTGCAGTTGGTGCTGCAGGGACGGATACGAGGTCCGTCCTGCCTTCGACGACGGTCAACGGCTGGTGCTTCAGGGACCGAGACGACGGTCTTTCCTGACTTCGACGACGGTCTGCAGTTGGTGCTGCAGGGACGGATACGAGGTCCGTTCTGCTCTACGACGACGGTTCGAATCCTACTGTTGCAGAGGCGGATACGACGGCCCGGTTCTACTCCGACCATTCACGCAGGCGTTATTGCCTGCTGTGCTCGACGACGCCGATTCGATTCCTGAACGCTTCGTATCCACTCCGTCCATTCATGAACTCTGGCGCTACATAAACTGCCGCATCGACGCACGAACTCTGGCGCTACATAAACTGCTGCATCGACGTACAAACGCTGGCGCTATATAAACTGCTGCATCGACGCACGAACTCTGATTCCAGCGCTGTAGAAATTGACACAAACAGTTCGTTCTTGAAGTGCTATAGCGATTGTGGTGCTACATAAATCTCCTGAACTCTATATGATCATCGTGGTTTCTTCAATAAAAGTGTTTAAGCCTAGTAGGCTAGTCCTTGGTCTACAGCCAAGGCCGTACTGCGCGGACTGACTGAGGGTACCTTGACGACTGGGGTTGGTACTCGGCTCCTGGTGTTTTCGCCCAACCCCTGGTCCGCTACAAACTGGTACCAGAAGTGGGGTGACTGGAAAAATTCTGGACTTCTTCAAGCTGATTCCGCGGAAGTGGTTTTGAAAGATTCGCTGCACTTCTACGAACTGGTGAGACTATCGACAGACGGCGACAATGTGGAGTCCTCTGATCGGAGACATGGACGGAAACGCCGCTGGCTTCTCAACGACTTCTACACCCGCCGTCGGACGAGGAAGGGACCTCTTGGTCGACTACGAGGTCGAGTCCAGCCGATTCCTCGAGAAAATCGACTTCGAGGACGCACCGAAGAAGGACCGAAAAACCGTGCTGATTTCGGAAAGGGACGCGAGCAGACTGGAATCAAAAGTCCTGGAAAACGTCGGTCGCATGGTCGGTGAAAAGAAGAGCCCTATGAAGCCCGGAAAATTCGACGGAACGGGATCCCTCGAGTCATTCCTGGCACAATTCGACGTCTGCGCAAGACACAACCGATGGACTGCAGCCGATAAAGTCGACTTCCTCCGCTGCTCCTTGGAAAAGGCGGCAACGCAGCTGCTGTGGGACTTCGGAGCCAGCACCGAGGTCACGTACGAACAGCTCGTCGTCAGACTACGCCAACGCTACGGGTCGGAGGGTCAAGCTGAGACTTTCCGAGCTCAACTCTATTATCGCCGACAGCGAGCAGATGAGACTCTTGGCGATTTGCTTCACGACATCCGGAGACTCGTCGTCCTTGCTTACCCGGTCCCGTCCAACGAAACGACGGAAATTCTTGCGAAGGACGCTTTCCTTGAAGCGATCCGCGACCGGGAGCTGTCTCTCAAGGTGAGAGAACGAGAGCCGAAAACCATCGACGAGGCGTATCGAACAGCTCTACGCCTGTCCGCGTACCAACAGACGTCGGACATGGAGGATCGTCGGAGACCTGCCAACCGAGTGCGAGGGTCTCAAGAAGTCGACGCCGGTGGACAGCTCCAGTCTCAATTGGACAGCTTCTTCGCTTCGCAACGCAAGTGGCAACAAGACATGGAAGGAAGGATCTGCCGACAGCTGGACGAACTCAGAAGCTCGCAACGGACGAGTTTCGGCGCTGAACCGACTGCTCCACGGACGGTTCCATCGACCGTTCTTACTCCTCCGTCTCCGTCCCGAGGGAACGCTTCAGGTGGTCCCGGACGCGGGATAACCTGCTTCAGCTGTGGACAGGTGGGCCACGTGGCTCGCCGGTGTCGCCAGCGCCAGCAGTTCTCCAACCGCCGTGACGACGCAAGCACATCGGACCCTCCGACGTCGGGACAGAACGGAACAACCGTCACGAACCATACAACGAGAGACCGAGCATCGGGTGTGACGAACAACGCGATCTACATCCGTGGAACGATCAACGGACAGCAAAGAACTTGCCTAGTGGACACTGGGTCGGAGGTAAGCCTGGTTCCCTCTGCTGATGTTGATGGTTTGCCGCTCCAGCCTAGTAATCGCATTCTTTTGGCTGCTAATGGCACGCAGATCAGAGTCTTGGGTCAGATTGATGCTCCGATTAAGATTTCTAGAGGATTTTCTATTGATACTAGTTTTCTTGTGTCCGATCAAATTGGTGAACCAATGCTTGGCATGGATTGGTTGAGGCAGCATCGTTGTCGCTTGGGTTTTGGACAGGGTGCACTGTTTATTGGTCGGCGCCGCATTCCTTTGGTTAAGGGCAATGGCTCGTTTTGGTGTCGCAGGGTTATGGTTGCCGAGGAAACAACTGTTCTTCCTCGTTCGCAATGTGATATTCCGTGTAAAACTCAGTATCGTGATTTGGCGACCTGCGCACAAGCCTGGATGACTGAATCTAAAGAAATCCAGCCTGGATTGCATGTAGCCAGAGTTGTGTTGAGTGATGATGCTGATAATGCTTGTATTCGTGTGGTGAATATGAATGAACAACCCGCCCTGTTGGCAGCTGATCGAATGTTGGGCGACTTAGACTCCGTGAAGGTCAGAGTAAGCGACGAGAATGAGACACAGACGGGTACTGCTGACGACAACTCTTTGGTCGGAAAGTTAATGGACGAAATTTCGGAGGATGTCCCGGCCGATGTGAAGGAACGACTGACGGAGTTATTGGTCGAGGATGAAAGCATTTTCTCGACGACTGAACCTGACTTGGGGAGGACCATGATTTCCCAGCACGGGATTGATACTGGAGACTCTCGTTCGGTGAGACAACTTTTGCGTAGACAACCGCTTCCGTCTCAGGCCGCTATTGATGTGCAACTGGACCAAATGTTGGCGACTGGTGTTGTGGAACCTGCTGTTACTGACTGTTCTGCTAATGTGTTGCTCGCCGAGAAGAGAAGATGGTCCTCTCGCTTTTGTTCTGGTTACCGCAAGTTGTTGATTCAGGCACGGAAGGATTCCAATCCCTTTTCCGGAATTGTTGCCTGTCTGTGGGTCCTCTTTTGCGCAGTGTGTCTTAGCACGATTGAATCGTATTGTGGATGTCTCCAGGGAACGATGAGTCTTGTTCATGTCGACAGTATCGGTTTCGCTATCTGCGTTTGGTTATTGAACTGTGGACTTGTGACCTTTGACCCCGGAGGATTTCGATCAAATTCTAAAAGACTGATTCGGGAGAGACTCGTTCATCTGTCTTATGTAGCTGATCTGTTAGAAAGGTTTGAGAGGTCGCCGAAGGCCAAGCCCTTCGTGTCTCAAGTCGACAAGCTCCGCCACTGCTACGGGCGGATGAAAGGACAATGGAGTGAAACGGCAACAGGGATGACCAACGGACCACCCGTTGAAGCAGCGAACGGTGCCACAGCTTCTTCAAGCCGTCGGCCACGTCACCGTTGGAAAGAAATGCCTACCACGGAAGCATCTTCGGAAGGTCAGTACGCCGAAGCTATCGACAGTTGCTTCGCCAGCGCTGTTGATCGGACGAGGACCAGGAATCCTGCACCGCGTAACGAAAGAACGCCTGAAACCGAAGCGACAGGAAGATATTTGCACGACGGAGACCCTGACGGAGCGGCGACATGTACCAGTCGACCTCGCCGTGCCGTTCGCCGTCCTGTCCGGTTCCAGTAGGAGGCGAGGCAGCGGTGGCGCACGAGTTTGTCTCGTTGGCGCTCAAGCTCTTCGACGGCGCAGGGTTCTATATCGGCGCACGAGTTTGTCTCGTTGGCGCTCAAGCTTCCTCGACGGCGCAGGGTTCTATATCGGCGCATGGGTCTGTCTCGTCGGCGCTCAAGAATCCTCTTCGGCGCGCAGGTTCTGCGCGCGCTTCTTCGTCGGCGCCCCTAGTCTACGTCTGCGCGCAAGGGTGCGCGCAAGATACCACGTCGGCGCACGAGTCTGTCTCGTTGGCGCTCGCTTCTTCTTCGTCGGCGCACATGTCCTCGACGGCGCACTGGTCTACGTCGGCGCAGATGCCTATCTGTGTGCGCGCACGTTCCTCTTCGTCTACATGTTCCGCGCGCTTTCTACGGACGCAAATGCAGGAATTCTGAATGAATCGTTCTGATAGAAGCGTTTTTCTTAGTGCACGATGACAGCGACCTCGGTCGCTGCGGACATTCCGTGCCTTCGTAGAAGGAAGCATTATTTTTATTATGAAAAGCAAGCGCTTTTATTGTGGAGTGCACCGTTATTTTTATTATGGAAAGGAAGCGCTTTTATTGTGGAGTGCACCGTTATTTTTATTGTGGAAAGAAAACGCTTTTATTGTGGAATGCACCATTTTTATGAACGCTTCTATTGTGGAGAGAGGCGCTTTTATTGTGCAACGAAGCATTTTGTCTGTCCCTAGATGGACTGTTATAGACCTAATGCTTAGTGTAAATCATTTGATTAATCGCAAAATTAATTGCGATTATTTGCACGCAGGCTTCGCTTTGATAGATCAGTAAATAGGTCACGCTATGTTCGTTTTTGATATTGGTGCCAGAGCAGGAATTAATGTGTTTAGAGGACAGTCTCTCGTAGGTGGCTCTGTGCATATTGATGGCTTAGGATTGTAGACTTGTATTGTAATTATAATTACAAGCCGGCGAGGCCTCTGTTTTTTTAAAAATTATTTTCAGCCGTGCCTGGCTATCATTTTTATTTTTGACTGATTGTTTTGCATAACTTCTCGCAATCATGGACATCGCTGCTATAAAAAATAAAAAAAAAAGAGAAGGGGGTTGTGCGCAAACGGCACATCGCACCCAAAACAGAGAAAAAAAGAAAGGGGGTTGTGCGCGAACAGCACTTCGTACCCAAAACAGAAAAAAAGAGAGTACGGGGGTTGTGCACGAACGGCACTTCGTACCCGAAAAGAAAAAGAAATATTGTGGATTGTGGACCACTATGTGGCACAATTTCATCGTTAATCGTGGACTTAATTGTCCGGGTTTGTGAAACCAGTACGGTATTTTTCTGTTTAATTTTGATCACGCAGTCTGAGTTTATGTCGCTTGTCTGATTTATTATTGTGATTATTGTCAATGTCGGTTGGTTCGATTCGCGACTTCTATTGACCAAACGATAATACTGTCTGACTTATTTGTTCATGTGGATCTGGGACCTGGCTGTCAGGATTTGTGAGAGCAATACGGTATTTTTCTGTTACGCTGCCGTTTACCTCAAAATGTTAGATGTAGGCCCATTTTGTACATTGCACATATTGACATTGTTGATATCCGTATCGTCCGGTGCCGTTCTGTGGTCTATCCTTATGGGACCACAGCTGTCTGTTAATTCATGATTCACCGTTGACGGGTATTATTTGTTTACGTGGCGCTAAGTACATCAAAATGCGGTACGTAAATGTACTTTTTCGTTGGCCAAGTTTAAGCATTTCATGTATCGTTTATTAATGGCATTGCTCTCCCCTTCCCCGGTGTTGCTCCGAGGAGGCCTCGGATTTTTCGTTAGGGGGGAGTGTTGAAATATTGCTACGGGCTGTTTGCTAGCCGCTGCTGCCTGATGCTGCTGCTGCTGCTGCTTGCTTGCTACTGCTGTTTGCTTGCGTGTGTCTGCTCGCCCAGCATACGCTCAGCATACGTGCATGTGGGGAATTTTCCATTGTGCGCTCAGCATACGTCCACCTACTGGCTAGCATGCATCGCTTGGCCTAGCCTTGAGCCTATATAAGAGAGGTTCTGTCCGTGCTTGGACGAAGATCCTGCGTGGTCGAGTGGGTTGTAGCCCGCTCGCCGCGCCGGCGGCCCGGGTTCAATTCCGGGCGGGGATCTTTACAGCGGGTGGTTCGGTCGCAATATAAACGTGGAGTGTGAGGTTGTTCTCTGCCTCCGACACTAATCATCTTCGATATGAAACAGTGTCGTTAAGCCCTGAACATTTCGTGCTTGGACGCAGACGAATGGCCTGGTGAAGAACGCCGTAAAACGCGTAGTAGCTGGCTGATGATCTGACTTGACGAGCGGTAAAACGTTTGTTGAGTGACACTGTTGTGGAGAGAGGTAAAATCCTGAATCTGTGCCTCGAGCTCGAACTTCGGCCTCTTCAGGTGCTCCTCCACGAGACTGAGGTTCGGTTTCTGACTACCGTAACCTAGCTGACGGACGAAGCTGCTACGACGACGATCAACGGCTGGTGCTGCAGGGACGGATACGAGGTCCGTCCTGCCTTCGACGACGGTCAACGGCTGGTGCTGCAGGGACCGGGACGACGGTCTTCCCTGCCTTCGACGACGGTCTTTCCTGACTTCGACGACGGTCTGCAGTTGGTGCTGCAGGGACGGATACGAGGTCCGTCCTGCCTTCGACGACGGTCAACGGCTGGTGCTGCAGGGACCGGGACGACGGTCTTCCCTGCCTTCGACGACGGTCTGCAGTTGGTGCTGCAGGGACGGATACGAGGTCCGTCCTGCCTTCGACGACGGTCAACGGCTGGTGCTTCAGGGACCGAGACGACGGTCTTTCCTGACTTCGACGACGGTCTGCAGTTGGTGCTGCAGGGACGGATACGAGGTCCGTTCTGCTCTACGACGACGGTTCGAATCCTACTGTTGCAGAGGCGGATACGACGGCCCGGTTCTACTCCGACCATTCACGCAGGCGTTATTGCCTGCTGTGCTCGACGACGCCGATTCGATTCCTGAACGCTTCGTATCCACTCCGTCCATTCATGAACTCTGGCGCTACATAAACTGCCGCATCGACGCACGAACTCTGGCGCTACATAAACTGCTGCATCGACGTACAAACGCTGGCGCTATATAAACTGCTGCATCGACGCACGAACTCTGATTCCAGCGCTGTAGAAATTGACACAAACAGTTCGTTCTTGAAGTGCTATAGCGATTGTGGTGCTACATAAATCTCCTGAACTCTATATGATCATCGTGGTTTCTTCAATAAAAGTGTTTAAGCCTAGTAGGCTAGTCCTTGGTCTACAGCCAAGGCCGTACTGCGCGGACTGACTGAGGGTACCTTGACGACTGGGGTTGGTACTCGGCTCCTGGTGTTTTCGCCCAACCCCTGGTCCGCTACATTATCTACCGTAATTCAAATAAATGTCCACTCCGTTGCTTCTAAATGTCCACTCCATTACTTTTTCCGAACGTATAAATAGGCATCAAATGTAACGGAGTGGATAGTAACGGTGTGGACAATTTCATAATAAAGCAACACACATTTTATTATTGCGCATGTTTAGGACACCTTTTTTTCTACATATCAATTTGGTTCATTAAGGAGATGAAACCTGGTAATTGGTGCATACATAAGCATCTTTAATCTCGACTAATTCTCAGTAACGGAGTAGACACCTATTAAACGTATCATTTGCAGGTAACACCTTTTAGAACATATTATTGCGGTTTAACTTCGAAAAATCGTTATGTAAAGACTAGTATACATAAACAGAGACATGAATAAATGGTTTGACTGATCTGCAGCGTGCCTAGTTGCTGATAATTATGTAGTAGCACACGGATTTATGTGCGGTAACGGAGTGGACAATATTTTACGTGACAGCTAAAAAAAATTTTCAACCGTAATAAGTATTGTTTTATTGAATGACAAACTTATTAAACGAAAGGCCTTTCAATTTTGTATATGAGGAACATTAAGTTTTGGGAAAACTATCATTTGTAGTCACAATTTTTTAATGATATTGTGGCGAAAGTGTGAAAAGGACAGTAACGGAGTGGACATTTTGGACAATAAAATGCAACAGATAAAATAAAAGTTGAGGCATATTTCACAAATAGCCGTGAAAACAATAATCTCCTCAATATTAAATTTTTAGAAACATCTATATTTATAGTAAATTTTGGCGATTTTGAATTTTAAAATCGTTGGGACAATAAAAATGTCAAATTAATCTAATAGCAGAAAATGACACTGATACTTGCTTCATAGAAGGACAGCATTCCTTCTTCGCCCGTGTAGCGACCCGCCTTTCCGCCGCCCACTGCAGGTGCTCCTACACCGCTGTCCTCTGCACTCTGCAGAGTGAATGACCTTCCGTAAAGAGCGAGACCAACGTTCAACTTCATTGGATCGGCTCCCAGTTGACGCCAGTAGTTGACGGCGTGAGCCTACATGTATATGTCAACAAGTCAACGGTTCAAATAATGTACTATCTGCAAAACTAATTCACAAATGATAGACTATCAGCAGAATCTTCCTTATTGCAACTTTTGCTGCAGCTAGAACATAACAGGCCTACTATTATATAGGCTACTATAAGTTATAACAGAAAGCGTATATACACACACACGCAGACTCTTAGTCTCTTTTCATCATCATCATCATCATCATCAACCGAGGGACCGGTGCCCGTAGGTGCCCGATGCCATTCTCGTTATTCCGCGCCAGGTTTGTCTCTCCAAGGCAGCGTGTGTGTTAGTCTCTTTTACTTGCTGTAATTTGGAAAATATGCAACTTAATTTGAGAGGATGGGGGTCATTGCATAATTACGTAACGCCGAAAATGACCATTTTCGACCCACCCACCCTGTAACGCTTCGTAACGTTTGCCTTGACCCACCCACCCTCCCCAGCGTTACGTAACGATTGACAATTGTTACGAATAATCAGTTAAGATTTAGGTCTGTTGTTCCCTCAAAGTCCGATCCACACCTCAAAGCGGTGAGGGGGTGTAACAGCTAAGTAAGGGATTCAGTGGTGAAGGCCTCGGCCGAAGTACCACCCTGGACGCTACGCGAGGTGGACAAGCCTAGCAGAAACCCCGAACAGCTGGCTAACGTGGACGGCAACTGTCTTGGGCTAGACATTAAATTGCATATGGAGTTTTGGGCAGCAGCAAGATTCCTATCGTAAGTCGGCGGAAGAAACATCCAACGATGTTTAAAGGCGATTTTCGACTCAATGGGTCGGCGTTCGTCGGGTCCCACTGCGAGTCCGATCAAAATAGGCCTATGCGTAAAAGTGTTTCTTCGATGTCAGGAATTCATGGGGAATTATAGGTCTACCACGTTGTTCCGTCGGTAAAACTATCACAGATCCAAACAATTCGAACAGCGGTTTCCGGTTGCACAAACGGGAGAACAGAACTGACCCGGCATGTAATAAGTGTCTGCTGCCGTATCTTCTTCAGATAATTATATAGACCTACTTCGGTTAAGTTTTAAATCAATGACAGGAAGTTTAAACTTCGATCACATCATGTCTGAAATGTCATTCGATGGTAATTTAATATTCATTAATAATTTTTTCAAGGCGTTACGTAACGTTCAGCTTCCCCCACCCACCCACCCACCCCCGTAACGTCTCGTAACGTTTTCAATGACCCAACCCACCCACCCTCGAGCGTTACGTAATTATGCAATGACCCCATGTGAGTTTCCCATTGATCAAATAAAAATGAATAAATTAAAACTTTGTTAGCCAAGATACAAAAGACAGTTAACCCACCATGTTGAGAGTTGCATTTGATCCTTGTTCAAGCGAATGGTTGTACAGAGGAGCGTTGTGACCAGTTGCACTCTCCCACTTTCCGTGGAAGTCGTACGTCATCAGATTGATGAAATCTAGATTGCTACATGTAATCCACAAACAGTTACACAATACACATAGCATTTCGTTGTTCAAATGTTCCACTTAATTTTTCAACTTCACAAGTATCCAGCTAACACGACTTTATAGGATAGTAAGATCTCGCTTCCTGCAGGTAGCCTACTCATAGTTCAATATACATCTGTGAGAAGAAGTATTCCGAGAAGCAAGTAAGTTCAAGGAAATGGGCACTTGTGTGTTTATGATAAGTCTTTTTAAAGAGGCGCCACATAAGTCTGTTATCACAGCCACAAAATAGCAATAGCAGGTTATATTACTCTAATACTCTAGCTGCCTAGCAAGTAGCAACATGGGCGCCCGCACATAGGGGCAAGGGGGGGCACTTGCCCCCCCCCTGGAAAACGGAAACTTATTTTTTTAACTACTACTTTTGGGTTTTCAACAAATTTCTTTGCATTAAAGTACTAATGATATGAATGTTGCACACAGTGAGAGTCAGAAATCTATGTTTAGAAATCTCTGTAGATATAAACATGCTCTTAATTTTCTGCCTTACATTACAGATTGTTAAAAGCTGGAACTGTGACCATTGGCTGTTAATCCTCCGGCAGGTGCCCTTGCAAATAGTATTTTTCTATCGATTATGGCCTATTTGATTGGAATCTCGCTGTCGTGCAAACTTTCACAACTGCACAAAATTTAGTATCAATAGAAGTAGCTAGAAGAACACTTGCACATTGAAAGCTGACACCTATTTTTCACTTATTCATTCATTCATTGGACTTATAATGTTACAGCGCCGCTTCAGGAACCCACTTTTAACATCTACTTTAAAAAAATTTCTTCGCACTAAAGAAACTATTCATATCAAAGCTGATACACAAAACGAAACTGAAAAATTTGCATTAAAAAACCTCATTGAAAAATACTCGTGCTCTTTATTTCCAGCTTTGCATTTTTAAAGCACTTGCTAGGCCTACTAAAACATTTACGGTAACTGTGATCACAGGAAAAAAATTTTGCCCCCCCCCTGCAAAAATTTCTGCGGGCGCCCATGAGTAGCAAGTACATGTAGGCTACTCAATTAGCAGGTAAAACTACCTTCGTAGCAAGTACAAGTGTTTGAGTAGCCTACAAGCGTCTCGTATCCACTCACCAAGTTTCATGCACATCTGTATGCATGCTCCTCCAGATTTGCCTCAGTATGGTAGCTATTTTATGGATTCGAATTAATCTTGGTCTAGCTCTCGGTAACCTTAAATGGCCTGGGCATTGGGCAACCATGCATTTAAATGGATAGCCGTAGCGAAGGATCTCGTTCGTTGAAAATTGAACAGGGTAAGTATACGATGTAGGACTGTAGGTTGCTATAGACAATGTGTTCATCATTTACATCAATTGGTCTTTCAAATGACTTGCAACATGGCGGAAAAAATGTCTTACGCTGATAGAACGGGTACATCGTAGGCGGAATTGATCGTAGACATCCCAGCAGCCACCGCGGCACTTAACAGAAGTCTTCGTCTGCCAGTTTCACGCTCTTCGTTTTCAAAGGCAATGCGCAACTCCTACGAACATGCAAGTAGAAAAACACAGTTAATCAATTTAAACAGCAACAACAGGAGAAAGGAAGGGAAGAAGTGAAAATACAACAATATTTCTTCAATATTTATGCATAGTATTGCAATATTTATGTATCTTCCTCCTTCCTTCTATCGCTCCCTACCTCCATCCCTCCTTCCCTTCCTTCTTTCTTCCTTCCCTTCCTTCCTTCTTTCTTCCTTCTCCCTTCCTTCCTTCCTTCCTTCCTTCCTTCCCTCTATCATTCCTTCCATACTTCCTTCATTGTTACTTTTATTCTTTCCTTCCTTCTTTTCTTCAGTCATTATTAATTAATTCATCAATTAATTAATTAATTAGGCCTAATTAATTCATATTGACCTGTACGAGCTGAGCGAATAGAGTCTTGTCCCCGGGTGGACTTCCTCTGTTTCCCGGATACTCAAAGTCAAGGTCAAGTCCGTCGAATGTTCGATTGCGAAGGAAGTCGATCGTCGTTCGGATGAACTCGGCTCTGTTCGGCTGCGTCCGTAGCATGTCCGTCATCCGCTGCGTTCCGAAGTTCCACCCACCAACAGCCAACAGCGTCACGACCGATGGATGGCGACCTTTGACCTCGTTGAACGATGCGTACCTAAAGAGATTAATGGATGGATGGATGGATGATTGAATGGATTATTAAATGGATGATTGATTGGATGGATGATTTGATGGATGATTAAATGGATTATTAAATGGATGATTGCATGGATTAATTTTAAAATGGATGATTGGATGGATGTATGTATGTATGGAGGATTTCTTTGATGGATGGACGAATGGATGATTACATTGAATAGATGAATAAGTTAATAACTGAATGTTTGGATGCATGAATGACAAACAGAGACAGGCAAACGGGCAGACAAGCCGAGAAAATTCGTGCATGATTGCATGTATATATACGTGCATGTAGGCTATAGATATAATTGTGTGGTCGTACAAACGTTAAGTAGTCAAAGCAAATTTGAGAACGTAAGGTAAGTGAGCAGACAGAGTATATAGGCTATATAGTTTTCAGAGCAAAAAGTGAGGATCTAATGAACGATTTCCCAATAATCTATAGATAATTAGATATAATCTATAAATATAATTTTATTTATACTTTTATCTTATTTTTAGAATAAATATATATAACGTATATAATGTATGTATAATTTGTATATATATATATATATATATATAAAATGATGAAATATTATATATGGTGTCATACATTCCCTGTGCCCAGTCGGTCGTTTCATCGTTCCACTCGAACGCCTTCAATCTGTTTCCGTCCATTGAAGCGAATGCATAGATGAGATGACTGCACAACTCCACTGCACCAGGGATGTCACCCGTCGTAAATCTCCATGGCAACGGTCTGTACTGCGACCAATTCGTGTAGTAACAGACGCGTCGATAGGTGTCGTCGCCCACTGACCCTACAACTGGTACGGTACGGTAAGGTAATGTAATAATGTCGGTTATGTAAGGTAAGGAAAGGAAAGGTAATGTAAGGAAAGGAAAGGTAAGGAGATGTAGCGTAATGTAATGTAAGGTGAAATAAGGTCAGGAAAGGTCAGGTAAAGTAAGGAAAGGTAAGGTAAGGTAAGGTAATGTCAGGTAAAATAAGGAAAGGTAAGGTAAGATAAGGTAAAGTAATGTAATGGTAGGGTATCTCAGCATCTCGTATCAGCCATGCATGAGCAATGCAATATAATAGCGTATAGTCAGTCAGTCTATCCTTCAGGACACGGATTGTATCTATACCTATTATACGCCTACATAGCAAACGTGAAAACGTCTTACCGGCTGTGATTGACAGGATGAAGAACACCTGCGAAATTTCCATTTTAGTGAATGCAAAAACTCGGTCTCGTATTCTTTCGAATCCTCCCTTCTAACGATCATCGCTCTGAGTTGGATTCATGATTCTTTAATTGAATCAGTTGTTCCTCTACAACACTAGGCTACCTTAGTTCTGAAAATTTGGACAGAAGTTTAACTCCGAGGTGATAATCATAACCTACACTCTACAGTATTTAGGCTGCACTCTAACCAAAATTATGTTGGCCTACTGAGGTTGCAATAGGCCTATCCGTTTGGTGTTCCCAAATATCTCCTTTCAATCTTTCAACACCTCAAGTTTAATCATAGAGACAACATTTGATCAAAGTCTGCACCTATGTTTGTTCTAAAATTAAACTGTAACCTTAGAGCGGATGCAACATTATAAATAACTATATAGGCCTAACAGTCGTGGTTCTAACTATAAACTAACGATTATTTGTTAACGGCTACTGTCCCACGATCGAGTACTTTTACTTTATATAGCGAGCTCAAACGTCTGTGCTTGTAGGCCTATAAAAATGAGTGCGTGACTCTGACCCAGTTTGGCCTTCAATTGGCGGTCGTTTTTAACAGCGTGCCAGAATGCGCACAAAAACTCATGAGATTCCACACGCATCATATTGCGTTTGCAACAGACAGTTAGTTTTGTCACATGTGTTAACACATTGTCACATACCATCGGCATTCTCAATGACAGAGGTTGCCATACATGTCGCCTATAGATATTCAAGCTGGTCGCGCTATGAAGACATTGATGCACCTCTTAATTTAATTGTCGTACAGCCTATACGTTGCTCTACAGCCTACACACGCACCGCCTAATTGCTGCAAGGAAGATAAATAACAGGTTCATGATGTAATATATATATATATATATATATATATATATATATATATATATACCATATATATATACCAGCTGAAACAAAGAGTTACGCAGGCCTGCATTCCTTATTGCAACAATGAAGGCAAGAGAATCAGCTCCGCTTACACTTTGAAAATTCAGAGAAAATAATAAGTTTCTGCGACAAATTCTAAAAATGTTTATACCATTCTTTCTATTACAAAGCGTCTACATTTCATGGATAGGCTATGAGTCTCGTCCTACTAGGCCTATTTACTGTGGCCACAAATGAAACTTATTACAACTGTGATCGACAATAATTAGGCCTACGCATGTAAGATAATATTAGGATATGCCTCTTGAAATAGGTTTTATAGTGTTCCTTACGTTGGCCAATTGTTCAGTTTAATAGCGCTGTAATAAAACTACGGTACCTAAAGCTAATGCTTAAAAATATACGGACACATATATACAGTCCAGTAAAACATTAGGCCTACTCCGGCTTAATGCTATAAATTGCCATCAGATTTCACACTACGGTAAACGGTACACCTTCTTAATTATTTCCCTTCGCGAGTCTTTTATCCAAACACTTACAAGAAACTCTTAACTTTCTCCAAGAATGCCAACAACGACAGCTGCAAATTATAAGGCTCCACGTATACCGCCACCACCCATGGCAGAGACATAGTGTCCTCCACTTAATTTTTCACCTGTCTTGCTACAGGCATCACGCTATTAATTATTAAAGACACTCATTTCCGAGGAGTCCCCTGCCGTAGGCCTATAAGAAGTTCTATTGAAGACTTAGTCATGATTAAACAGACCCTGAATCATGACAACGTTTCCTCCTGAATAACCTATTAAGACCGGGGGCCAAAACGCCCAGCTACATGTAAATTCATACATGTAAATTCGTACAAGCTCGGTACAAAGAGGTTGAGTATAAAGTTTACGACATTTAGGCTACCTGAGCAATGTAGTAGCGCAGTGCAGCAATTAACAACCGCATATTATGTCTGAAATAAAAATATTCAAATTAATGCAGGACATTTTTCATTTAACATTAGGTACTGACGTGTCTAATAATTATTAAGCCTGGAGCAGAGAAATCGCCAGGTTCCAGAAAAGAGACCCCGCGGCCAACTTGGAGTGACTGTGCTTCTGAGTGGATTTCTTTAAGGGGTGCTATATAAATTCTTGAATGAATGAATGAATGGACTAGAACGAGGATCGAACCCGAAGATCTACTCTCCGAGTTTCAGACCGACCACTCTATAACCTATCGACCACCACATAATTATAGCATATAGCCTATTATATTATAATATATAATATATTATATATAATATATAGGATAATGAGACACGGACCATATTATTATTGGCCATAATTGTAAATGTGTTACTCAAAAGACAACTAACGCCTGATGAGTTCTTTTAGTTCCCTGACTAGGCCTACAGACATTAGGCTATCACCGGTTTATGGGTTAAACGAGGATGCGGATACGCCTGAACCCTCCCCCAAACAACTAAAACACCGTGTATACGCTCGGCCTACGTATACACTTATAATATTTAGCCTATAGACCACATTGCACGTTTAACCTCAAGGTGAAAATTATTTTAACGAGAAGAATTAAGTCGTCACACTCGTCAGACGAAGATATTGATCGTGCGGATATAGGCCTACGTATACTTTAATTTGGTTGTGTGGAAAGAACAATGGTCGATATGCTCGTGTCATGAAAGATGCCAGGGAAACAATAGGAATTGTTGACGCGTGACGTCGTTCACTTACGCTTCAGTGAAGTTCAGTCGACTGTGACGATCAGTGGACGACAGAATCGAAGGATCGATGATCATCATCGGTCTTGATCATCGAAGTTTCCAATTCGACAGCACATGAGTCTCTGCAAACACAGGCTGACGATCCCACTGAAAGGACGATGATGGCAATGACAATGATAATGACTGACGACTTCATTCATTCCAAACTGAGACAATGACTGTGATGATGACTATGATGATGATGACTATGATGATGACGATGATAATGATGATGATGATGATGATGATGATGATGATGACGATGATGATGACGATGACGATGACGATGACGATGACGATGACGATGACGATGACGATGATGACGATGACGATGACGATGATGATGATGATGATGATGATGATGATGACGATGACGATGACGATGACGATGACGATGATGATGATGACGATGACGATGACGATGACGATGACGATGACGATGATGATGATGATGATGATGATGATGATGATGATGATGATGATGATGATGATGATGATGATGATGATCATGATGATGATGATCATGATGATGATGATCATGATGATCATGATGATCATGTGATCAAGATCATGATCATGATCATGACAGCGATGACGATGATGGCAATGACAATGATAGCCTAATGACTGACGACGACGATCATAACTATGATGATTACAATGACTACGACGATGAAGACGACGACGATGACGACTTTAAGCACAATGTTTGGTGATGATGTTGACGTAGGCCGGCCTAGTTCCGTGAATGAAATTAATGATAAATATTCTTTATTGAACAATGTGGTTGACAGATCGCAACCGGTTACAGTGTAGGTCCTACGTACAGTAGCCTAATGCAATTGAAACAATTAACAAGCACGCAAATGACAAAGCTACAAATCTTAACTAGCCTACTTACAGAACAGACATCCTGCGCTAATAGCAGCCTACAAAGCACGTCCGCCCTACGGGACCGAGCTCGGGACCGCTTATCTTCAAGCCAGTGTGTTATCTAACGCGCTACCAGGAATGCTCTGCTATCAGTTCAAGACTGTTCAATCTTTACACCTATTCACTCAGAAAACTCATTTTGTAGGAGGCTCAGAAGAATCTAAAAAAATTAACGGTCAAACGGGTCTCCGTTTTCAGCAGAGATATCTTCTGATCATCGAGTGTTCAAAAACGTACTATTTCATAGCACGGCTTGCATAGAATTATATACATAGAGCCAAAGTCTGCATAGAATTATATACATAGAGCCATAGACTGACATGAAGACAGTGACATCATGACTGAAGTGTTGAATTCGTTGACGATATGTAATCGCTGCGATAGCTGTGCTGCATGAAATCGCTGGGCGTACGATCGATCAAATTTACTATTTCGTTCTGGTGAAAAGAAAAGAAAATGTCTCGGGTATGTACTAATCAGCCGTAGAGAAATATTTTCGTCTTTTATGTGGGCTATTTTCAGGTCTACAGTTGCTGGTCTGCGATGTTACCGATGATGACCGATGATGATATAAAAATCTGCGTTCTAAAAATAATTTGCACAGCGTGTCATCGGCGTCGTGTGAATGAAAACGAAATTATGATTAATTAAATCACATGGAAACTTACTCGTTTCCGGTCCTGAAATGCTGCCCTACTACGTAAAACTAAAATCTTATCTGTTCTAATTATTTTAATGATATTGTAATGTACCAAGCTGCAGTTGCAATATGCAAGCAATTTTCGGATTGAAATCGTTTATGGAGTCATCATTTAAATATAAGGTTACAATTAAAATCTGTTTTCAGAGGCAAATTATTATATGATTAGTGTATAGTTTTTACTTGCTACGTACCCTCATTCAAGTATACTTTGACCCATTTGTTGTTGAGACTGTGTTTATTAGATCTATGTATGTTGACCAAAGTGTGGTTAGCAATTGGTAAATAAAGAATATACCTACCTACTTAAATTTCCATCTGCCCTAAGTACTGTCTGTGCATTATTTATGATGACCGTACTTGTTACTTTTGTACTCTAAAGTTGTGAAGTGCCAGAGATTCAAATAAAGAACATCCATATTAATTGTGTGATTGTGAGTCGATTGGGTAAATCTATAATTATGTTGATGTGCACAAGTGAAATACAGATGACGTAAGGTGATTTGTTACAGTAGGTAGGTGTGAAAGATTTTTAAGAGGCATAAAAAGTATTGGCATAAAAGACTGAAAATGGACTGTAAGAGTGGCTGTACAAGGAAAATTGACAATTTTGAGCAAATTTACGTGGCATTCAGTCAGTGAATTTTGTTAATTCATGTGGTACATTTATGTTACGGTAGGTAGGTGTGTGAGCGCCTCTGAGTAGAGTACATATTTTGAAGAATTGGAAGTTGGAGTTGTGGCAGATTATGGTCTACATTGATCATACTTTGATTGATTGGATTATCTAAAGATTTAACTTTGTTTCTTTTTATGTCGTAGCAAATGAAAGCAACAAAATGTCCGACGGACGAACTGTCGCTGAAAAATCTCGCCATTGTCAACGAGAGAGATTTTGATCTGAATAAAATAAAGTAAGTGCACAGCTAAGGCGTAAAAAAAAATTGTTGTGTTTCCGGTAACGCGACCGACCCATTTTTAGGGCCGCGACCCAAATATTTTTGTAAAAAATTTTTATTAAAAAAAATATTTTTGTAAAAAAAAAAAAAAATTTTTCAAAAATTTTTTAAAGTTTATTTTCAACATTTTTTTCTTACATTTGTATTGACATAACATAAGAGACGTCAACAAAATGAAATTAATAGGACTGTTTCTAGAGCAGTTTTAGGTGCAGACAGTCGGGAAATAGGCAGTTTATACTTGCTTAGAACACGTACTTTGTTTCAGCGTGCAAAAAGACTAGTGGGGTATACTTTTTCGGATAGTCACTGCATAAAAATATTTTACAAAAAAAAAATATTTTCCGACCTACCTACCCAATTTTTTTTAGCTCTGTTACCGGAAACACAACATATTTTTTTGGGCCTAATCAATCAATCAATCAATCAATCAATCAATCAATCAATCAATCAATCTAATGTTGTACGTATGTAATTATGTATAGATCTGGATGTTGTAGTGGACTGCACGTTAAATTCCTTGTACGCTTATGGCTTCGAATGGAATTTCATCGATTTACGTGAAACTGAGTTAGAAGTTTAATGTGTAGATAATGTGATAGGGTCCTTGAGCAAGTTCTTCAAATCACAATTGCTCATGGCTATTGTTTGGTGCTTAGTCATTAGATATTGAATCTTAATAAATTAGATTTGTGATTGCTTGTTTAATAGCATTTAAAATGTATTATTTAACAAAAATGCAGGTTTCATATCGACAACCTTTGGAATATGCAATGTAACCTATTCATGATTTGAGTTAGTGTGTCTGCACAGCCATTTCATTAAGCAGCACATTGATTTTCTAGATGTTATGAACATTTTAATTGAAATGCTAACAGCTGCAGATTTTTGATAGCACATTACCTGACATTTTAAAACTTGCCGTTCAGTTTTAATGCATTTTAAAAGATGATTTTGTGCATGTCATAAAGCTTCAGTGGCTTTGAAAGTTTAAATAGGTTAGTTGTTTTGAAGATATTATCAGTGCTGCATCATTGAGGCATTGTCCAAAGCAGTGTGACTCCAGTGGGCGCTTGGAGTAAGTGGCATGCAGTGCATAACTCTTGCCTTGAGACACTCTGCTGTCTCTACCGTCTCTAATGTGTCTAGTATATAGTCTATGCGAAGTAAGGGAAAATCAATACACCCTGTGGAAGACAAGGACGGTTGCGTTGCGCAGTCTCGAAATCAATAGCAGCGGTGGCGGCTTGTGCACTGGTGTGTGGGAGTGGTGGTTGGTGTTGGTGTCGGCTAAGCGCATTGCAATGCTTTCTGTGGAGGAACCTCACCAAAGACCGGTTTATGGTGTCATTAAATTCCCCCCAACCTCCAGAGGCTTTGGTGAACAGAATGCTTTGGTTGATCCTTTGGGGCTGTTTGCTTGCGTTTGTTAAATTCACCCTCTCTCTTGATATGCTTGTGATCCAGTGTGTTGACCTTGACCTTATTGGACAGTAATTTGACTAAATCACCGATTTTATAGACCGTATTGCGTTTATCTTCGTTATTCGCCAAAACGGATGTGGAGAGTCATTTTATGCATCTGCCAGACCGACCCTAAGTGCATGCCATTTGTTACAGTTACCTTCCTTCTGTACCTGTATAGATAACAGTATTTTCATACATGCATCAATGGTAAAAGGCAATTGTACAATAATCTATAAATATCTGTTTAATCAGTTTTCCTATTTCTATGTATGGAAGATCATTTTGTGAAGATGCTCTCTTTGTAAAGCATTTATGTCTGTGCATGCGTGTGTGCATAATATACCGATATGTGCAATAATTGGGCATACATAAGAAAAGTGCTCATGTATGTTTATGACACATGTATGTGTAATTGTGTGTTTATGTATACATGTGTTTGTGTCTGCGCATTCACGTGTATGCATTTGTGCAGCTAGACTTTTAATGTGGCACTTTTCTAGATCGCTGCATAAATAGAACATGCATGCTGCCCTATTGGTGTTTAAGTCTACTCAGGAAGTGTTAGGTTATGTCTAAGAGCATTCTGGCCACACCGGTATCTGATGTTTTCAGACATTACATTTAGAAGAGCATGTTCTGGCCATTCTATGTTGACCTTATTAAAAGTTATTTTTATGACTCACTCGACTACTTCTGCATCCATTGTGATGTATCGATGTTTTGTGAAATTTTGATATATCGCCTGGGCTTTGGGAGCATCCTGACAAAACCATACTGTAGCCTTTGTATTATCGTTTTTTGCTCATGTTGTTTTTTAGATTAGAATCTCTGTCCGGGGATAAATGTATTAGGTTCTATTTATGCAACTGGTTCCCTTTACTATGCAATGAGTACACTGACTGTACGCTGCCGATGGGAAATCAGATGGTCAGACAGAGAGAACTGGCCACCTGGTGTTGGTTGCGGAGGTTAAAAATCACAGTCTAGTACAGCATCTCAATTCTCAAACCGATGTTTGTATCTTGTGCTCTTCTACTGTTATTAAATACGTATGTTGATAAATGCAGCTCATTTATTGCCTGAATTAATTATATTCCAGAGTTTATATTAATATTGTGTCCCTTTTAATTAGACTACCGTAATATAACTTCTTATGGGGCTCTCTACCCAGCCTTGGCTGAAAAAGGCCATTTTGTTGCCATCTTCTGAAGCCAGTGGCATGCGCACGGCCATTATGATCTACTGTAGATATTAAGCCAAGACAACAGTGAAGATCTTCCTATCTGCCTACTATGCAATTTATGGAGTATTTGTGAACAACAAGATCATTTGTGCTGCAAGTAATTGCATTGCATGGTGGCCTGTATAGATAAATTCGTAGTTTTCCATTAAGATTACGAAATGATTAATGTTTGTCAGATCTCTGAATCAATCCTTTTGGAATTTACATGTATAGTATACATGTATATAGTAATTTTTCTCACTTTTATATGCTAGACATTTTGTATGTGCATCAATTATATGCACAAAAAATTCTCTGCATCACGTATCCTGTGATTATTAGTCACCGGACGTTGTATTTTGATAATAGAGATTTTCCACATGCTGGCACTGTAGTAAAATACGTATAAAAATATTTATTGACAGACTGTCTTCCATTTACAACGGCAGGCAGCCCGATGGCTAGACTGGCTGGTTGGCTTATATAACTCTGACTGACTCATTCACTCACTTTCTCACTCAGTTAATCACACTTAAATATTAAAGCAAGTAAGTGTATTATCGAAAAACTATAAAATGCACTCTGGTTAACATGAACAAAATTAAGTATCATGAAGCATTCCTGTTATAAACATTTCCTCAGTAAGTTGTTCGCCCACGGGTGGGATAATTCAGTCATGAATAATACTAATTGCAACATTGTATCACTGATTTATATAGTGCATGAATGACTGGATTGTTAGTGTTAGGGAGATAGTCTCATATATATGGATGTTCCTGTTGTTGTTACATACAGTCTTCTATAGATACATTATATTACATTACTTCTGTTTTTGATTGTAGGCACATTGAAATCCGTACATTACCAAACCATCGCTATGTGTTCACGCTTTGCTCACATCCATCAATTGGTCCTGGATCAGTTGGATTCAGCGCCCCACAGGTTAGCATGTCTCTCCTTCTAAAACCAGGATGACATATATAGCGTACGGTAAAAATTGCTTCCCTTTCCATTTGATTATATGTTTAAACTACTGTATAAATATCTTATGGTAATATTAAGAATATGTTATCCTACACAAAGGTACTGTTTAAAGCAAATGAATTTACATATGTTCTTTGTTTTTTAAATTTGTGTAGTGCCTCTTGCAGAATATTCAACTTACTGGTGCTTCCAGCATGAGTGGAATATTATTTATTTATTACAGCAATTTAATTATAGCACCCCTTCAATGTTGACTACTCAGGAGTGCTCCCAATCCAACCTTGGTCAAATATAACAGTCTTAGAAGAGTGAGAAATTAGACAGATAGACATTTGACGAAGAATAGTAGGGAACCTTTTCCAGATTGCAAGGCCAGCAAATGGAAGAAGGTGCAACGATACATAATAGAAGTCCATGACTGAGGGACAACAAGCTAAGCCTTACTAGAAGAGTGGAGAGAACTATTGTCCAGTTTGCAACCTGAAACCCTTTAGGAGTGACATATTGATGGTAGCAGACGTGTGCGATATTAGTGAGAAATACTCGAGAATCATCCAATGCACTTGTGAACAATGACAGGAGAGAGAAATACTCCAGCACATGCTAAGTTGCAATGGCAGTTCAGCTAACAAAAGACTTTGAGAAAATGTGCATTTGTAGAAATAATCGATAAAAAATTATGACATGCTAGAGAAACATGCAGTCATCTTCACCACATCATGTTTTAATTTTGCACATTGGCATTTTGTTCTGTTTTAAATCTAATCTTTTCCTGGGGTGATTATTTTGTTAGAACTGTTTTAAATCGAAATCTTTTCCTGGGGTGATTATTTTGTTTGCAGGATTGAACAATACATAATTAATGTTTAATGTCACTTTTGTTGAAGATCTAAGTTTTTGCCCAATTGGCATGGATCATCCTGATCAGTGGTTATTTTTATGTAGTGGACCTGTGTAATATCAGTGTGATTAGTGACTGAATTCAGCTTGCTCTTTGGGATAAACTGCATTGTTTCTTTAACACTTCAGCAATGAGAGTAACTGGTACACCAATGCAACTCATCACTTGAGTGTTAATATGTAGTGCAATCCGGGTGTAATTACAATATGAGTTGGCTGGTGAATTTCATGTTTTGACTATGAACCTGCGGAGAGAAAGTGTGGAAAATGTTAGCCCTATACAGCTGTTGCATCACTCAATGGTTTATTGCAAATTGTCAAAGGCCAAAATTACTCATCTGATATTGTTTGTGTTTTGACTGAGTGATTGATGGCTACCAGTCAGTGATGCATAGATCTGACATATTATTTTGTTTTTGGTTGGTTATATATTTTGGTAGAATAGTCTTGTGAAGGCTGGATGACATTTTGCTCATTCGAAACTCATTCTCACACCGCACTTTGATAGTGTGCACTTAATATAATGTACATTTTAATATTTTTATGCATTTTAAATTTTTTTTTTATAAGCTGTATGGTATTCTGCTTGTGGGATGCATTCTGTAATATTGTGGTTCTTTTTTGCGGTGCTTATTTTCACTGCTGATGAATATACCTATAAAACAACAAAGAGGTGAAACAGCTAAAGAACAATACAAAAATGAAAAGGTGAAAAGAAAAACACAGGACATTTATCATAGTTCTCTGATGTGTTGCATGTTTTGCATGTTGTATGCTTAGTGTATACATGTTTAATGTGTTGTATGTTGACACAATTGCCTGTGCACCTGCACGCATTGTATGTGCTTGTATACGAATGTTTTTATTATTGTTAGTGAATGCTTGTTTGACTACTACTTGGATGACCCTACTCAGCGGGATCCTGATCCCTTTTGGGCCTTCGAGTGTAGCCGCTATTGTAATATTGTCTATTGTCTCATTCAAGCTATTGTCTAATCCATGTTTTACTGACTGTTGCAATAAAAACCTTGATTGATTGGTCGATTGAAGTGTGGTAGAACTACGAGTATCTGTTGATTGATGGTTGATTGACTGGTATGTTTTGTGCAGAGGAAGTGGGCGATGTTATCGCTTGGTCAGGAGATCGAAGTCAAACCATTCCAGTTCAATCCGACGAAGGATTACCTGTCAAGCATGATCGTCGAATTGGAATTTCTTGCCAAGAAGAAGTAAGCCAGTTGCTTTTAGATGCCCCTCTGCAGCTGCTGCTATTGATCAGTCGGGATACTCTGCAGAAATTCAATTAATTGACATGTGTGATTCAATGTGTCAGTGATTAAATTGGCCAGTGGCCACGTTATTGTACAATCATCTGCATTTATTTGTGCACCATCATATCTGGTGCACAATTGTCTAATGGCCACATTGGTTCTGGACGTTCACAAAAGACCATCATTAATTTATTTGCCAAAAGTATACAAAGTAATGTATTGTCATACTGAGAACAAATAATAATTATCTGTTGGTCACAAAAGGGAACCATGAAGTGACTACAGAGTCCTGCTGGTTAGGGCCACTATACGTAATCTGTGCAAGGTGGTTAACAGAGGTTATTTAGATTCGTTGATATTCTAAGTAACTTGATACATGTACAATTACCGGGTATTAGCATTGTAGTATAAAACATGAGACCTTGGTTCAGATGTGTGCTGTCAGTACTTGAAATCATGTATTCGGTGGGATAAGCCAGCTGTCAGAAGCAATGACATTCACTGCATCTGTTTGTACGTGCACTTGTTATAGCGCCTCTTCAAGCTCTCTTCACTCAGAGACGCTCCCGAATGCAGAGCGGACAATGCATCTGAGTTTCAGCCGAAGCGCTAAGCAGTGAGTGGAGGACTAAATGCATCTGGCCGAATGCTATGGGTTGCTGCACAAGGTTGTGCTGCTTAGGAATCCTGAGATTGTGTTTTAAAGGATTTCAAGATATTGCTGATGACTCATAGATCTGTTTATGTCATCTTATTACTAGCTACTTGAGACAACAAGACCTTTATTGTGTTGGTTTCTTGTTGCTTAGTACAACGACGGAGCCGTACGATACGGATAAGATGGCCGTTGAGTTTCTCATGCAGTTTCCCAAGCAGGCGTTTACCATCGGACAGGAATTGGCTTTCAACTTCATGGATAAGAAGCTGCTGGTCGCTCGTGTCAAGGAACTTGAAGGTTCAATAAAATTATTTAATTATTTAGTTATTTATGCTAATGCTTTCCCATTTGTGTCTACGGAACCTGTTGAATCTAAGGAAATGATATTCTGATATTATAAACAGTTGTCAGGGTATTTGCAAATTTTAATCAGTAAAAAGTAGAATGAAAATTATTTAAAATGAAAATTTCCCAAGGAATGCTTGTTTTCACCGTGGAGTCGGAATTAGAATGTTACAACACATTAAAAACAGCAAGTAAATTAATTCTTGATGTAGCTGTTCCTTCATTTGAGCAATATTTTTTCTCAATTGCATAAGTTTTAAACTTGGTCAGACAGCTGTATTTATTGATGAACTTGAAGTAATTGCTTTTTTTATTTTCTATTGTAGCTCTTGATGTGGCAGCTGGAGGCAAATCAGTTAAGGTGAAGACGATTGTCTGAGAAAGAATTGTCTGAGAAAGAATTGTCTGAGAATGAATTGTCTGAGGATGAATGAACTTTTTTAATTTCTTCATAAATGCTGGAATCTTGTAGTACTGCTAACTTTGGATGTGTTAGTGAATATCATCTATGATGAGGTTGTGTTATATAATAAGGTAACATTGTAAAATTTGTAAGTCTTTAATAAGGTATCATTCTTTGGTATGGTAATTGTAAGTTCTTAATAAGCTAGCATTCTTTGGTATACCCCGCAGTCGATCGAGTCGATCGATCGAGTCGATCATAACTCGGCCAAGTCGAGTCGATCGAAAAATCGTCGACTCGATCGACTTGCAAGTCGAGTCGATCGTGAGTTTTTTCGATCGACTCGATCGACTTGCGAGTCGAGTCGATCGTGAGACATGCCATGTCGAGTCGATCGAAAAATCGTCGACTTGCAAGTCGAGTCGATCATTGCTCCGTCGACTGGACTCCACTTAAAAATATTTATCTTAGGCCTACTATTTCTTGAAGTCTCAAAGTGAACTACATGATATAATGACGTAGGCCTAATTCAGTTTTTCCACACGAGTGCAGCTAATGAACCTTTTGGCAGCTGACGATTTCGTGTTTGTGGAACTGTGAAAGTTGATAGACGTACGTTTTCGATTTGAGTTCAACCAGTAGAGGCGGATACAGAAATTTTTGACGGGGGGGTCAAATATTTTGGTCTTGGGCCGACAAAAAGTTTTGTTGGTCTTCCGTGGAAAAATCCTTCTTTTAGTCTTTCGCCCAAAAAACTTCTAAAAACTCGTGGCAACTCCGGTTACTTAAAATCTGATGACTTTTTAGTCATGTGCTAGTTTTTTTTACCTTCCTGTTCCCGTTGCGTTGATTTACAGCTTCTTGAAAACTGATGGGAGGAGGGTCCGAATGGAGTGGGGGCATGACCGGATTGCCCTCTTGGATCCGCTCCTGAATGAGCAGGATACATTTAGGCCTGTATAAATTATTATATGTAGATGGTTATTTTGAGAATATAAAACGGGCCTTTTAAGACGTCACTTCGATCAGGATACAGATCTACTACCATATAATTTCACTGTATGTTAACTTCTTGTAAGTTATAAGTTCCTTTCTTTAAGTTACATAATTTACATAATTTGTCCTTAACTCATCTGTAATATAAATTTTTATTACAGGTGAGCATCGGCATGACAATGCCCAACACCATTCTGTGTTTTGAAAAGGCTGAAAATTCACCTCTGAATCTGACCGGAAAAAGCAAGGGGTCAGTGGCTAATGTATTTTTCCAAAAAACACCTACGTTTTTAACTGGATATACGTTCACATGTCCTTGTGAGCTGTTACAAAGAATGGCTAGATCCATGTGTACAGTACATAGATCCTACATGTACAATGTACATGAATATATATAATATATATATATATATAGTGCCACCCTCTTTAAAATAATCATACGACAGCCAGTATAACCTTTTGAACTCATGGACAGCACCCTTTCCTTCGGCCTTGGCGAGCTACAGCGCTATGTAAATCTTTATTATTGTTTTTTTTCCCCGAGGTATATATGATCCCTCGAGATTGCAAATTATTGTTATTGGCAGCAGCAGCAGCTTTGGGACAACAATTTCTGTGAAGTGAATAATTCATGAAGTGCTTCAACACCACTGCAATAATCCCATAGAAAAGCTGTGGAAAATTCTGCTGAATATTGTATACAAGAGTTACTCAGTTTACCCACACCACACTAGCCAACTCTGCTGTAATGTAAGTACACTGACCATGTACTGACAGTGGGAAGGTGGAACACCGAAGCTAAGCAAAAGCCGTTGCTAGCACTTCATACCCACACTAACAAATTATAATTATCTGATCGCATTAGCCTGGTATATAAACATAAAATGGGCCATCATTAGATCATTCTTTTTATAATTTATAAATGTAATTTTCTACACTCTTCCTAGGATAAATTTAATAGACATGGACAGAGACAATCTTAGGCATGAATTCCAATTCATCAGCTGCATATTTTTTTGCCTGATAGCAGTTTTTCTATAAGGTTTTCTTACCAATAATCGAATATAATAACAAAAATTACGATGGAAACGAGAACCTTTAAAGCAAACGTTTTGTTTCTTAGAGCCTCAGACGCAGAAAATGTGAATTATTAAAGAATTCGTTATAATAAAAATAATAATAATTGTAATAATAAAAGTGATAGTAATGATGATGATGATAATAATAATGGTAAATATAATAATAAAAATAATAATGATAATAATAATGATGATAATAATAATGATGATAATAATAATAATAATAATAATAATAATAATAATAATAATAATAATAATAATAATGTACTAGCTTAAGGGACTGCTCTCCTTTTGCATTGCACCTGGTCTGTGATGCTTACTTTCCCTGAGGTTGCTAACAACGACAACAACAACGACAACATCTAGCAGCTCATTGAGTAATTATGAGCGTGGCTCGTATTAATTTTCTTTAGGAAGCAGGCATTCCAGTCAATCATCAACCCTGAGTGGAACTTCGATAAGATGGGAATCGGTGGACTCGACAAGGAATTCTCCGCTATATTTCGTCGAGCGTTTGCTTCTCGAGTCTTTCCTCCTGAACTCATCGATTCACTCGGTTAGATAATTTACAGCTTTTCAGATTATTCTTATGATAAGTGCTAAAAATACATCGGAAACTTTCTTCCGTTATGTTAGAGTTAATCTTGTAAATAAAACTGATTGGTGGTGTTTTTTGCGATTGAATTTCAGGCTTTACAAATGCATTTGGACTTGTGTTGCAATTTATATGTAATTGTGAATTTCTCATTGAGATGTTGAAAGTAAAGATTGTTTATTGATGCACAATTACTTATTTGCACTTCTATTTGCTATGGGGACTGTTATTCATTGGGGTCTAGCTGCTGTTTAGTTACACTACATTACAGAGTAGCTTATAAATTAAGTGTTGACTAGTATTGGTTTCAACTATAATATAATATAGTGAGTGGACTCTCTGTAATGGCCTGTGGGGGGACAGGTTATTTGTGCACAGCTGCCCTGACTGTGTGTTTCAATGACTACCACCTTTAGAAGCTAAACTCATCATAAGATTGCATAGTTTCTTAACCCTTTACCGACCAAAGTGTAGTAAATGGTACGGAAATCCTATGCCTTCGGTCAAAAAAGGGTTAATCATGCTATAGATACATCTTCGTGTTGTCAGGACTGAAGCATTGTCGTGGCGTCCTGCTGTACGGTCCGCCTGGAACCGGAAAGACGTTGATGGCACGACAGATCGGAAAGATGTTGAACGCGAGGGAACCAAAGATCATCAACGGACCGCAGATCCTCGACAAATACGTGGGAGAGTCGGAGGCGAACATCCGCAAATTGTTTGCAGACGCTGAGGAGGAAGAGAAAAGGGTCGGTGGAAATTCTCTTTATGGTTTTTAATCCATGTTTTTATTTTCATTGTTTCCTACTGCTCTTGCTGAAGAAGCATTTTGCATTTAACTCAAAACTACTTTTTTGCTGCATGCTAAAGTCAGGAGTGCTTCTGAGTAGTCCTTTGAAGAGATTCTATAAGAAGTTCTTGAATGAATTAATCCAATTATTCTCGTCTTTCAAAGCACTTGTAGCTAAAGGATGTTGTTTAGCACTGGATGCTAGTTGACTTCTTGTCAACCTGTGTTGTTTCATTGTTTGGTTATTAGATGGGACCTAACAGCGGTCTTCACATCATCATCTTTGATGAGATTGACGCCATCTGTAAGGCGAGAGGTTCCGTCAGTGGCAGCACCGCCGTTCATGACACCGTCGTCAACCAGCTGCTCTCAAAGATTGACGGCGTTGACCAGCTCAACAATATTCTTGTCATAGGTTCGTTTGAACACACTGAACAGTTAGCATTAGTTACATTACTGGTTCAATGATCAGGGTGGGTTAAAACCTCACCATGGCAGAAATTTGGTTCAAGGTTTCTGCTTGATTTGCACCTCGCCTAACCACCTCAGCTTTCAGGAATATGTTAACCCACTGTCGGTGTGAAGGTCAGATGGCAAGGAAGAGGACTGGCCAACCACGCTCATATGCCAAGGCTGAGAAAATAAAGTGGCCAGCATTTCATTCCAATGTCTGCCTCAGGGCTAGTTCTAGCAACAATTCAGTAATTAATGACTGATGAACATTTGCATTATGTGGAGGTTTTAGTTTTTATACTTTCACTTGATATTGTTTGAGAAATTAATATTACAAGTAAAGAAGGTCATATATGTGCTTGAACATCTTAGTACAAGCTGCTTTATGTTGTATCCAGAATTGATATATGACTATTGAAACTGGGTATTCGGGTTTTGTTTTTGTCGCTCAGGTATGACAAATAGGAAGGATATGATAGATGACGCTCTGCTGAGACCAGGTCGTTTGGAAGTACAGATGGAGATTGGTTAGTGTTATCTGTTGTTCATATCTATGGAATTTATATAACCGAGGAAAGTCTTTAGTGGATTATATATGTGCTTTTCATTGCTGCAGTTTAACCGACGTCTTTGGGTTATTGCTTTATTTCTGTGTATGTCAGGAGAACTTATGAGGCGCTGTGTAAATGTCCAAACCCTATCTACACAGATGTTTGCTTCACTATGATTTTAATTCAGATGTTGGAATGATTGATTCCAGAATTTATTCAGTGTTAGAATTTAACTTAAAAGATTTAATGATGAGCGTACATTATTATTAATGTAATGAAAACTAGTTACTCTTATTATCTGAAGGCTGCCGTAGCCTTGTCACAATGCGGTATTGCACATCTTCATTGTGACAAAACCCCCTCTTACTGTGATGTGTGTGATTTCTTCCAGGTCTTCCAGATGAAAATGGCCGTCTTCAGATTCTGAACATTCACACGGAGAAGTTGCGAGAGAATGAGAAGCTGGCTGGTGACGTGAGCATCGAAGAGCTGGCGACCGTCACGAAGAATTTCAGCGGCGCAGAACTCGAGGGTCTGGTTCGAGCGGCGGCATCCACTGCAATGAATCGCCTGATTAAGGCAAGGCTTGTGGATTCATGTAGTTAACCCTGTAATGCCGGAGGGTGTAGGATTTCCCATGCCATTTACTACCATATCGGCATTAAAGGGTTAAAAGACAGCCATCACAAACATTCGTGACGTTTGGCCTACTCATCCATCCATTCATTCATTCATTCATTCATTCATTCATTTGTTCTCTGGACTTATACAGCGCCCTTCAAGACACCTACTCTGCAGCACTCCCAGCCATAGCAAAAGAAAAAGACTTGAGAGATTTATGAAACAAAGTTTGATCGGTAGATGTAATAAACGCAACTTTGAAGGGAATGTATTCCAGATGGACAGCCCTACAACCGAGAAAGCTTGGCATTGCCTGTTAGCTAAGTAGCGCTTGCAACACGAGTGTATTTCTCGAGAAAAGAAATAGGTTTTGAGTAGAGATTGTGACGTAGGAACAGACCTAGGAAGATTGGAAGCATGTAAAGAGGAGGAGAGGTCATTGCAGAGGGCAGGAATGGTGAGAGTTGCAACAGATGCTGGGATGATTCCGTTAGAGTGATTCACCCGATCTAGATTGCCTGCATGTGTCTGATTGCAGCTAACATAAGTTATTAATTGTCGTCGTTGTATTGATAATTAATAGGCAACATCCCATGTCGAGATTGATCCAGAAGCATCGGAGAAGCTGAAAGTGACAATGGGTGACTTCAGAAACGCGCTGGCCAACGACATTAAGCCGGTAAGAATATACGGAGAATCCGTCCAAAGGTTTATATATAAGATAAAAGATTATTGATCATTTTCTGATTTGATTTCATTTGATTTACATTTTTACTGTCTTAGATTTAGCAGTCTTCATACCTTTCTATGCATATAGCGTACTGATTATGGCTGCCTGTATGACAGTGTATGTGAACTGACAGCACAGGTCATTTGCAGTATTGTTTGTGTTCTACTTTTCAACCGGACACAGTGTAGAATTTACATTTCATGCATACACGCACACACTCATTGAAGGCTATTGTTGTATAGTTTGATTGGTTGATTTGTTTGATTGGTTATTGTTTAGGCGTTTGGTGTGAGTGACGATGAGCTCGGTGTTTACATCAGTCGTGGGATCATTGTTTGGGGCGATCCTGTTAGACACATTCTCGAAGATGGAGACCTGCTCATCAACCAGATCAGAACTTCTGAGCTCACACCTCAGCTCGTCGCACTTCTGCTCGAAGGTACTCTTTAATCTGCTCGAAGGTACTCTTTAATCTGCTCGAATGTACTCTTTAATCTGCTCGAAGGTACTCTTTAATCTGCTCGAAGGTGCTCTTTAATCTGCTCCTCATTGTGTATTGTAACGTGTAACAAAACTGCGTGCTTTCTGTACTCAGGAAAAATAAGCTTCTCTAAACTTTCACTAGTTAGTTATCATCGTTGTTATTGTTAATAATTAGCAACTCCTATAGCATCAGTGCCTGGTGTACAGGGTCACTTCTTTGGTATGGCGATGCCAGCCTACTAGGTCTTGCTCCAACCTACCTACTTGATTTTTGTTCTGCTCATATCGGGTACTCGGACTAGTTGAGCCTGCGGTCAGTAGGAAGGGGAGTGCTATCAGTCCTGTCTGCTCGAACCTCCATCATGCAACGCTGTGCTTTTTCTGTTATAGGCCCAGCAGTATAGAATAGCCTCCATCTTGAGCTGCATATACTGACTGCTGAGCAGTTTTCAATAGAGAAATCCTGTTTTGTGTTTAGTGAATGGTATAGGACACAGTTCTATTGTTTGTTGTTCTGGACTACTTTAGGTCCTCCTGGATGTGGCAAGACTGCCCTTGCCGCTCAGGTTGCCAAGAACTCTGACTTCCCGTTCGTCAAGATCTGCTCACCGGAGAACATGATTGGGTATCATGAGAGCGCAAGAGTGAATGCCATCAAGAAGGTATACGCTAACAAAGATTTTTTTAACCCTTACCTTGCACACTGTCTTTGAAGCAACTCCTAACAAGTTGTTTCTCATTGGACGTCATACCACAAGATGGCGGCTGTTTATTCATCTTCATTAACATTATTCATTGTGATTAAATATGTATCCAAATTTGTTGCAAACTGTTTGAAAGCAGCAATTTTCATTAATATACAATTCCCTTTTCATTCTGGTCTTCATTTTGCTATTTATAGTTGGAGGTAGCTGTGTCATATGGGGGTCACCCTTCTGTGGACTATTCCTGGCACATTTTAAATTTGTAAAGTTCTTTCCTAAAGTGCTAAGTATTTTAAATAAACCTGTCTAAATGTTTCAGATGTTTGAAGACGCGTACAAGTCACCGCTAAGCTGCATAATCTTGGATGATATTGAAGGCCTGCTTGGTAATAATTTTTCTGTTGATTCGTCATTTTGACACATTAACAAGCACATAATTGTTTTTGCCTACTCCTGATGACTGCACAATTCTGTCAAAAAAGCTAAATTAAATTTCTGAACTTCTTATATTTCTGTCAGTTTACATATTTAGTGGCTAAGGATGTTTGGCCCATGATTTATGCGGTTTTTATACATAATATAGAATATATCATTTGGTCTTAAATTGCATACAATAATTCATGCCTCTGTCCTATGCATTAATTAATTACTTAATGTGGCCTTAAATACATGTGACATAATGCTGTTTGTAATACAGTGAGCTAGAGATTTATGCAAAAATCGGTGTGCAACTTACATGGTTTTAAGGAAACTCACTTTCCGGCTGATCTAGTTTCCATTTTCTTGGGTGACATATAAGTATCTGTTTGGTTGTCTTGCCCAAGGGTTGATTCAGTAAATATTATTCAATGCAGATGTATTTTAAAAATAATAATAATTTATCCATGCTTTTGCAGAGTATGTTGCAATTGGACCTAGATTCTCAAACTTGGTTCTTCAGACGCTGAGAATTCTTCTTCGAAAGCTGCCACCTCCTGTAAGTTTGTAATGTCTCTCATCTACTTTGATGAGAACACATCATTTGGCCATTGCATGCTCTTCATATCAAGGAACTGCTATTTAAATGTGGCTGTTGGAGTGTTGGTGATTGTACAAGAATGGTAACTACATTTATATTTTGGGTTCGGATTGAGTTATGAATTACAATATTCAGTCAGTCATTCAGTAATAGCACTGCTTCAAGGAAACTATTCAGAGGCACTCCCAACTCCAGTGTGACCAAAACGAAAAGTTTTAAGTTTTGTGAATAAGGTTTCTGGTTGAAGCTATCCACTTGTAAGAAAACTTGTGAATATATTGACTATTACGTTGTTTCATCAAGGTGCAGAAGAGAAACATGGTATTTTTAAACTTGAAGACGTTTCTGACGATCAACTGATGAATCAGTCAATCGGTGGTCATTCATTCAGTCAGTCCATCAATCACGTTCGGCATACTCTTTACCAGCACAATACTTAAATGCATACTGCATATTTCATTTGCAGCGCTGCCGTATAGTTGCAATTGTATTCGCAGATTTGTATAGAGCTACCAGTGCTCAACCACCACTGCTCACACTTTGGCAGTGCCAGTCTCAAGTCTGGATAAAGGAGGAGGGTGACACTAATTATCTCTGTTATAGCACCACGTTGTTAAACTAAAGCAACCAATTATGCGCCCTGCAAAGAAATACCAAAGACAAGTTGAAAACAGGGTTCTGTAGGGTAGAGACTGATCTGTTAATGAACATTTAACATGAGTTGAAAGTTCTTCTTTCTGTACGACAGGGTCGTAGGCTGTTTGTGATCGGTACAACGAGCTGCAAGGATGTTCTTCAAGAGATGCAGACGTTCACCGTCTTCCGGAAGGTTCTACACGTCTCGAACATTTCGACGAGCAGCGACTTCCTGTCGTGTCTCGAGGAATTAAATGTTTTCAGCACAAAGGAATTGGAAATGATCGCAAAGATGACGAACGGGAAAAAGTAAGTTGTCCGCTAAAGCAACATTGTTTACTGGTTATTTAGCTCTTCTGAAGTGCTTTATAAATGGTCAGATAAGATAAAATATTTATTACCTGATACTACATAGTTATTTATTTATTTATTTATTTATTAGGACCACTTATATAGCACTCTTGGTATTTCTTGTTGGCTACCTTCTTCATAAATCCTGGCTTATTATAATGCTTTCTTTACACTTTTGTGGTCATATTCCATCTTTCAGTCTCTCGTTTTATCTTTTTATGAGATGTTGGGGAATTTGTTGAATCTTTCCCTTTTTGCGCTATCTGATCTGAAGAGTGCCATAGTTCAAACTTCAGTCAATGTTCACTTCAAAAAGGATTCTGTGGTTCATAAAGAGGCACAACTGGTTCAAGAAATAAGTTAGCAGATTGCCAATTAGCAAGTTTATTCAGAATATGTTATAACGTGCCTTCAAGGTATCTTTAGAATCAGCAACACTTCCAGTTCATACCGAGTAAGGAAGCAGTCTGTTGGTGGCCAGCACCTTTAATATATAGCATCCCAGTTCTGATGAAGATGACCTAGGGTATGGTCATTCCAGATAGATTGTTTAACCATTAGTTCTGAAGTCCAGATACAACTTTTTCACATGCAGAAGCAGCCGGCAAATTCCAAAACTTCCGATCCGACATGGTTATTTCATGCATGTGTTTATAGTTTGTGAACTATTGTTTCAAGACTTGTATACTTGTGCATGTCGTCTTGTTTTAGACTGTGGATTGGCATCAAACCTCTGCTTGACTTTGTTGAGATGAGCAAGCAGGCAAGTCTTTGTTTTTCTGGGTCTCATATTTATCAGAAACCTTTGACTATTTTCAAATGAAACTAGAAACAAATCTGTGAAGGCAGAATTATTGTAAATTTTATGTTTTTAACTGCATATATTTTATTTTTTGCTAGCTCTTTGCATAATATTTGCAGGGACACTATATTTATTGTCTAGAAAATAGTGTTAAATTTTTTTACAATATGTTAATGAGAAGCGGCAGTTGGTGATGCTAAGCAGTAATGCTGTATTTTTTAAAAGTCTCTGAAATATGCTATGTACAAAGTTCCGTTAGTAACACAACCATAAACTTTGTTGCTTTGCAGATAGAGGAAAACTACCGTGTGAGCAAGTTCCTGTCGATCTTGGAGGAGGAAGGTGCGCTGGAAATGTAACAGCTGGCTCCTAGGTTCTTAGCTCTCGTCTCACATTCCTTTCTGGTGCGTTATTTACCTTTTTGTGTCATTGTAATTGCATTTAGTAATTATTTAATTAATTATTTAGTGTGTCCCTTTGATAGAAACTTAGAGAGTGTTAAATGTCTTTAAGAACAGGGAGTTTACCAGTTTGCGAGCATACTAATGAGGGTTTGGAGGGCATTGTTGTTATTGTGCGTCATTGAGCACTACTGCCCAACAACGTGATATGCTGCAGGTACAATGTGATACATGAGTTCTGTTATATGTTGTTAACGAACTGTAGATAAAAATCAATAGGTTGTGGTGGTGGATTGAGATTTTAAAAACAGCTTTTGATAACGAAGGCTGTTGCTGTTGACAGAAATTATTTTGGCATGATCGAGCTCAATAATAATAATATCAGAGGCACTTTTGAGCATTACGTTGGAGACGAGAACCTATAACCTGATTTTATTCTTTTACACTTTTACAGCTCAAGGGATCCTTACTACCTCGGGCAAAAAAAAATAATATTGTAACAAAAGTAATAATAATAAGGATAATAATATTGTTGAATTCCACATGCTACTTAAACATCTACGGTATGTTTATTTTAAGCTGATTAACTAATGTAATAGAACATCAATAATAGTGGTGGGCTCCTGTACACACTTGGGGTCCAACGATTAGATTATGATCTGGAGTTGATAGTTGAAAACCATTTTCATTATTTTACTTGACCGTGTTACACTTTATTATTAATGCTCTACACATCCAGGAACTGATGTGTTTAATTTCATGAATTTAGTTGTCCTGAGCTATGCAAAACCTGTGTTTTTCAGTTTTGGTATTTAGTTTTAGTTCAGTAAATTATTTTACCACTTTATTCTTTGTGGTGTGCTCAAAACAATTGTTTTTCAGTATTTATGAAGATGCCTGGTTTTTCTTAAGTATTGTTCAATGGTTTTTGTTTGCAGGAAGATGTCAGATTTCGTTTCCAAAGTCTTAAAGTGACGTCATTGTGTAGTGATTCAACTCTGAGTCTGTAGCGTTGGTTCTTCTCTTTAATTCAGAAATATGAATGTATTGTAAATATTCTTTCAAAGGTAGTTGTCGTCGGTATATATTGAATGGTCACGATTGACAACCACAGTGTAAATGAATTTCTTAGGAACAGGTTTCACGATTTCTGTAAACATCTGTGATGGCTATGAGTCAGTCGTGTAGGTAGATTTCGTTTGGCACGTATTTGCTGAGATACTGTGTAGGTATTACGTGTAGTATTACTGCTCTCCAGGCTTAGTGTTTTCACTGTTGTGTTAAATTTGTAGATAAAAGTCACTTTGAGAAATTCGCATAAAATATTTATTCCTAATATGATTAATTATTGTTACTTATGACAATGATGATGATGGGTTATCATCATAACATTCACCACAATGTTTGATGATGATGCTGATGACTAAGATGATGATGACTAAGATGATGATGTAAATTATGTATAATGTATATGGTAGTGATTTTAGCAGTGATCATAAAAATGAAGAAGCTGATTAATTATTGTTAGTATGATAGTGCTCAATGACTCCAGCTACATCTGTGCGCATTTAACGAGCAGCTTTTGATGTTAGTTTGTAACCGACATCTGTTAGAACACGAGAACTTTGTTGTTATTGTTTAATTTGATTGATTCACAAATCGGTGTCTCTGAACTGTGCAAAAAATCCAAGAGGTGTTTGTAAAGTGAATATCACATTGAGTAATAAAATTCAGTTGTAACCATAACTTCAAATCTTCAATGATCAACTTAACTGGAATTTATGCAGGTGAATCTCTTCAATAATATTGCCTGGATTCATTGATTTATTTAAATTTGGAAACTTATTGATTATTGTGCAATTACTGACCAGAATCCTTGCGCCAGAGACATGTTGATATACATTCTTTTGAGAATTACTTGAGTTAAATTATGCTCTTTATCTCTGCCATTCTGTCCAAAAACATCTCAATGGACTTCTTTAGCAAATTAGCATTCTGTATGAGAATTGCATTTGCTGTGCTTGCTGGCGTGGCTATGATCAAACAATGAAGTTAAAGAGGGTCGGCTGAGTAAAAATGTATATTTATATGGTTAAGAGTTTTATTCTCTCAAAAGTCTTTATTGCATTTGTCTCGTCCTGACCACATATTCGTCGAGTAAACCCTTGTTTCGTGATGTATTGTAACATCTTAATTAAGTCAGTGTAAATACAGTCTATGTAGCAGAGAACATGGCCATAATATTAGGGTGGTTTTATAGCGTCATGACGAGGCCAAGGTTGAAGGAAGGAAGGGCGAATGACGAGAATGCAGAGAGATTGATTCGATCTTCAAGGATCGTTGTTTCAATTTTAAGTAGACGTTTTCTTTCGCTTGTCGTGAGAGTCAATAAAATTTTTTGGTCTCTGTGCTTTTTTGCAATCTTCCGCTTTCAAGTGACATTAAATTAGTGCTTTTTTGGTTAATTGACATCATTTTTCGTTGTTGTAAGAGAAGATCACTATCACAGTTGATGCTAAGATAACAAGAATCTGAGCTTTTAAAGAGCTCTGTAGAAATGACGTGCATCGAATTCTAATACACTGCTGTTGTGGATTTTAATCGACGTTTTTCAATATCAGCTGAACTCGTATTTTGCTAGGATATAAACGGACGGCAACTGCTCTGCTTGCTTTAGTCGTCGAAGTTGTTTGGATGACAGGTGTATAAAAATTGTGATAGAATGATTTGGATGTTGTGTTGTGATACGAAACGAGAGGCAATAGTAGACTGCATCTTTCTTTGTCGAATATTTGTAGCTGAGGGATTTGTTGAAACCTAGAAACTGTTCTTACTCAGCCAAATGCTGGATTTTCTCTCGTACATAATTGTGCTTCAGTAAATCATCTTACGGCTGATGCAATCACTAATGCATGCATTCATTCTCCTTAATTCACCGCATTTATATAAATTCCCCGAAGCTCCCTACTGGGAAATGATCGTAGTGAAGCCGTGCAGAAAGATGACGGATGTACGGCTGTGTTGCAAGTCATGCATTATTGAACAGATGCAGGTTCTGTTTCTGCGAAATTATTGCTCCGACTTTCCGATTAAGCTTCCGACATATTTCAGCGTTACTGGAGGGAAAGTTATGCTTCATGCACTCATCAATCTGTCATGTTGCATCTAATCGTGGGGCGCGGTGGTGTAGTGGGTACGTTCGTCGCCTTGCAGCCGAAGGGTTGCAGGTTCGAATCCACCTCAAGTCGCCGCGTAGGGATCTTGGGCAAGTCCTTCACTCGCAATTGATCAGCGCTTTGGCGTGAAATTCCGATGCAGTGTCCGCTCTGTAGTTGGGAGTGCCTCTGAGTATGGAGCTTGAAGGGGCGCTATAACAAGTGCACATACTTATGTGCAGACTAAATTCCTTTTATGCTGAAAAGTTGAAATAATTTCTGAGGCACTTCAAGAATCCTGAATTTTTCACGGCCAACTGTTAACTTTTGATTCAAAGAGTAGAGTAATTGTAGTAATAATAACAGTAATAACTACATGTAATGATGATTACTATAATTATTATTACTATTATTATTATTATCATTGTTGTTGTTTTAAACATTAAACAGAACTGTGAGATGTAAAAAAATACTGCGCTAAACTTGCTGTACCGAAAAATGAAAATATTACAACTTATTGACTTCTGTTCGTTTGATTTTGTTTACTGCTTGCCTTCACTCTGTGGTCTCAAAGTTGTCCTTCGCTCTGTGGTCTCAAAGTTGTCCTTGACTCTGTGGTCTCGAAGTTGTCATGATTTTATGAATGCGAATCTGTGACTGTATTTTGGCACCATTGACTAGGGGCCGTGGAATTTTGGAAACAGCTCTTGTTACTTGTCTTGACTATGGCTGCAGCCTTGACTGCTTGTGGCTTATCATGACTCCATGACAGCTTGAATGTGTCTCTTGTGGTTCCGTGACTGTTTTTGACACCATGACAGGTTGTGTTTTTCGTGATTTCATGACTGTTTTTTGACACTTGACTGCTTGTGGCTTATCATGACTCCATGACGCCTTGTGACTTTCGTGGCTCCATGACTGCTTTGTGTCATTTGTCCATCACTGCATGTGACTTTTCATGACTAAAGAACTCCATAACTGTTTTGACTCTTAATGAGACCATCTATGCCTGTGACTTCTGAAGTCAAACCATGACTCCATGGCCACCCATTTCTAGCCCAATCTCTAGCTCCATCTCTAGCCTCATCTCTAGCCTCAATAGTCAATCAGCTTTGAGCTGTTGCAAGCGTTCTCAGTCGTCCTAATATTCTTCCTCTGTCTTAGAATTGCTGGCGATGCAATAATTAGATGGTCGCATGCAGATTACATTTGCCAGAAAGTCTCTGCACAGCGGAATTCGATGACCGAACACTCAATCATTGAACGCCAGCGTCGCATGGAGCGCCACTATAGCAAGTAATTCTGTGGAAAGGTTTCTTTAATCATGAGAGTGCTTCACTTCAATCTGTAGCAGCAATGAATTCATTAGAAACCATTAATTAACTGATCCAATTACATCACAGACAACCATTAGCCTACACGGACGGTAGGGACAGACGGACAGAAAAAACTAGCCTAACATCGGAAACTCGTTAAAATGTTGTCTATTAAAACACTTTCCTTAGCCAATGGGGGGGGGGTTGCCCCATAAACCCCCTTGTCTACGCCACTACACAAGTGGCTCTAGACGTTGCTGCTCTTATTGACGTTGACTTTAGAACGAATAAGATCCCAGAGATATTTAGGAGCAAGACCCATGCCATACGTAGCGACTTAAAAAATTATACCGGACGCAGGCAGAGAGAGGAACAGTTGAGGAAGCCAGTGCAGTTATTTGACCATCGACGATTAGCCTACATAAGGAGAACAGACTATATATGAAGGGGAGCAATCAATTAACCTATGCATGCCGTAGGCCTATTCGTATTTAATCTACACGTATACGCCTACGCACACGCACGCTCCCACGGTATGTGTGTGTGTGTGTTTGTGAGTGTGTGCGCGCGCGCGCGTGTGTGTGTGGGGGTGCGCGCGCGTTCATGTTTGTGTCCATGAGTGTACGTGGTTGTCTATCCTACACGTTGATGATGCATGTTGTTCGTCCCTGGACGTTGCTAATCTCCCTCCGACCGACCATAGATAAGCAACTCATTCACGCGAGTATGTTTTATACTCAGGACGGCGAGAAACACAGATAAGGAATCGACCAATGGGGAGAGAGCGAGAGCGAGAGAGGGATCTTCTAGGCATGCGCACAATAGCATGTGGCATCAGCGAAAACATCGACCATTATTCTGATCGTCCATTGACCATGCACGTCTCGAAGCAAACCAATAAATCGAGCAGACGACGACGCCGCGAATAAGCGGCGGGAAAACTTCTCTGCGGCGGTAGTAGGCCTAAGCCTACATCAGAGTTAGATTGTGTGTATGTGTTTGTGTGTGTGTATGTGTTTGTGTGTGTGTGTGTGTGTGTTTGTGTGTGTGTGTGCGCTGCAGCTCGCCAGTGGAACTTAGTTAGGCCTATTAGAACAATGCTGCTTAGGCCTACGCTTGTTATAGTTAGGCGGTGGTGTAGACCTCTTGGATCAATGCTGCTTATTTAATATTTAGTATAGCACCATTATGATAAATATAAAGCCAGCTTAGAGACGGTTTCTGATGAATCTCTGTGAAAAGACGCTATGAATAGGAAACTGGTCTTTCAATTACATTAGGCCTAATAACCGTTAATTTTTAACTTGTAATTACAATAAGAGTCTACAGATCGCATCATGTGGCATTTATAGGCATAATTTTTATAGGTCTACTCTCCACAAAAATTTCTCGATCTTGTCTTTAGCAGTGGCGTCTACCAATGGGGGGGGGGGTTGGGAGAACGTTCTCCCACGGATTCCAGAAATGGGGGGGTTTGACGTTTTTGGACGCAAACTGGGGGGGGGGGGGTTTGTGATTTCTAATGTGATATTTCGGACCAAGAAATCACAAACCCCCCCAGAATCCAAGGTTGGCTTGATGTAACTGCCAACTCAATGGGTCATCAGTGGTGGAACACATGGACTAGGACATAGAGATACATTGCTGATGTATCTATATAATATAATTATATAGTTGTCTATGACTAGGGTGGACCTCTTATCGCTTCAGGTCTCACCTACTGACGAAGTCAAGCCAAGGGAGGCCGAGCCGTGGCAGGTGACCAGGATGGCCAAGGGTCATTACACAGTATATAGACGTCTTGCTGTGCTTGTATACCCGTCTTCGGACAGTGGTTCCCTTTGTGAAGCTAATGATGCTATTAACAGATGTTTCGAATTGGATACCCGACCAGCTCTCTCTATCTCTGTAGGCTTAATGAATCAGATCAGCTACATGCACATGTAACATGTAGGATATAAACACATGCCTTTCAATATTAGAGAACGATATGAGGGACAACTGGTTTCTGAAGGTGATATTCCATATGCTATACGCTTAGAGTATAGACTATAGGGACTTTCACTGTTTCTCGCAGAGAGATGTATACTAATTAAGCATGAACATCAACGGAAAATTCTTGATAGCCAGATGGACATAGCCTGCTGACAATCCTTGGGGTGGAGAATCGGGACTATAATACGCCTAAGTTTCTTGCTATTAGGCACAATATTCGCAGGTACCAGCAACATGGAATTTCTCCGCGGGTGAGTTTAAGTTATAACAATAATTATTTAGAACTGCACAATTCTCAACGAAAGGCGGCGAATACATGTACGCAATTCATGAATAGCAAAATGTTGCTGGCGAATTTGTCCAAAAAATGGACACCTGTATAATACAGTTTCCTATTGAATAGGATACATGATAAGTCTGCTCTGCAGCTTCTGAGCAAGAATGCCTTACCTACTGGATAGTATTTTATACAAAAACAGTAGTGGTGCCAACTATCAAGGCCGTAGCCAGGATTTTATTCGGGGTGCTTATAGGCTACTCGACCTTGAGCATGTCGACAAACAATCGAATTAACGGAGTGAGGGGTTTAGAGGAGTATTTAATTTATTTTAAAATGTCACATAGAAATAAGCGCCTCAAAATGTAATCCACTTAGTATGTATTGATTGTGTTAGCAAATGCATTATTTCAAGGAGCATTATTTCATATCGGGGGTGGGGGTGGGGGTGGGGGAAGTTCAAACACGTAGCCTCGGCCTTGTGAACAATCAATTTCAACAGGTCGCCTGAGGGTAATGGGAGTTATTCAGCACGCTGAAGAAAATAATTATTATGCAAGGAATAGCCTACTTTAAAACTCCAAAGAATTTTCCCCAGATCATCTTGAGCACAATGGACAGGTCATTATGACCATTATGACCTGCTGCGACCTTTGGTCACCGTCACTTAAAACAATTGTGTGAATACAGGCTGAAAATGTGAACATTTTGGATGGTTGCAATTTTTTTACTAGGTTGATAGGTTTTGCAGCCCATTTGTTCCCAAAATTAAGTGATGTTGAATTGTTGATCTATGATTTATGTCATTTTATGATGTGGGCACCTACGACTTTTTAGCAGAAGGATTTGTCAGTATCCTGCAAAACTTTCTGTTGGCACCTATGCCAAACGTTAAGATAATTACGATATAAGCTACAACTTGGTAGTTACAAATTTGCATTACTGGTACTACACAAGATTGAAATCAGGATAAAATTGTTTGTAGCAGACTTATCTGTAGGCCAGGGCCTAACATTAATTTTTTTGTCTGTCTGTTGGAATAGAAAATTTAAATTATGCCATGCACCAAGCCAATAAATTATAAAACAATGTGTGTGAATTAATGGATTTTTTTGTATAATATATTAAGTTATTTAATTTTCTTTGCTTATAAGTTATAATCACTTTTATTATGAACTCTGTGCATAATATATAATTATATATATATAGCCTAGGCTTATATATATATAATTATATATATATATATACTGTAGGCCTATTAGTATACAGTTTTGTGTGCTTCTGAAGAGCCAAGTGTATTAGAAATAAAAGTCGGCCAAAGTGGGGGGTTTGTTCTCCCACGCCAAGTGGGGGGGGGGGGTTAGACGCCACTGGTCTTTAGTGCACCGCTCCTTCCGACCAGGGTGAGAATTGCCGGGGAGTTGGGGTTCTTCAACTCCCAGTCTTTCTTAGAGTCCCATAGTAAAATCTGTTGTTCACACCCCAACTCCAAGTGGATAATAGTCCAACCCCCCCCAGTTATTTTTCCACAATTCTTGCACCGCTTCCGACCCCAGATCGCACTCGAAGTGAATGAAAACAGCCAGACCATGCACAATTGCACACAATAATAATATACGATCATTGAACGATAATAATTTTTATGCCACCATGCAGAACAGCGCATTTTGACTGCGGCTCTGCATAGGACATAAAACATTATATATATATATATATATATATATACTTGTGCACTTGCTCAGTGCATTATAATCTCCGCAGCGATTTCATGGTACACGATGCAATAATTCCGTTACACTGGGGCTGGAAATTAAGATAGGGGAAGTAGGGGCGAGATGGACCCTTGGGGCATGATGGATCCCGTCAATATAAGGTATCTATGATGTCGCCACCTTCCGAATGAACTTTAATTAATGTAATACTGTTGATTCTTAGGTGATATGTCCAAACTAAATGAGCGAAACCTCATTTTCTGATTTTTTATGGTGAAAATTTGATTTTCGACCTGCCCGATCTTATTTTCAGGAAACACTTATTTGCTAAGTATTCAATTTCACGTTGTGACAGGCTTTTGATAAAAATATATTTTGTTAAACACCCTTTTCTGCTGTATTAACGAATCCAATGTTGGCAGGATACCCAGTAGATTTAATATTTTATTGGTGAAAAGTTTATACCTTACCCATTGGGGCTAGTTGGATCAGTCACCGACGGGGCAAGACGGACCTTGTGATCCATCTTGCCCCGTTTGTGTGAATTTTTCATGTGGTTCGACTTTTTTCATCCGATTTCGCATGTTAGTTAATTATTGTGTTATTATTACTATAACAATAATTGTTGGATACAATAATAATGACAATTAACGCGAAATACATGATTGTATTGGTCTATCTTGTTCCACCATGGGGGCAAGATGGACCACCAAAATCCCATGAAATTTAAAAATATACTAAAATGTAACTTATGCGTTATTCTTAATGTTTTAATTTATAGACGACAACATATGTGCATAGAAATAGTATTCTACATGTGACCAGAACATGCTACGATGAAAGCATAATGCGTGGGGCATGATTTATTAGACGGGTCCATCTTGCTCCATAGTGGGGGCAAGATGGACCATTACAACTAAATTTTTTAATTTAAAAAATCTTATTATCAAAAATGGATGCAATTAAATTTGTGTTGCCCTTAGCTACATTACTGTATAAGCTACCAGTAACCAAAAATTTGTGTCCGTGAGGCACGTTTATGGTGTCTTAAAACCAGAAGTCCGTTACGGGGTCCGTCTCGCCCCTACTTCCCCTACTGCAGTCGTGCACAGTAATCTACACACGAAGATTTATGTAAATGTCAATACAGCAACTTAGGCAATATAGGGCTTGTATTGTAGGCCTATGTAGGTCTATGTAGGCCTGCGACTAATACACATTCTACACAAGATAGGCATTAACGCATTTAAAATCATTTATGTATGCGCGCTACCTGTCTATATCTAACTATCCATCCATCCAACCTTCCAACCATCCATCCATCCTGTATACATATAGATATTGATGTGTGTGTGTGTGTGTGTGTGTGCGCGTGTGTGTAGTTGCTTGAATATACGCTTTCCTTTCTTCTGATAAATTCTTGGCATCTAATGATTATATACCGGTAGGCCTACCGGTAATAAAAAATGATGCGATGTAATTATATTTTAATTTAAAACTAGATAAATTTGTACATAATGTAAAGTCATTATAAATATTAAAAAAGGCACCATGCATGTAGGCTTACCATCATTAAACATCTCTGGGTTAAAATTAGTTAACTTGGCCGAATTTGCCGCGACCCACCTAGACCCTACCATCCGTAAATAGCACAGCGTGCACGACCCATTTGGACAATGAGGCTCGAAATCGTTTTTTGTTGTCTTTAAATAAATCATGCTCACATAAAATAGCAAAACCGTCTCGATAAACATGTTTTATAATGATATTAGACTCTATAGTCTAGATGATAGCATTCAAACCTTCCTTTTCCCGCTGGTTCCCTAGTAACTCTTCTGACCGAATTTACCTCGTGGTCGAAATTAGCCCCGACTTCCCCTATATTTTTCATTTTTTTTATCACAGAAGACATTTACTAAAGGCGCAGTAAAAATAAACACGACGTATTGACCGACCGACTGACCGACTGACTGACCGACTGACTGACCACTGACCAGCGACCCTGGACTGAAGGCAAGATCTGTTCTAAGGATTCTTCTTCGTCCGTCTTGCCATAAATTATGAACGATTGCCGTGGTCGAAAAAGACGGCGACTTCCTCGAATCTCGCAAATCCATAGATATGTATTACCGACGCACACAAGCCCGATAACTGCATACAATATTTCTGACCTAGGCCTATATATCACACTTAGGTTATATGTATGTATGTATGTATGTATGTATGTATGTATGTATGTATGTATGTATGTATGTATGTATGTATGTATGTATGTATGTATGTATGTATGTATGTATGTATGTATGTATGTATGTATGTATGTATGTATGTATGTATGTATGTATGTATGTATGTATGTATGTATGTATGTATGCATGCATGTATGCATGTATGTATGTATGTATGTATGTATGTATGCATGTATGCATGTATGCATGTATGCATGTATGCATGTATGCATGTATGCATGTATGCATGTATGCATGTATGCATGCATGTATGTATGTATGTATGTATGTATGTATGTACGTATGTATGTATGTACGTATGTATGTATGTATGTATGTATGTATGTATGTATGTATGTATGTATGTATGTATGTATGTACGTACGTATGTATGTATGTATGTTTTAGACCAGGATTCTAATTTTGCCATAATGTGTAGAATATGAATGCATACATATGAATGTACGGATGTAATATAGGCTACATTTACAGTAAGCTTATACATTATGACTGTGGCTGTTTGTATGTTTTTATCTGCATGCATTGCTCATGCATATATGCACCTATGTATTTTTCCACATGCATGTCTGTATGTAGGTGTGCATGTATACTACGCACGTATGCATTGATGTAAGCATAAGTCTGCATATGCTTACAACCGTCCATATGCGATATGCAAGTGAGAATATTGTAAACAGTCGTAAACATTGTTAGAATGAAGAAGGAGGAATTCTAGTTTCTTAGACGAAGTTACGACGCATTAGGAATTAGAATAGAGACCGATGACGAGATTTCCGGAAGCGATAGCGACCGACCAATAGCTGTTCGGTGGCCGGAGACGGTTGGGTGGGTGGTATACGGTGGTGGGGAAAGGCGGAAGGGACGGCAGGGTGGGACAGGAGGGGAAGGAAGACGGCGGGGCAAAGAAATAAGGAGGTGGTGTATAGGGGCAGGGGAGAGAGGGAATGCAGTGGGGGTATGGGGGAAGGCGGTGGACATGGAGGGAGGGAAGGTGGAGGGCTGGGCGGGAAGGCGGTGGGGGCTGTGAGGAAAGGCGGTGTGGGGCAAGAAGGAAATGCGGTGTAGGGCAAGGAGGAAAGGCGGTGTGGGGGCTGGTCGGGAAGGCGGTGGGGGCCGGACTTTTCCTTCGTACGATCTCCACCCGTTATATGCGAGATCTGCGCAGTCAACTATTATTGACGTCCTGAGGTCCAGACGAAGGCAGAGAAAAGGAGACGGACACACGGATACGTTTACACACAACCAATGGTACGCACAGGGACAAGCAGGCAGTTAAGCAAGTTATGCGAAACTTGGGAATGTGCAGAAAGAAACAGACATGAGGACACACATGAACACTGACGCGAAGAGAGACGTGTGCCTGCCTACGTGCGCGTGTGTCGAGTGAACTTGCGTGTGCGTGCTTGCTCGTGTTTGTGTTTGTGTGTGTGTATGGGTGTGTGTGTGGGTGTGTGTGTGGGTGGGTGTGGGTGTTGGTATACGGCAAGTACACGTGCACTGGCTATTTATAGATTTCCATGTTGCCAACGACGACCTCTGTCGTTTTGTGCAGCAACGTCTTAGATTAGGCTCAAAAGTTCATACGTAACAACATATACTTACGTACAGACAGACACAGACAGGCAGGCAGGCAGACAGACAGACAGACAGACAGGCACACACAGACATACAAACACACAGACACACAGATACATAGACACACAGACAAAAGAGATGCACATACACACAGACAAGCAGAGACGCTTGCACTATTTCGAGTTTCGACATAGGCTACACTTGCATACACTAGGCCTAAATATTATGCATGCATAAAATTTAATGGGTCTATAGGCCTATGCATTAACTATATTATAGGCTATAATTTATAGCCTATAATAGGCCCATTATATATATATATGCCATTATGCCTATATATAGGCATTACTACAAGTTCATAAAGACTGCTAGTATAGTTAGCACATATATGCCTGCAACTGTACAATATTATCAGATGTAGGCCTAGGCCTAATATAATTATTGACCTAAGCCTCGCACGTGCAATGGCGTCCACAGATAGGCTAATTAATGTCATGAACTCTAATCAGTAAATGTTGTAAATTTATAGAATAGGGCCTATGAACGCACTGTATTCTATTTCTATATAAACGCAAATAGATTCAAACTATGCAAAGACCTATATAGAGACTAATTAGAGAGAGAAGTATAATTATTATAAATAACATGTAAAGTTTTTTGTAGACTAACCATGCAGACAGAATGCATAGATCTATACAAGAGTAGGCTAACCTACAGGCTGCTACCTTAAACTGTGTAAGGTCGACGCCTTAGACCATAAGGCGACTTATTTAGCATCCTAGAACTGCTACTGGCGATCCTATGTCCTATGGAAATGGTCGCAAATACAATACAACACAACACAACACAATTATAGAATACACGTAATGTTCTGCATGCCATAATGTACTGCATTCAAAGCGACATGAACTCAAGTCCAGCCAAAAACATGTCGAATCATGGTCATCGAGGTTTCTTCAGTGCGAGTAGGATCTATAGCGAATTGATGATGATGACCGCGGGTGAATCAACCAGCTGCAGCAACCGCCACCATCGTTGCTGGTCAATGGTCACGCGGCAGGCGATGATCCCCTGCAGCAGCAGCAGCAGCATCCAAGAGATCATCCACGGATGCGGCGGCGTCCACGTATTAACACGCACCAACTTCAGCAACCGCATCAGCATCAGCATCAGCATCAGCAGCAGCATTGGTAGCCATGAAAAGGGTTTTGGATGGAAAGATGAGGATGGGGATGATGCGGAGGAACGGAGGAGGAGTAGGAGGAGGAAGCGATGGTCAATCATCGTTTGTCTCCCTCTTCTCCTGCTCATCCTCCTTCCTGGCTGCTGCAGATGGCGTCTGCAGTAACTGCTGCTGTCCAGTGCTGCTGACCATGCTGCGCCTTCTGCTCATCACTGCTCTGCTTCGACAAGGTAAGCTTAGATAATTCTATCTATCCTACGTCAGCTGTTGTTGTTTCAGCAGCAGTGTCATCATGGACAGAAGTATACAATACATGTAGCATTGTAGTTGTTGGAATATTGAAGCAGACCATTAATTCGATCGTTATTTCTGAACACTTGTATAGCGCTGTTTCACTATAATCCATTCAGGGACGCTCGCAGGTTGGCCTGATGAAAGATAGCATTATAGTTTATCTGTGTAGTTGCAAGGCACACACATGTATAATATAATACATTGGCGCCTCATCCAAACTAAACAACTAGGCTAATGCCTGTAAGTGAGTTTGAGAGAGGCTTGTTCTTTGGCATTTTGTCGTTAACATGCATGGTTCTCTCTCAGTCTATTGATCTCTTAAGAAATGACTACTTTATTTCCTCATTCGCATTTCCTTAAATAAGGACATAAAGTAGGCTTTTTTCAAGCAATTCTCCTGTCAAAGTCGATCTGGCGTAATAAATTATATTTCCATCAGATTCCAGATCCGATAATTATCGGCGCCACGACCAACTCGCATAGGCCGATAAATTATAGACTATACCCCTCCTCTACCCCCACTTCCCCGACAGATCGCCATCGCCGAACACTGGAGGATTACCGGGGATAGCGGGCCGGTGTCACGAAATAGAGTATCCCCATAATGATAGTATCCCCCTAGATGAAGAGACGTTAAAAATGCCACTTTCGCGTGTGTTTATTCTTGCAGATTAACTTTCCTTTGCTTTGTTTTTAACATTGCCACTTACAGATATGTTTATTCCTACAAGAAAATTATGTTTGCTTTGCCTTTAGAACACATAGAACACTTAGAACACTTAAGAACATTTAGAGTCACTAAGAAGATTCCAGTTGACTTGCTTTGAACATTGCTTAGGACACTTAAAACAAATATGGAGTCACTTTAAATTTTAATTACAGCATAAATTGCTCAATTATAGGCCTACGCATTTGTCAATAATTGGATTATAATTGTTTATCCCCCCCAGATACTTTATACCCGATATATTCCATCCCCCACCCGGATAGCTTTATGGGGGCGATAAAGTATCTCGCGACACCAGCGCATGGCTCCTAAAGATGTTGCTGCAGCCTTGAAAGGATTTCGAGGAGAAGCGTATAAGTAAATTAGTAATGATTGATGATCACCATTTAATCAGATGAAGCAGCTTCATGCTGCAGTGTAATGTGGTTGATGCATCTGTATTAATAGGTTGGTGTCAATTGCAACCAGAATTAACATGGACGATGATGGACCTACATATATTATATATATAGCCTACCATTATATATATATATAAATTATGTAGGCTATATCTGTCCTATATAGGAGGCTTCTCTTATGATGAAATGGCTACTATTATAGGCTACGCCGGTTGCAGCTATATGGATTTCTGTTTGCATCTATGCAACTAGGCTATGCTTGTATCATGCATGTATAATACGTGACATGCAAGTTTGCGTGCATTATCATGCTCGTGTAAATATAATGTTTATAATTATGTAAGCCTATGCAAGCATGTTTGTTTGTAATGTAGGCCTATAGTATACACAATGCCTGTATGATGTGTGTAGGTCTACTTGCGCAATGCATATACAAAGTTATGTAGGCTATACAATATACATGTAGACATATACGTAATAGAGCATTTGTAGCGTACGAGGCTGAAACACGGTTATCTAATAGAATCGTATAATAGTCGTTTGATTGTCAGAGGAAAACTGGATTGGATCCTGTCGATAAGTGTGGGACCATAACAATAGGAACATGACTGTATAACAGCTGCAGGTGGTTATTCCTACGCTCGAGCGATGTGTGTGTGTGTGTGTGTGTGTGTGTGAGAGAGAGAGATACAGACATACAGACAGACAGACAGACAGACAGACAGACAGACAGAGACAGAACATAGATACAGAGGCAAATACAAAGACAAAAACAAATACAGAAGCAACTACAGAGAAAGAGAGACAGGCAAACAGACAGACAGAGACACAGAAACAGAAACAGAGGCAGACAGGCAGACAGTGACAGAGACAGTGACAGAGACAGTGGATGATATCGCGGAGTGTAGTCGAATGACAAGTGTGTGTGTGGGGGGGGCATATGATGGATGGCCGCATCTCTTGATGAAAACTTTCAGACGATGAATGACTTGCCGCTTATAATAATAGACCGATCGAGTAGCAAATAATAAAAAATGATGTATACGAATGGAGATAATATATCAGTGCAGCTCAGGGGCGGATCCGGGGCGGGGGGAAAATCTGGCCATGCCTTCATTGAGAAATTTGCACATTTGTCACCAGCTATTCTGGCGGGCAAAATGGACGTGCCCCTCCCCTAGCCTACAGGTTCGCACAGGCTTTCTATCAATGCAACGGACAAAGTTGAGAGAGAATTAAGACTGAGAGAAAAGTAGAAAAGAAGCGTACGACTAAAAAATATCATCAGCTATTTTGAGGGGGAAATGGTGAATTTAAAAAAAGAAATTGTCTCTTTTTTGCAAACATTTTGGTCAAACGACCCAAAAGACTGGTTGCCCAATATCATTAGTGCTTTAATGTGAAGACATTTGTTAGGACTAAGAAGTAGTACCGTAGTTAGAAATAGGTGCAATTTTTCACAGAGGGAAAGTGCCCCATCGTGTTCCTATGTGCGGGCGCCCATGAGGCCTGCGTGGGTAGGCCTAGACCCGAGATCTTTTGGTTGGCCACCGAGGACAGTTCCCAGCATCGCTGCAGGGACTTTTGCAATTGGTCATCTATCGAGTATATGGAAGAGACAAATGAGTTATTGCAATTGAAAGCGTGTTATCGTTCGATCGCCGGAAAACGCAGCTGAGTCCCAAGTGACGTGAATTACAAAGACCCGAAGTTATTGCACATAACCGGTTCTCAACACCATTTGCAGCAGCAGCAATAGCAGCATTAGCATCAGCATCAGCAGCAGCACCATCAGCAGCTGTGCGTCGATCTTTCATAGTGCCGAGCGTGGAATTGGTGCCAGAGGGCCAGCGCTAAATTGGTCGGTGCCAAGTCGTCAGCATCTATCATGGTTGCCAGGCTTCATAACGGATTTCGTCCGCGCAATCCTTTCGGCATGCTGCTGCAGTCGACAGCCGCAATGATCTAGCGCACACTTAAAGGGTTTATGGCTGAAAACTGCAGATACTACTGTGGTGTTGCCGACCGACTCGCCGCATTAACTGTGCGGTGTTTAAGGACAATCATTGTGCCCCCAGGGGTGATTTTTCGGTGGAAGTTGGTGGGAGGAGGAGGCCCATATAGTATGAAAGATATGCTATGTATTATGCGCATTCAGTGCAAAAATGCACGGATGACTGCATTTTGGGTACAAACACTATAGAAATACATGTAGGCCTATACGATGGAAAAGTGCTGAGAAAAATGAGAACCGAAATGTAATTGGAAAAGTATGGCATAAACTAATTAAGAGTACCGGGTAGGCTATTATAATAGTTCCCCACAAGTTGAAATCTTATAGCGTGCAATGTGCATGCAGTTTACAGAAAAGGGTGGTTCTATGAACTTCTATCTGATTTTTATCATTATGGGTTCTTTTCTGTGTCCCAAGATAATACAAGCTTATGTACACATATACATTTATATAGCGCCTCTCGAAGAATGTCTCTTCAGAAGTTCAGAGGCGCTCTCGGCACAAAAAACTCCGGAAGGAAAGAAAATATTGTCTTTAAAGATCGAGAGACTGATAAAAAAAACGAGTAATTAGTTTAGCCCGTATAAGATTATAGTTCGGGAGGAAGGCCATTCAAAAAATTTAGGCTACTGGAATGTAAAAAAGAAATGTAGGCTATAGCCTACTGGGATGTAAGCTAAACGAAAATGATGCACGAAAAATGTAAATTTCTCTAGACTAGGCCTACTTCTTTTTCTTTGTCGGTCATATTCCGCGATATTGTCTGTTTGTCTGTCTGTCTGTCTGTGTCTTTCCTTACGTCTGCCTAGCTGCTTGTCTGTAAATTTATTCGTTCATCAAATCTATTTGTTTATCTGTCTGTCTGCCTGTGTGTCTGTGTGTCTGCCTGCTTGTCTGTCTATCTGCCTGCTTGTCTATCTTTCTATTAATCTCCCGATCTGTAGTTCTTGCTTCTAAGAATCTCGCTGTCGCAGATTTTTTACTTTTCCAGTAACTTGTCCTTCAAATTAATTCCTCCATTTCTACGCTTGTCTTTTTGTCTGCCTCTCTGCCTATTCTGTAGCCCACACTTAAGCCTAACTGTCTTTCCGCTTGTCTGTCTGTCTGTCTGTCTTTTTGTCTGTCTCATTGTCGCAGATTTTTCTGCTTCTTTCTTTTTCCTATTTCTTTCTACGTTTATTACTTGCTTAATATATCAGACATAAAACAGCCGCTAGAAAAGTCATTCAGATGCGGCCATTGCTTAACGCCTCTGTGCGCATGCGCCGGACCGATTCCTAAATCGGTCGCAATCATCGGTCGATCGCTTCCGGTGAAGGGCAAAAACATATCCGGCCGATGATCAGAAGAGGAAGAGCTGTTTGAGCATGCATGGAAAAGAGGAACGGAGGCGGCGAGGGAGAGTGGGAAGGAGGAGGAGGGACTGTGCGAGGGAGGGGTAGGGAAGACGGGGAAAGGGAGGAAGGAGGAGGAGGTGGAGGCGGAGGTGGAGGCGGAGCAGTAAGAGAGTGAAGGAGGACATCGTATAAATAAAGAAGGACACTAAAGTAGACGGGAAGAAGATGAAGAAAGAAGTCAACGAAAGAATGCAAGGAGAGAACACAGTAATATATATATATATATATATATATATATATATATATATAATAAAATAATATTTTTGGAAATTTTTACTTTTAATGTGTATAAAACATATTTATTTATCATTTTCTGTAAGAAAAAAATGGAAAAAATTGTTTTTTTCACATTTCGGTCATTATCTCAGAAGCGTGTGTTGCGACTTACGCCTGGGTTTGGTCAGATGGGACACACACACACATATATATATATATATATATATAGACACACACGCACACACACACACACACACACATAATGAAACATAGCCTACAGGGCTGATGTTATTATAGCTTAAAGGATTGATAGGGTCGAACCTGAAGCATGTAGGTCTACTTCCACACATTAAATGTTTGCAGGATGGTGCAAACACAATGGTCACGGTTTAATTTTTGTAGCAAGAGCTTCAAAAATACAAGCAAGAAATTAAGAACATCAGCTGGTATTTAGTTACAGAGGTTTCAAAATATAAATTTTGGCAACTTTACTTTGAGTATCATTAGTATCGTTAGTATAATTAGTATCAGTAGTATCGTTAGTACTTTATGAGGAAAAATTTGTGAAAGACCAAAAAGTAGTTTTAATATATATAGGAGTCATGAATTCTCCAGGGCGGGGGCACCTTTTGCCCTTCTGTGCGAGCGCCCTTGGGTTGAAGTAAGCCTATGTGTTTACAGGATGGAGTAGAAAGACGAGCAAGGCACGGCTGAGTATGCCTATAGTTAAAAATACATTACAGTTGAACAGAATAATAGAATGGAAATAACAGAATACATGCTGAGTATTAGAATTTAGAGAAGAGAAGACGAGAGGAGAGGACAGGAGAGGGCAGAATAGGACAGGAGTGGAGAGGAGAGTAGAGGAGAGGACAGGAGATGAGAGCACAATACTTGAAATAAGCTTATATTAAGATTTAAGAAACAAACTTCTAATTCTTTGCATTTTATTTTACTACACATGCAATGTCCATTGGAACCCCCGCGAAATTCTTCCTGGCTGCGCCCGTGGTGGTGGTGGGGGGCGGCAGAATACAGATGCGTGCGTAGCGTATATAATTATAGAGTCCGTTCGTGTATCGAGAGATAGAGGGCATGACATCTCTTTGACAGCGGCACGCACGGACATCAACATCAGCAGCAGCAGCAGCAGCCTTGGCATCGTGTAGGATATCTATATCCGATGATACACACATCATTAGATGAGCGGCAGCTGATACCAACGCATTCGCAGCATCATCAACTCCTAATGCTTCCGCTGCTGTTGCCGCCGTCGCATCCGTGTTTTTGACTCAACATGCTCATCATCATCATCAACCGAGAAGACTGCTGCTGATGCTGCTGCTGCTGATGATAATGATGATGATAATGCTGCTGCTGCTGCTGCTGATAATGATGCTGATGCTGATAATGATGCTGCTGCTGCTGCAGACATGCATTTCGTCTTGCTGTTGACATCGTGGTGCAGATCCATAGCTCATCATTTATTGGCGCTAATGACCGAGACAGACCCTCCTCCCCGAAAGACAACGGATGAGGGAGGGAGACACAACATGACAGACCATTTCTGTAGTAGACTGCGAGGCGGCGGCTGAGATCAGCGTGTATACATGTACATACATATTGCAGCATACTAACGTATACAATACTATAGCCTACAATATATACGCAAAGAACCACGCAAGAGGATACGTTGTATCTGCTGCGTGGGTGAATAGCCATTCTGTGCAAGCATAGCTTGGAAATTTAGATGACGCAGCTAGGAGTGATGGAGGAAGGGATGGATGAAGGAATGGATGGAGGGATGGAGGAAGGCAGAGACGGATGAAAGAGGGGTCTGAGACTGAGGAATAGATAGACAGACAGACAGACAGATAGATGGATAAGCAGAGAGACAGACAGGCAGGCAGGCAAGCAAGCAGATAGACAGGCATACAGACGGACAGAATGGACGAAAGAAAAAGAAAGAAATACAGAAAAAGGCTCATAAGAAACTTAAACAAGGCTCTTGCAGAGCGCAGCAGTCCAAATTTCCTGTGTGCACTTGTTAGGCGGCGCAGTAAGATTTCATGCCATTGACAGGTCTAGGCCTATAATAATTAGAGAAGGCATTTGCCAGAAGTTATCATGACAGATAGACAGGTGGATAGATAGAGATAGACGATAGATAGATTAACGGATGAACGGACGGACGGACGGAGAGAGAGAGAGACAGGTATAGGTAGACAGACAGACAGTGGCAGACATTAAGAAACGAGTAGGGCCTATACATGTACACGTAGTTAGATGCAGAACACAATAAAGCAGAAGAAATGAAAGAAAATGAGACAAATTAGAATAGAGAGAGAATTAGAAACTGAAGTCTTTAGTCGTAATGTTATCAAACGATAAGACACGCAAGCCAGCCAGGCAGATAGGCAGACAGACAGACAAACAGACAAACAGACAGACAGACAGACAGACACACAGACAAAACCCAGACACACATATACACACACGCAGGCAGCAAGGCATTCTTACAAAGAACGTTTTGCATAATAGATCATCATCCAGGGATTATAGCTTGAGCTGGGGTATGGTGGGGTGAGTGGGGTGTGGGTGGGGTGAGTGGGGTGTGGGTGGGGTGAGTGGGGTGTGGGTGGGGTGAGTGGGGTGTGGGTGGGGTGAGTAGGGTGTGGGTGGGGTGAGTGGCGTGTGGGTGGGGTGAGTGGGGTGTGGGTGGGGTGAGTGGGGTGTGGGTGGGGTGTGGGGGGAAACGGGACCAATCCCTATAAAAGCGGCAGGAGGAAAATAGGATAGCGTAAAGACGATCGTCCCATGATATCAACCAGGAATGGCGCTATAATATTGAGCGACGACTACCGAGTCAGAGCAAAGGAGGGGTGGGCTGCTTCGTGCTGGCGAATGCCTTCTTCCGTAATAGACCTGTCAATGGCAGAAATCTTACTATCATGCCAAACAAAAACATGCGGGAAATTTATACCGAATATGGTCCACGGGGCTCCTGCTTATAAGCATTAACTGTAGACCTTTGTATGGCATACAATTTGCATGTACAATATATATAATATGTCATATATAAAATGTACATCTTATGTATATAATATATATATATATATATATATATATATGGGGAGAGAGAACAGAGAGAAACAGATAAAAGAGAGAGACACACACACACACAAACTCTGTCGGTTCCTTCGTCCTTGGTTAGGCCTACTTACTTTGACATTCGATGGCATACGGTACAGTCAAAGCATAGTATAATCAGAAAGACACAACACAGAAAAAAGCCAGTTGATTGAACAAAGAACTGTTGCTTTATTAAAAAAGTCCACAACACTGTCATTTGATTCTTCTTGCAAAAGTCTGTTTCATTTTCGGCGATTTTTTTCGCAATGAAAAGTTTTTGTGTCATGTCGGATATCGTCCATCTTGTCGTCGATCGAGTTGAGGTTGTTTCGAAGTCCCACTACGATCTGGGCCATCATCTGGCTCCACGTCCACCACTGCCCTCCTCCCGCTAATCATCTCGCCCCTTCTTCCCCTTCTCATCCCTCGGCTCAACAACGCACACCACGAAAATAAAAGATAAATTCAAAATTAATAATAATGGGCTTGCGGGATATTAGCCTAATCCGCGCCAGGGGCCCTCCTGCCTTTGCGAGGAGCTTACGGGGTTTTACACCACGCCAGAGGCCCGGCAGGAACTAATACAAATAAACTACACACACAACAACAACAACAACAAAACAACACAGAGCCACACAACCATCACTCATCACAATCCCCTCAGACCATTCCTCTCTGGCAGCCATGTTGCGGTTCCTAAAGCAACACAGAAAACACACGTAGATAATTAAATACATGTTACGAGCGATAATAAGTAGGCTTACTGCAGGATCATGATATGAAGAAATAAAGTAGGAGATTATCCTGCTGGGGAGTGCCTGCTTGTTGGTTGATTTCTCTAATGGGTAGCACGCTGACTGTGTAATCCAACGACAATGGGTCAGCGGTTCTATTTAGGAGAAGGCTAAAGAAGTAGACTAGGAATTAAAGGTCGATTGCTATTGTAAGGAGAAAACGAAAGGTTGTGGTGGGGGAAGAGTTGTTTGAGCGAATCAATGTCGAAATGGACAACTCCCAAAAGAACAAGTTTATGCAATTTGCAGCCGTCATAAATTATTATGTGGTTATTGTGGTATCCTCGTGATGCATTTACTGCAGGGAAGCTTAAACACGCAATAAGAACTTAACTTTTAAATCATGTCTAGCCTTAAAATAATTATCGCGCTCGTAAAGATAATCAATGACAAGGATGCTGTGAGAAGATATCTAAGATCTTCTTTCGGATCATAATTATCATAATCCAAGTAATAAATCATACTGTACTGATCATGGTGCAGCGATTTGGACGATAAGTGCTATGAGAGCAGTGCGAAAGGATTAGTGTAGCTTATATACTTAGACCATTACTCTGATATGATCCTTTCACACAGATTTGTATACATTAAGCGTTCTATTTTTTTTATTGGATTGTGCAGAGATCGCTTTTGGTGTGTTTTTCACTTTAAATGTTGCCACATAAAAGTTCAATTAGAACTACAATCTAAGCACTTGAATACTTAAGTGGTTTAAGTGAACAATAATTTTTACGTTTAACGTTGTAGCGCTCGGTTCTACGCATGGAGCAGATTTTAGAAAATGCTTCTTTGCTGGTTGCCGTAGTTGATTGCTGCATCACTGCCATCAAGAAGACGTGTAGACCCAATAGGCCAACTGCAGAAAGATTCCAGACATCTATTTAAAAGAAAACAAAATTACTCATATAGCATACAGTTAATGATCAGCATAATAATATTATAATTGAGGATGTTAATATGGACCTCAAGGCCCATCTCAAATTTAAATCAAACTGATCAAGTGATTTGACGATTATGATTATGCTTATACAGTGTATACACTCATCACCATCATCGTCGTTGTCATCGTCGTCGTAGTCATCATCATCATCATCATCATCATCATCATCATCATCATCATCATCATCATCATCATCACTACCATATGCACAATCAATTAGGCCTAGACTACCTAATAGGCCTAATGATTGATTATCATTGTTACAAACATAAATGAAATTTCTTACTCGAATCTTCGCATCTTTGGCGCATACATTTTGTCCTTTGTGTTGTTTTCTTACTGACTGCATGCAGTTGCTTCAAATTTCGACCGTCTCTAAGTCATTCTTCGAAGATTTTCTAAGTTTTCGTTCACAAAATGAATTTTTCAGCCATGACCATTAAGTCGATTGAAAGATGGCGTAAGACAACGGACCCGCAGATGACGTCATCGCTTGAGAAAGCGTTACCATGAGAACGCGAAATGACGTAATAATTCGTAATGAGAAGACTGCTGATTTTCTGCTTAGGCCTACACTGATCAGTGATAAGTCATGGACGTCTATCAGTCCACCAAATTATTAGTAGTATTATTGAGTTTTTATATAGCGCATTTTCAAGGTAATCTACTCAGAAACATTCCCAGTCCAACCACGGCTAAATTAGGCAGTTTTTAAACGCGAAAGAAACATAGTGTTGTGTTGTGACCTGCATGAATGGATGGATGGATGGATGGATTGATGGATGGATGGATCATGGATGGATGGATGGATGGATGGATGCATGGATGCATGGATGCATGGGTGCATGTATGTAGGCCTATGTCAGAATTCATGTATACACGCATATGTGTATCTATGCATGCATGTAACTTATTTACGTCTTTATGTAGGCCTATATACATCCTATAAATAGGCTATAGGCCTAATATGTATCTATGTGTGTTCGTGAGGTCTTTGTGTGTAATGTGCTCAGAAGCGGAGCGTTGGGACAGACCATAGATCTAATTAGGACGAGAGAGAGGGATGCGTCGTTGGTCACGTGGTGAAATCGAGACCGCTCATTGGTCGACTGCCATAAGCGAGTTTCTGGTGCGATTGATATAGCTAGATCTCCCTATCTCTCCCCTTTGTATGCCTGCTAACGTGTCTGTGTATAGGCATATATACATGTATATATATATATATCATATATAATATATATGTATATATACATAAATGTGTCTGTCTGTGGTTTTACGTATCTCTTAGACGACTTAGAGTCTCTCTCAGAATATAATGTTCCTTTGTCAGTTCGTCTATGTCTGTCTTCATATTTCTGTCTCTGTCTCTGTTTCATTCTATGCCGCTATCTTGATCACTACAAATCCCTTTGCTGTGTGTCTGTGTATGTATCTCCGCGTCTTCCATGTCACCATGTCTGTCTGTGTCCATATATATTCCTCGTTTCATAGCTCCACCTCTTTCCCAGCCCCTGCCTCTGTGTCATCCTGCCTGCCTTTATTTCTCTTTGTGTCCTCCCCTATCTGTGTCTCTACGAGTCTACGTAGGCCCTATATACCTCCGTTTTTGTGCGTATACATTGGCTCCCAGTCCCCAGTCTGTCCGTCTTCGTGTCTCTTGCTCTCTATCTGCAGTCGTGTAGACCTATACAAATTATGATCTGTCTCTACCACTGCATGCCTATCCATATATACATATATATCCTATAACCCTATGTATATCTTATATATATATTATATATATAAATATATATATATATATATATATATATATATAGCTCGTTGCCTTTCCCATCGTTTCGAGCGAGGAATGGGAGCAATCGACCGACCTTCTGACCACCAAATCAGCTGGACAAAGGAGGCTGGACAGATCATTCAAGTAGGCGTGTACCAAGGCCGACTGACCGTCCATCAGAAGGGCGTCAAAATACGACGACGACAACATTGCAACGTCCTTTAGTCCTTTGGTCCTTTGCTCCACTCTCGCTATTGATCGAATTGGTGAAGAAAAACGAGAGCAATGGACGACTTGAGAACTTATGAATATATATTTGAGAAATTCAAGTCAAACTCTAGTTTTTTTCATTGCAAGCTGCCATGAAAGAAAAGCAATAAAACGGATGAAGTCGATACAGTTATAGGACCATGCAGATTAAGTTTAATTGAGTTTGTCTTACATGCGAACGGTAAAAACTGGTCTTCTGGCGTGAAGAGCGCGCGGATGCCAGATCTCTACCCGGTATACCCTCTCAAAGGTCCTCTCAACCTTTCATTCGGTCGGTGGCGTTGGTAAACTGAGTCGTATAGGACGTGTTGTACGCCCTGCATGGCTGCCAACAGTTAAATTTGCTACTCCTTTAATAATGTGTTATCAGTTGTTCTTGCTGCATATTGTAATCAAGCTCTTTGTGTCAGTTTGGAAAACAGACGACTATTATTATAAATTTATAAATTTATAATTATTAGCCTATTAGTATTAGCCTACATTCGTTATTCGTTGTGTTGGAGCAGAAAAGTTGGATGGATTGGCGAATGAAATCAACGATGACGTCATTGAAAAGTCCTTTCTATCGACTGCGCCATGGTCATCGTCATGGTCGTCGTCAAATGACGTCAATGGTGACGTCCTATCGACGCCTGCCAACGTCGTCGAGAAAATAACGGTCGCTAGAGGGACAAGAGCTGTCCTTCGTTGCAAAGTCGAAAACATCGGGGCTAAAACGGTATTTTGTAATATATTATGCATATATATATATATTTCTTTTTTATATATAATACTAGCTGGAGTGCCCGGCATTTCCCGGGAATTTTGGGATTCGTCCCGTTCCCGGCCAATCCCCTACTTCCCCCACCCTCACTTCGCCCCATTCGCTCTCTCCTCTCCATCCCTCCTTCGTTCCCTCCCTTGCCTCCCACAGTCCCGTCCCCTCCATCCCCTCCCTCCTCTGCCTCCCTGTTCCCCTCTCTCCTCCCTCCGCGATGACCTACAAATAAGAAGATAAAAAAATGTTTGGTCATTTAAATGCATGAGGTTTGAGAGCCTTTCCTGAGACAGACATAAACACAACGCGACATCGCCACAGAATTGAACTCTGATTTAATGGTCTAAGTCTCTAAGTCTAAGATAATGATGATGATTTCCTTTATTCAACAATCTGGTTGACAGACCGCAGCCGGTTACAGCTTAGCCTACATCTTATGCAGTTGAAACAATTCACAAGAACACAGATATAAGACTATCGCTAACTTCATCATTTTTTCAGTTTTAGCTGTTATTTTCCTACATGTCGTACAGTTTGTGGTGTAGGTCTATATAGCAAGTAGGACTGCGTTTTATAGCTGTGGACGTGCGTGTTGCGTGTCCTTTTATTGTGTGTACATTAAAGTGAACGAATAATCGTCGCTGCAGGTGGTTTGGCGGAAGGAGGGCGAAGGCAATCCTCTGGCCATCGGTCTCTTTCCATTCGCTGCCGATGCGAGGATAACAGCTGACTTCAGCATTCGAAGCAATGAATGGGTTCTAGTCATTGAAGATGTGCGATCGGATGATGAAGGAATCTACTTCTGTCAGATCAGCACAAAAGTCACTCATGACACGAGTCAAAGGACGCAGCTTAACGTCAAGTGTATGTACAAATGCATGCCTAGCTCTGTCTGTCTCTGTCTCTAGCTGTCTGTCTGTCTGTGTCTCTGTCTCTATCTGTCTCTCTCCGTATCTCTCTCTCTGTCTCTCTGTCTCTGCCCCTCTGTCTGTCTGTCTGTCTCTCTGTCTCGTCCTCTGTCTCGACCTCTGTCTAGCTGTGGATCTGCTTCTGCTTATATTTATCCTTGTGACTCTATTTCTCTCACAATCCATTTATTTCTGTCTCTGCCTGTATTTCCCTGTATCTCTGTCCCTGTGTCTCTGTCCCTTTGTCTCTGTTCCTGTATCTCTGTCCTTGTGTCTCTGTCCCTTTGTATCTGTCCTTGTATCTCTGTCCCTGTGTCTCTGTCCCTGTATCTCTGTCCATGTGTCTCTGTTCCTGTATATCTGTCCCTGTGTCTTTGTCTCTGTGCTTCTGTCCCTGTGTCTCTGTCCCTTTATCTCTGTTCCTGTATCGCTGTCCCTGTGTCTCTGTCCCTTTCTCTCTGTTCCTGTATCTGTTTCCCTGTGTCTCTGTTCCTACACATCTATCTCTGTTCCTAGGTCTTTCTCCTTCCTTCTACACCAACTTTGCCTGCCTTCCTCTGTCAGTTTGTCTGTCAGTGTGTTTGCCTGCTTGTCTTTGCCCCATGCATTCTGTGTAACGTGATCTATCCTATCCATCTCATTCACATGAATTTGTAAAACAAATTTTGATCCATCGGAGAAAAACAAATCGAATTCCAATGTGACAGAGAAAAACCAGAAGTTAGAATATATACAGGGTGGGCCATAAAAAGTAACCCCCTACAGTTTTTAGTCCATATCCTGGCCAAACATAAGAATTTTTAAATGAAACTTTGTAGTCTTGAGAGGCAATTCATATCTACGTACAATGGTAAAATTTTAACGACATATTTCAAACAGAACAAAAGTTATATCACTTTTAGTGAGGCCACCCACCGTTTTTGACGATTCAAAAACGAAACGCAGCAAAAATTAGGTTTTTTGCCAATATCTTGACCAGAAGTAAGAATGTCAAAATGAATCTTTACAGATTTAAAGACAATTCATATTTAGGCCTACACACGATGGCCAGGTCTCATCAAAATATTTCAAACGGAACAAAAGTTATATAACTTTTAGTGAGGCCACCCACCGTTTTTCAACGATTCAAAAACGAAACGCAGCAAAAAGCAACAAAAACGTGATTTTATTAAGTCCATCTCAAATATCTGTTGTCAAATGAACTTGGTAGTGCTTCACAACTTGTGTTCAATGTGCCCACTACCAGTGCCAAAACTTCTTTTGAGTCTCTTTGCAAAGTTCTTGATGGACCTGTTGATTAATCTGACAGATTCCTTATTTGCCAATTTGTTTGTCATCTTGCTAAGGGACTTCTCAGTGACGTGCAGCAACGCTGGTACCCTATTTCTTTTAAAATAGCAATGATAATGATCATCCGTCAATATCAAGGCTATTTTATAACAATTATTTGAGATGAGACTTAATAAAAGTGTGTTTTTGCTACTTTTTGATGGTTTACCCCTCTGAATCGTCAAAAAACGGTGAATGGTCTCACTAAAAGTATTATAACTTTTATT